>JAUCBN010000003.1:2405000-3605000 GCA_035048815.1 Abelmoschus esculentus
GATTTTTTGTTAGAAAATATTAAAAGGCTACAACAATAACAAATTGAAAGTTTAGGAGTCAAATTGGCTAAGAAAATTGTAAAAGGATCAAAGTGAAAGTTTTACTAAATTAGAGGGGACGATTTAGGTATTTAGCCTAAAGAAAAAGATCCCACAAATCTGAAACACGCATTTTTTTCATCCGTCATATTCGGCGGCAACACATGGGTTGATCTTTTAATAAGTACAATAGAGTTTAAAATTTTAAGTTATTTAAATATATATGTTTTATTTTATTATTTAAATTTTATTAAATATTTTTAATTAAGTTTATAAAATTTTAATGAAATTCATCGAGTTTTTAATTTTTTTTATAAATTTAATTATAATTATTTACAATATTATAATATATATTAATTTTAATTTTAATAACTTTCTATATTCATATATATTTTTATATGTGATTTACATAGTTATATCATGGATAATTAACAGACTTGATTTAAATTAAAAATTAATCAACTAATTATTAAAAATTAAATTATTCAAAATTTTATTTTATAACTTTAAATTTATTTATTTTAAATTAAATTTAAAAAATAATAAATGCGTGAAAAACATATTTTTCATTAAATCGAATAATTTAATTTTTCTTTCAATAAAATCGAATTTTATCTAACACTAATTACAAATAATTGTCGACGATCGTTCAATCAAATGATAAAATAAACTCATAATCACAAACTGAGAGCCCAAAATAAATAAATAAATAAATCCCAACACGTATTTACAAACACTCGTCAACAACGTTGTACAGGGACAGAATCAAAGATGTCGATTCGAATTAAAATATATAAATTTTAAGTTGTGTTTAAGAAAGATTATTTAATTTTTAAAAATATATTGTATAAATTAAAGATATTTTTTATGGGGTGGGGTACATCCTACTCAATGACGGTGTAGCTTCGTCCTTGACACTCCACGTGTGTGATTGGTACATGCAACAACCATGCACGTGATTAGGTTCTAAATTCAACCAATTTTTATATTAATAATTTTTTTTAATAAATTCTAGATTTTGTATTTTTCTTTAATTAAATTAGATTAATTTCCGTAATTTTTTCATTTGGATAAAAGTGATTAAGTTCTAAAATTTTAATAGGTCTAAAATTAAAAATAAATTATTTTTTTCTGTCATCTTAACGAGTCTGTACTTAATATATAAGTAATATTGAATATTAAATATTTTTAATTATTTATCAATTTTAAAATGAATTAATCTACGATTATTTTTTAGAGAAATTTTAACCGTTTAATTTTAACGAAACAGTATCTTTCAAATCAGTGTTGGAATTTTATCCTGTACAATGAAGACAGACATCTCTAATAACATCATCATTTAAACATGTTCTTCAAGCGGTGGTTCGATCTTTGAAAATCATATAAAATTGGATAATGTATAAAATGGTCGTTGAATGGAAAATTTAGATAAATATTGTACTTGATTTTTTAAAACATTATATTTTACATAATAATTATAAAATAATTTGATTTTAAATAGTAGAACGAATTAAATTAAATAAAAATAAAAATTATTATAAAAATATTAATTTTAGAAAGTGTTTTTTTGATAATTTTTAAAATATTTTTTAATTATTACAAAATACGAATTATATATAAATTCTTTTAAAGTATTTAAAAAATAATAACATATAATATATTTTAATCATATTTTAATCATATTTTGCGTTATAATTAATAATTTACGTCGTGTAAAATATAAATTAGATCCATATGTGTAAAAATATTATTTTTTAATAAAAAATAAGAAGGGAATATTATTCCACTAAACCAATTTATTTAATTCCTGCTTGCTATAAATAATAGTAGTCAAATAAATAAACTCCGGCTGCTTTTCTTTTTTAATAATTGCCGTCGTAATCGAAACTGTAGATCCTTTCAATCTTCAGTCGCCAGTCAATCATACGATCATATATAAATGGATCCCCTGACTTGTAAGCTTTGCAAGAAGAAGAAAAATGGGGAAGCTAAGCAAGGTGGTTGACGGCCTTCTGTTGCTGGCATTCTTCAGCATCTTGCTGATCGTTCCGTTGGACATCCCGGACTCCGCCGTCCCTTACGACCGGAATCCTGTTTATAAATTCTACACGGCGCTGAGCCAAGATTATCTGGTGATGGAGAGGCCTCCTTTTTTCATAGCGCTCATGATGCTGGAGCTGTTCTACCTGTTTCCACTCGCTTTGCTCAACATCTACGGGTTGCTCGCCGGCAAGCCGTGGTTTAACTCCACCTGCATCATCTTCGGCTCCTCGATCATCGCTTCCACGGTAAATAAAAGTAGTGACTCTATCTTCTGTTTTTTCCTGGAGTTTCCAGTTTGATTTGATTTGTTTTGTGGTGAATTCAGACGGCTATGTTGGGGGACATTGTCGAATCTGGGAAGCCGTCTGCGAGTTTCATGGCGAGGTTGTATTCGCCGTTTATTCCATTAGGGGTTCTGGCGGTAGTGCGGGGGATGGTTCCGATATCCGGCGAGGCTGCTCCGATCGTTGCCAACGGACATGTATCGGGTTTGAAAAAGAAGGCTTGAAATTGAAGGTACCGAGGAACGTCTTCTTCGTTTAGTTACCACGTTAAAAGAAATAATATGAGAGGGATCTCAGTGTTTGTTTCCCATGTTAATCGAGGGTTTATGGTCTTGAACCCGAGAGTTAAAGAATAAGAAGTTTTTATTTTCCAAAATAAAATAATCACTTAAAATACGAAACAGATTAGATTTATCGAAAAATATAAAATCGTATGAATACGATTTTTATTGTATATTTTGATCAATTGGATCGTTTTTTTGTGGATTTCTATACGTAATTTTTGTAGATGTGTTTCTGGGCATTCTTTTATCATTTCGTTCAACAGGAAGAGTTCCTCTATTTCTATGAATTGTTATAAAATATTTTTTTTTAATATCATTCAAAAAGGTTTCGGATTGTCTAGCATTCCACCAATTAGTAATCCAAGATTTCAGACTTTTATTAAATGAGAGAGATCCATCAGGACAAAAATACTATAGGGTTAATCGTACCGTTTAAATTTTAAAAATAGTTAATTATTATAATTTTTATTAGAAAATGTTAAAATTAAAACGATAACAAATTAAGAGTTTAAAAGTTAAATCAATTGAGAGAATAATAAAACGATCTAAGTGAAAGTTTCAAAAGAATAAAATCCCATGTATTTCAATATGGGTGTGTAAATATGTTCGATCTGACCAATCTAATTGTTTATTAATCGAATTAATCCGAAAATTTAAATATTTAATTTATTTTTTATTTTTAAATAAAAAATATATAATTATATTTTATATTTTGAATTATCTAAAAAGTCGAAACATCTAAAACCCGAAAATTAAACATCCAATTTTTAAAAGTAAAGTATATATCATAATTTTATCAATATGAAATTTCAAATATCTAATTTTACTAATAATATCATACCAATATTAAAAAATCACACCTAAATTCGAACACTCATTTATCCTCCGTCATATTCGGCGACTAGAAAATGTTAAAGAGCTAAAGCGATAATAAATTAAGAGTTTAAAGTTTAAATTAATTAAGAGAATAATAAAACGATCTAAGCGAAAAATTTCACTAAAGTACAGGGGTGCATAAATATGTTCGATCTGATCAATCTAATTATTTATTCATTGAACTAATCCGAAAATTTAAATATTTAATTTATTTTTTGTTTTTAATAAAAATATGCCATATCCATTTATCAACTATAACTACTCTAATTTTGGGCAATTTCTTGCTTAGCCCAAAGTTCAAAACCCTGCCCATACGACAGATTATAAGACCATTTCTTGTTGTAAAACTATATTCGAAATATCTTCTAAATTTATTTAAAATAAATGATTTTATTTCTTTTAAATAAGCTAACAGTGATTATAGTAGTATTTGTTTTATAATATAATCTTCATCATTTAATATTGATGTCTCAATCAATATTCTGATGATATTAATGGTGCTCAAACCCATGACCTTTAGGAACAACAACAGTTCTATTAACCGCTTGGGTTAAAAGGCTCGTGCATAAATGATTTTTATTTTAAATAATTAAAAATCATTTTTAATGTTATAAGCAGCATTATATTAACTTCAGAGGTGTAAATGAACATGATGTTCGATGAGCTGCTCGTGAACCGTTCGTATAATGTTCGTTTATTAAGTTAAATAAACAAGTATGAACAAATATTTTATGTTCGATTAATAAACGAATGAACACGAACATAAGTGCGTTCGGCTCGTTTATGTTCACGAACAAACTCGTTTATGTTCGTTTATATACTCATTTATAAGCTTGTTTATGTTCTTTTATATACAAGCGCTAAACAAACATGTTTATGAACACTAAACGAACATGTTCATGAACGCTAAATAGACAAGTTGATGAATATATATAAACGAACTCGTTCGCAAACGCTTAACGAACATGTTCACGAAAGTTAAACGAACAAATTATCGAACATATAAACAAACACGTTCGTGAACATTAAACGAACCGAGCCCGAACACGACAAAAAATAAACGAACCAAGCTTGAACATACCATTAAAAATTTAAACGAACACGAACAGAGTTTGAACACCTTCAAAAATAAATAAACGAACACGGACATACCCTTGCCCGTTCAAGCTCGGTTCGTTTACACCCTAAGTATTATATTATAATTGAACAAGGAGATATATAAACTTATTTAAAGTTGTTATTGCGCTGAACAGATATTATCATATATATTATAATCATATCAATATATTAAAAAAATCTACTCACGTGTGTATTATACGAGACTATTATAAGCATAACATGCTCGTTTTAAGGTTTAAAATTTGATTTAAGCGTAGGTGTTTAGGATTTATTTTAGAGTTAAAGTATACGGAAGGACATTTATAAACATCAAATACTTAACAATATTGTTATATTTTCGAGGTCTGATGTTCACTTTTTTGTTGGAAGATTAATTTTATTTGTCAAACTTAAATCACGTTATCAATGTAATAAAAATATATATTAAAAATTTATAACTTGAAAAAATAAACTCTAATAATTTTGGATAGAAAAATGAAACACATATTTAAAATAAAAAAATATCATTAAATGATAAAAATCCTTAATTTTTATGGGTGTTGTTGAATATCCATGATAACTATTGTCATTTATGTGGACTTGAAAACTTAAAAAAAAAACTTCAATTGGTCCATAAAATATGGATTTATTACTTGTTCAAAATATTATTATTTTAAGCTATGGGAAAATAAAATACTATTCCTGTATTTTATAGATTTTAAATTATATTATAATTATTTTATATTTAAAAATTATTCTATCACGAATATAATAAATTTATAAGATTTTTTATTTAAAAATTATATTTTATTAAATTATATATAATTGTCTAAATCTTTAAATTACATATGTGTAGAATCAATTATATTTTTTTCAATTCAGCTATATTAGTTACAGTAATATATGTTCTATAATTCGTGCTCCAATTATATTACTAAGTTGTAGTGATTGAGTCTGTTCCGGTGAAAAAATTATTAGGTGAACCCTGTTCAACACGTCATCTATGATCCCAATTAATCAGAACCGTTGATCTTAATTTTTTCTAAGTAAATCATCACCTCTTTTTTGCATGAATTTAGTAGATAGATAGTTATTAGGTGGTTATTTAAAGATTAACAGTCCTGATTATTTAGATCATAGATAATATGGTAAACATGGTTCACCTAATAATCTCTCGTTCCGCTGGGATGAATTTAAATTCAATTGACTAATTCATTGTGTTTGGTTGAAAGGAAATTAGTCCCCCAAAAGAAAATGGGTGGCCATGGTTGAGGGACGAATTAAACTTGAAATGTCAACCTCTTACACTTTAATTGCGCATAACTTTCCTGTTGCACGTTCTATGCTTCCTTTTCCCAACCATGATTTAATATTTAGTTTTATTTTATTTAATCATTTATATCTAATTCATTAATCTATTAATTTAGATCAGGTTTTATAAAAGTTTAAAATACGAGTGATTTTTTAATAATCTAAAAATAATTATAATATGATATTTTTTTTCATATTTATTCTTAACTCCTTAACAATACACATGTACTTTATAAATAAAAATTAAAATTTATGTTCTTAATATGAACCTCATTCAGGGCAAAACATATATGTTTGAAAAGGAAAATTTATAAAAAACATTTTTAAAAAATTAAATAAGGGAAAGTAAAAAAACCTTTGGGTGAGAGCGATTGTTTCTTTCTACCCATATATCTTTTTCTTATATGTAATTAATGAGTAGATATCAAATAATTATTTAAAGATGAACGAACTTAATTATATAAACTACAAATAACGTGATAGCAAGAGTTCACGATATAATTGTTTCTGGTCTCGTAAAATCTACTTGCGATTGGTTTTTTTATTTTGTTTTTCAGTTTGGCAACTGATGCTCTAATTTCCTCTAACAACCCTTGGCCCACCCTTGGGTCACGCCCAGATTCTAAACTATGGACTGCCTTCTCTTTTCTCTTTCTCTCGGTATAAATCCTCCATTGTTAAGAGCTTCTCGACTTTCTTTTCAACCTGTATACAGCTTCTCTCTTCTGGATATGGAAGATTACTCGGTCAATTCATCTGATGTTTCCAAACAAAGAACAAAACCCAAGGAAGACGAAGAATCGGTCGAAGAAAGTGGCTGGACAGCTTATTTCGAAGATTTCTCAAACGACAATCATCAACATGATCAGCAGCAGCAGAACAATTACTGTCCTAGTTTCAGTTGCGGTTCCTCGTTGATCTCCGATGCCGCAACAACCCGAGGCTCTGCATGGAAACCATCCGACAAGAACACCGACCGTGTTTTCCCAAAGAAGTTGAGGTTCAAAAAGACAAGAACCAAACAGATTTCTGACGAGGATGATTCTCTGGAGGACACGGCAAGCTCACCTGTCAACAGTCCCAAGGTAATAAAAAAAACTTGATTGTTTCTGCATTTTTTGGCTTTGTTCTTTTTTTCTTAAGTTGATTGGTTTCAACAACTTTCATTAGGTTAGCGATGCCTGGAAACCAAATGACATGAATCCCAGAAAGAGAGAAGATCAAACGTCCCATAGTTCTCTGGTAAAACTCGATTATTTTCAGAATATATATATATATAGTTTTTGGTTAGATAGTTGAAGTTGTGTTATTTTTAGGGGAAGGAAAGTGCAGAGAATTGTTCAGACATACATATTGAAGAAGATAACAAATTCAGTGACTGCACAGAGTTGAACAAAAGAGGGTTGTGTTTGGTTCCTTTCTCGATGTTTGTTAACTATCTCGGCTAACATCGGTAACCCGCGGATATGTTTTCGATCGTGTCGTGTTTGGATATTTATCGTAATCTATTGCGATGAATATCGAGGATAGTAGAAGTCGGAATCGAAAAATAGCGACAATAATATTACGTTACGACCGTTATTTCGATTGTATCCCCACTCCATCTTCTTCCCCATCTATCTCCCCTCTAATGTCTTCCTTTTAGCTGTTAGTACTTGTCAGATTATTGTATAAAAGAGACATGTCTTGTTTTCCGTTAGGTCATCGATATTATTCAGTGTTGTATTATCAAGTTGTATATTATCACATATGATAAAATGTAAGAAAAAATGTGTATTGAACACCTCTTTTCTTTTATGATAAAAGAATTTAAGATAAAAAATAAAATATTGAGGGTAATCAAAATATTAAACTTTAAATTATAATAATTTATTAAGTATTTAAACTCAAAATTCAAATGATAAAATATAATTTATCTAATATTTAAACTTACAGGCATATAAAAAAATTTAAGGGCAGATATTACGAAAACCAAATTATTATTAAGATTTATAACATGAATCTTTGCCCTTAAAGACTGAAAGGAGCTTTGTCCCTACAAGTATTAGAGTATAATAATATATAAGTTATATTTTGATACACAAATATAATTTTTTTATAAAATTTAAAATTAAAATCTTAAATTTTAATGCCTGAAATTTAAACTCTAAATCCTAAACTCTAAATTCTAATACAAACCTTAAAATTTTACTTTACACACTAACTCTAAAATCCTAAAATTAAAAATTTCACAAACGTATATATCAAAATATATATACATATATTATTCTAAAAACTAAAAAATCTTATTACGACATTTCTCGAGTAGATACAAGAATGTACATTTATAAAAATTCATTAAACAAATATTTATAGGTAAAGTTATGCATTATATTTTAAGTTGTAGCTTTTATTCATATAAAAATATGAATTAATATTAATATTTTAATATACAATATTTACATTATTTATAATTAAAATATACGATTAACTTGTGAACGTGATTACTGTAATAAGAAAAATAGAAGAGTAGATTTTCTAATATGAACAAAATGGGCACAAGAAAAGAACTCGCGACTTCTTTTTAAAAGGCATTCAATATACGTAATAAATGGACGCACTGCGAAAAACTTTATGAGTTCGATTTTCAAAAGCAAAAAAGGAAAGGACTTTGAAAAGGGGAAACTAAGTAAATAATCACTTAAGCTAATTAAATATTAATTAAAAAAATAAATAAACATTAATAGTTGATTAGTTTAATAAAATGAGATAATATCAAATCGGGTCTATCTAATAATTTATTTTTTAAAAAAATATTAAAAATAGATGACGTGGCATCTAGCAGGTGATTGAAAGGCAAATCAATCCAAAAATAAACAAAAATTGTGTTTAAATAGATTGACATCACATGAACTAAGGGATCGAAAAATTAATTATAATTTTATACTTAGAAGCAAAGAAATAATATTCTAGGGGTTAATGTCCAATTATTGTACTAAAAAAGAAAGGAGAACAAAGGGTTTTAATTTCCACAATAATGGCATCTAAAATTCAAGGGACTGAAAGCAAATTGTACCCAATTCTTTAATGGTCCAGTTAGCAAGCAGGTACAAAATTTATTTCATCTTAATTGTACTTTGTTCTAAAACGTTTGACCAATGTTTAACAGTGCTTTATTCTTCGATCAAAACCCAACAAGTGATTTTAGTAAAAGAATAATATTTATTTTAAAAAAATCGAATTTAATCGTTTTGTTTGTAATGTATTTATTATCAAAGAATTAAAAGTACATATGAATAAATACTAATTTATAATCTATTATTTATTCTTTGATAAGACACACTCTTACAGATAAAATTATTTAAATTTAAATCTTTTAAAATAAATATTATTATAATTTTTTTATTAAAATTACTCGTTAGATTCGTATAAGAACATCGATTTAGAGAATTCTTGTTATTTTAAAAGTGAAAATTCCCACCCAAATCTATATAAACTGAGTGAAGAGCATGGATTGAATCCTAATAAATATCCCCCACCCCTGCAGACCATTCATTTAAATGATTCAGAAGGGAAGACCCCTCCATGTGCTGAAGCATTAAAGACATGTTTAAGCACATAAGAGAAGTCACAGAGTTGTTAACAAGAATATTCACCGAAAACACCCCAGAAAATGTAATTTAGTACAATCACATCCTTATTCATGCATATGGAGTATATACATAAATACATACACATGTAAAAGATATCGCTGCAACGAACAATCGATTGATCGAATGAGATAAACCTATAAATTCTTTCGATTTATATTGATCATCTGTAAATTACGGTCCGAATTAAACTTAAATAGGTTTAAAATATAGGTCATGTTTAAACTTTTAACATTCAATGATCAGTCTACTATATTTTATAAGATTATTATATTAAGTTATTCTAATATATTGCTTATTTCATATAAAAAAATAACTAAATTTATAATTTATAATACTATAATCTAACATTATAAAAATATGTTAACTTGTTCGTATTACGAGTCGAATCAAAATTGACTTGTTAATAAATATTTAAAATTTTAAAAAATAAAATTAAATATATATATATTTAAAATTTTAAAAATTAAATATATAAACTTTCAACTAATGAATATAAATATGTTAGTACATATAAAATAACGTTGGTTATAAATTTTAAAGCTATACTGTATTCAAAATGAAGATTATTTTTTTAAATAGCGTATGATTTTTTGAATATTATATTAATTAATAAAAATTAGTAAGTAAAAACACGAATGGCTGGGTTATGTTAATGCCGAAAGGTTAAGAATTTTATACGTTAAATTAATTTTGGTCTGATAATATTTTAGTCCATAAAAAAATGAGTATTTAAAATAAAGAATATAATGATTTAATGAATAATTAATTAAATAGGCTTGAACCAAAGAAGGATGGGTCCGTGTTCTTAAATTTCTTAGTTTAATGAGTAACGATTTAGGTATTTATTAAGATGGTTTTAGATATTTTTAAAATTTCGAATAAAAATTAAAAAATAAACTCATATATAGTGAAAATTAGAAAATAAACCCTTATAGTCTGAAAATATATCTCATTACTTTGAATAATTAATTTAATCATTCATTAATAAACAATAAAAATATTATTAAAATTTGTTAAACATATTATTTTCATTGCGTTGTTAATTTTTTTTTATTTAAATCTTTTTCCTTTTTCCTTTTTATCTATTTCCAAAATTAAACTTGTTATTTTATAATAGCATCTTCATTATTCCAAAAGTTAGGTTGTGACATAAAGAGATACCTACTTTATTTTAAATTAAGCTTTTCTAGCACAAATATGTCAACTTGAAGACTAGATAATAACTTGCAACTCCTTTTTTTAGACACACAATAATATAAATTAGATTAAAAATTAATGTAATTTACAAAAATATGAATAAACTATAAATCCAACTTTTTAATATATAATATATATGATACAATTAAATTATATAGTATAAAATTTTATACGTTTTTTCGATCGTTGGATGAAACAAATGACTCAGATTAATGGTCGGTTATCTGAAGATTATCACTCGAAAAAAAAAATAAAGAATTAATCTGAGTCATTCATTTCGATCATTCAACGATCTAAAACATATAAAAATAAAGAAATTTTATATTATATAGTTTGATTCGATCTCTATATAACGAGCATGAATTGAGAGACGCGTTATTTATTAATCATTAATGTATTTTAATTTTTTCAATGATTGTTCTTCGTAAAAAGATTGTTCATGTACACAATATAATGCAAAGTAGGCCATTAGATTATATAATATTTATTTGGGCAAAGGGGGATGAAATTTAATTTTGTTTTTGAACTTAGAATATGAATTAATTAATTAAGATTTTTTTTCTCTTTCGAGCTGTAATCTACTGAAGCAATTAAGGGAAAATAATGAATTTCTTTTGTTCACATGGCCGGCAACTCTATGATTGGATTGATATTTTTATTCTAATAAGGAGAATAATGAATTATAAAAACAAATATATTATTTATTATTTTTGTAATTTATTAATTATAAAACGAGTATGAAAGTAAAAAATAATAAATATATATATGCAATTTTGGATATAATGCTATAGATAAGATATGGAAATATTATATATGCGTTTTTTTTTTCTTTTTATATTTTTACGATCATTTATTTTTTTATCATTATCGCCTCAATAATTATAATAATATATATCATAATTCGAGTCCAATCGAATACTAAAAGAGAATTCCATTTGAACAGTTGTGTCTAAATGAATTATGCCATCAATCAGATTGATTATCAAACAGTAATGATGTGATTAGGATTATGAAGCGGTAGATCAAAAGTCTAACTCACCATTTAGTTTCTTAATAATGTCTTAAAGTTGGTTGGTAGGGACAAAACCTATATGCTTGTAATTAATCTCAGAGAGTTCGGTCTAAACATGATACACACGAACTAGTAATTTTTAATTTTTTTTTCTTACTATTTGGATGTTAGAAAAATAACTGTCTATCAAATAATATTAATTTAAACAACATATCCGAATATAAAATATTATATTTTAAATTCAATTCAAATATAATCAATACAAATTATGAACATAATTTAATATTTAAACTGATATAATCAATAATTCAAGCTAAACCCTTTTTCAAGAATAATTGGTGGATAAGCAGTGGGGTTTGAAACGGACATAAGAGTTGCAGAAAGATTGGAAGTATTGTGTTTGGAGTGATATAAAAGCAAATGGATTTTAAATGATCGATTATTATAGTGTAGTTATTTAAATTTTTAAAATAAATATTCAAAATGGAATTATTTATTTTTTAATTGATCGACGGTAGTATTAATTTTAGTAATGGTTGTCGATCGTTAATAATTCATTCTCTTTTGTTTTTATGTATTGTATTCATGTATTCTTTGATGTTTTGATTTTTTAAGTTGTTTATTTATTTATTTTTTTCATATTTTTTTTTATGTTTTATAATATATTTCTGTTTCATGATATGTTATCATCCACAGTTATAATAATCTATGTTTGTGAATATTTTTTATAACGTTTAATTCTGATTTGTAATTTATTTATGATTTTTATTAATTTAATTTTTTACGATTTATTTATCGATACAATCTAATTCAGACTGACCTACGTCGCACACCTAGTTTTGGTGGGTGAGTTTCCCAACAAAGATTTTCTGCGTATACAACGTCTCAAACCTGAGACTTACTTAAGCAAAGCCAAGCTACTTACCACTTGAACCAACCCCTGTTGGTTTACTCTTTATTAATTTGATGTCTCATCTTTTATTTTTTTAATTAAATTTATTATATTTTATTATTTTCTGTTATAATTTCATTTTTTAATTTTTTTAATTAATTTTTAATAAAATTTAATATATTATTTTAAAAAATTAAATAAATTCATTACTCGACTAATTAAAATATCTTTAACGAGAAAAAATAATTATAAACTCCCTAATCCTTGATGCCTTGTTTGCGTGATTATCAGCTTACAATGGCCGTGACTGGTTTTCTAGACCGAAGTCAATGGCCCACAAAGGAAAAAGTAATTCTTCCATTTAATTGATAACCCATGTGCAAACATTTTCATATAATTATTTATAGTAATATTCAAAATAATAAATACTATAAATTAAGAGTTAGATCATATATTTAAATATAAAATTAAAAAAATTAATATTATAACAATAAATAATATCTAATTTAATCAACTAAAAACACCCTAAACATATTGTCCATGAAAACCCTTTTTATTATGAAAGTGATGTGATTTCATTAACACCGAAAATATTAATATATTTTAATAAAAAAATTAAACTTAATCGAAAAAATATACATATTAATAAAACAAAGAAAGCAAAGCTACAACTGCGTCTTTTTCCATTCGATAAAATAGTTCAATTAACCGAGCTCTGATATTATAATTTTTATATTAAATTAAATTTAAATATTTAATAAAATTTACGTTTATCTTAAAATAAACTTAAATTTAATTCGATTTAGTTTTAATCTAATAGACAACCCTTTATAAGTTTTTATGATCTATCCCGTGACAAGGAATGAAAATGGATGACGCATGTTAATTTTGTCTCGTGAACATAATTGGATTTGAAGCAAAAAGAGGCTGCTAAGGATTGAAAATGTAATTAGTTGATAGTTAATTTAGTTGGTTTAGCACGTCAGATAAATAATTTATTCAAATTCTAAACTTATAATTAGATAAAATTAAAATAAAAAATTACTCAATAATGAATAAGAAATATTTTATTTAAAATTTTCAATTCACCCTAATATATAAATAAAAACGATTAATTTTTTGATAATAAATTTAATTCAACTTAATTTATATAATCCGACCGGACCGAAATTTGTAATATCATAATATTGTACCCAATTGTTTACGTGAGACACAATCATGGTGTAAAGTTGAACACATCCACTACTATATTATTCGTTGGTCTAAATTGTATTTTATTTTTGTTGAAAACATTGTACAAGGATCGGTTTTTTCGGTTTATTTGCCTGCCACCATCCACCTGCATATTTAAATTTACTTAATTAAATAAAGTTATTCGTTTGAAATAAGAGAGAATAAAATCTAGAACAGAATCCCGAATCTTAATAAAAAATAATTTTAATATAAAGAAAAATGGGAATAATTTAAAGGGAAAGCACAAAGGAACAGGAAGATAGGGTACGCATTCAATCATTTACAAACCTCCTTAAATCAATATAATATTAAGAACAATTTTAATTTTTAAATAACTAAATATAAAGCACAAATAAAATTATTATTTTTTTTATCGTTGTTTCGTTTTTTAAGATCTTGGTCTGATTAATTCGGACCGACCCGGGTTGTTACCTAATTTTGATGGGTGAGTCTCTTAACATGGATTTTCTATATACACAACGTCTTGAACCTGAGACTTACTTAAGCGGATTTAAGCTGCTTACCACTTAAACCAACTACTATCGGTTCAAATAAAACTACTATTATAATAAATATATTTAACGTAAGGTTTTTATTAAATATATTTAACGATTAAAATATATTACATAAAATAAATAATAAATATTTTTGATTTACTCAAAACTCGACCTACACAAAGTTACGTACGTAAATAGAATATAAAATTTAACAATTAAATAATTAAAATATCGACCGTAGATAAAAATCAAATAATGTTTTATATTGTTTGGCACAATATGTATTTGACTTCATATTTTTGTTCAAGAAGATGCTCAATATAGTCCCTTTCGTATAATATAAAAAGGCAATTTACAGTTCGAAACTTACATAATGTTTTAGGTAATAATAATTAAATAATTATATTTTTCCTTAAAATTTTCATATCACAATTTAATTTTACAACTTAATTTTGGTCTTACAAATTGACTGAACAGTTCGAGATTTAATGAAAATTGAAATATCACAGTTGCTTGGAACTGATGCACTGATCTTTAAAACGTTAAACACCTTAACCTTTCCATGTACCGTCGTATCCGACGAGAAGTTGACGGATCCCGATAAAACATCTGCCCAAAACGTAGTGTTCGCGATCAATCGGTCCACCATGAAATCGGCGACGGTGCTGATGTTAAGCTTCCCATGTGCGGGAACCAACGATTGTTGTAGCGGAACCGTGCCAATGACATCGCCACGGTAGTTTATAAAACCCGTCGTGTTCTGAAACTTAAAACTCCCGTAATTACGGTTGTTAATGGCGATGATCATCGGCACCGTCGCATTGATCACGCTTGTGTTCAAAACCCCTTGTAAATCGAGACCGATGTCCTCGAGGCCGATAGGGTACACCGTGATTTCTGGGTTCTTCGGCTTGAAAACGGTAAAAGCTAAAATGACGAAAACGATGACAACGATTGTTACGATAATTACAGTCACTCCACAGAAAATTTTGAAACCTCGAGAAGGTTTGGCAATGCCCATTGTGGATTAAAGACTAAAATTTGATGTAATTATGATGATTATAGTTATAATTAGTTTGGGAAATTTGGGTATTTAAGAGCAAAAATTATGGAAAAGGAAATGAAAATGGTTGTGCTTAATTTTGTTTGATAGTGAGAGTTGAATGCTATTTGGATTTTGAGTAGAAAATCTACTTGGAATAAACTTCTATCCTATTTGATTTGTTTTGAGTCGTTTTTTTAAGGTTTTGTCTTAATTAAATTAGTAGGACGTGTAGTGTATATGTGACTCTAACAAGTTATTTTCACGGTAAAAAATTTTTATATACACAAAATCTCAAACTCAAAAACCATTTACTTAAACTAATTCTTATTACTTTAATCTATATTTTTTTCATAATTAAACGATTATAGTATAACATTTCATTAATGAAAAATAATAATTTTAAATTTTAATATTTATTAATATAAAATTATATCCTTTAAATAAAATTAAATGTTTGAATTATGACATTTGTGTTCTTAGTTTGAGCCCTAATTTGATTTTATTATGTTTTTTTCTTAATAAAAAATGTGATTGGACCTTCTCATATGCACATTAATAGTTGTGGAGAGGTCCAAATTAAGATAAAGTATTGGACTATGAAAAAGCCTAAACGGTAGGATTAGAACTTTGGCCCAATTATGTTAAAAAACTGGCATAATACCTTTTTAGTCCCATAGCTTTGATTGTATTCGTTTTGGCCCCCCTCTTTTTGTTAAATTGACCAAATATGATTGAAGAAGAATGTTTTATTCTTATTAGAATATTGACGTTTACTATTTTGTTATTTTGTCATGTTATTTTTTATTTGAAAATAAATAATAATTGGTCTTATTAGAATGTTGATAGCAACTTTATTTTATAAATTTTTATATTATTTATCATACAGTAAAAAAAAAAAAAATTAATATCGATATTTTTAAAATATTTTATTATCTATCAAATTAAATGATGTTGGTCAGAAATTTATTATGAGATATGATATCAAAATGGTCTATAATTAGGTCATTTGTAGGCAGAATAGCTTCGAGCGGACGAAAGGTATAACATTAAAATTTTAAAATTTAAAAAATTTTAGGTTTAAAATCAACCAAAATTCAAGTATAAAAATTAGATTTATAATGTACTCATAATGTAAGGGTTAATAAAAGAATTTCACAAAAAAATCAGAACCTTTAGTCCAACCAACGGTTAAGTAATAGAATTCAACTACCTATCAACTCCCCTATTGTCAACAACTACCATTCTTCTCCTAAAACAAACTACTAATACTACAACTCCCACGCATTATTACATAGGTTTCTTCTTGCCACTCCAAATCAACACAAGTAAAGTAGTTTTGTCTGAGAATTATTCATGGCCGACTCAGATCGTACATCTGGTGATATATCTCTGGATTCTAGAGGTAACCCATATTTTCTTTCTTCCGTTTTAATTATCGGTATCCGAATCATTAGTCGATCAATCAAGATTTGATTTTACGAAAACTCAATACGGAGACGATCATTTAAATCCTAATTCAGTTTTTTTCATTCACGACACCAGAATTCGAAGAACCTTTAACCTTACTTAAAGTGCTTCATGTCTCATTCTGCTAGTATCAGAAATTAATGTTGTTCTTTTAGCTGTTTGTTTCAGAGGAATCCAGTGAAGATCCCATGCTTGAATTCTCAGAAGATGAGGAAACACTCGTTGTTAGAATGTTTAGTTTAGTTGGAGAAAGGTAGGGTTTGGTTTTTCAACAATCAATTCTTTTGAATTAGTTTGTGTTTTTTTTTTGGAAAAATTAAGTTTTTTTTTAGCAGGTGGTCTTTGATAGCTGGGAGGATTCCTGGAAGAACAGCAGAGGAGATTGAGAAGTATTGGACTTCAAGATTCTCTAACAACAGTCGGATCCAAAACCCAATCTAAATTAGGTTTCTTGGTATTTGGTGTTGTGAATTTCTAAGATGTTTTTGAGAGAGTTGTATATGTATATGTATATGCGTGTGTGAAATGGCAGAGCAACTCAAGTTCCCTAGGTGATGTAAATTGTAAAGTTACCAGACATGTTTTGTACTTGTTTTTTATACTGTCTCAATATCCACTACCTGTAAACATATATAGTCACTCTTCATTTTCAACACCATGTCACCTTAAGCTACAAAGGGTCTTCCCTTAAACATAAATTTTCGAGAATTCAAATATTCGATAAGTTCGTTTCAGAGAAAATGAGTATCTTTCTTTTGATCGGCGTGCCGTGCCGTCGACGACACGGAACTTTTCTAACTACAATGGTTTAATAGAAACGAAAACAGTCAAGCATCACCATTACCATTGCTCCACTCATCAAGAAGAAGAAAAAATGGAATTAATGTTGAATAAATGATGCACGCCTAAGGGAAATGGCCATGGAGGAAACTTCAATAATTTGCAGCCTTGTATCGTTGTGGAATACAAAGGTGTAACAGTCGAATTTGAAGTTTAATTTGATTGGTTTATATATTTATTCGATAAGAAAATATTTATAATATTTCTTTGTATTTTAAAATTACAACCCTTTTTGTACGTAAAAAAAGTTAATTAATTAAAAAAAAAATTCATATTAAAATGTTTTCGTGATACACATAGAGATGAAGTTTCCTTGCCGTTAGGGGTGATAGCAAGTAGAAAGGATGGGGGAGGGGTCGGAAAGTAGTGAAAATTTGAAATTTATATATGATTTAAAAAATTTATGTATTTTTTTATTAAAAAATATTTTTGGTTTTTATAAAAAATTTTAAGTTCATCCCTTAACATAAAGTTTTATTTTTTGTCCCACACTACGATTGTTATGGTCCACGTGCGAGACTCGAGAACGATATTAGAACATACGAGAGGAGTAGCGGCCGACCGTATATGCAATCTGCACGAAAATATTGTCCCGGAGCATTTTCCGACGTGTTCGAGGTTTGAGGTGAGTCCAGAGTTTCGTCTTTCACGGTGGTCGGTAAGGAAATTGCATGAAAACTTGTTCTAACAAACGAATAATAGTACAAAAGGAGAACCCTATTCTTGTTAGAAACAAATTTGTTTGTAATAACCAACACAGCTGTGTTTTTTAGACTTCAATTAAAAACTATGAACCAAACCAATATTCCTCATGGCTGTGGTGGTTGCATGGTTGGGATGGAATCTATGCATCCATTATGAGATGGATTAATGGAGCTTGTGAAATCAGGTCGAAACTCGGAATCTAGTTTAAACTCTTGATATTAATCGGTATTTTCGTTAAAAAACGATGTTTTTAATCTTTTTAAAAAATCGAAAATCAAATTCGATTCTTTATTGAATGTTGAAAAGTGTCGATTAATTTAAGTACAATCGATTGCCAATCAATCAGAGACCAATGATTCATTACTTACAAGATTGAAGTTAAGACATTAACATCATTGGTCAACAAACTGATTAATAAATTACACTTGATTACTTATGCTTAGTGATTTAATTCATCAAAAGCTCAACTAATCTCTGTTCTTACACTATATATACTGTATGATTTCGATTTAAGAATAATCAGTTCGATAATTAGCTTAAGGTAATAACAATGGTTGTCAGCCAAAGGGTGTTCTTGTTTCAGTTGGTTGTTTTTGCTGTCTTGGTTTTGATCCACAGCAATGTACATGGTTTGAAGTTGGGTTATTACCAAAAAACATGTCCGAATGCTGAGTCGATTGTCCGGAAAACAACTTACGGGTTCATTTCTCGAGCACCGACGCTCGCTGCTCCGTTGCTCCGGCTCCATTTCCATGACTGCTTTGTTAGAGTAAGTTACTCGTATCCGACACATGCATTTTGGACACAAGTATTTATTCGATACTCATCTTGAAACCGAGTGAACATGATGTTTTGTGACAGGGGTGTGACGGGTCGGTCCTTTTGAATTCGACTAAAAATCAAGCCGAAAGAGACGCAATCCCCAACCTAAGTTTACGAGGTTTTCATGTGATCGATGCCATTAAATCCGCTGTCGAAAAAGCCTGTCCCGGTGTGGTTTCATGTGCCGACATCCTTGCCTTAGTTGCTCGAGATTCAGTTTCCATGGTAAAAATATTGAATACATACCCAACGTTGTTCCGATTTCTTTTGAAATATTCGTGTCCGATACTTGTATCACAAAATTAAATTGTCTGAAATGACGCATATGGTACTTACATTTCGATACTCGTATTCAAGTCCGAGTAAATTTGATTTGTTTCGAGTTAATTTTTCAGATACATGGACCATCCTGGGATGTTCCTCTCGGACGAAGAGATGGAAGAGTTTCGAAACAGAATGAAGCACTCGCAAACTTGCCTTCTCCTTTCTTCAATATAACACAACTCAAACAAAATTTTGCTGCTAAAGGTCTTAACATGAAAGATCTGGCAGTTCTATCAGGTATAATGTTGTTTACTCGATCATTTTTATTTAAATCTATCCGGATATCGGCCGAATCATCGGACATTGAATTTGGCATAATGTTGTTATGTGTGCTCTTTTTATGATTATAAAGGAGGGCACACCATTGGAACATCTCATTGCGTTGCCTTCGGCAACCGTCTCTACAATTTCACCGGCAAAGGCGACACCGACCCATCAATGGATCCAAAATACGTCGCTCAGCTGAAGAAAAAATGCAAACCAGGAGACACCACAACGCTGGTGGAGATGGACCCTGGAAGCTTCAAGACCTTCGACGAAGATTACTACACTCTCGTCACTCAAAGAAGGGGGTTGTTCGAATCCGATGCGGCACTTCTCAAGGATGCAGAGACGAAAGCTTACGTCTTCCATCAAGCTTCCATCCACGGATCGACTTTCGCTAAGGATTTCGCGGTGTCAATGGTGAAGATGGGTAAAGTGGGAGTGCTCACTGGGAATCAAGGTGAGATTAGGAAGCATTGTGCTTTCGTGAATTAATTGAAAAGCTTGTGTTTTTTCTTTAATGGTGATTTTTATTGCATTTTAGTTGGTTAAAATGTGAAGGTTTGGAATTGAGAGAATATTTCAAATAAAATTTGTGTTTTTCACTCAGATTCAATCACAAGGTTTAATCAAGTTATATGCACGATATGTATACGTTATCGAATAGCTAAAATTAATAAACAGATACTAGCATATAATCACACTAAAAAGTTCGTAAAAAAAATAGTCTTTCTTTTTGTAAGAAAGGAAGGTTCCATCAAATAGTGCTTCAACATGGTCCTGCAATTGAAAAATAAGAGAATCTAGTCACTTGTTTTTCGAACGAGAACTCTTCAAAAAACTGATAACAGAGACAGCATCAACTTCACTAATCAAATGATTTTAAAATGACACAATCCAATTTAAGCAAGTACTTTACCGATGTTATCGATTGGACATAAATTATTACGTAAAATATATTAAAGGGTAGAGGGACTTAATTCTAGGAATTACAAGTAGAGAGACTAAATTTTGAAGGTGCGGAGAGTACAGGTACTAGGTGCATAATTAGAGCTAAACCATATTAACAAGGCTGGCTTATATCTCCCAAACATAGATTGCAAAATCCTTCGAAACAAATATAACAAGAGATAGGATCACCTGATCTTTAGTACAATCCTATTGTAATGATAAATTTGTAAAAGTACATGACCTAACCAATGAAGATGTACTCTCCAAAAGATAACCCAGAAAATTTTCAAGTTCTAACACAAACCTTACAATAACCTGGTTTGAAACCTGATCATCTCTTCCTCCCACCACGTTCCCTTAATGAAAGAGCCAGTGTTTCACCCGGTCCAACATTGTAATATGCAAGGCTCATATTGTCCTTCAGGAACCCAGCTTTTCCACTCAGTTTCTGTTTGTTCGCAGGAAGCTGGATCTCCCCTGAAATTTTCTCTTTCAAACTGCCAACTGTCTCGGATAAGGCCTGTACCGTGATCTCGAGAAGTTGTCCTTTGAGATTTCCTTCATCAAGGTTTGGAACCAATACAGTAATGCAGGCAGGTCCCTACAAGTGATCCAATCAACAGTTGTTAGAGGTACAGCAAAACAAGTAAATAAAAAGTACTTTGGAAAAAAGAGGAAGGGTCCTCATACCGGATGTTGAGCAAGGAACTGATCTTCGGGAACAAGCATGGAATCATCAAGCTTCTGTTTCTTTGGCTCAGGTTCATCAGGAAGTGGTGGAGGAGCTTCTTCGGGTGGTGGCGGTGGAGGCATTCCTAGGGGTAAAGGTGGAGGTGGCTGAATCATAGGCATAGCAGGTGGTGGGACAGAAAGAGGGGCAAAGGGTCTAGGAACTGACACAGGGGTGAATTGAGAGCCTGGTGGAGGGGGGATGGGAATATTAGCTACGTTCATGGACATTGACGGAGGCATTTGGGGTGGTCGATTCATCACCATGTGCGGTTGGCCAGGTGCCATTTGCATTGGAGGTGGTGGTGGATGAATTGGTTGCATCATTTGAACACTCATGGGTCGAGGTTGAGGTAATGACATAGGAAGCCCACCACTAGAAGGGGTAGAATATTGAGGAGCGTTTGTAGGAACACGAGGGAGATTTAAAGCTAGACCAGGTGGTGGGGGAAGGGGTCGAATTGATGGAACACCAGGTCTAGGAGGAGGAGCCGCAGGGCCAGGAAGGTTCTGAGCATTGTTGTTAGCTGCATCATTTTGATCCTCTCCCATCATAGTTTGAGACATAGCTTGATTTGCAGTTCGTCCGATGCTTCCAGTATGACCATCCCATATAACCTGTTTCGGTTGCTCATCTTTCTTTTTTTCAATCTCTGCCTTGACCGCATTTGAGACTTCTTCCTCGGTGGTACCAAAGATATCAGGACGTGTGCGTGCAAGTCCAACAATGTTCCTTGATATCTCATCATCTTGAGCAAGAGTTGTCTCCCTAATCTTTGCAAACATCCTCTCTTTCTGCTCCTTGTATTTGGGATCAATTAAGGAAATTCTCATGTGTTCCGACATCTCATTAATGGAAATTAGTTCACCAGTTATTGGTGAAACAACAAACTTGGTAGGATCCCTTTCAGCAGGGATTCTCTCCTCAGGTCTCTTCCAGTTCTTCACAATTCTCAACGGTGGTTCGGGTTCTTCGTTTGCTCTTACATCTTTCTTTTCACCATCACGCTCTTCAATGCGAGCCGCTCTCATGCCTTCCTCAACAAGCTGTACTTCTTCTTCATCCATTTCCATTTCAACCTCCTTTCCAGGTTCAACAATTTCATCCTCTTCCATTGTAGATACCTTGCTCCTCCTTATGACCTCCTCGATTGTCATTGGAGGAGGCAAGTCCTCATCTTCATCATCTGCAAAGTCTATAGTCTCAACCACAACAAAATCATGCCAATCGATCATTGCCATTTGCATTCTCTCCTGCTCAATCTCATCCTCTGCTTTCTGCCTCGCTTGCTCCTGTGAGCGTTCCCATTCCAACCGATGCAAGCATCTCTCGAGCACTATCGTCATATCGGCAACACTCTTACTCAATTTCTCTGTCAAACCTTTAGGGGGCATCAACACTTTGGAATATGCATCAGCAAGTTCGGTAAAAAAGGTAAACATACTATGAGTAGGCCTTAAAAAATTGAACTGGGGATTATTAATCTCCCTACTAGTCAATCCAGTCAAGAACGATTTCCCATTTCGCGCAACGAACTGTGCTGTCAGCTTAATAATATCCAACTCTTCCCCTGTAATTCCTTCAGGAAGTCTAACAGTATATTGAGCAGATTCAGGTGGTTCGAGATTCTTCTTCACCGGCAGTCTAAATGGAGCAGAAGGATCAGACTTAGCTACTGCCACTGCTGAATCATTCCCATCAGCAGCCGCAGCTGTAGCAGGCTCCGCTGGAGCAGAATCAACAGACTGCGAATCTGTTTGCTGCTGCTGGGAGTTGGGTTGGTTCTGATTCTGAGCTCGAAATTCAGACAACCTATGTTGATAATAAGCATGGTAGGGATCTGAACCAGTCAAGAAATTGAACTTAACATTGTTAGCATTGTTTGCAATGATTCGTTTCTCAAATTCGGGTCCGTTTTTAGCAACAAACTGAGCAGTTTTATCAACAATATTCCTGATATCTGGAGGAGGATGAATGATTCCAATGGTTCTAGTGTGGGTTGCAATTGAGCTGATTTTGTTTTGTTCTTCACTCGACGGAGTCTCATCATTTTGAGTTTCCGGAACCTGAGACGGTGGTAACGGCCCTAAATCTCCATCGGACGGTGGTGCCGGAAGGGGTAATATTGGTATTACCCCAGGCATTCTCAATCGATATTAAAAATTAACTTAAAAGGAAGAATCAAAGCAAAACGAAATGAAACCTGCAATGAAAACGAATTTAAACTAAACAAATCAGTCGAAATCCGTAGTTGAACATGAAATTCTGTGGGGAAAAAATGGGGCACAAAAGGTAAACAGTGTAGAACGATTTCGAGTTACATTGAATGAAACTTGTTAGTCCTATTTTATCTTTTTCAAAATTATTAAAATAAATTACATACTTGGAAACAGAAATTCGAAGAAAGAAGAGACTGCCGCCAGAAAAAAAATAGAAGAAAAGAAAAGGAGAGAGACGTGATGCTCTGACCTGGAAATCCCTTCGCAATATGAGAAAGCAAAAACGGTAAATTATGGTGGATCTGAAATAGAGAGGTTAGGGTTTTGGGTCGAAGATGCTATAGAGAAAAAAAAATTATAAGAGGGGGAACAGATTTTCTCGTTTGCCAAACAGGTACGGCCGAGTGGACTCAATCGGGCGTGATAAAATCATAAAATGTCACTAGTAATCATAAAAGGATAAATTACTCAAATGGTCTCAGATTAAGTTCAATTGCGTTTTGTGGTCCTACGACTTTAAAAAATTACAGACCAACCAAAAAGAGTTAAAAGTATAAATAATTAGTTAGAAATACAACTTGTGTTTGATATTTGTTAATGGCCCTTAAAAGTGGAAAATTTGTACTTAGTCCCTCTAAAAATTATAATATTATGTACTTACATGATAAGAATTTATATTAGTCTTGTTTCGTAAGTAATTTTTGAGTTAAAATTAAAAGTTTGAATTATTTAAAAATTTTAAAGGATCAAATATGTTAATTAAATATTTGATAAAAAATATTAATAAATATTAAAGTGAAACATTTTAATTATTTATATTTAATTTATTTGTTAATTATTTTTTTAAAAATATTTTTTGATTTATTTTTTTATTTGTGATATTAAATTTTAAATATTTAATTTTTTATCTTCCGTTAAACCAAATATTTGTCGATAAAAATTAGGTTACTGTTTGTATTATTTACATGACCAGTAAAAATACGTAACAAAACAAACACGCCTACACGGGATCTACTTAAAACCGGTAATCCTAATGCATCAAAGGACACGTTAGATCATCCCATCCACACATATCCTGTCATTTCTCAAACTTATTACCGGCTATTGCCGGTAACTACCAAGGAAAAAAAGAAAAACACAATTAGTAAAAAAAAAAAAAAAAACACCCTTGTTCTTACCTCTTTCATCCAGGCCTCTCCTTTTCGTCGAGGCCAGCTTGGATTTGATCCATAATAATTCCGTAAACGACAGGAAAAAAAAAGAGAAAAAAACAAATCGAGAAATTATTATCAGATCAAAGTTGATTCAAATTTTGATTTTGATTTTGATCCTCAAGTATTGTTTTGATTTAAAAAGTAAAAGAAAAGAAACAAAAATTAATTTGGATTTTTAGCATTATTAATCAGAAATAAGAGGAGGAAGCAGAAGACGAAGAAGATTGGCGCGAGAGAGATGGGACGAATCGGTGTGGAGGAGGCGATGGTGGCTTTGAAGCTGAAAGGAGCATCGAATTGGTGGCACGACGTTAACGATTCGCCGCTCTGGCAGGATCGGATTTTTCACATTCTCGCAGCTCTTTACGGTCTCGTCGCCGTGGTTGCTCTCGTATGCATCTCCTCTCTTTTTCATCGATACTTTATATATTTATCTTTTAAGAAAAAAAATTGTTAGTAGTTAGGGTTTAGCTCTAGATTTGATGGCCTGCTTGTCTGGGAAAATTGATGATTAGACCTTTCAAATTGAAGAAGAAAAAAATGTTTTCCTTGTTTGATTTATATCCTTTTTAATCTGAAAAAGAAAGTTCTAATCAAAGAAGAAGAAAAACAAGAAGTAAGTGTAATTAAGAATCTATTTTTAGTACTTTTATCTAATATGATGTTATTGCCAATAATGACGCTTATTAATGTTCAGTTTTTTTTTTTTTCATAAACTCATTTAATTGTGATATGTTTAGGTTCAATTGATTCGGATACAATTGAGAGTTCCCGAGTATGGCTGGACCACGCAGAAGGTCTTCCATTTTCTGAATTTTCTGGTGAATGGGGGTTTGTATCTGAAAAATTCTATTTTAAACACTTTTTGTTGGTTTTATTTCTGTTTCTGTATTTATAATGCTTTCAATTATATAACAGTTCGTGCACTAGTATTTGTTTTCAGACGGGATGTGCAGAACTTACGTCCAGAGGTTTGCAATACGCCTTTGCATTTTTTGTGTTTCTTATTCTTTCTGATTTATACTGGAGCTTGAATTGTTCATGTTTTGTTTTCCGATGTTTTTTTTTTCCTTAGCTTGCTCAACATATCTTGCTTGACATGCCAAGTCTAGCTTTCTTCACAACTTATGCACTTTTGGTCTTGTTTTGGGCTGAGATCTACTACCAGGTTAGGTTACTTGAGCTTTTTGCTAGTTAATCTCCCTTCCCTTCCCTGGTCTTTGGTCTTTTGTTCAACGTTATCATAACGCTGCCTACCCTAAAACAGGCACGTGCTGTGTCAACTGATGGACTAAGGCCAAGCTTCTTTACAATTAATGCAGTGGTTTATATTATTCAGGTATAAGTGCCAACAAAAGGATGATTGAAAGTTGGATTCTTTCTATTCAGAAGCTAGTTATGTTTTATAAAACATTTTTATCGGACAATATTCCTTATCTACTTATTTTGTTGATTTCTTGCAAATTCTATAAATGTTAAGTGGGGAGAGGGTGCCTAGGTTTGACAAAGTAGATTGGTTCCCCCGGCGACTGTGTGAATAGCTATACTGTAAATGGGATGATAAGAATAAGCATATTGTTCATAAATGATCTTCATTTTTCTTGGAGGGAGGATCTAAAGTTTCTGCTTCATATGGCAAAATTTTTGCTGGACTTATTTTCTGTTTCAATTCTTTTAATTGTATGATAATTAAATTAGGAAATAATCAAATGTCCATTTTGCGGTGTCATTAGTTGTAAACAATGAACTCTTTTACATTTATGAGATGAATATTGGGCTTTGGGAAGATTAGTTCAAAGCAAAAGATACAAAAACTTCAAGGGAAAAAATGAATTTAGAGAAGACACGTTGATAAGATGTGAGTGGTAGTTTGGGACTTTTCTTTTTTGGATAAAACTTTTAGGGACTTTTCATGTGTTATGTTATTCTAAATTGCTTATGTTTGCTGCTTCACTGCTCAAAACTTTGTCTATGATACTCTGAACTTCTGCACACTGTTTGCATAAGCTAGCCTGATACCCAGTTTCTATAAAATATAAGTTGGTTGGATAAGGGTAATAATAAGATCAAGGTAGTAGGTTAGAAGACACTATAACTTCAGCTAGAACAGTAACAAGGATGTTAGAGGAACTTTTTCTATATCATAGTAGTAAATATGAACCTACAATATAGATTTCATTCATCCCAGCTATGCAGTCATTCTGTCACTCTTGTAAGTATTGTTGCATACTAGATTTACTGGAAATATAATTTTTTAGATGATATTACTAAAGTTCCTTTTTGTTATGTGGGGCTGGGGGAATTGATTTCAGATTGCTATGTGGCTGATATGGTGGAAATGTATACCAGTTTTGGTCATCCTTTCTAAGGTGTTCTTTGCAGGTAATTATTTGCTGTATCCTTAATAGGTTTATAATAGCTATCTGTTCATGAACATCGGTCGCTTTCTAGACTTTTCTGGATAATTGCTTGGGCTCTGTTTTTTAAAATGCTTATTTTTGTTGCCTTTTGCATATCTTTTGTATTCTATTCAATTTTTTTTTTTGCAAAAAGAAAAAAAAATAGTGGAAAGGGCAAAAAATAAAAGCATTTAGCAAATGGAGACCGAGTAATTTTAGATGCTTTATAGATATTTATCTCATGGCAATTTGTTTCAATAATGAATAAATTGTTTAAATCTTATGTATTTGAGCAGGTGTGTCACTTTTTGCTGCCCTTGGGTTTTTACTATATGGTGGAAGGTAAATTATATTACATTTGTTGTATTGTTGTCTAGTATAATCATGGGACGTCTTACTTGATCTCCAATCTAATTCAATATATATGATATATATATATATATATATATATATATATACCATGTAATAAAGTTGGCTAAAGGGATCTGGAACCTTGTGAAGACAGAAATAATATTTACTTTCTCTATTTTTTATTACATTAATTGTCTTCATTCTTATTTACAATTTATGAAATACTTTATATTGTTGATTTTTAAAGCAGTCTTTATTCTTTTAAAAATATTTTAGATAGGAAAAGCAGAATTGGTTGCATTAGTTGGTAGAAAATATTGAACTCCACTTACCTTTATGCATTTCACACTTAATGTAACAGATTTTTCATTTTACTAGGAAATATTAAACTTAAGATGTTACTGTAAACCTTTATATCCACAATCTCTTTCTTTGCAGGCTTTTCTTAATGTTGCAGCGGTTCCCTGTAGAGTCCAAAGGGCGGCGTAAGAAGCTGCAAGAAGTACATATCTACTCTGTAGTTGTCATTTCTTATTCAAATATATCTTCCTTTTTTTACTATTTATTTACTGTTATTTCTGTTTGGCTTGGGTAGGTTGGTTATGTGACGACCATATGCTTCACATGTTTCCTAGTCAGATGCATTATGGTGGATCTCCTCTTTCCTTTCTATCTATTCTATCTACGTACTTCAAATTGACATGCTTTAATCAAGTTTCATTAGGCTTTGTGAAACTTTTAGATACCTATAATGTTATAGCACTTACGCTACAGCGTGGAAGTACTTTAGTTGAACCTTTATCTGCTAGCTGGTTTAGGTTTAGATCAATATCCAATTCATCAATCATTGGTTATTTGACCAAAGTTTATCATATTTGAGCTCTATTGTTGTTTTTGGTGTAGATGTGCTTTAATGCATTCGACAAAGCTGCTGACCTTGATGTTTTGGACCATCCAGTTCTAAACCTCATATATTACCTGGTAAGTTTGGTAAACAGTTCTATAATGTTTCTTATTGTTTCCTATTAAGAGATTCATATTGAAACAATGTAAAGGTTGCTTAACTCATCTTATTGCCATATAAAAAACTGAAACCGCCACATTTGCCTCATTTATTTTGGTCTGCATACTGCATACACCTCTCAGATAACTAGGATGCAGATTTCAAGACACTACCTAGTCTTTTGTTGACATCAGATTGTTATGTGGAAGAATGTTCTGCGATCAGCTTTAATTATTTGTTGAATATAATCAACAAATTTGACTAATACTACATTGACTCCCGACTACAATTTGGTGTGATTTGGCTCTTTAAGAGTTTAAGTGGTATTTGTTACTATCTACCTTCATCATGCGTCAGTAACATGCTTTATATATCTACTACTTTACTTTAGATAATAATCACGAGCTAAGTCGCTATCTACTGTGCAACAGGCAGCTTCAGCTTTACAGGATTAACCAAACAAAACAATTAGAGTGCAAAACCCAGTTATCTTCGTACCATTCATTATTTTATTCACTACTAATACCTACTATATCCTTCCAATTCTAAGCATGGGACTAGGAATTCTTGGCCGCGTCTACTATATCCTTATAATTCTAGTTGTTTGGGTGCATAAGCCTGAGGCTAATTATAGGTTTGAGTGTGTGCCGTGTTTTAGTTACTTTTATATTGCATTTGAAATTACAATATTTATTCGTTTCTTAATTTTGATTACAAATATAAATATAACTTTCGAATATATTTCAATGGCATGGTTCTTTTGTTGAGCAGTTAGTGGAGATATTACCTTCATCTCTAGTCCTTTTCATCTTGAGGAAGTTGCCACCAAAACGAGGTATTACGCAGTACCACCCCATCCGCTGAGCGATTCCATCTGCTTTTGTAACGATTTTACAACATGACTCTTGTTGTGTACCCTGCAAAAAGATCAGGAAAAAAAAAATAGCAGTAGTGAAGGCAAAAACTCATAGTTTGGTGTGTGTTTTCTACTCGCAAGCTGATCTCATGGATTCGAAACCTCTCAGTGTTCTAATGGAGGAACTCTATAGATCCTTTTTCTTTTCTTTTGTTTTTGGAGTAGAAATTGTGGAATATATCGACTACTTTGTAAGGTACACCGATGATGGTTAAATTTTATTTGAATTCGATGGAAATGCTATTCTTGCCGTTGAAACCCGGAAATCGGGTTCCGTTTTCAAACGGACAGTTGTGTTCATGATGAAAAAAAAAACATATAGAAAGACGTACCTTTGGCAGAATGATTAGATAGCTTAGTTTTGGTAGCTGAATCAAAATGTGGAGTAGAGATGCCAGAAAATCCAATTCTGAGAAAGCAGGATCAACTATTGAACATCAATATTTAGATTCCCATTTCTGAAGGTTGACTTGTAGAAACATGAAAAAACCTACCATTCTAAACCATAGTGTCTAGAAGCCCTTCAGTCATTTTCTTGAATGGTAGTTGCATTTTCAAATTTGGTAGTTCGAATCAAATTGTGCCTTAAACCATACGAAGCTCGAGTTCGATTTAAAATTTAAGGCTCGAGAAATGATTTATAAATCGGAGTTTGATTTGAATCGGGCACTACAAAATTTATGGGACCTCCGGGTTCGTTTCATGTCGTTGATCTTGTCAATAACTATTATCTGATTCTATTTGAAAAGAAATATGATTATGAGTACGTGTTTCTTTATGGATTATGGACGGTGTTTGGAAGTTATCTTATGGTTCTAACGTGGAGTAGAGAGGTCTCCACTTCAGAGTCCTTTCCTTCCCATATTATGGTATGGGTAAGGATTCGAGACTTTCTTATAGATATTACTCGAATACACTATTTTGATACATAGATAAAGTTACTAGGAAGATAGTGAAGATCGAGTAGAATACATATATAAATGATCATTTTGATATATTCATAATTATGATGAATTCAAAGAAATATTTAATTTTAGTGGTGAAAATTGATGATCTAGTTTTTTACTTATAATATGAGAGATTACAAAGGGTTTGTTTCAACCGTAGATTGTACGGCCATGCGATACAGATGTGTGAGGGATTGTAAAATATGGATGAGAAAATTCTAGGGGATGAAGTTAGGGTTCTTTTCGAGTTATGTCATCGGAGTTGTTCGAGTATTACAGGTTTATAAGAATATTCAAATATTTATTTTTATTAAATTAAAATTAAAAATAATAAATTATATAGATAATAAGGATCAAATATATAATTATTTTAGTCTTATATATCATTTTTAACAGTTGATGATTTGATTGAAACTAATTAAATAATTATATGACAAACTTGTTAAAATTAAAAGTATAATAGTTAAGTTGACACTAGCTCTATAGTTGAGTATCATCTGTGTATTTTACCCATATATAAAACCTATGTACTTCCTGCCTTCCATCCTACATGGAATAGTTTTGTTTTATCTCCTGACGTCGAGTTCTAGTTGGTAATTCTTTGTTGTTTAGCCTTGTGTTGACTGTGACCCCGTCTTTTGAAATTTAGCTGAAATATTATATGATATTTACTTTGTGTATTTCAGTAGCTTTGTTTTAAGGGCTGCATACGATCCAATGGTGTGTTTTTTATGAATGATCCATTGTTGGTTTTGTTTCAGATTAATGGAGAAAGAGAAGATGGGTTCTTTTCCATTTGAAGTAAAGTTCTGTTTTTTTGGATAAAACTCTGTTCCTTTGTTCTTATTGCTGAATCTCTCCCCTTTTTCTTGTTTGTTGGGCGAGAAAACCAAGGGAAAATGAAAGGAAAATCTGAGATTCCAGGGGATTTCTTCGTTTTGAACACTGGGGCGAAAATCCCTGCCATTGGTCTTGGAACATGGCAGAACGGAGGAGACCTCTGTGTCGGCGCCGTAAAAACAGCACTGGCCGTCGGCTACCGACACATAGATTGTGCGCATCTCTATGGTAATGAGAGTGAAGTTGGGGAAGCATTGAATGAAGCTTTCAAAGGTTGTTTGAAAAGAGAGGATGTTTTTTTAACCTCTAAGCTTTACTGTACCATGAATTCTTTGAATAAGATTGAGAATTATGTTAGGGTTTCTCTTAAGAATCTTGGGGTTTCGTATTTGGATCTTTATTTGATGCATTGGCCAGAGAGCTCCGGTTTCGGCGATGCAACCGATCCGCCATCGAAGTCTGGGAGTGAGCATAGGCAGTTTTTGAATCGGATGAAGAAGGTATGGAAGGCAATGGAAGGCCTTGTCGATTCCGGTTTGGTTCGAGCTATCGGTGTTAGCAATTTCGGCGTTAATCAGATCAAAGAACTGCTTAAATTCGCCAAAATCATACCCGCGGTTAATCAGGCATGATAGATTTCATAGTTTGTCAACTTTGAATGTGTTATAGTTTTTGCTCTTTCTGTAGATTTGTTGAGAAGTTCACTGTGAAGTAAGTTCATAACTAGTTACGAAACCGGTTCGAAAATCTCGTGGCTATTACTTTGAAATGTATGCTTGCATATTCGCCAGTAGGATAATTCGGATACGTAATTATTAGAATAATTGTTGGAGACTCGAATGCTAGATCTGAAATCTAGGAACTTTTGCTGCATTCACCTGGTTAGGAGCTCAGAGTCGATGAGCTCCGGTACTTATATTAACTCTCTACAATGTTCGAATCTGTATCTGCAACATTTGAGGCAAACTTTACTAGTTGATGCACTAGAATATATTGTTTGTGTTGCAGTAGGCAGGCGGTGGTTCGGAACTTTGATCGATAATCACAGTTACTGAAAACTCGAAGCAATCTGACTGTCTATATCCTTCTCTAGATATCGACCTTTATTGTTCTTCGTTTATTGCTTTCCGTTTTCTGAATTCCATCTGGTGAAATTCATCAACATGGTATAGAACTAATTCAAAACTTTTTAATAGGTGGAGTTGCATCCTTTCTGGAGGCAAGATGAACTGGTGAAGTTCTGCCAATTGAAGGGTATCCATGTATCGGCTCACACACCCTTGGGAGTACCTAATTCAAGTCCCGGCGTGTCTGATAGTGGATCGGGTGGGGAAGATGAGCCCGGGACTCCTCGGATCTCATTTCGGAGGTCTAGATCAGTTCATGGACCAATGCTGAAATTGTCTGTTGTAGGAGAGATAGCAGATAGGCACAAAAAGACACCTGAACAGGTATGCCCTTTATAACAATACATTCTCTGTTTTTACTTCTCTATGTTTCTCCGAACCTGAAGTAGGCTATTCGAACTTGTCGATGATATGTTGAAATATCAACAATAATGATCCCGGTTTCAATGAAATCGGGGGAAAGTTTTGGAGTTGTCGAAACTTCAAACCTCTTTGAAATTTATCTAAGCTTAGTAGCCAACAAATTCTTTTATCCCGTACTTTGTCGTGGGCTTTAAGGAACCTGTGAGAATGCGCTTATGTATCATCTCCGATAATGTCAAGATGTCCTAACGTTGGTAATATTGCTAGAACATATATAATGAGATCCATGCGTTTGTAAGCAGAATCGACTATTCGTTTCTATGTTTCGGATATGAATATCGAGTACGAGTATGTATCCGGCAAGGGCATGTTCATTTGTTCTCTTTTTCATGTATCTGAATGGTCCGTGGAGGGTCATATCTATATTCGTGTCTAAATATGTGTCGGACATGTCTGTTTGCGTTGCTTGCTTGCAGGTAATTCTGCGGTGGGGGTTTCAAAGAGGAACCAGTGTTCTACCATGTAGCCTAAAACCCGACAGGATAAAGCAAAACATCGACATATTCAACTGGTCTCTGTCGGATGATGAGTGGAACCGCCTGAATCGGATTGAACCGCAGGTATGTTTATTCGGAGACGGTCCTCTGAACAATCTCTCCGATGGAGGCCTCATCATGTTCGGTACCGGTCCTCTTCAAGCTGTTCACGAAACGGAAGATGACGCCGAATCCAACGCCTAATATGTTACGAGCACATCGTTTTCAAGGTAATGTCCGCATTTACGTTCGACCATGTTCGTTGACGATGAGTAGAAATCAAAGGGAAAAAAGACATTTTTATCTATCCGAAGTTGCAGGGCTTTCATGTGTTTCTGCAAATGTGTTTTGTTTGTAAAAAAACATCATTAAAAAATGTTAATTACCAATGGAAATTTTCCAGAAAATAACATAAATATGACACTTTGTATTCGAATTTGAGACTGGTGTCAAATACGAATATATTTAATTTTTAATTTATTTTTAAAAATATACATTTTAAAAATTATCTACAACTGTGCGCGAACTTAGACTCATTTTTTGGTTTTAGGAAGCAAGTAGGGATAAAAGTAAACATAACATAAATACGAGGGATCAGTTGACAAATTATCTCTTTTTATCAAAATTAGGTGTTAGTATTAGTTGTGCGACGACCATGTGCACCTGGTTTTGATAAAAGAATAATTCGTTAACTGGTTGCTCTTACTTTTATTCTATTCATTTCCATCCTTCAATTTTTTTTTGACCCTAAATGATTATTTTTTTTAATTTAATCCAAAGTCCTCGGCAGCTACAATTTTCCAAAGTTGAAAATTGGACCCAATTTCGCACAAAACAAAATAATTTCTACGAAAATTGTCGACATTTATAGAGGATTTCACCACCTACCATAGCAATTTTTAGGGTAATTTATTATATATTTTGTTTAAACTTTTGAATTCAATTTATTCTATTTATAATATTAAAATCTAAACTTTATAGAAATTCAAAGCTTTATACTATTAAACCAACTAAGATAAGTCAAACCTGCTAATGTCATAAAATAGGAAATAGGTGGCCATTAGTCTGCCATGAAACTTGCCATAGAAAAAAAATACCAAATATTCTTAGGGTAAATTACACAAATAATTACCGAACTATGAAAATGATTGTTTTAATTATTAATTTTTTAAAAACTATAAAATAATCAATAAATTTATCGAATTATTATAAAATAATTATTAAATTAATAAAATTATTACATTATTTTTAATGTTCATTGATTATTTTATAATCATTCAATAAATTTGATGATCATTTTATAAGTTTTAAAAGGTTAGTGATCAAAATAATTATTTTTTCGTAGTTTAGTGATTATTAATGTAATTGTACGATGAATTAAATGGAATAGTCGGTTGATTTAAATATTTTTTACGTTCAATATGTGTACCAAAAATCAAATCGAAGTAATACATTCGTTTATTAAATGAATTAAACACTACAACTCGAATCGGTTTCGGATTTCTTGATTGTCAACCCTAAATGGAGCCAAAAATTCTCACTTAATCCAACTGCCAACAGGGTCTGGAAAGTTTTTCTAACCAACATAACCTAACCAAACCAGGTAAGCTAGGAAACCATATGAACAAGCAGACAACATTTGAAACAGAACATTCTAATCTCAATTCAAATACGAAAAATTCAGTTCATCAAGAACAATTCCCCAAGACAAGACATAAGTATCACCATAACTTGTCTCTAAACAAAATATCGAGTACTCGAAACAGAATTTCATCATTTACAGTTCAGTTGGCAGTCTCGTTGTCCAGTTCCTATTACAGATGCAACACCCCAAACTCGAGTGTCCGACACATATTCAGACACAAGTATCGAATATGATCCTTTAAACCCGAAACTCGACTGTTATGTCTGAGTAATGGAGTAGAATATCTAACTTTACATTTGAAATCAAAATTTATTTTATGTTACATTGTGTAAGCAAGCATTTGATCATCTCCAAAGCAAGAAACCAACTTTGAATGTGAAAAGTTGTACGAAAGTTGGTTAGAAAAACTGTGTTGCTTCTGTTAGATCCCTCCGAAATCAGATAATATTTACAATACGATAATATTACTACGAAAAACTTCAGTTTCTGCAACAATGGATGTTTGAGAAATACTTCTAGCTGTGCAACCGAAGTTTCGTAGTTGCTTTGCTGAGCTAGCTGCCGGAGTTGACCTTGTCTAGACAAGAAACCAGCTGCTGTGTCGTCGGCCGGACTTTAGGACTTTCGCTTAAACAAAGGCATGCAATATCGAGAACCTGCAACATTTCCTTTTCATGCTGCTTGTCGTGGATAAATGAATCAAAAACCTCGCTCACCTTATTTTCCATCCTCATGTGAATCACCCAAGAGATCAAATCCCGGCATCCCTTCGGCTTGCACATATCCATGGGCCTTTTACTGGTCAGAAGCTCGAGAAGCACGACCCCGAAACTGTAAATATCGCCTTTGTAGGTAGCAACCGACGCTTGACCATACTCGGGAGGGATGTAGCCTAATGTACCTACGAGATCAGTGGTTACATGGGTATCATAGGGAAGTATGAGCCTTGCAAGACCGAAATCTGCTAAGTGTGCTTTAAAATTCTCGTCTAAAAGAATGTTACTTGACTTTATATCTCTGTGAAGAATATGAGGCTCACATGACTGGTGCAAGTAAGCTAGACCCCTGGCTGCACCTTGTGCGATTTGCAGCCTCGTTTCCCAGTCGAGTGAAGATGGTCCATCGACCTTCTCATGCAACCAGTAGTCCAAACTGCCATTTTCCATGTAAGAATATATTAAGAGCCTGTCACTTTTATGCATGCAGTATCCTTGTAGATGGACAAGATTTGGATGTTGAGCTCTTGAAAGTGCTTCAACTTCGGCATGGAATTCTCTGTCCATCTGACCGCAATCGCCCGAAAGACGCTTAATGGCAACCTTACGACCATCAGGGAGGATGCCTCTGTAAACCAGACCAAAGCCTCCACAACCGATGATATTGGCTTGGTCAAAATCATTGGTTGATTTCAAAAGTTCATCAATGGAGAGCTCTTTGCAGGTTTCCATATTTTGGAAGAGGACCACTAGCCCTGAACCGGTTTCTTCTGGATCTTTATCATTAGAGCCAGGGTCCTCTTTCTCGGGATCAACCTCATTCCGGTTATTCATACGCAACACAATCACAAGCATAACGCCAAGCACAAAAACTGTCCCGAAAAATATTCCAACAACCATTCCAATGGTAACATCTTTGTTCCTTCTTGATCTTTTTGGGGATTCATCAGGATCTTTGCTAGTTGTAGCATCTTGACAATGGGACCAGTGTTCACCACAAAGATTGTTCCCTTCAAAGCTTGAGCTTGGAAATGTAGGAAATTGACCTCCAGAAGGGATCTTCCCATAAAGCCGATTGTCGCCAACGTTAAAGATGGATAGAAAAGTGAGGCTTTGCAGTGAAGGTGGTATGGTCCCGGATAAGTCATTATGTGATAAATCCATAATCTCCAAGCTGGTCATCCCGGATAGGTTCTCCGGAATCGGTCCAGAGAAATTATTCAACTTCAAATCAAACACATGAAGCTTTTTCAGATTCCCAAACTCTGGCCAAATTGGTCCACTAAGAAAGTTGAGACCAAAGTCAAGTGTTGGTGGAAAACTCCAAATTTGATTATACTGCAATCCTCTTGCACTTTCATTCCTTTTCATGAAGAAAGGAAAATCCGGTGAAGGCTCCTCCAGCGAGATATCTCGATAAATGAGGCTCGGTAATTCAGTTAAACTCTTCGGGATCTCTCCTGTAAACGAATTGTTCGATAAGTCCAAGTAAAACAGATCCGTAAAGCTTCCAATCCATGGTGGAATTTCTCCGGCCAAATGGTTCCAAGATAAATCCAACAACTGCAAAGTAGTACTATTTCTCAACCATCGGGGAACCGAACCTTTAAGTCTACAGTTTGCAATAACCAAAACCTTCAACTTCTCGAAATGCAGATCGGGATCATCAGGCAAAGTTTCATCAGGGAAATTCAAGGTGAGGACCAAAGTAGTCAGATTCCTACAATGATTCAGAATTTGAAGAGCAGAGGACAGATTTCGGATGCTCGAATTTGAGAAGGAAATATAAGAGAGGCTATGGAATTCTCTGAAGCTCTCAGGGACTTGGCCACTGAACTTATTCTTAGCAAGATTGACATTTTCCAATTGTCTACACAAGGGGAGATTATCAGGCACAGGACCAGAAAACTTATTGGTAGCTAAATCAAGAGAGTTCAAAGCAACCATAGCTGAACAATTAAGAACTATAGGACCCTCCAATGAATTGTTCCTCAAATTTAACAAACTAATGGTTGGAGAATTGGACAATGAACTGGGAATTCCACCGCTAAACTGATTCGAATGAGCAACAAGATACTGAAAACTCGAAAGCCGATCAAACACATCCGGGATTTCTCCAGAAAAATTATTTGAAGAAATATCTAAACGAACAAGTTCAGAGAGATTAGCAATACCAGGACTAAGCCTCCCACCAAAGTTGTTATTTCGAAGCTCGAAAAGGCTCAAATTTTGCAGCTGAAAGATGTCTTCTGCTATCCCACCAGTGAGACTATTCATGCCAAGAGAAAGTTGCTCCAGAGAAGAACAAGCTCCAAGCCCTGGTGGAATATTACCAGAGAAATAGTTCACTTCGAAGTTAAGGAACCGAATTCGAGTAGAATTAACACATACATGTGAAGGAAGGGGACCATCCAAGGAATTGGAAGACATTTCCAGGAATTGAATTGCGGGAAGGTTGATGCTTTCCGGGATTTGTCCAGAGAATTCATTATAGCTCAAGTCAAGTTGCTCCAAATTAGGCAAATGAAACAAAGACAGTGGCAGTGAATCTGTAAGGAAATTGTGGGAGAGATTGAGAGTTCTGAGCTGATCAAAACCAGACAAAGAATCAGATAATTTCCCAGACAATCTTTTCCGGGAAAGTTCCAACTTGATAACTCTACCGTAAGATGGAGGATCACAGGTGATTCCTTCCCATTGACAACAATCAGCTGATGAATTTGTAGACCAAGTTTCAAGTTTTGTTGTCAAATTCGTCATAAAACCCTGGAGAGCAATCCAGTCACTCTGATTACAAGTCAGGTTCTGTGAGCTGAATAACTGAGCTTGGAACAAGAACAGAAGAACAAAAACCATAACCCAACACTCATGAACACCCATATTAACACAGGAAACAGTCAAACAGCAAGAACAAAGGAAACCCAAGATGGAGGGTAACAAAAAGACTGAAACTTTAATGGAAAACAAGCAAAACCCTTTACAGAGGAGATTAAAAGCAAAGAGATAAGGCAAAATAAAAATAAAAATGGTTGCAAAAATGAATGAAAGAGAGAGGCTATGCCTTTGCCTTTAGTTTTTGTTCTTTAGAGCCAACAATGCCGTTGGCAGATGGAAAGCAGAATTGAATTGTGAATGGACAAATGAGGCTTGGTGCCTTTTTTCCAGGCTAACGTTTGTTTGTACGGTCCAAACACCGTGGTCTAACAAAACGGTATACAGGTGAACCGTTGGTTTGACCGGAGACGGCCGGTTTGGTCACAGGTTTCACTTCCACATTTATTAAAGAAAAAAAGTCATCTTCTTAATTTCTAACCAACTTTTTTTATTGTAAATATCTGACTTTATAGAAATTAAGGATTAATTCACTAATATTTTGATATTTAAATGTTTTTTTAAAATTATTATTACCTGTTCAAAGGTTGAGGCTTCTCGGACACATCTAGGTTCGTTGAGTCGGCCAAAAAAAAGACAGAAATTTAAAAATCAATGTGAATTTTAGTGTTTGGTTTGATTATTGTTTAAATATATTTTAATTGATTTAGTTTCGTTTTTATTTGTTATATATTGACTTAAATTTTTGTTAGGGATTAAGTTTGATTTTATTATAATTTTAATGTTTGATTATTGATAATTAAATTTATTTGGATAAAAAATATTATAAAAATTTAATGTTTAATAAAATATTTTAATAATTATTGAAATCCAAAATTATTATATTTCATAATTTTAAATATTTAAGTTCGAGTTTATTCATACGTAAATATTATATGTAATTAATCATTTAAAATTTTAAATATTATACGTAAATATTATATGCAAATTTCAAAAATAAATACAAATAACAAGTAAATAAATATATATTTCATATAAAGAAATAGCGAGCAGCCGGTTAAAAGTAAATAATATATAAATACTACAAATTCGAATATATTTAAATATTTGATATTATTTGATTTATAAGTGAAGAAATATTTGAATAATATAAATATTATCTAATTGATAAATCGTCTTTTAAAAAATAAATTAAAAATCAACAAAATAAATTACATTGATTATTAATTATGTTTTGAGTCAATAATAATTTTGAAATTCGAAACAAAGTCGTGCCCCGTCCAAAATTTTACATTTTAATTATTTTTAGACTAGGCAATCTTAAAATTAATTATGCTTTAACCTAAGATTATTTTTTAATCCATAAAATTGCAAGTGGACAACAATATCATTTTTTCTTATAATTATTATTTCCAGCCGCCCCACTTAAGATATGTATATCCTAATTATTAATATTTAATAGCATAAATCCACTTTTCAAAATAAATAAATAAATAAATAAAGCCACATAATGCAAGGCGCATTTGAAGAATAAGACATGTACTATTGGAGGGATAATGCGAAATTATATAGAAATATTAATCTAATGTTTAATAAAAAAAAATTATGACATGTACCGAATACCGTTAAAGATTATTAATATTAAATATTATTAAATTAATTAATAAAATTTAAAAATATTAAAAATTTAATATATAATTATAAATTGTTAAAAATATTTTTTATATATTATATATTTTAATTTTTCATTAAAATAATATAAAAATCATAAATTCTAAATATAAGACTTTAATATTAAAATCATAAACCTAATTATACTGTGATCCGTAATACCAAACAACAAGAGAAGAGGGTTTGTGCCCTTTAGCCCAAACGATTTAACGGAACGTTTGTTGTTTTTAAAGATCACGGGTTCAAGCATCAGCGATGTCAGCAGAGTGATTGAGCGATTAATATCAAATATAATATAGATTATATTCTAAAATAAATACTATTATAATCACTAGCTTATTAAAAGAAACGAACTGTGAAAATCAGAGATTATTGTTATAATTATTTATTATAATCCTGTCCAAATGTTATAACGATGGAGCATTAAGCACAAAATATGAAACCCATTATTTGTATTTAATTATTTTTCAATCATAGTATTTAAGAAAAATATTTGATCCATGGCCTTTATGTTTCAAGCAATGAACATGGGATTGAATATTATTTTTTAATAATCATCCGTATTATGTTTCAAGCAATGAACATGGGATTGAATATTATTTTTTAATAATCATCGATATTCTATATATTAAGTGATTAATATAAATAAAATATTATATATATTTATAATAAAAAAACCTTTTAATTTAATTTATTTTGTTTTTTAACATCAAAATCTATACAACTAATTTTATTTAATGAACTTAACCTATCGTGCCGCCAAATTATTTTTTTTCAATCAGTTACAATAGTTACATTAACATATATTCATTGAATATTAATCGTTTATTCATTGTACTAGCATTATCGGTGTTCGAACGCATAACCTCTACGAACAACAATGGTTCCTTTTCGACCATTAAACTAGATAATTCGTGCTGCCGCTAAGTAAACCCTACTTTTATTCTCACCATCAACCAAGTCTAATGAAACTATGAGTACATCCACTGCAAATATTTTTTATGAATATTATCTCAATCCGATCATTATTTGATCTTTTAATAGTATAAAATGTAATCTAAAACTTTAATTTCTTAATTATTTTAACTTTTCAGGTTCTTATGTTATTTTATGAATAAATTTTAAGTTGCCACTATAAAAGCATCATTAAACTTAATGCTAATTTGCTAGTTTCATTATCACAACTTTAGAAAGAAAAAAAAGTTAACCTCACAATTATATATTGAAAGAAAAATCTTCTTTTCTAGGTAAAATTCTCAAATTTTTGTTTGATTTGGATAATATTTAAAAATTTAAATGATAAAATATATAAGTTAAAAAAAAGAGTTGTTACGACATTGCAACACATTTCGATTTTAATGTCTTGATGACCTTTTAATAACAAAATTTTAATTGATAAATTGTAACGGACCCATTTATAACCAAACATATAATTGAATGACCTAAAGTGTAAATTCCCCTTAAACTATTCATAAGTCAACTCTTCCTAGCCTCTACACGGGAATCAACTGGAGTAGGGCAATCCATAGAATTATATTTAAAAGATTAGTTTTAACTTAAAATAAAATGTTTAGAGTTAAAATATTAAAAAAATAATTATTTAATTAAATATTTAGATATTTTTGACATTAGGCCTATTAATTAATCAGACCTTCAACCATTTAGTTATCGTGGAGGGTGTATCATTTATAGTTATAGATAGGTTTTAACAATATTAGTCCAACTTGGCTTAGTATGTTTTCTGAGTGAGGTAGGCCTATTAGGCCCAATTTCAAATAATGGACGTTATTTTGGGGTCAATCGTAATTTACTTTATATATCAATCTGGAACGTATACTATAAAATTTAATACGAATTATCTTGTCTCAGTAATTAAAAAAATGATTATTGTTTTTTGAGATTATAAGTTCAATTATCAATAATACTGATACAGTGATTAAACGATTAATGTTTAATGATTGAAAGTATACTCTAAAACATATACTATTATATATTTAACTGGTTTATTCATTGATGATGTGACGAAAATGACTCATAATATAATTTTTCGATATTTAATATAAAACATTAAATTTTGATGTAAGGGTATTAATGTTATAACAAGAAAAAACAATTAATGCAATACATACTTTTATTAGTTAATTATGAAAATAATATATTTACGTCATTATTCACATTTATTTCGTCCTTTTATATATTACAAAGCCTATGGGTTATAAGCAATTCTTCCACTAAAAGAACATTACACATAAAAAAATAGTATTCGGGTCTAACTTAAATATAATCAACTTAAAATTATAATAATCTTAACTTTTCAATATTTTAAAATTATAATAATATTTTTTTTACTTTCACTTAAATTAAATCAAATATATATTTTTTAAGTTTTCTACCTTAAATTGCAGTTTCAATTAGAACTGTGATATCGCCATAAAAAATCCAAGTAGAAAACCTGGCAAACCAGACCATTATTAATTTAAACCTACAAGAAGGGCGAAATTAGTAAACCAAGACTGTGGAACCGGGAGGTCCGGGACTCTAATGTCACAGCGCCCGATTCCCATGCGGCACAAAGCCGGCAAGTTTCTAGCTTTCTGCAACATTTCTCGCACTCCTTTACCCCTGAAATCATCCAGCAGACTCTTCACCAGCCGCCTTACCACCGAGCAACGCCGTTGCACCTCGAACCGCTCTAATTCCCTGCAGCATAACTTCAGCCGTTGACGGCAGCTGTCATCCCTCGCCCACGGCCGGCAGCTCTCTCTCAAGAATTTCTCGCAACGGCTCAGACCTTTGGTTCTTGTGTGTTCGGAGTAGTTGCCACCCGGAGAGGCGGAGAAGGAAGCGGCTGCAACGGCAACCATAGAAAGAGTAATCAGCAGGGAAGCTGCAAAGAGTATGGATTTCGCCATTGTTAATTTTATGATACATTTTACATGCAGGGGGAGGATAGCAATATATATATATATACAAATTGTTGTATATGATTTGCATGAAAAATATACGTGTAGCTTTTCTTTCATGCAGAGACTGAATCATGGCGAGGTGGGGGAATTCTTCCGACAAGAGCTTCAGTTTTGGTTCCACGTAGCTTTTGCATCTTGGTGTTGTTTGTTAGGTATTGAAATCGCCATAGGGCACGTATCGACGAGTGGAATGCTTTTGTTAATTTGTACTACACGTATTGTTATTCGTATATCTCGATATTTTTTAATAGTGTTAAAATAATTAAAATATAATGTTTATTGGTATATATTTTTAATTTTACGATAATGAACATGTTAAGGACGAAAGTTTTATCACGATCTGATCAGATAAAATTAAATATATATAATTATTGGTTAATGTTTGATTTTAAATAGTAATTCATATTGAATCTTGAATATTATTTTTTAAATTTAAACTCAATTAAAATACTATTGATTAATACAAATATTTTATTAAACTTAATTATAAAATATGTTTAAAATATTTTATTAAAATTTAATTTTATATTTAAAAACAACCAAAAATTGCCTTTTAACTTTTCATGAATCAGACAAGAATCCATATAATATAATTTATTAATATACTATTTTTCAAATAGATTAATATATTAATTTTATATAATCATACAAAACTTTAATCTAATTTTTCTTCCAGAATACCTCAAAAAAAAATCTTCAAGAAAACATAAAATATAAAAAAATGAATGTAAAACGACGTTTTGCCACGTGTATCTCATTCAATAATACATATGTCAGGCTTTTAAGCATCTTTGAATGGCATGAGAAATTCAAAACATTATTACTGTCTCTTCTTTGCTTTCAATTCCTTCACCCAATTCGTGAGTCAGCTCAGAGACTCAGCTTCTCTCTCCTGAGTTATGACATTCAACAAAGGTAGATCTAGTCTCTTCACCACTGAAATCCTTACCTGTTTCTATTTTCTCAACAGTAATCTCATACTATTTTTTTTAAAGAAAATTTGGATTTTTGATCCGATAAAGTATGATTTCAATTGTTCATACTGTTTCTGATAATCTCAGGCACTGGGTAGATTTCTTTTAGTTGCTTCAACTCACAGCTTTCTTCTTCTTTAAAGCTTCAGAATTTAAGGGGTTCACAAGGGGGAGTATTGGATCCCATGATTTTTTTTCAAGTTTCAACACTGGTAAATGACGTTTGAGCTGCTCGAAACAATTTAGAAATCTGGGTCTTTGTTTTTAGATTCTGCAGTTTCAGGAATATAATAGAATCCATAAGTTCAAAAAAGAAAAGAAAAAGTTATATAATAATATTCTGGGTCTGCGAGTTCTGAGATTTCACGTGAAGTTTACGCTGCGTTGTCCGTGAGTATTGCAAGTAACGAGTTCGAGAAAATGCCTCACCACAAGAACCTACTTCGCCATTGCCGATATGGGATTTTTCTCAGACTCACTTCACTGAGTTAACGAGTTTCTTGTGCGCTGAAACAATGGCGGATCGGAAGATTCGGAATGAGTGAATGGTTTTGGTGAATGCCGGGAATCTTGGTGTTTTTGTTTTTGGAAATCAATTCGATTCGATTCTGATTGAGCCTTGGGGGTTTGCATTGTTATAAAATATAAATACGATGGTTTGAAAAGAATCAGGTTCAGAAAAGATGGAATCTTTTGTTTCTAGGTACTGTTTCCTTTCCTTCTTCTTCATCTTCATTGTTCTTTCTGTTATTCCAGTTGTTAGATCAGGTGATGCAGAAGCCCTTTTAGCCCTGAAATCATCCATTGATCCTTTAAACTCATTGCCATGGAAAGGAACCGATGTTTGTGCATGGAAAGGAATCAAGGAATGCTTGAATGGGAGAGTTACAAAACTTGTTTTGGAACACTTGAACTTGTCTGGTTCTTTAGATGAACAGAGCTTGAACTTGTTGGATCAACTTCGGGTCCTGAGTTTCAAAAGCAACTCCATTTCCGGCCAAATACCTGATCTTTCCGGCCTAGTCAATCTCAAATCACTTTTTCTCAACGACAACAACTTCACCGGCGAGTTCCCGGAATCCATTACAGGCTTACATCGGTTGAAAATCATTGTTTTATCGGGAAATCGAATATCCGGTCGGATTCCGGCTTCTTTGCTGAAACTCAAACGACTGCACACTCTTTACTTACAAGACAATGAACTCAAAGGTACGATCCCGGCTTTGAATCAAACCGGTCTTAGATTCTTCAATGTTTCGAACAACCAACTCCAGGGTCAAATCCCTGTGACCCCAGCTCTGGTTCGGTTCAACATTTCTTCGTTTTCCGGTAACATTGATCTTTGCGGCGAACAGATTGAAAATCCATGTCGAGTAATCAATTTTGGGCCGGCGATGAGTCCGGTTTACCCCAGTGGTTCAAATCCCATATCGAAAAAGCATTCGAGGTCGATCAAGATTATAATAGGAAGCGTCGTCGGTGGGTTTTCGCTGCTAATTTTTTGGGTGTGTTTTGTGTGTTTTGTTAGCAAAAGGAGAGGAGAAGGCAAGGGAAAGGATGGTAAAAGCAAAGGGGTTGCTAATGTAGAAACGATAGAAGGAGGGGAGGCGGTCGGAGATGGCGCCGTCGGCGGCGGAGAGATTGTTGGCGTGGGAAGCAATAACAGTGGAAAACAAGGCGGTTTTTGGGAGAGTGAGGGTCTAGGGAGTTTGGTGTTCTTGGGCACAGACGATCAGCAAATGAATTACGGCTTAGAAGATCTGTTGAAGGCGTCGGCGGAGACATTGGGGAGGGGTACAATGGGGAGTACGTACAAAGCAGTGATGGAATCCGGGTTCATCGTGACCGTTAAAAGGTTGAAAGATGCTAGATATCCGAGATTAGAGGAGTTCAAGAGACACGTGGATTTGATCGGACGGCTCGGACACCCCAATCTTGTCCCCCTTAGAGCTTATTTCCAAGCCAAAGAGGAACGGTTGCTCGTATATGATTATTTCCCCAACGGAAGCCTATATTCTCTCATTCACGGTACGTCGTCGTTTGTTACCCGCTCGAATATCATTTATTTGATCACTTCTGTTTTTTTTTTTTTAATTTTTTCGAGTCGAATTGAATTTAATATAAATCTAACTCGAATATTAAAAATATTTAAATTATTATTTTAATTAAATTTGAATGATTTTTAATCCTTTCCCCGCCAATATTTCCTTAGTTTTTAACTAATTTAAAATATATTAATTAGATTTTTATTAGTCTCTTTGAAACCATAGAACATTTTAAGCCCTTTTCCTCTTTAGAACCGTTGACTTTGAATGCAATAAAATGGGAAGTCAAATAGTTAAGAGCATGGGGGTTAGGGTATAAAAGATTAACATGTAGTAATAAAATTTACTTTTCTTAATTAACTGTTAATGTTTTCAAAATCTTTGGTTAAAAATAAAATTCTGGGAAATTTGATCTAAAAAAGTTGATAGTATATAATATTTCTCTATCAATCATAATCTTAAAGATTTAGGTAAACAACGACAATTCATGGGTGAGTTGTTTTTTTGTCTTTATTTTAAATTTAAATAATTAAAACAAAGCTGAATTTCGAACAGGGTGAATTGCTATAATTCGACAACTCATACTTATCGAGTCTAACCACCCAACATGTTTTTTTAATACGCTACTGTGATTATAAATATCTGTTTAATTTTTTAGTTATTTAATAACGCATATAATGTATATATATATATATGTTGTTCGAACTCGAATCATTTGAATAAAATACACCGTCTCTTATTACTGATACCACTTTACGGATTTCACTTTGTTGTTGTCAATAGCCCTCACTCTATATTTTTTACATTTTTATAAGTGTCGGATATAAATATGTGTTTTTGACCTTATATATTTAATGTTTAACTGTGTTCTAATATGTTCTGATATGTCCCGGTGACATAGTGTGAGAAAAAAATTATAGAGTTATCGGTTCTTAAAATGTCGAAGCTTCTATCTTTTAAGTTAGAGATTCGAGTTTTAATCTATTTTCTTGTAGGAACAAGAACTTGTGGTGGTGGAAAGCCTCTTCATTGGACATCATGTCTGAAAATAGCTGAGGACTTGGCTACTGGATTGCTTTATATTCACCAAAATCCGGGCTTAACTCATGGGAATTTGAAATCCTCTAATGTATTATTAGGTCCCGATTTCGAATCTTGCCTCACTGATTATGGTCTCACCACATTCCGAGATCCGGACTCAGTGGAAGAACCCGGTGCTGCTACATTTTTCTACAGGGCACCTGAATGTAGGGACATTCGGAAATCGTCGACTCAGCCGGCTGATGTTTACAGCTTCGGTGTTCTTCTCCTGGAGCTCTTAACAGGCAGAACTCCATTCCAAGACCTTGTTCAAGAACACGGTTCTGATATTCCTACGTGGGTAAAATCGGTCCGAGAAGAAGAGACCGAGTCCGGTGATGAGCCTAGCTCAGGTAACGAAGCATCTGAAGGGAAGCTTCAAGCTCTCTTGAACATTGCAATGGCTTGTGTTGCGGTTGCACCGGATAACCGGCCTGTGATGAGGGAAGTTTTGAAGATGATACGAGACGTGAGGGCCGAAGCTCATGTATCATCAAACAGTAGCGATCATTCACCGGGACGATGGTCGGACACCGTTCAGAGTTTGCCTAGAGAAGAACATCTAAGCATATGAGAAAAGCTTGTGGTAGCTTAGATTTGGTAGGACGTTGAATTTAGGTGTGCTAATTCTTTTCCCATTCAAACCTTTCATTCTTCCATTTTAGAGTTGTATTGTAAAGGTTTTAACTTTTTTTTTTTTTTTGAACTTGCATGTTTAGAATGTTAATGCTACTTTAATGGTGGGAATGAACTTAGGTGTGTTGAATCTTTAATTTTAAACTCAAAATTCGTTTTAACTTGTTCATGATATTCGAACCTTGAGCTCAACGATTCCTATAAAGAAATAGAAAAGATAGATTAAATTGATAAAATATTAAAATTATATAGATAACTTTTAGAATTAAGGTCAAATTAAATTTAGAGTAGAATGTGAGGACTAACTATAAATTATACCAATTTCTATTAACTGCGATTTTAAACGTAATGGACTAATTTGTTAAATTTTTTTAATTGGAGACCGATTTATAATTTATGATAGTTAAGTGACTCAACAAAGAATAAGGTTATAGTCGGTGGATCATTTGTCTGGTTTACCCATAATATAATCCAACAGCGACAAGGATTTGCCTTCTAAGATTTCATTTCTGGATCCGAGATAGAGACCGTGAGATTCTGCAGTGTCGAGTTTCGGGAGAAAGAAGCTAAGTAGCAATGGCGGCGTTTATCAAGCTTGAGGATTCTCCTATGTTTCAAAAACAAGTAACTCCAGAATTCGGTGTTATTTAAAATTTGTGATTCTAGAATTATAGTTGTTTTTGTTTTCAAATTAGTTTATTAGTCAATTGATCGAGTGTGAATCCGTTTTAGGATTTTATTATGTTTACTGAATAATCAAATCTCCATTGAATCCGTGCTGATTAGCAGTTTTTCATTCCGTTATTCTTCATTTCTGAAAAAGTAAACAAGTTGTGTTTGTTTATTGACCAGATATATTCTCTAGAATCCATGGCTGATGAGTTGAAAAAACGCTGTCAAACGCTGACAGAAGGAAGTATAAAGTATAGGTATGCGTTTTTTTCTCTCTTTATATTCTCACCTATTCATTTACTCCTGCTAGAAGAATAGAAATACTTGGATTTAATTTTTGTTTGTTATAATTTATGGAGATTATGATTTCAGTACATTGGGGTTCTTATAATTATGGTGCTCATTTTTCTTTAATTATCATTTACCCATGTCCGGCACATACTTGGACATGGGCATGGGAGTATGATCCTCTGAATATATTGAAAAACTTTTAGAAGATTGAACATATCTGTGCCAGATGCATATCCTATCAGACACACTCAAGTCCGAGTAACATAGATGGGAAAGATACTTTGAATGTGTCCAAAGTTCCATTCAAAAGCAACAGTTTCTTAGCAAGCTTGGGTTTAGATTTTTGAGTTAAAAATTTGTTCTTTAATACAAACGTATCTTCGTTGTCTTATTTCCCCGAGATCTAACCTTGAATTTGCCCTCTCTCTGCCTGTTATATAGTAATCATCTAAGATCTATCTCTATTTCTCCTCACATATATATATTATCTATTTATTTTGCTGTCTCTATTTCCTTCACAGAACAGCTCTTGGAGAAGCATATAATGCAGACAATAAATTTGCCGATTCTTTAGAAGCATTTGGCTGTGGACATGAAGATCCTATTAGTGCCTCCATAGGAGGTAGCTAATTTCTATTTTATTCAATATTTTGACTACATCACCTGTTAGTTTAGTTGTTTCTTACTAGTTAACGTTAGCAACCTTTTTTTCTATTGTTACTAGTTTTGCCAATTTCTGGATGTGAATGTAGATATGCATTTACTCTGCTTGTATGTATGTTTCTGACCGTAAACTACTGTATACAATTAATGTTAGAAAGCCAAAAGCCATTCAGTAATATTTACTTTTGCCATTTTGCACAACAAATTCTATTAAATGGAGATTGCTTTTTCACCACTTGATAGGGGACCCGACTGAGGTTTTTGGTAAACCAGTGGAGTTTTTTTTTTTTATTAAGAAAAGTACTATAATATCTTATGGGGTTGAATGGCTGATATGAAATGCGTGGTAGGAAGACAGTTGTAATGAGAAGCTTCTATAAAATTAACTTTTCTATGTTTCAGAAGGTTATATACAGATTTCTTATTCTAGAGGATGATGAGAAACCTAATAACCTATTCTATGATTATTAATGACCAGTGAAGCTTTTGTGTTTTAGTTGTTTGTTTTAGCTGTGTAAAGAAGTTATAGTCCCATTAGTTTAGCTAGGAGGATTTTACTTCTCAATAACCCAACAAACCTCTGACAAATGGAACTCCCCAAAAGTCGAACCAGGAAGATTTGCTGTTATGTTCTATAGCATGTTGCTGATGCTGTGGTTGTAAAATATTCATTTAGATGAGTGTCTGGAATGCCATGGACCTCTTAAGATATTTGTTTGGAAGCTTCTTGGAAATTTTGCTTCATGAGATTTTAATTTAATTGAGATGCCATGGGGCTTGTAAGTTTTTTTTTTTAATCTGAAAAGGATATGGTGAAATGTGGTCTACGTTTTATTGTTTCATTGTTTCGCTGTTGGAAAGGTGTGGTCCATGTTATGTTCCTACTCTTTATTTTTGCCGACTACACCTCATCTGATGTTTGAGTTGTCCTGCTGGAACATGATATGGTGATTATCCTGTTGGTTCATTAAATTGCTAATGAGGGTTAAGCTTTTAGTTTCCCTTCCTCTTGCTAAACTGCTGCTTAGGCCCAAGTATTTAGCTGCTTCAGTTTTCCTAAGTGAATATAAATCATAGGTAATTAGCTTGCTTGTTTGCTGTCTGTGAGTTTTCTTCTTTACTATTTCTGTACAAGAAGGTTGAGAATTTTAATTATTGCTTATTTTTTCTTTTTCTGTTATCTATTTCTTTATGTATGCCTCTATATCTGCTCCATCAGTGTTTTGCCCCCTGTGTTGTGTCTTACACAAATTTGCTTATCAAATATTAAGATGTAAAATTTAGGAGAAGGATATGTGCCTGATTTCAAAATTTTCCTGTTGAAGATAGAATTGCCTAGCTGAAAGATTGAAGATTCTACCTTCTTTTTTTTTCAAAAAAAAAATCTTTCCTTTTGTAGGGCCGATTATGACCAAGTTCATCAATGCCTTTCGTGAGCTTGCTAGCTATAAGGAGTTGCTTTGTTCACAAGTGGGTATCAGTTTACTATCTACAAAAAACAATTCTTTCTTATACAATTGAATAAGAATGGAATACGTTGTTGTTGTTGTTTTGAAAGGGAATGGAATATGTTGTCTTTGTTTTTTCAGTGCTTATTATTAGTGTATCTTGTTTTGTTACCAACATTTTACTTCAGTGTGATTTTTTTTGGCAACATTCAAGTTTCCTTTTTGTTTTTGACTTGATTATGCATGATTACATAGATCTCTAAGGATTGTTATGCCTGTATACATCTGTCATTAATGAAATATTTATCAATGAAATTACATGGAAAAATTGTGTCTGATGTCATAATCACTATGCATTTATTCCCAAAAATAGATTCATCTGATTAGATTATAGATTTGCTCTAAAAAGTATTTAACATGTTAATTTCTACATGGGCAACTACTTTTAAATTTCTCATTCGCTGTCTGATGTCTTTGTGTCAATCTGGTTAGGTTACCTTGCTCTTTAATAGGATAGTATTACCGAACATTGAATTTGTTGCATGAATGCTAACAATCTTAAGGCCACTTGCTGCATAACTTCAGATGAGCAAAATTTTATTTTAAAGAACTTTTTATATCGGAGAGTTAATATTAACATTTACCTCATGCCATTGGAAAGCTCAATTTTATTTCAGAGTTTGAAATTTGAATAATCCATTACAGGTGGAGCATGTCTTAATTGATCGGCTAATGCACTTTACAACTGTTGATTTGCAAGATGCAAAGGTGAAGATAATTTAGTCACTATCTCAGTTTTCTTTTCTCATTTTATAAACTTGGTGGTTTTGATCATCAATTTTGAATAGTAGTTGTTATTAACTTGCCACATTTCCATTAGTCTGAGTCACTGGGTTCAACTTGATTTTGCATGGAAAATTGGATGTGCTTGCACCGTGAGTTGTCGGTGATTGCCACCCTTTCCTTGGGTTTTTCTTGCAACTATTTAAATTTGATCTAGGTGTATTGAATGATGTAGGATGACCGTTTTTTGTTAAACAACCCACTTTAGTTTTATGCTAACTTAATTACTTGTCATTTTTTCTTTAGTCTATTCATGTTCCATGTTTGGATAAATTGAGACACTTATAAGGGGACAAACTTCATTGAAATATTTCCTCCACTATAAAACGTCACTCTTTTGCTTCTTATTGTCTTAATAATGAAGCCTTCTCTAACAACACTATGTAATCCACTTTGGAATGTTAAACACAGAATGTGGGAAAAAATAGGACCCTAAAATTAATAGAACCAAATATATATCCATATTATATTCCTTTTTTGTCCAGAACATATTACAGTGTTTCTTATCCAAGTCATGAACATTAATGTCTTTTAGGAGAGTGTATATTGCCCACAAGAACTTGTGGATGAACATATTGGATTTAGTTCTGATAATTGTGGAAGCCCAATATTCGCAGCATGGCTTGAGATGTCTTGTCAGAATACTATAAATTCTGATGGTTGGAGTTTGATGGGTGGGTGTGCGAGGTGGAGAATGGATCTGATGGGAAAACATAGTGATTACATCACATTCATTATTGTAGCTCAATATTTTTTCTGACAGTTTGTTTTTTGCTAATTAGATTAGAATGTGGAGCTAAATTCATGTCTTTATTCCTCCTTCCCTCCCTATTTGCATAACAGCTCTTTTCCTCGTATTTTTCAGAAGTCTCGTCAACGATTTGACAAAGCTAGGACTGGATATGCTCAGGTACTATCACAACAGAAACTTCCTTTTTGACATGAAGTTAACTTTGGGTTTTCATAGTAACTACAGTTTGAATCTCCTTCACTGTTTCTCTCTCTTTCTCCCCCTTAGTTTTGAGGTCATCTCAAGTAAAATTTGGAACAAGCCAATTCTTAGGTACAAACTATGTTTATATGTACTACCGCAGAATTCTTCTAAATCAAAAGCTATTCAGTAGAAGTGAATAACTGAGAAACCAAACCAGCAACTTGATGAAGTATATCGCATATTCTAAACTCAGAATGTTCTTTGCATCAAACAGATTTGTTGCTGATTTACTATCTTCAATATTATGTAGCAAACCTTATTGTAGATGTTTCATTTCTAAATAAATTCTATGGGTTTACTAATACAAATTTAGTGAACTCAACAGTAAATGCAGGTGGATTTATAGAAGTTTTAAATATTAGCTACTTTTCCTCTAAAATTTTATAAAGTTGCCAAGCATGCATAATAAAACCTTTAGTGAACTCAACAGTAAATGCAGGTGGATTTATAGAAGTTTTAAATATTAGCTACTTTTCCTCTAAAATTTTATGAAGTTGCCAAGCAAGCATAATAAAACCTTTAAAAGCATCAGGGTCGTTGATTTTTGTAATAGATAATGCTTTTTACCAAATGCTCTGTTTTGCCAGGCACGTGAGAAGTTTGTGTCTTTGAAAAAGAACACACCAGAAGATGTTGTTGCTGTGCTAGAAGAGGTATGCTCTTTCCTTTTGTAATATTGACTTTACACGTGTTTTAAACAAGGCTAAGAGATGACATTATTTTACTATGCTCTGTGTGTTCTGCTAGTTGTCTCACTTTTCTGTTATGCTGGATCTGGTTCATTAATTGGTAAATATTTTACTATTTTAGTACTGTCAGAAAGAAACAAAGAACATATTCTATTGATTATGGATCTGGTATCATTTTAGCTTGTAACTATTTTACTTATTTTGTATTTGAACTATATATCCTGATCTTTCTCTTCGCTTACCTTTATCTGAAGAAAGAATGTTTCCAGTTTGGATGGAAGTTTACACTATCTGGTCTTTTCTGTATAAGTATCGATCATGTTGTCTCTAGTATCTGATAGCTCATACTTGATTTGCATTGACAAAATTTTAATTATCTCCAAGATCATAAGGTAAAATCCTGAACGTTAGATGCAAATTTTGGATATCCATCGGGATCAGATTTGGAACATTCGGTGCAAATCTTAAACTTTCCTTCTGAGTCTCTATAAGTAAATACCTCTTTTTCTTAAGGTTTGGTTTTGTTTTCTAGTAAGTGAATGCATTGTTTGTCCAGATTATACCATATCATTGTCCATGTTTGTCGTCTTTTCTTGAAAACTTTCAACCTTGTTTGTAGACTGCTATTTTTTTTCCTAATACAACTAACCTGGCTTGTGCTCTGGGTTGGATTGGGTTTTATTTTTGACAGGATCTAGAGAATTCAAAATCTGCTTTTGAGAGAAACCGCTTCAATTTAGTATGTTTACTTTGGTTGCAAAGCTCCCTGTTTATTTGTGTTCAATTATTGGTATTATTCCACGTGTGTTTTTGTGACATTTCTTTTTGGTTAAGGAAAACAGGTAAATTCTCTAATGAATATTGAAGCAAAAAAGAAGTACGAGTTTCTAGAATCTATAAGTGCAATTATGGATGGCCACCTTAGATATTTTAAGCTGGTTTGTATTTTCTTTGTTGACTTTTTTTGCTAGTTATACAAGTTGTGTTTGTAGACTGAATATGATTGAATGCTTTTGTCATAGGGGTATGACTTATTGAGCCAGTTGGAACCATTTATTCACCAGGTAATATATTACATTGTTTATTTAAGGAGAAAAAAAGGAAATGTTGATTTTCACTGCCAGTTAACTGTATTAATTGGTAATTCGGATTCCATGGTGTTAAAATAAGTTAATGACATGTAATCAGTAGAATCAATGGTTTCAAAACAATTTTCCATGGAAAGTGGGCTCTACTATTGGATATGTCCTATGGAATATGAATAGTGTTGGATGCATTGGAATCTAGAAAAGAATTTTGTTCAATGTAAATAATCCATACACTTATGCAAATACTCTGTTTTCTTTTAGAAGCAACAACAGCTATTACTTGCACGACCATTTTGTTTGGTCAAGCATATGATTAGAAGTGTTTTTTGTTACAAACAATAAACTGATATGCGTATACACGAAACATATAACGTGTAAGAGTTGTCTGTCCATACATTTAAACTTATCTGTATCCTAGAATCATCTAGTTGCATGGTTTATCCTTATTTGAGATTCTTGGATCATGAATTTCGTACTTTGTTACATGGACCAAACTATTTAAAGCACCTTACCATGTTGACACGAATGAAATGGTTATGGGTGCTGAATCGTAGTCCTATACAGTGTTGAACAAAAGGACTTGGCAGTCGACAATATCATGGTCTTAGTTCTTGGCTTCTTGCGTATGTATTAATTCAGAAATCAAAAGGAAAAAAGAATCGAAAAGTTAAGGTGATATTGGGTTTGCTGGCTTATGAATAACCATTCGAGGATTTGGTTTTGACACCAACCAAAAATCATTAAATCCAAAAGATTATACCCAGTTATCGACAATAAATTTACACTCACAAAGGATAAAGTGATAGAGAAGAAAAGAGGAACCAAAGAAACATCCTATGATAGTAAAGATAGAGCAAGAAAAGAAGAAAAAGAGAGGGAAAAGATAAAATAATAATAAGAGGAAAAAGTAAAAGATTTAGAGGAAGGATAATAGATTCAGGATAGAAGGGGATACCGTGACTTCCTTAATCAAAGTTCTTTGAATTTTGTTTTTAATTGTCTTTGGAATTCCTAGCAATAAAATACCACTTGAATTTAAGCTCACACTTTTAAACCAGGCCCCAATTAGTATGCAGTCTTCATATTGGCCCAGTGCAAATATTTTAAAAGAGTTGTGTTTAGGGTCTTTTTTGCGTTTTTAGCAAATAATTCTTTATTTTTAACTTCAAGTGTCCACTTACATTATCCTAAATTCAGACACTTTTTGGCCAAATCCTCAACCCATTTTTTTGAATCCATCAACTCCAAAATTTACAGCAAAAGACAAATGGGACATATGAGTGCATATCATCTGGTATTTTTACCAAGTCCATGTAAAATAGATTTCATCTCCAGAATTCAATTGTAGATATTGATTTATGTTCCCTTTTATATAAATGTATAATTTGCATGCGTGTCTATGTTAGATAGTTTTGCATTGTGTGTGGAATACAGGCTCACTTTTCATCTTAAAATGGTGTTTTTGTCATCCCATTCGCTTATCCTGTTTGTCCTCTATATTAAATTAATTTAACATGATTTGATATAACAGGTATTGACATATGCTCAACAAGCAAAAGAATTAGCATATGCTGAGAAAGATAAGCTTGAAAAACGTATTCAAGAATTCAGGACCCAAGCTGAGATAGATGCTTTGCGAGGTTCAAGTAACATAGAGCCGTCAACAAATTCTGGTGGCGTTCACGTTATTGGCATGAACACAGACAGAAACATAGAGGCAATCATGCAATCCTTTGCAAACGGGGAGGTGAGTTAGTAATATTTATATCTTTCTGTTTTCTGATTTTATCATATTGGAGGATGAAATAATATTTTCTTTTTTTATTTTCTTTCAGGCCCAGATAATCAAACAAGGATATTTGTTACAACGCCCTTCTAGTTTGAGGGGTGATTGGAAGAGGAGATTCTTTGTACTTGATAGTCAAGGAACTTTATACTATCATAGGAATAAGGGTACCAAACCAATGGTATGTTGCAATTACTTTATTAGTGCCCTTGCCCCTTGGTTGATCAAGTTTAATGATTTATCATGAAACATGTTTTCTTTTAAATAAGATTATGGATTATGGGAACGTATATCTGGGTTTATGTCTTGATGCTTGTTAATCAATTGTTTTTGACAAATTTGAGGAGGGGGTGACACGATAATAAGTGTTATATGGTTTTGTTGTGCTATACCATCGTCTTTCAGATTGAGAAATATGGAGAGAAAAGAAGTGAAATGGGGTGGAGTTATTGATTCCATTCACATAGCAAGTTCACAAGTGAAAAGAGCTTACTTACAGTTTCTCTTTTTCCTCACGTATATCCGTCTGTTTGGTTAGATTTTGAGAGATGAGAATGACTAACACAATTCTACATGATTTTTTACATAATTCTTTAGATTTATTGACAAAATGCGTGTCAAAAATCTAAAAATTTTAAACAGGGCAGACTGCAATTCCTATCAAAGCACTTCATATATTTTCTATCTATCTTCTCACTTATTAACTCAACATACATTGTAGTCTGGAAAAGTTAATCAATTTTAACCTTGTTATCCAGCTAGTTCTTCCAAATTGTTCGAGTTCCTCATTCATTAGGAAGAAGGCTTCTAAGTTCAATGAGTATGGTTTATAGCAAAATGCTATATTTAGCTGGTAGGGGCCTAGGAGGGAGCAAAAAGGCTTCTAAGTTGCATGGGTACTTTTTTTTAACATATAAATTGCATGAGTATACTTATGGTAAAATGTCGATTTGAACGTGGTCTGGCAGTGACTGCTTTTTGAGTGATGATTATCGTCAGTACTTGTCCTTTAAGATTTTAGAGCAAAAGTTCTTACAGGCTATTAAGCCCAAGTTTCAACTGTTAAATGATGTTTCCCATTGTTGTTTCTGTATGAATGAATATATTTATAGAGGAGAGTTTTATGTACATATCAGCAACTTAAAATCCCAGATAGTATACTTGAGTGGTTTATCCCCCCCCCCCTATTTGGCTTTTAATATAGCATTTTTACCTATTGTAAATATTTCCAAATTAGTGGCATCCTGAAGGCTCATGGAATTTTTGAGTTGGCTTCATGTTTTCTCCTATATTTTCAGATTGTTTAGATATGCAGATATTAGAGTTATTTTGAAATTGAAATGCAACTAGCATGAAATGTATAGATAGTAGATTGCATCCAATGAATGGTTCCATGAAAGAAGCATTGCTTAAAGTCTTAGGTTAGACGATAAATATATTTGAAAATGAAGTGAAAATGATCTTGATGAGGTATAATTTTACTTTATCTTGTTTATTCTCAGGGTTCTCTCCATCAGTATGTTGGTTCGGCTGAACACTATAGTGGTGTATTTTCAAAATTTCGTGTAAATCAAAATAGGTCATCATCATTTAATGAAGATACTGTGGGCTACCATACCATTGATCTTCGTATTTCAACCATAAAGATGGACACAGAAGATACAGATTTACGGCTTTGCTTCAGGATCGTATCTCCACTGAAAACATACACATTGCAGGTGATATTGGTTGGTCATTGAAATCATTTTTGCTTCACTTTTCCTAAAATTAGCAAGGATATGATTTAAATAATATCAAGGTTACATTATGATACATTTAGCTGACTACATAGCATGAAAAGGGTTAGGGTCTGTTTGGTTTTAGAAAATATTCTCTATTTTCATTTTCAGTTCTAAAAATTATTGGTTAATAGGGATGGAAAATTGTTTTAAAAAATGAACATAGTGAAAATGTGTATGGTATCTAGCTTTTCCAAATAGAAATGAAAGAATAATTATTAAATAATGAAAAGAAAATATAGTTAGAAAATATTATTATAATAATAAATAAAATATGAGTAATAAACCAAAGTTAAAAAATAGCATTAGAAGGATTCAAACCCGGGTTAAAATGAAGTTAAAATTTAAAAAAAAAAACATTGTTTCCGTATCTCCACTTTCCTAAAACATTTTCAATGAAAACACATTTTATGTTTTCAAATTTTCACTTTTTGTTTTCATTTTTTAAAAATCATTTTCTAATTTACAACCGAACATATTTTCTTCATTGTTTTCCATTTTCTTGGAAAATGGACTCCATTCTCTAGAACCAAACAAACCTTTAGTTTTCTTGTTTTTATTGTTGGATTTTTGCTTGTGACTTTGTCTATTGTAAATTATCTCGTGAAACCTTAATTATTGATATTTAAGATTGACTGAAGTTTGAACTCTTGATGATTGATGCTGTGGTATTGTGCCCTTAAAAGAGAAAAAAAACATGTATCAAATCCCTTGTTCGAATTTAATTGTGGGACAATTATTATGATTATATTTAAATTAGATAAGTAAATGTGATCAGCCAAAAGGATATTTTCGAACTTCTTAAATTAAGCTAGATAGTATTGTTTTCCTCATAATGATTGTGCTGGTACTTTTTGTCACTGTTTTGGGCAGGCTGAAAACGGGGCAGATAGAATGGACTGGGTTAATAAAATAACTGCAGTTATTACATCTCTTTTCAACTATCGTATCAGGCAGCAGGTTCTTTTCTTCCCTTTAAAGCCATTTCTTTTCTATTTTTTGTGATTTTGAAACAACAGTTCTCATTAATGCTACTGATAGTGATTTGGTTATCTGTTGTGGCTGTATTTGTGGAAAAAAGCTTGTGGAGAATAATGATTATACTCGCAAAGCTTCTTCTAATGCTAGGTCACCTAAGAGCCTTCCTTCTCTAGAGATTGGCCTAACTGGCAACAAAGTAGACCCCGTCTCTGCAGTCCTCAGAGAAATTTCTGGAAATGATGTTTGTGCAGAGTGCAATGCTCCTGAACCAGATTGGGCGTCTCTTAATCTTGGCATATTATTATGCATTGAATGTTCAGGCGTTCACCGTAATCTTGGTGTACACATTTCAAAGGTGCAATTTTATCTTCAAAGAAGTGGAAAAAACCTTATGACTTTTTATTTTTTGTTAATTTTGTTATGTTGGTTTTCAGTTTATAGTTAATAACCTATATTTGGTCTTCAACCTGTGTAAGGTTTCTTACAAAAACATGTAGGTTATGCTCTTTGGTATTCTAAAAATTTAGTGTCCAATGTTAGCTGTGATGTAGTTATTTTAATACTACAGAGTAACAGAAATATTATTCCTATAGTGGAGAGACTGAAGGGTAGCAGGTAGCAGCAATGGTTTCTTCTTACTGATCTTGTTATTTTAGCTATTACACTTTCCACATTTGGTTTGTTGAAACTGAACATAATGCATTGTATACCATGTCGTAACTATTGTGGACTATATGAACTGTTATGTTCCAACCTCTGAATTCTATGAGCTGAAGTAAGGTCCATTTGCTATTTTTACAAGCAAAATAAGAAAACTTAAGTCTAAAGAACAAATAATCTCGGAAAAAGGGAACAAATAAGAGGGATGAGGTTGACAGAGAGAATTTTCTATCATTCATTTTATGATTCTTTGATAAAATAATATCCATTTTCTCCATACAGGTGAGATCTCTGACGTTAGATGTTAAAGTGTGGGAATCTTCGATTGTGGAACTATTTCGTTCTCTGGGTAATGCTTACTGTAACTCTGTATGGGAAGGTTCACTCCTTCAGAACGACAGGTAAGATTTCCTTGTCTAACAGGAAAATGAAAATGCTGCCACTAACTAATCGGTTAATTTCTAATGCTATTTCTGTATGATGAACTTTAAATTGGAAAATTTTATCCTGACGTAGAGTTTAAGATCTTTTTCTCTAATATTTTGCTTGCTTCTATTTTATTTTTGGGAAAAGTAAAACCCTTATCCTGTTTTTGTTTGTTCTTGTCTACACGAACCTGAAATTGAGTTGGTATGGTTGAACTGAAGCTCAATAATTTGTTGAGCTGTTAGCTTAATTTTGTGTTCTAGATACAGTAAATAGGTTTCCATTTCATGTTAAAAGGTTATTTTTTTGCAGAGTGGATGAATCAAATGCCCTTGGCACATCAATAACAAAACCATGTGCCAAAGATCCGATTTCCCATCGAGAGAAATACATCAATGCTAAGGTATTTTGTTGGAATTCTTTTTCTCTTGATGTCAATTCATCAAAAGTTATACTTAACTATTAATGCATTTCTTCCTCCCTCCTCATCTCCAGTCCCACTTACACTAGCCCTTTAATTTAAGGGGGAATCGTGCATAATCATTTTTAGATTGATAGGTGGATGATTTGGCTTTTTATGAAAGGAATAAACCGTTCTAGTATATGATATGCTATACCTTGTGTTCATGAACATCTTGTGTTGGATTCTTTGTCCTGGATACCCCCAATTAACATTCATGTTCACTGCTGAAAAGCAGGTGAACTTGTGCATACACCCGTTTCGCTTTAAATGATTGCAATTTTTCGTAAATGTGAATTGTTGCTGTACGGAATCGGATTAGAAATATTGTGGTTTCCAGTGCAAGCCTTAACATTATTCCTTCTCTTAACTAGTATGTAGAAAAATTGCTAATCGTCAGAGATGCAAAGCAACCTGAAGGTCTTCCAAAGTCGGCAAACATTTGGCAAGCAGTTACGACTGATAATTTGCGAGAAGTGTATCGTCTAATTGCAATATCAGACTCCAATATTGTAAATATCACCTTTAATGATGTTTTTACCTCTGAGTCCTATCACCATGTTGTCGGTGCACAAAACTTGTCATTTAATAGCAAGAAAGAAGATGACTGGGAACAATATGATCCATCAAACTGTCCGAGAATCAAGGATTCAAATGAGCCGGGGAATTGTTTACAAGGGTGTTCACTTTTGCATCTGGCATGCCAATATGGAAATCCTGTGATGGTGGAGCTGTTGCTGCAATTTGGTGCCGATATAAATATGCGCGACTTCCATGGCAGGACTCCGCTGCTTCATTGCATTTCTAAAGGGGACAACCAATTGGCAAAGCTTCTACTAATAAGGTAGGCTACATATTTTGCATAATTTACTTATCCTCAAGAAATCTGATATTTCTGACATAGATGACACCATCAAAGCATGTCTTAAGCCCAAAACTCAAAATATTGGATACTATTTCTATTAGCCTGTATATATGCCAAGATTTAGTATACACCTGCAGACAGCTCCAGGCCAATCTGTGAAACTCTTTTCTGGGTAACCAGACCACTGCGTTGGTGCTTTGATACCCCCGAGTCGACATAACAGTACCTCCAGAGTGGTCATACGGTGTTGGTCTGCAGAGATTGCTGCTTAATGTAATGTTTTTATATATCACTCATCTCTCTTTGATAAGCGATTTTAATTCGACAATACCATGCAGAGGCGCACGATCAACGATTAAAGATGGTGGTGGATTAACTGCTCTAGAAAGGGCTATGGAAAAGGGAGCAATTACAGATGAGGAGCTCTTTATTTTACTCGCCGAAAGCTAAGTGAAACAAACTTGGTTTGCTCCATACTTGTAAGTTTGTTTTCTCTCCTATGGTTTCCGCCTTATGTTGAGTGTTGTTCCATATAGCACGACAAGAACATTTTATCCTGCTTGAACCTGCTAATGTTATTACCGAACTGTTTGTTTAGATGTATCCTTGAGTGGTAACCCTTTGGAACCTTGGATGATTTTCCATTACGTTTTAATCCATTGATAATAATTTGCATTAGAACATTTGATTTAATGACAGGTTTATGCTTTGATCCTTCTCCTAAACACAATAGCATTCCATGCAAAGTTATGATCAAACATTAAGAGAGAGAGAGAATTTTTTATTTAAGGAATCGAGTCAAATTAAATTAAAAATTTTAAGTTATTTATGATGATGCATTAGATTTTACAACTTAAGTTTTATTTAAAAATTTCAAGTTAAGTTTTTATATAAATTTAATCATAATTATTTATTAGGTTATGATACAAATTGATTTAATTTAAATGATTTTTTTAATCATATAATTATTTGTCATTCAGTTTAATTATTAATATGATTTTTTTTTGAACAATCTAATAGTTATTACAATATTATCTATTTTAGAATATAATTTTCATCATTTAACATTGACCGCTCAATCACTCTATTGGCATTACTGGTGCTTGAACTCGTGATTTTTAGGAACAACAATCTTTCCGTTAACCGCTTAGATTAGAGTACTTGTGTAACTATCAACATTATTATTTTAGGTACCTGCCGTTAACATTCATTAATTTTTAGTGTTAACTTTTGTTATATAACACGTCATTTTCTTAATTTTTAAAATTATTTTTATAAATAAATAAAATTACTAAAATTATTTCAAACATCAAAATTTTCCATTTACCTTCATTGTTCCATCAAAATTTTCAATAACCAAATAATTTTTTTCTCCCTCGATAAAATCAGATTAACCGTAACTATCCTCAACCATGACACGAGCTCTCTTTGTTTCCGGTCTGATGCTTCGTACCCTGAAGATTTTGATTCACATAACTAAATTGCATTGTTTTTAGAAAAAGATGAAGAAATAGTAGGAAAAAATAAGTAAAAAACAAGTAAAACTGAAAAATTAGAAGGCTTGTGGATTAAACTCTAAAATTATTCAGTAAAAGAATAAAATATAAAATATAAAAAGATAATAATTTAGGGAACACATGCTTAAAAAAAATTTAAAAACAATTATATTAAAATTATAAGAATTTAGATATTAAATTTTTGATTATATTAAATTTTATATATATATATATCAAATATGATATATTAAAAATGTAATACTGAAATTTTTATATTTTTATAATAATTTTAATATAATTTTTTTAATTATTTTGTAACCTACCTGTTTATAAAAACAAAAGTAACAATAATAACAAAAAGGACATCGGATTCGAAAAAAGGACAACACTAATATCTCTTTTTACTAAAACCTAATTTCTCTCTCAAATAACCGTTGTTCTCTCTTCTTTTTTTTTTTCTTCAAATTTTATCCTTTTTCATTTTTATCGTTACTTTGATCGGTAGTCAACAATCAATTTTAATATTAGTTATTGATTATCGAGTCTATTTTTTTCTTGTTTTAGTTTAATAAGGATCTTTATTTTTCTGTCTTTATGACACGTTTTTCTCTGTCCTTGTGACATATTTTTATTTTTGTTTTGGGGGTTTGATTCGTCTGTTTTTAGGCATGTTGCAGCATAACCTAGAGATCAGTTGTTGTTCTCACAGAGATTCAATCGATGCTAATTTTATGATTTATTGTTTTATCGGTGGTTACTTGGAAAGATTTATCCCCTCGTTTGATGGAATTTGCCGATAAAATCAGTCTTGGGTAGCGGTAGGGGTATAAACGAGCCGAGTCGAGATCGAGTAGTGCTAAGCTCGGCTCGTTAAGATTTCGAGTCGAGTTCAAGCTTGAGTAATTTTAAACGAGTTTGAAAAATTTGAGTTCGGCTCGACTCGTTAAGAACTCAAGTCGAGTTCGAGCTTTTTTTTGAGCCTAATCGAGTTAAGTATTGACCGATATTTGATCGTATTAGACTCGAGTAACTCTTATCTCTCAAGTCTCATTTAAAGTCTAATGGAGAAAAAACTTTGATACTCATGTTGGGTAAATCCAAGCTTGTTAATTTTAGATTTTAATATGTTATTTTAGGGTTTTAAGTTTTAAAATTTAGATCTTAAATTATAAAAAAACAATATATTTATATTTTCGAGTAGCTCGTGAGCTTTTCGAATCTGTTATCATGTAGCTCGGTTCGACTCGTCAAGAACTCGAGTCGAGTTCGAGCCGAGTTCAATCGAATCGAGTTTTGACCGAGCTTTGACTGAATCGATCTCGAGTAGCTCGCGATCTGTCTCGTCTCATTTACGACCCTGAGTAGCGATACTTTTTACACGACAATTTGAACCGCCTACAACTCCTTCTTCTTTTACTATGCGTCTCGTTTGGACAGAATCAAAGAGATTTTAAAAAATTTTAATCTAATTATTTTATTTCTTAATTACGGTATAATTATAATTTTTAATAGATTTAATAAAAATTTAGTAACATTTATTACATTGGATTATAGCAAAGAATCAGCAGTCACTATAGAAATAATCACAAGTCACAACAACACCGCCGCCATCCCCTTCTTCTCCGCCTTGCCATCCTCTTCTTCCTTAAGCTCAATAATGGCCTCTCTCAGCCACGCTCTCAAACCCCATTTCCTTTCGTCCCCAAAACCCAAAATCCAAACCAAAAAATACCCCACCAAGGTCCGCATGTCTCTCCAAGAGTCAGGCCCATCCGTGGCCGTCGTAGGCGTAACTGGAGCCGTCGGCCAAGAATTCCTCTCCGTCCTCTCCGACCGTGACTTCCCTTACCGTTCCCTCAAGCTCCTCGCCTCCAAACGCTCCGCCGGGAAATCCATTTCCTTCCAAGACCGCACCTTTACCGTCCAGGAACTCACCGCTGACAGCTTCGACGATGTCGACATTGCGCTTTTTAGTGCCGGTGGGTCGATAAGCAAACAGTTCGGTCCCATTGCAGTTGATAAAGGCGCCATTGTAGTCGATAACAGTTCGGCGTTTCGAATGGTTGATGGAATACCTTTAGTTATCCCGGAAGTGAATCCGGAAGCAATGGGTGGGATTAAAGTTGGAAAGAGAAAGGGTGCTTTGATAGCAAATCCCAATTGTTCTACCATTATCTGCTTAATGGCTGCTACTCCTCTTCATCGCCATGCTAAGGTATAAGATTAAAAGTTTACATGGGGGGGGGGGGGCTTATTGAATTTTTAAGCTTTTGATTGTAGATTAATTGCAGAATTTAACTTTGTATTGTTTGTTTGGAGATTCTGAGTAACATACTCGATCTTGACACTTCGAGTAGGAGTAACACAGGTTATTTTGGAGACAATTTAGTATAAAATTTTAGAATACAGTGTAAAAATAATATAGAAACATGAATTAAGGGATTGTTTGCAAATTTTACTAAGAAATCAATGACATGGTGAGTTTGAAGTAAGAGGAATAAGTGATTGCTTGGCAAAGATACTATGTAAGAAATGAATAATGACAGATTCTATTAGTATGATATAATGCTCTGTGTCAATTGTATTTTAGTGTGAAATTTATTTGAGATATTGAGAAAGAAAACTGCATGTTTTGAGACTTTACTTTAGGGTAGGATATCTATTGTTCAGTTTTCAGAGCTTTTTCCAGGTCCAGCCCTCATCAAGAAACTTAAACATCGGTTCCGATACTTACTTGATAATTTATGGTTCAAATATTGATTCTATTCATGACATGTTGCAGGTAACTCGTATGGTGGTCAGTACATATCAGGCAGCTAGTGGTGCCGGTGCTGCTGCTATGCATGAACTTGAGCTACAAACCCGTGAGGTTATTTTATTCGGTTTCTTTTCCTTTTTTTTTTTCATTTTATTGTTTCATTTTTATGAGAGTTCTACTATTTTGTTCTTCTAAATTTATTCATTGCTGCATTTTTAGGTCTTGGAAGGGAAACCGCCAACTTGTAATATCTTTAAGCAACAAGTATGTCTATTTCCCTTACATTATCTGGAAATCTCTGGTCACCTTTTTTGTCACGCCACACATTTTTTTTCTTATTTCTTGTTTGCATGCAGTATGCTTTCAACTTGTTCTCACATAATGCCCCGGTTCTTGAGAATGGATACAATGAAGAGGAAATGAAAATGGTCAAAGAGACGAGGAAAATCTGGGTAAGTAATTAGTCTTCTGTATGTAGAAACCATACGAAATCACCCTTTACCTTTGGATTTCCATTTGTGAAGGAAACTCATAAAAATAGAATCATTTTTTATTTGCATGAATGATCTTCCTTTCTCAGAATGACATGAATGTTAAAGTCACTGCTACGTGCATTCGAGTACCTGTGATGCGTGCTCATGCTGAGAGTGTCAATCTTCAATTTGAGAAACCCCTTGATGAGGTAATATTTTAATAAATTGTAGGTTTACAATTTTATTATCCGTAGAATAAAATTAATTTTAAAAAAGTTGCATACATTTCACTTATTTTTGTCATTGTAGCTAGTTAATATGCTTTTACATGCATGGCATCATCATTCAAGTTTCAAAGCTTTTACTTATAGTCATTATATCCGTAAATTGTAGATTTCAAATTGAAACTAAAACCGGAACGTACCAGGTTTTGGATTGATGTCTATGCATTTGTGGCAAAGACCATGTTAATTTTTTGATGTGAGCTAATACTTATTGGCATTCTGTTTTCTGGCCTAAAAATCTTCTTCATGATAAATGTAGCTTTAGTTTTCATCTTGACTCTTTAGTTTGGTAACTGTTGGTCAGGACACTGCAAGAGAGATTTTGAAATCTGCTCCCGGGGTAGTAGTTATTGATGATCGGAATTCTAATCGCTTCCCCACCCCATTGGAGGTATCAAACAAAGATGATGTTGCAGTTGGTCGGATTCGCCAGGATGTGTCTCAAGAAGGCAATCATGGGTAAATTTTCTCATTTCTCTACACGCTTTTAAAAAAATTCCTTTTTAGATCATTTTCATACAAATACAAACTTTTATGATAGGTTGGACATCTTTGTTTGTGGTGACCAAGTACGCAAGGGAGCCGCCCTCAACGCTGTTCAAATCGCCGAGTTGCTCTTATGATCATGGCCGGGGTAAAGTCATTCAAACAACTAGATTTGAATTCACTTGTGCTGAGTTCATTTAATTTTAGTATTCAAATACAAATATTTATCAATTTTTGATGAGTTGAACAGAACTTTGAGGGTCTTTTTTGTAGCATAAACTAAGAATTTGTTTTGGTATAATGGTTCTTGATGTTTTCACTTCCAAAAGTATATTCTTTTAGGGAAATTTTGTTCAAATAATCGTTTAACATTTATTCTTCTCAGAGCCTAGAGGGCATCAAACTCTATTCTAAATGCAAAAAGGGTGAGGAACTTAACAATGGTGCATAAAGGTCGGATCAGAACTAAGGGTGTGCAAAAATATCCGTTCACGAAAGATTGGATATTTGATTTTTCAGATTGGATCGGATTTGATATTCGAAAATGCATGCCCCTAGTTAAAATTGGTCATCTAAAAATGCATCTTTAAGCAAATTTTGTTGATAAAGTGTTATAAGGTTATATGATCATGCTCTGATAATGAATGTGAAGAAATTTTCTTTTATGCTCCTTTATATTCTATATATTTGAATCAAACATCCAAATTTCTTGGGGGCCTAAAATATAAACCCAAATTACAAACAATTCACAGAGAAAATAGTAGGTTTCAAACCACAAAATATTGCATTATACCCTTCATCGTTGTTTTAACACCGTCAACGGTCATCGAAGACCGACCTCAAAGGCGCATCCATGGAGTTAATATTGCTTTTCAATGAAATTAAAATGTTAAAATATCAAATTATAACAGAGTTGTTTAGATAATGGTAAATTTATGTAAATAATAAGGTTGAACCCCGAAATAAATATGTTTAAAAAATATTTAAGAAAATAAAAAAAAAAAACAATGTTCCTTGAAACTCGTCACTTGCAGATAGCGAGTTGCATATTGTTATGGTTTGCTCGAAATAAGAAAGGATTAAAGAAGCAGAAAGAATGGAGGATGAAGAAAAGAGAAGTTTTTCATTGAAAATATTCCATAATGGCCAAAACGGCTACATGATACCCTAAATAGCATAGTACACCCTTTGTTATTTGCTTACAGGTGTCCTTGTCCTTACATATTTCTAATATTGCTGTAACAATAATATAACGTTCTTCATTTTGATTCTGGGCCATCCTTCCAGTCCAATAGCTTGGCATTCTGGTCCATTCCCTTTTTCTCCAAACGACGTCGTCCTTGTGAGCTGACTCCCAAATCCCCAATATTCAGCCCTAAATTCGATTTCAGCTTTGAATCCCCTTTCTCGAGCCCTAATTTCTCTTCGACATCGATTGCATCGTCCCCTTGAACCATGACAATACCCCCCTCTTTAGAGGATCCTTGACCCCAAGGATCAAAGTCCGGAAATTGTGATTTCAAGGAGGTGTAGTCTTCCCAAGTGGCATTCTCAGGACCGAAGTTTGTCCATTGAATGAGTAGCTGTGTAATCGCCTGATTGTTTCGCTTGATCATCCGTTTATCCAGAACAAGTGCGGGGTATACTTTAAGAGTGCCATCAGCAGCCATAGTAGGTGGATCATATGAGGTAGGTACGCCGTCTCCTATTCTTTTCTTCAACAAACTAACATGAAAAACGGGATGGATCTTCGATGTTGGTGGTAAATCGAGCTTATATGCGACCGGTCCTATTTTCTGCAGGATTTTGTAAGGACCAAAGTAGCGCGCAGAAAGTTTCAGATTGTTGCGTAAGGCTATGGATGATTGTCGGTATGGTTGGAGTTTCAGGTAAACCCAATCATTTTCTTGAAAATTTCTGTCACTGCGATGTTTATCTGCAAACTGTTTCATGCGATGTTGGGCTTTGAGTAGATTCTCTTTGAGTATTTGGTTGAGTGTCTGTCTGTCAGTGAGGGTCTGTTGAACACTCTGAACCGCAGAGTCAACACCCCAAGTGTGTTGTTGTGGAGGGAAGCCATAAAGGGCCTGGAATGGAGTCATACCCAAGGCAGTGTGATGGTTGGTGTTATACCACCATTCAGCCTGGGGAAGAAGCTTCGCCCATGTAGTTGGCTTTAGAAAGCACAAGCTGCGTAGATATTGCTCTAAGCACTGGTTCAAACGCTCTGTTTGGCCGTCTGATTCTGGGTGATAAGCAGTAGAGAAGTGTGTAGAAGTCCCCAATTGCTTCATGAACTCCCTCCAAAAGATGCTAGTAAATGTCTTGTCACGATCAGAGATAGCCACCTTAGGAGGACCATGGAGTCTGTAAATCTGGTCCAAATAGAGTTTAGCAACTGCTGTAGCAGAATAAGGGTGAGAGAGTGCTAAAAAATGAGCAAACTTAGTTAATTTATCAACAATAACTAAAATGCAATTGTATTTCATTGAGGTAGGCAATCCTTCAATGAAATCCATAGAGATAACCTCCCAGGCCTGCTGTGGAATAGGAATTGGTTGAAGAAGTCCTGGTGTAGCCATATGTTCAGCTTTGGTTCGCTTACAAATGTCACAGTGGTTGACATATGTAACAACAGTAGATTTCATGGCAGGCCAATAAAAATAGGCTTTAAGCCTGTAGTACGTTGCTTGAATACCCGAGTGACCTCCTTGAGGGGAGTCATGAAGGAGTTGAAGTAATTGCTGTCGGAGAGGGCCCTGATCTCCAATATAGACCTTTGATTTGAACCTCAAAATTCCCTATTTGTAAGACCAGTCCTGGATGCTATTAGGTTGAACTGCTAAAGTTGTGATTTTAGCAGCAGCAAAAGTATCACCATCATAACTCTTTTCCACTTCAAATACCCAGGTTGGAGTAAGTATTGTAGCCTGCAGAGCCTGACATTCAGATTGGAACTCTTGTTTTCTACTGAGGGCATCTGCTGCAAGATTGGTTTTTCCTTTTCTGTATTGGATTGAGTAGTCGAATCCCAATAGTTTAGTCAACCCTCTCTTCTGACTTGTTGTAGTCAACTTTTGTTCCAACAAATGCTTTAAGGGCTCGTGGTCCGTTTTAATGATAAAGGGAGCACTCTCAAGGTAGTGTCTCCACTTTGTGACAGCCATTAGGATTGCCAGATATTCCCTTTCATATACTGGAAGGTTAGCATTTTTAGGGCACAATGGCTTACTTAAGTAAGCTATAGGTCGACCATCTTGAGAAAGAACAACCCCAATGCCTTTAGAGCTCGCATCTGTTTCCAGGGTAAAGGATTTTGTAAAGTCTGATAGAGCAAGCACAGGTGTGTTGCACATAGCTACCTTCAATGCCTCAAATGCTAACTTCGCCTCCTCTGTCCATAGAAAAGAGTCTTTCTTCAACATTAGAGTGAGTGGTCTGCTAATAGTCCCATAGTTTCGAACAAATTTCCTATAATACCCAGTGAGACCTAAGAACCCCCTGAGAGCTTTAAGGGTTTTAGGTAGGGGACAATCTTGGATTGCTGATACTTTAGAGGGATCGGTTACAACTCCAGTGGCAGAAATAATATGCCCCAGATATTCAATTCTGTCTTGACCAAAAAAACATTTTGACTTCTTAGCAAATAACTGATGATTAGATAGGATTTGTAGCACTGTTTCCAAATGAAAAAGGTGGTCTGGCCAAGTGCTACTGTAGATGAGGATGTCATCGAAGAAAACCAGGATAAATTTCCGTAAATAAGGCCCAAACAAGTCATTCATAAGAGATTGAAATGTAGCTGGGGCATTTGTCAAGCCAAAAGGCATAACTTTAAATTCAAAATGCCCATGATGTGTGCGAAATGCTGTTTTCTCAATGTCTTCTGGTTTAATTCAAATTTGCCAATAACCAGAACGTAAGTCAATCTTAGAAAAAAATTGAGAACCAGCCAACTCATCTAATAAGTCTTCGACGATAGGTATAGGAAATTTGTTTTTGATTGTCATAGCATTCAAATGTCTATAATCGACGCAGAACCTCCAAGTATCATCTTTCTTCCTAACTAGTAAGCAAGGGGAGGCAAAGGGACTCTTACTTGTTTGGATGATGGAAGATTGTAACATGTCTGCTATCTGTTTTTCCACTTCAGCTTTCTGGCAATGGGGAAACCTGTAGGGTCGCAGATTCACTGGATGGGAACCTGGTTGTAATGCTATAGCATGATCTTGGTTTCGTAGTGGTGGAAGTCCTTTTGGTTCATCAAAAATGGACTGATACTTGTCCAGCAACATCTGCATGTCTGAAGGAAGGACAACAGGACTCTCTTCGCATGTCAGTAGATAAATCTCCCCCAAGAGATTTGAGTCCTTGTCAGTCAGCTTTTGCATCTTATCCCCTGAAATGACTTTTATTTCAGTTGATCTGTTGCCACCATGCAATATAACGTCCTTTCCTTCTTTAGAAAATTTAAGGGTCATAGCATTAAAATCCATGATCAATGGGCTATACTTTTTCATCCAATCCACCCCGAGGACCATGTCACTTCTTCCCATGTGTAAGACTCGAAAATCATGTTCAAAATAGTGACCCTGCATCTTCCAACCTAATTGTCTACTATTTTCCAAGCTGTATACTTTTTCACCATTAGCCACTGTGATAGTGAGTGGGTTAGTGGTGAGAACTTCCAGTCCTTCTTTGGCCCAACTGGCTGTGACAAAACTATGGGTGCTACCACTGTCAACTAAGATGTTTAGTGGTCTGCCCTTGATAGTTCCTTGAATTCTTAGTGTGTGATGGTCTGTGCTTCCTCTGAGAGCATTAATGAAAATTTCTAATTCACCTTCTTGAGTTTCATTGGAGAGGGTCTGATGCTCTTCTTCTACTGAAATTTCTATCTCTTCTTCAGTAGATGCTTCTTCCATAGAATTGAATTGTTTAGGCTGACATTGGTGGCCTGGAGTAAACTTGCTGCCACACTTGAAACATAAATTATTTGCCCTTCGATAATCCAGTAGGGACTGTTTTGTATTCTGAGACTGAAAGATGGGTTTTTGCCCGGCTAAATTTGGTTGGTTCCGTTGTGTAGTTGTTGTAGGTTGTAAGAAGGTTGGTCTAGGTGTATATCTCTGTTTCCTGCCTTCCAATTCAGCTGCCAGCTCATACAGTTTAGCTTGCCTACTAGCTTCAGAGACTGTTTTTGGTTAAAGGACTTTTACCCTCAGTCTCAAGTCTTCTTTGAGCCCACTGACAAAACTAGAGACAAAATAATTCTCCTGTAGGGTTGAACTATGGAGTAACATAGAGGGTTGTAGCTCCTCGAATCTCTCATGATACTCTTCAACAGAAGTTTTCTGAACCAACTTGTTAAATTCTTCAATGACATCATCACAATTTTTGTCTGCAAATCTGTTGTATAGGTCAGAAACAAATTCTGGCCAAGTAGCCCTATGGTTTTGCATTATGTAACCATCGAACCATGTTTCAGCTTTTCCTGTGATGTACATGGCAGCTAGTTCTAACTTCTGACTCTCAGGAATGTCAAATATGGCAAAATATTTATCACATTTTCTAACCCAGCTTCTAGGTCTATCACCATCAAACATATAAAGTTCGATCTTTGGCTTTAGATTAAAAGTATTCCAAGGTGTGTCCTGATGCTTTGTAGTCATTCTATCAGGTTCTTGGAGTAATGAAGTGTTACCTTTATCAGACCACTGACTTTCAATCTTTGCTCGTTCGACTGGTAAGGGTTGAGTTGATGGTTTACCGGCCAGTATTCCAGGTTCCCCAAGTTTAACAGTATATTTCTCCTTGTCATCTATAACTGTTACACTGACATGTTTTTTGCCCTCGAATTTCTGGTGTTGTGTTTCTGACTGTAATATAGTTGTTGGTGGTGTTGCAGGAGCATCCCCATCAACCTCTCTGATCAGCAAGCCGATAATCTTTTGTAAATCAGCTTGGGTATCGTCTATTTTGGTCTCCAGCTGTGCCATGCGATTCTCCCAAGAGCTTTTATCATTTTTTAAGTCGTCCAGCTGACGTTGAATGCCTGTGAGGTCGACAGTATCAGCCATCTGCTGTGGTTTCTTCTGTTTTCCCAGTGTGAAGGTGGATCAAGGGCTGGCTCTCGATACCAAATGTTATGGTTTGCTCGAAATAAGAAAGGATTAAAGAAGCAGAAAGAATGGAGGATGAAGAAAAGAGAAGTTTTTCATTGAAAATATTCCATAATGGCCAAAACGGCTACATGATACCCTAAATAGCGTAGTACACCCTTTGTTATTTGCTTACAGGTGTCCTTGTCCTTACATATTTCTAATATTGCTGTAACAATAATATAACGTTCTTCATTTTGATTCTGGGCCATCCTTCCAGTCCAATAGCTTGGCATTCTGGTCCATTCCCTTCTTCTCCAAACGACGTCGTCCTTGTGAGCTGACTCCCAAATCCCCAATATTCAGCCCTAAATTCGATTTCAGCTTTGAATCCCCTTTCTCGAGCCCTAATTTCTCTTCGACATCGATTGCATCGTCCCCTTGAACCATGACACATATAGTCATTGAATTAGTGAAAAAATCATTATATCTTCTTTTATCTATCGGCGTATATGAACAGATGATGAAATTTATGAAACATCGTTTCTTTTAACTTATTTTCCGAAAGAGCCGGATTTACATGACTTGGGTGCACGAGAAAAGCTTCTTTTACCGGTCGGATTTCCGGGGAATAACGATGATGAAAATCAAGATGAAGAACAGGAAATGGAGAAAACAGGTTCTGGAGCTCATTCGGAAAAATCTCATAATTTCGAGCTTTGACTACAAATCATGAAGAAATTAGATAACCTTGAGATTAAAGAATAATTAACTTTTTAAGTACTAAAATTAATATTGTATCATTTTTTAGATGTTGGTTTCTATTTTAATAGAAGAATAATTATTTGTAATTAAAATTTTAATTAATTGATTTAATTATAATTTTAAATAACTTAATATAAGTTTAATTAATAGTCATGGAATATGGTTCCGTGCTAAAAGCCTAAAGCTTGAATGCGTGCGCTGGTGCCAACGTAAAGTCGCGCGCTGTATATAAAATATCCTTCCCACTCTACTCTTCCAGTCCCATTTCCGCGTCCATAACGGAAACGATGATTGAACCGGGACTTGCAGTACCACCTGAGGCGACGTCATCAATGTTTATTACGAAGAAACTCCGTTCCAAGCGGCCTCGACGAAGGCGTTCTCAGATCGCTGCATTTGTTCTCCAAAAGCAGGCGATTGATCTCTTCGATGATTCCGGTTCTTGCTGTAACATTGCTGCTGATGTTTCTTGCGATTCAAACAGTGTTTCAAATCAGAAGAAAAAGAGGAAGTTCGCTGATATCAAAGGCAAATATGGAGCTAAAGCTAAGAAGAATTTAGGAAATGAAGGAATCGGAGACTCCGATTTTAGGAGGATCACGAGATCTTATTCCAAAAAGGAAAGAGAAGCGAAAGGAAATGAAGCTGAAGTAAGTGAATCTTCTTGCGTTGAATCCAACTCCGGTGCCGATTTTCTTGTTTTCGGTGAACGAAGTTCTAAGTTGAAAAAACAAAGCGAAATTTTGGAGAAACCTGAGAAAAACGATGCGGTTTCCGTTTCTCTTGGAGCGGCTACAATGCAATCGGTTATTTCCGGCGTCGAGCTGATACCTCGTGGAATCTCAAAACTCTCGTCGGAGAATAAAGAAAACGACCTCGTTTCTGTGACTTCCTGCTTTGAATACTCCTCAACTTCGAAGTTCTATACTGCAATCAAAGAGAATGTAAAAGATGTCGTGGACGCTAATTTTACAGTTTCGAAATCGGAGTCCGTTGGGGACCAAAAGCCGAAGAGCTTGTCCGGTTTAGATTCTTCACATCTCGCTTGTAACAAACAGTTCTCATCGGAAGAAATCGTACTCCTATCTGATTGCTCATCGAGTCAGAAGACTGTGTTCTCTGAGTTGCAATCGGATGTTTCCCCTGAAACTTCGGATTTGGATTTCTCCGATTACACTCCTTCACTATCCTATGGTTCCGGTAGCCAATTCTCTGAGAAATCAAACAACGACTCTCCTACTTCAGTCGCTTATTCTCTTTTTCTCGAATTCAAACAACAATTCTCCAGATCATCTTTTCATTTAGATCCTAAATTGACTTCGCGTGCTGTAGACGAGCATCAAATTAATTCTAAAGTAACAAGTCCACTCGAATCCTTTTCACAGTAATACTTGTTGATTATCTTATTTGAATTGATTTAATGGCATTTCTTCTTCTCCTTTCTCCTTTTTGTTTTCTTAAGTTGATGAGATTTGAAAACGAGGAAGACGAGGAGAGTTATAAAAGATTGAGGGAAAGAGAGAAACGGCAAGTTTATTTGCATGATTATGCAGAGGAATACTGATTGACGACTGACTACGGCGATCTTATTCTCCTGCAACGTTCTCTCATGATCCGCTGGATCATTGAGGTCAGTCTTTTTCCTCCTTTTTCCTTTTTTGTTTATTCCCTTTGAAAATAAGCTTGAATCAAAGGATAGTTCAAGTGCAACTAAAATGAGACAATTTTATATAAATTATGATCATGAATCAATATATTCTTTATTTGTTGAATGATTATCTTTGTTTAAGCAGCAATGTACTGCAAAGGAGTTTCAGCAGGAGACAACTTTCCTGGGCGTTGGCTTGCTTGACAGATTCTTAAGCAAAGGGTTCTTCAAAAATAAAAGGACTCTTCAGATTGTTGGAATAGCCTGCCTTGTTTTGGCCACCAGAATCGAGGAGAATCAGCCTTACAACAGGTTAATTATAAGCTTACTCAGTCTCATTCACTCTTTCCATGAACACAACTTTATATGCATGACCGGGTATTTGATCGAGTCGAGTTAAATTTTTTTTAAGTTAATCGAGTTGAAGAGTCATATTTTATAACTTAAAATTTATTTAAATTTTTTTCGATTGAAGTTGAGTTTATAAAATTCGAGTCGAGTTATTCGAATTTTTATTTAAGTCTAATTGTAAACATTTTAGTGTTATGATGCTAATTAATTCTAATTTAAACAGTTTTTATAACTATATATATGAGCAAAAATCTTTTCTCTTTTTTGTGCTTCCTTTTATGCTTCCTTTGTAAATTTACTAAAAATTGAATTTTAAACCCTAACCCTTATTTTTATATCCTAAACCTTACACCAAAAAAAATACACCCTACCCCTAATTCCCTATACCCTAACCAAAACCCCTAAACTAAAACCCTAAACCCTAAACCCTAACCTTCTAATTTGAAGTGGATGTATAAATGAAGACATGAGGAAAATGTAGACGATTTGCATATATATATATATATATTGAGAAGAGTTGACATACTCAACTTGAACTTAAAAATTGATCCACTAATTATTAAAAATTACTTTTATAAGTTATTCGATTTTTTATTTTATAACTAAAATTTTATTTAAACTTTTAGGAGTTGAGTTAAGACAAATTTTTTCATCGAATTGAATAATTCGATTTTTTAATCGAGTAAAGTTTTACCTATGCTAGACTTTAAGAGCAGAATTGAGGTATATTGATTGTACCTAACTAAGATGGTGAAATTTATTTGCGGCTAAACATCTGTCAGTGTGCGGCAAAAGAAATTTTACGTCGGAGCCAACACGTACAGCAGAAACGAAGTGGTGGCCATGGAATGGCTGGTGATGGAGATTCTCGACTTCCAATGTTTCCTGCCTACCATCTACAACTTCTTATGGTATACACTTATCCCTTTTATATTACTCCATTTTTGTTCTAATGGAAGATCCCACACAGCAATAGAATCATACAAAAAATCATCCTTAGGTTCTATCTCAAAGCAGCCAAGGCCGATGCAGATGTAGAAAAGAGGGCCAAGTATCTGGCGGTGCTTGCATTGTCAGACCATCAACACCTACGTTACTGGCCATCAACTGTTGCCGCTGGGGTCGTCAGCATGGCCTCCATGGATAGCAATCAACACGGATCCTACCACAGAGTCATTGAGGTAACAAGGATATAAAATTTACGCATTCGTCATAGATTGAACACGTATAATAAGCACGATATAATCATGTAAAATTTTAAAAAATCAAAATAAATTAGTTAAATATATAAAAATAATAATTTCGAACTACTGATAAAATATTTAACAAAATAAAATAATATTATATTTCATAAATTTCAAGTCACATTAGACTTATTTTTATTCAAAAATAGTTTATTGTTAACAAAGTTTTAGTGCACTGATTCACTCAGTTGAGACTCTTTTCTTTCTAAATGGTGGGTTTAATACCTTTCAGAAACACAATTTCTCCTCACATATGATCAATTTACTACGTATACAATAGATTAATAAATATTTTATTTATTTTAAATTAAAAAATCATTTTAATAAATTACATTAAATTTCTTAAATCTTTGAATCATCTTTGTATCTGCATAAAAAGTGAATTCAGTGCTCTTACTGCTATTTTGCAGATTCATATGAGAATCAAAGATAATGATTTGCCTGAATGCATGAAGGTAAGACCAGTAATAATACACAAAATGGGATAGTATTCCTATACAAATAATCTCACTTTTGCATTGCTCTGCCTGCTCATATTTTTCATTTCACTAATAATATTTTGACTAAACAGAGCTTGGACTGGTTGGTACGGTATATAAGATAGCAACTAACTAGTGGAGGAGAAAGGAATTCCCTCATTGCCATTGCCATTGCCATTGCCACTCATTCCTCCTCCATCGCATTGGAAGGTCGGCTGCATGACGTCAGCAAATCTGAACAAGCCACCGCATACAGGTAACTAAATTTCTGCCACCACCCCACCATAACCAAAATAATAAAAAAATAATAATATAAGAAAAGATTAGGATATCAGAAAATGCACTTGTAAATTTTTATGTTTGTTTTGTAGAAATTAACTTTTCATTTTTTTTTTGAGGGGATGTTTTATACCTTTCAAGTATACAGGTAACAAAAATTAGTATTTGTTCATTTTGCACACGATAACAACATTTCCTTATTCGAGGCCACTTGATGGATTAATATATATTTTATTAACTAAAAAATTTAGGTTTAATGCACCATTTAAATTTAAATATGCCGATTCTTATATGGTTTAAAATTTAAAGTTTAATGATTAAAATATGAAGTTTAGAATTAGAGTGTTGTTATGTATTTAAAGTTTTAAATTTTATAATTTAAGTATAAAGGATTGTGTAAATTTATCTTGCATATTAAACAATATTTTTTTAATCAATTAATAATTTAAGAACACAATACTTGTGTTTTTCTTAGAACAACTTTGACACTTATATTTGTTACACATTACATATTTAATATTTTATTTGTCAAATTTACCATGAATATTTGATATTGATTTAATAAATATCGATGTGATTAGAGGCATTTATTATTAGATATTGGATTGAATTTGATCTAGTTTTTTTGAATATCTAGTTTTTTCGGATCGACATTATAGTAATTCGTATATGATCCATTTTTTTCTTTCAAATATCCAGCTTTTTAGATAATTAGAATGAATTTTGAATAATCCAAAACTTAAAATATTATAATTCATATCCAATTTAAAAATTTAAAATCAAATTAAATATCTAATATAAAAATAAAAAACTAATTGTATATCTAAATTTTTAAATTAAATCATATCGAATATTTTTAACACCCCTTATACCAATTTTTTACCGTACAATCTCAATAAGAGCTAAAAGTAAATTTTCTATCTACCAAACAATTCCTTGCATTAATATATGAGGCAAACAATATTTCAATTTTTGTATAGCTATCAAATCAATAATTAACTGATGAGTGTTCGAATTTATATATTTTTTATTAATAATTATTTCCCATTGTCGATTTGATATTACTAATTTGGTTCTATTTTGATCATTTTTAGTGTAGGAACTTATTTTTCAGAACCAACAGAAAATAGTGAATTCTGCATTTTTTTTTATGACTGGAGTCATGGGCACGACGCTTTTCGATCTGGCAGATTTGGATTATCCAGTCAGCAAAAGTTTCTAGAAGATAGTTCAGTCATATATTTTAGAATGATGAATGGATTATTTGGGAATTATCTTGAAGATTTATCTTAGGAATTTAAATTTTAAATTTTAGAACATTTATCTTTATCTTTATCTTTTTTATTTTTTTTTAAATTTTGAATTGTTACATTTTTAGGGTTTTAGAATAGTATAAATACCCATAGAGGTAAAGCTTGAGATATACTTCAATTTTCACTTTCTCTCTTGAGTAATAGAATTCTCTTTAGTTCTTTTTATTTTCTTTGAGTTTCTTTTTATATTTCTTTTCTTTTAGAAAATGCTAAGTATGATTTCAATCATGCTTAGCTAAACTTTCATTTAGCCGAAAGCTAAGTGACGACTCAATCCATATTGTGAGAATCGTGAAGCACTTAATTCCTTCGGATAACATTCTTGATTTTCTGAAATCAAGGATTGGCAATCGGCTTTTCCTTTAATGATCTCGACGCCTTCATTTCAAAAAGTGCACGTTGACTTGAAGATTGTTTAGATCTATCGTTGGGAAAAAAAATCGGCTGGTAGCAAATTTGGCTTCCTGTGAACAAACTTGGTGGCGGTCCACTAAGGGAAATCAAGATCGGGTTTGATTCTCTGTGAGACGCTATAACTCGAGTCAGGCTTTTCCAGTGCTTAAAGTTGTATTGGCGCTAACGGCGATAGGCGTGGTTAGTCCAACAAAGACCAAATTCCGGAGATAGACTTGGGAATATTGGTTTACCGAAGAGAGAAGCAAGTTACAAGGGTTGGGCCTTGTAGACTGTAACTGGCATAGATCTTGAAGTAAAATCTATTTCGATGATCAATTGAGATTTGAGGCGAAGCGAAGCTTGAGGCTATATCCTTTAAATTTATTACTTCAAATATTTATTTTCATTTAATTTCAGTTATTATTAGATTAAGATTATTTTTAGTTTTATAATATCAAACCCCCATTTTCTAATTTATTATTTTTTTTGGATCAGGATCAATTCAATTCAACGTTGGAAATTTCTTAGTCCCTGTGGATCGACCCTACTTTCTCTATACTATTCTTTTATTTAATTTGAGAAATAAGAATTATTTATTTGACAATTCGACGCTTGCCAAATTGGCGCCGTTGCCGGGGACTTCGGTAAAAATCACTAATATTGTTTTGTTTTGATCTATGACCAGGTCACTTCCGGGAAAACTAGTAGATTACGAACCCGAGATCGAAGCTCTTGCCCGGAGACTGCGTGGAGAGACCCTTAGGCGCAGAAGGTTGAATCGAGACCTTCAACCAAAACCAAATCCTGATTTTGAGGAAATTTCTTACACCGAGGAGTTATTTACTTCTGACGACGAAGGATCAGAACAAATGGCTGAACAAACAATTCGAGAGTTAGCTGTAGCACCTGATAAACAACAACCACTTTGTATCACGTTCCCAAATGGCGAAACACCGTTTGAACTTAAAACTGGTTTAATACATTTACTTCCGACTTTTCGCGGCTTGCAGAATGAAAATCCACACAAGCATTTAAAAGAGTTTCATATGGTTTGTCTGAGTATGAAACCACAAGGAGTATCCGAAGATCAAATAAAACTTCGCGCATTTCCTTTTTCTTTAGCTGATTTGACAAAAGATTGGTTGTTTTATTTACCTTCCGGTTCAATTAATACATGGGCTGATATGACACGATTGTTTCTTGACAGGTTCTTTCCAGCGGCAAAAGCAAGCGAATTAAGGAGAAGCATATTAGGAAATCGACAAAAGGATGGAGAGTCGTTATACGACTATTGGGAACGATTTAAAAGACTTTGCGCTAGTTGTCCGCAACATGGCCTAACTGAACAAACACTTCTACAATACTTTATGAAGGACTACTTCCAATGGAAATGAAAATGATCGACGCAGCTAGTGGTGGAGCCTTCGTAAATATGACTCCTACCGCCGCTAGAAATCTTATCTCAACCATGGTCGCTAATGCACAACAGTTTCGCCCAAGTGAACCCACTCGACGGGTTCATGAGATAAGTATATCTTCTTTAGAGGATAAAATTGATAAGTTAACTAATGTGGTTCAATCTCTTATTGCAGGTAAAGTAGGTCCAGCTAGACTTTGCGGAATATGCACGATGCCGGATCATCCTACGGACTGTTGCCCAATGCTTCAAGAAGATAATAACGTTCAAGTAAATGCCGTTGGAAATTTTCCAGGACCTCTTCAAAGGCAATATGATCTCAATGCAAACACTTATAATCCGGGTTGGAGGGATCATCCAAACCTCAAGTATGGATCGAATCAAACTTATCAACCTAGACCACCTGCACCGCAACAATATCAACCACAAAAACCATCGTTGGAATCAATTGTCGAACGATTGGCGCTAGCTCAGGAGAAATTTCAACAAAAGACAGAGGCACACTTTCAAGAAATTGATAAACAAATGAGTTAACTTACTTTAGCTGTGAGTCGTTTGGAATCAAAGGGGAAGCTACCGTCGCAAACTGAGTCAAACCCGCGACAGAATGTTAGTTCCATCACCCTTCGAAGTGGTACCATTGTCGAACCTAAAGAAGATGTCACGCAACCACATAAAAAGAAGGAAATCAAACCACAAGCTATCTCTACATCATCTCCTTATGACGTTCCACCTCCCTTTCCATCGAGATTAGTGAAGCGTGATAAGCAAGCCGAAGAACAAGAAATTCTTGACATGTTTCAGAAAGTGGAGATAAACATACCACTTCTCGATGTGATCCGAAAAATTCCAAGGTATGCTAGATTTTTAAAGGATCTTTGTACAAATAAAAGAAAGCTTACTGGGAATGAAAAGGTAAACTTAGGTGAAAATGTTTCTGCCGTAATTCAACGTAAAATTCCACCTAAGTACAAGGATCAAGGTATGTTTGCTATCCCATGTAAGATTGGTAAAGTTGGTATTAAACGAGCTATGTGCGATTTAGGAGCTTCAATTAATGTCATGCCTCTTTCAATTTATAATTTATTAAGTGTTGAGCCTTTGAAGGAAACAGGTGTGACGATACAGCTTGCCGACAGATCTTTAGTGTATCCTGAAGGAGTTCTTGAAAACGTACTCGTAAAGGTAAAAGATTTATTTTTTCCTCCAGATTTCTATGTCATTGACATGGAAGATGATCGCACCAATGTCTCTTCCGAGATTTTACTTGGTAGACCGTTTTTGAGCACATCAAATGCCAAAATTGATGTAAGAAGTGAAATTCTTACTATGGAGTTTGACGGTGAAGTGGTAAAGTTTGACGTGTATAAGGCTATGAAATATCCTAACTCTATGCCTAATGTCAGTTGTGTTAATATATTTGATTCTTCTATAAATGAATATGTTAAACATAATCTTTCTAATGAGTTATGCAGGAATCTGAATGCTGAAACTATTAAAGAAGTAAAAATGGATATCTCTTCTGATGTGCAATCACGCTCACTTTGCAAAGAGCTAAGTAAAAATTTAAATTTGATGTCTTCTCAAACTAACTTTTTTCCATTTATCTTGCAGGAACCAGAGTTGGAATTAAAATTACCACCAGATAAATTGCAGATTAAAGAAGATATTTTATCGAAAATGAAGGAACTCCATAACCGAAAAATTTCTCATGGAGAAATTCTAAGTTGGATAAAGAACATGAATTGGAAAAAGAATTTCTCGCAGAACCTGTAGTCTGAATCAGGTCGTCAAGCTAATGACGTTAAACAAAGCGCTGAATGGGAGGCAACCCATTTTCTCTATTTATTTATTTTTCTTTTTTTATTTATTTTTATTTTTTTTCATCTAATTTATTTTCAAATAAATTTACACAGAATTTTCCCCAGATTTGAATGGCTTTGTTGTGCATGAAATTTGAAAAAAATTGCAAATGACCTCCAGAGTTGTCGACAACTAAATTTACTTTAGACACGGGGAGTATCTCTATTCCTTCTCTTGTACTTTAATTTTCATATTAAGATAATATGCTTAAAGTGAGGGGGAGTGGTTATATTTCTCCTTACTTGTTCATGTTAGTTTGAAGGTATATTTTAAGTTCTTATGATTGTTGTTTGTCTTTGTTGACTTGTTAGTTTTATCATAATCCCTTGTTTACAAGCTTGAATTAATTTTGTTATGCATGGATAATTAACTTGAAGATGATTAGATGTTTTGGTGAAAGTTTTTAACCTTATGGTATAATTGTTAGTGTTGCTTAAATATGAGTTTGTGCTTGTTTTGCTAATAATGATGTTATCTTCAGGTACATGATTTTTTTTTTGAGACGATTGTGAGTGGTAGATCGTTTGAATGTGACCGGATTGGAGAATCGGGGCGAGGTGCTTGGGTTGTCATCTCGTTTCCAGTTCAAAGATTCGGTGACGAGTCGAGACTACAGAGTTAGAGTTAATGAGAGTAGCGCTAAAAAAAGAAAAAAAAAGGAAAAAATGTCTTTTGAAAAAAATAATAAAGCGCTTGAAAAAAAAGAATAAAAAAAGAGAAAAATAATCTCTTTCAACAAAAAAAGAAAAAAAAGAGTGATATAAAAGGGGAGGAAAATAAAACTCACACTCCGCCAATCGTTATTCATGAAGGATCTAAACTTGATTTGATTTCGTCTCACAAGCAAATAGCAAAAGCTCTGCATATCTACCTTTTATTCATTTGGTTAATTATTGTTTATTGAAATATCATGTCACCTTTATTTGGTTGTCTTGTCTAACTTCTTTAATTCATGCATGTACATGGGATTTGACATAAACTTTTTGAGTGAATTTTGATAAGTGACGAAAATGAGAATTTGAGTATGCTTGAGGACAAGCATTGAATAAGTGAGGGGGAATTTGATGAGTGTTCGAATTTATATATTTTTTATTAATAATTATTTCCCATTGTCGATTTGATATTACTAATTTGGTTCTATTTTGATCATTTTCAGTGTAGGAACTTATTTTTCAGAACCAACAGAAAATAGTGAATTCTGCATTTTTTTTATGACTGGAGTCATGGGCACGACGCTTTTCGATCTGGCAGATTTGGATTATCCAGTCAGCAAAAGTTTCTAGAAGATAGTCCAGTCATATATTTTAGAATGATGAATGGATTATTTGGGAATTATCTTGAAGATTTATCTTAAGAATTTAAATTTTAAATTTTAGAACATTTATCTTTATCTTTATCTTTTTTATTTTTTTTAAATTTTGAATTGTTACATTTTTAGGGTTTTAGAATAGTATAAATACCCATAGAGGTAAAGCTTGAGATGTACTTCAATTTTCACTTTCTCTCTTGAGTAATAGAATTCTCTTTAGTTCTTTTTATTTTCTTTGAGTTTTTTTTTTATATTTCTTTTCTTTTAGAAAATGCTAAGTATGATTTCAATCATGCTTAGCTAAACTTTCATTTAGCCGAAAGCTAAGTGACGACTCAATTCATATTGTGAGAATCGTGAAGCACTTAATTCCTTCGGATAACATTCTTGATTTTCTGAAATCAAGGATTGGCAATCGGCTTTTCCTTTAATGATCTCGACGCCTTCATTTCAAAAAGTGCACGTTGACTTGAAGATTGTTTAGATCTATCGTTGGGAAAAAAAATCGGCTAGTAGCAAATTTGGCTTCCTGTGAACAAACTTGGTGGCGGTCCACTAAGGGAAATCAAGATCGGGTTTGATTCTCTGTGAGACGCTATAACTCGAGTCAGGCTTTTCCAGTGCTTAAAGTTGTATTAGCGCTAACGGCGATAGGCGTGGTTAGTCCAACAAAGACCAAATTCCGGAGATAGACTTGGGAATATTGGTTTACCGAAGAGAGAAGCAAGTTACAAGGGTTGGGCCTTGTAGACTGTAACTGGCATGGATCTTGAAGTAAAATCTATTTCGATGATCAATTGAGATTTGAGGCGAAGCGAAGCTTGAGGCTATATCCTTTAAATTTATTACTTCAAATATTTATTTTCATTTAATTTCAGTTATTATTAGATTAAGATTATTTTTAGTTTTATAATATCAAACCCCCATTTTCTAATTTATTATTTTTTTTGGATCAGGATCAATTCAATTCAACGTTGGAAATTTCTTAGTCCCTGTGGATCGACCCTACTTTCTCTATACTATTCTTTTATTTAATTTGAGAAATAAGAATTATTTATTTGACAATTCGACGATTGCCGTTAACAATAAATTTAAATAAAATTAAAGGAATCAAACTTTTTTTAAATAACATATGAACTCAATTTTAAAATATAAAAAACAAGTTTTAAATTTTGAAATATTACATAAACAAACCTTTTGCTTAACATATACTCCTTATCAACCATTTTCATTTTTTTAAAAACATAAGACACCATATGATTATACCATTACTCCCCTAAGTCCTAATGAACAAGCGACCTCCCCAATCATGCGTTTGTACACTTTGCCAACACTAGAAAGCATGATTTGGTACATTTAAGCTACTTCTTTCGGGTAAAAATTCTCTGCCTCTTTATCATGTTTCATTCATGTTTCCGGTCGAAAATTTTTAAAAAATTAAATTTTAAACTCTAACCCTTATTTTTTATATCCTAAACCCTAAACCATATACCCTAAAAAATACACCTATCCTTAATTCTCTAAACCCTAATCATAACCCTTAACCAAAAACCCTAACCCTACCCCTCTAATTTGAAACGAAGATACAAATGAAAGTATGAAAAAAAAGATAGATAATTTACGCCCACTTCTTTCAAGGATATATTTTTTAAAAAAAATATTACTACTAATATTTAGTTTATGAAAAAAAATTGTTTTTATTTCTATCTTTACCATCCCTTCCTCACTACAAAAAAATGAATAAATGAACAAATTTATGAATAAACAGAAGCAATATAGATGCAAGAAATGCAGCAGCAGAGGAGTTAAAAGAAATGAAATGCGTAAACCTTCCTATGTAGACCAACTCCCTGTGCAGTAAGCAAGTGAACATGTTCTCTACAAGACAAAGTGCAGACTTTTCGTGAGTCGATCACGATATCGTACGAGTCACGGCTAACGTCCTACTGCCAGTCTCGGAAAGAAATCTCGAGCATTGTTTGGGATTGCATTAACCAAATGATCGATATTGCTCCCGAAACAGATGAAATGAATACCAAGATTGACCAAATGCATGAAGCAGGCAACAGACAACAGGTAACGATTTTCAGATCGAATCAATCGAGATGATGTTTTCTTTTACGACACCTATTGACATACCAAGTTGCATGTTTTTGTAGTCCCACACCAATCATCACTTTTAAGCTTGTGAGCATGATATAGGTCATGGAAATCAAAACAAGTATGCAAAAGAATCTCCATGCCAGAGGACTACATGGAAGGTGAGCAGCATAGACGGGAGTCAACACTCGAATGACCTTAAAAACATCCGAAAAAAATCAATCAAGTCGTTCGAAATACTTTCCCAAAAACCAAAACAAGCCCCGTATGTTGTCACTGCTAAGCATCTAATAATTTTCCAACAAGACCAGAATATTATGCCCCATATGACTTCAACTTTCTACCGGAATATGTCGTCGGTCATAGTCCGAATATTATGCTATCAAAGAGTGCTTTGAGAAGAAATCATAACAGGCACTTACCACACAAGCTGGTGCAAGAGGCACAAAGGTGAGGTTCTTCTTGCAATCTTCCGTTTGTATATTCAAAGTCTGAAAATTTTGACATTGGTTAACTTTAAAAGCTCGTTAATACAAGATTGTTAACGAATATATAATCTTTTTTCTTATATTTTGTAATTTTTCGATAAATAAAAGAAGGTAAATACAAGTTTAGTTGCTAAAACAGCAGTTTCAGGGGAAATGATAAGCAATCATTAACAAGAGAATCATGTACCTGTTTGCACAAATCTTCAAGAAACTCGGAGTATTCGATTGGCTTTATATCATTGAATTTGGCAAGGAATGAATGCTTTATGATATCAACTAAGATTTCACACATGAAAACCACAAACGCGTTCTGCAAAGTTCATAGGGTGACGTATATGAGCAAGCCATACAAAGTCCTCTAAAGTATGTTAAAACACAGAGTACTATGATTGTTTGTGGTGTACTTACAAAAAGAAAACTTTCAAACCAAGGACTCTCTGCTTCCAAAATATTTTGAGCTAAAACAAACAAGAGACATGCTGAAATGTGGAATCTCTCTACTGAATCTGAGAAGTAAAATAATTCAAGAGTAGTTTATATTTGAACCCCCACAAAGAAAATCACAGGAATTATCATGTGCAATGAGCTCAAGTTGATGGTTATATGGCTATATGCTAACTGATGCATGTGTATGAGATGTATGCATTTAAAAGTATACTCCACCAAAATGGCCAATAAGAAAAATCCTAAACCATTATGTAGGATGGGTTTGGAAACTTGTTCAAATGGAAAAGGGGGACTTTTTCTTCCCCCAAAGTATGCATAAAAGCCTTCTGATCGAAAAATTATTTTATGTGACCAATCAATTAAAAGCATTCATTTAATTATTTTTTCACCTCATCTTTTTATTCAAGTGAATCTTCACTTGACTGTTTGTAAACTTTATTTACGGTAAAGATTAGTGAAGATTCACTTAGTAAAAACGATGAGGTAATGAAAATAATTAAATAGACGCATTTTATTGGTTAGTCCCATAGATGACGTGACGAAAATGACCCATTATATAATTTTTGATCATAAAACTCCCACTAGACCGGGAATAAGGCAGTATGCGCCAACAAACGAGGTAGAACACAAGGAGTCATCGAAATATACTTTTAAAAATGATGGCAAGGATGGAGAGAGAATAAGTGGTGCTGACAAAGGGAAAGATAGTGTAGAGGAATAAACTTCAATTAAGCAACAAAAGAAGAATAAATACACTTTATTGTCCAGCAGAGCAAGCCAAATATGATAACCATGATGGATAAACGATATTAACAACAGGTATATGGAACATCAAAGACCATGGACATAGATGCCTGATAACTTCCAAAATGACTTTAATAGGAACGTATCAATAACATTTCCCATGAATCACAAAAACACCATGGCATCGTCTAACAAACGTTACATTGCCTCCTTGTGTACTTCAAATTCCGCAAGAATCCAAAATATCATCCATCACAACTCACAATTTCCATAAAAAAGCGTGTGCAAAGGACAACTAACCTGAGTAAGCCAGACTGTGGATGTTATCCTTGCTAAAGCGTTTGAAGACATTGCTTTTTATCTCGGCAAAGTTATTGGATACCAACAAAGCAAACAGTGCATTATTATGAGCAACAATGCAAGTTGATAAAGTAATTGCCTGAGCTAATAAAATAAAAGAATGAAGAAGTAATAGTAGTCAAGGAAACAAGACGAACAAGAAAATTTACGAAGAGGAACTGAGGAAATAGAGTGAGATAGAGAACATTGTTTGAATATAAGGATATTTGAGAAAGCCATAGCCAATGCTTGGTCAGAAACAAATCTTCGGATCCAGAATCCCATGTTTTCCTGAGAGCAATTCGCTAGTCCTTCTGCAGAATTAAATAGGGTTTCTAACACATCTCCACCAAAGCTTTGGCATAATTTATCAAATACCTGTATATGGGACACAAGAAACAGTGTTATACAAAATCCAGCTGGATAATTTAAAAAAGTATAGCTAAGGGTGGTAGAATAAACATGAATATCAGAGGAATACATGCTAGTTCCTTGTAGCAGAAACAGATCCTAATATGGAGGTGACCCAAAAGGCCAAAATTTCACTTAACAATCATGAATCTCCCAATATATATGTATTCTCACTTTTGATACCTAGATATGAGTTTTGAAAATAACATACTATAAATTATTTCAGTGTGGTGAAAATAAAAAAACTTGTTCCAAAAGCATAGAATTCGTTTAAGAGTAAGCAGCATACTAAGCAAATTTGGAATCCATGACTTAATCTCTTGCCTTTGAGATATTCTTCAGTACTTTTCTCTTGGAAAAGAAATGTTCCAACTCCCAACTTTAAATAGTTTGATTAATAGCATGGAGAAATATGCTATTCTAATCACAGCCCATCAGCCATAATAAGCAATTGCGATGGCAAATTTTAACTCAATGATTAGAAGACTGGGAACTGAAGTTTTTCATTTTTCAATATACGAAATAAGAAATCATTCTCAACAATTAGAAAACTATGGTTATGTTCCTCTTCAAGAACTATAAGAACGTCTCCTCAACCACTTTAGCAGTTATTTGATGCACCTAATATAGTTGGTGTGTCCTGAACTTAGAAAATCCCTTAGTTTAAACACCTTTGGTAGCACTTGTGGAGTCTGTAGGTTCTAGCATTACTAGACTGTGAAGACCAAAAAAAATTATTAGTAACTAAAAGTATGATTGATAAGTCCTTTTGCAACCTTTTGCGTTCTGTTGATGGTGACACTTGATTAAAAATATTTGGAGAGAAACTCCGAAAGCTTTTCTCATTTGTTATTTTCTTCCTGCTTTTTAAAAAGTCTATAACTGGAACAAAAATAACACCCAAACTTCTAACCGACATGCCCATCAAAGTCGGCCCCTAAGTCCATTAAATGCCAAGATCTCCGACAGTTGATAGCTTTGTTTAGGGTAGTTTCTGATCTGTGCCCTTAAATGCAAAGCAGTGAACCCCTCTAAGTAATTAGGAAATATGTAAAAATCAGGTTCGGCTGTTCATTCTCACCTCCCACACATTGTAAACCACATAGAGTTTGATTGTTCCTTGACCACGAATCATGTGATATATTAAGCTGATATCTGGGAAGACAAAACTGAAAATTAGCAAATAAAATCCGCTTATGAAATCAGTATACTAGTTCAACTCTTGGTTCATTTGTGGAAGCACACTAATTATGCCTCAAAGTCTTAACAAGCACAAATGACACTTGGAATTTGTTACTGCTTTTATACTACAAACATGCATGCAGTGATACTGCAGATATACCTGTTTGCCCCAGGACAATAACTCCACAAGCCAAAACAAGAAAGCAGCCAAAATCACATAGCTCTGCTGCAGAAGGCCATTTGAACTGCCTGCCCCAAACATGGTTAGGTTATTTTGCAATCATTACAAGTTACAATAACTGAACTATGTGCGAAAGTAGAATTATATAGTCACCATAATTTCACAATGGGAAAAAAGTGGTTTAAATTTGTTTTTGCCTATCAAGGGATGGAGCTAGGATTTGGGGTTGAAGGGGCAAAACATAAATGTTTAGAAGTAAGGGCAAATTCATAAAAAAACAATTTTAAAAAAATTAAATAGGGGGACAAAAGTGAAAAAAAATCTTCGGGGGTGAGGGGCGATTGCCCCACCCCACCCCCACTTAGTTCGGTCCCTGTGACTATCATTAAAAAAGGAGACATCCAATGTGACATACTGAAAATTTTCAAGTTTCCAATTTTAGGGCGTATAATCACAATGCTTTCGGCTACTCAATCTCTGGCAATCACAAGCCAGAACCTAGAGTCATATATTCTGAAGGATAATTATTTGAACAAAGTGGTTTTCTCAAAAATAAAAAAGAATAATCAAGAAAAGTGACTGTGAAGACTTTTCTTCAAGAAAAGTGAAGCTTCCAAATTAAAGGATGACTCGTAATTTAAGAGAATAGCTTCACTCTTTCAAGCACAAGCTGAAAAGAGAAAATGGGGAATCCAAATCATTTTAAATGAGTAATGAGATGTTGCAAGATTAATCAACCAACCTAGTAGTGCTATCTATTTGCCTATATTGGTTAATCAACCAATCATTTTGAATGAGTAATGAGATGTTGCAAGGTTAATCAATCATCCAACAAATCATATGTAGAAAAAGTACTTGTGTGCATATACACATATATTTATAATATATATCATAAAATGATAGCTAACCTTATAGTCAGAAGCCTCCAAAACGTAATCAGAACCCTTGTTGGCATGATAGTTAACAAGGACAGAAATGAATCGAAGCAGACAAAGAAACCAGCAGATATTAGCTGAAATAATGTTGCCACACTTGAGAATGTTTCAAAAAATATAATGTTACCAGAACATAATTTGAAATGTTAAGGATTCAACCAGAAGTACACACCATTATTTCAACATTTAAAAAAAAATGACTAGATATTCATTTTAAATGCACACAATTAGATCTTATTTAAGTTATCAAACAGAATAAACTGTAAATCAAAGAAAGACTGAATAAGAAATGAAAGGAAACTTACTATCCATAAAGTGATAAGGTACATGCAGAGATTACCAACAAAATCCATCTATTCGTTTATCTATTATCTCTGTCGAGATTCAAAAAAGGAGAGCTAAGATTACCACTTCACATCTCCATGGCAAGCGGAAGATAGTGTCATATACTCGTTCTCGTTCTTTTTCACTACCAAGTGTTGTGGTGTTCCGCAATGAATTTCCATGATGCATTTCTTCCAAAAAGTATTTCACAGGCGATCTACCCACAGTACAGACACCTGATATGCCGAGGACAAAAACAAGGGTAGGTCATTTCCGTAAAACAAAACTTGAATAAACCAGAGAAACTACTCGGGTCTGACACAGACATATGAATCCTTCGTTTGAATCAAGTACAGTTAATTTACAGGTTTGATGGACATCAGACCCTGATCTCTAAAAGCTCTCTTACTCATTGAACTGCTTTAACGAAGTGCATTCGTTTCTCAAAAAAGATTCACAATTTGTACTCCATAGAATCTCTTTCCCAGCCACCGTGACCATTTTAATAGCTATTAATGCTAACATATGAATTGACACTCTACCATCAGCCATTATCGTTTATATAACAGTTTATAGCAAGAATTGTTTTATTCTATCGGTTAGAAAATAATGATTAAAATCATCTTTGAACAGTTTACTTATATATGTTCCATACAACAAAATAGATTCTCATGAAATTCGAAACCAAAGAAATTCATAAAAGGATGAAATAGAGTAAAAACTCACAATTAGAATCCTCTGCCTTAACCCGTTTCCAGTCCAACGACTCAGCTGTTTGTAACGTATTCACCACATTCCCATTCGCCATTTGCTGAGGAAGCACCGGTGGAAACTGCTCCTTCGAACTACTAACCTCCCCGCCACTCTTGTCCTCCCTCGCTGACATCGTCTCCATCTCATCCCCTGCGCCAGCCACGGCTCCACTGACATTCCTCTGTCTCAATTCTGCAAAACCACACACATTCTGACACACGCTATCCTGCAGCACCACGACGCTCGCGCCACCAACGTAACTGAACCTGTTAACATTTCCATTGTCTCTGATCCCATAGTTCTCCGGATTCGACCCCGCCAATACGTTGCCTCCATTGCTCCTACACTGTTTAACGACCGCATCTTCCGCGATAATCAGGTCCTCCGTCGTGGAATCCTTTTTCCTCTTGTATTTCTTCTTCCGATTTTGGCGGGAAGGATTGCCGCCGCCGTTTGTGGACGGCGGTAGATCTGGATTCGATTGGAAAATTAAAGATCGTTCTCCATCTTCTACATACTTATTTTCATTTAAAATCTCGAAAGTAGGTTTTCGACTACCTGACGATCTCAACGCCATGGTTAGTCGTTACACAGAAATCACTTCAGAGAAAACCAGTCTGATAAAATCAATAACGATATTTCAAAATTACATTAGCTTCCTTCTTTTTTATTTGTTTTGGGCTAAACTGAAGCGAAGTGGGCCGGTACTGGAAATTCAAAGCTTCATTAATCCATAGGTTTAGGGTTAAAAAGACTTTTTCGTTGCTTTTCAAATTAATTTTTGTAATCAAAACTATTTTTAAGATTAAAATAATTTTAATTTAGATAAAAATATTTTTTAATTTGGTTTAAAAAAATTAAAAAAAATGTATCGTTTTAGTTTTTTAAAATTATCCATATTAAATTAATTAGATTGTTTGAATTAAAATAAAAATGTTTGATATTAATATTAAAAATTTAAGATTTTATAGATTTCAGATTTTTAAAACTAATTAATTATTAAATCATATTGAAAAATATTTTTACTTGAAAATTCAATTATTTTTTTACATTTAACTCTGAAAATACTTTTGAAAAATATCAACACTGTAACTTTTTTCTTTATTTTCATATTTTCTATATTTTTTTAATTAAAATATATTTAAGAATCTGCAAGTAAAAAATAAAATAAAATTATCCTTTCTTATCATCGTCAAATCCAAGGCATGGATCAAACTATGAACTTAAAATGTTAAAGAAATCTAGCAAAAACAATCTCATGATCCAGCAGCCATTGCTAGTGCCATCTCGATTATACATAATATATTGTGTTTCGATGTGAATGAACCTTCGGAAAATTAGAGCTTCAATGTAAGATCCGGCGAAGATGTATCTGTTCTTCGTGGTGATGCAGTTGCTGAAAAACTTATAGTTGAACTTCGACGTGAATTTCGAGCGTAATCTGAAGCCTGGTTGCTGCTGGCCCCTTCGTTCACCTGCCTGAAACTCCCTGGCCAAAAGGAGTACTCAACATCGTCTTCTTCCATGAATATCGGCATCCCAGAAGACCCTTGATCGAACCGTGCTCCAGCTCTTGTGTCTACAGGTCTCTGGGATTGCATGAGTCCGTGGTGCGTAGCAGAATGAGCTTTGATCCCGAGAGAACGAAATGCAGAACCATGAAGGGGCAAAGATGCCAAGCTTGTATACCTGTCTGACAATATCCCCATTCGCATGGCACGCTTCGCCATTGTCCTCTCCCTCTTATGAGCGTTCTGATGTCCTCCAAGTGCCTGCGAACTATAAAACTTGCGCCTGCAATAGTTGCAAGAGAATACCCTTGGGATAGTGGATGACAAAGTATTGATCGCTATCTCGGTACTAGTCTCGCCGGTTCCCTTCATCTCGGTATCACCGGCACTGAAATGGAGAGTCAGGTCTAGGGAAACAGATCCTGAATCCAGTTGAGCCTTTACAGGATGCGTGAGGCATGAAGTAGTGGTTGTGCTATCCTTTGAAGGATCTGAGGATGCTTCTTGCAGACGTGCGTTGGAAGCCGCTTGGCTACTAGCTTCTGAATCATTTCCGGATTCTAACTTCCGGTTCGGTGGTGTCATTCTCGGGTAATCAGCAATGTCTACTGCTTGTTCCATTTGATATCTCTGGTATGAAATTTTACAGTGTTAATTAGTCAGATCCTCAACACCTGCATGCAAGTAAAAAGAAAAGGAAATGATATACTGTTAACATTTAACAAGAACATGCATGGAATTGCCTGACAAATTGAAACATGAATCAGTCCCAATAGACACGATTTCTTGCTAAGACGGTAAAGCGAAAAAACATTCACACATATCGATACTAGTTTCCGAGTTTTGTGTTCGAATTGTGCAAACCTTGTAGCGAAAACAGAAAGGATGCAACTATGTATTAACAAATCAATAAGCAACAAAGCAACTTCTCAGTCGGAAATCTTTCATGTTCCTCCTGTTCAAGAATCTGGTTTTTCTGTTTCTTGCAGGCCAAGTATATAAAGAAATTTGAAGCTCAATTAGCATTCAAGCAACACAAGTCGATAATTATATGAAAATTCACCAACACAAAACACTTCTAAACCTTCTTTTAGACTTTCCATTGTCAACTGTAACTCAAAAAGATGGAGCAAATTGTTCGATGGTCGGCAAAGCTCGGACTGCGTAGGAACAAAGAGTAATCACCTGAGGCACACAAACTCAATTTATTCTATGGTTTCTCATTTCTTCCCTAAACTCGCTGCTTCTCAGCTTCATAGCGGTTCAAATTCTCGAGTTTTTGAGGAACATCTGTGATGGATGAAGCAAGTAGGCAACATCTGAGATCAAGCATTTATATTAAAAAGACCTATTGCCATGGTAAAACACAACCCAACACATTTTACAAGCTGAAAGGTACTCGAAAAACACCAGTATTAGTGAGGAATTGTTTCCTATGTTACTTGGATTCAGGTGTTTCATTGCAAAACACAAGAGATCAAGAAAGCTAAAGAGATTATAGTCTACTTTGGCCAGAGAGCTAATGAAATAAATCAGCCTAACATGTGTAGGAGAGTCGAAAGCAATTCTACGATCTAAGACGATTGATCGCAGGTGGCCGAGTTCCTTGCCGGAGTTTAATACTACGAAAATTACACTCAACTCTCCTTAATGGTACCATATGCTTGCTAATATCAATCATGAATGCAACAAGATGCTTGATTTCATTGAAAATTACACGTTGAAGTAACAAACATCACTTGCTAGTCTATGCTACCCGGACTCCATTCAGAAACATACTCATATCCGACCCTCCACCCGAATCCGGATATCATAAGCTATATCATTTAGCTACTTTCTTAAGGCTAACCAGAGAGATTTAAACCATGAAAAGAATCAAGAAAAAAAAAAAACAGATTTAGAATTCAGGAAACTAACAAACCCAAGGGAAAAAAAGGATAAAAATCAACAAAATCCAAAGCTAAAAACAAGACAGTAACCATGGCAAGAACTGAAACTTAAAATCAGTAAACCCAAACCCAGAAAGGAAAATCAAATAAAAAATCTGCAACATGTGAAAAAGATTCTTACTTGGTATATCTTATGAGAAGTATAAAAAGACAGACAAGACTCTGAATATAGGGATTCAGAACAAAGATTATAAAAAACCAAAACTCAAATCAAGTAGATTGAAAAACACTAACCCAGTGTTGCAGTGATTATTGAATTCTGGGGAATACTTTTTCCAGACAATTTTCTTTCAACTTTCAACAAGGAAAAGATGGATTTGAGTGGGAAATGAGAGAGAAAACATGGAAGAGACAAGGGGAAAAAAGCAAGGCAAAGTACTCACTACCAAAAAAAGAAAGATACTATGAAAATGTTTGTCTCATTGCTTTTTTGTAATTAAAAAGTTGTTTGTGGTCAGATTCTTGTTTCCAATATTTCCCAACTGCTACCTTTGTCAGATAAAAACACTATCCATGCTCACTTATGGAATTTGCATGGACATCAGTCTTTGTTTCTATAATTCAATTATTTTGTTGAATATCGATACTTAAACCTATAATTTTTAAAATTAATAATTATTTTTTTAATCAATGAAATAAAATATTCGTGCAAATTTTATTATATTAAGGGTCGAAGATAGTTAAATTCCTGGATAAAAGTTAAAGTTATCTTTTAATCATATTAAAAAAACTTATTTAGACAAGCAAATAATTATCTGGTATTATAGTGAGAGGATAGTTATTTTAAGTTGGTTCCGGTTATAGAATTATAAATAAAATAAAATAGATTAAGATCATATTTGTAATAAATTTTTATATTTTACAATTTATATTAATTAATTAATAAATTTAATATCCATGATTATATTTAAAACTATAACCCAAAAATTTATTTAGACGATAACACTTTAAATTGTTATCATTGCGTATAGGGTCAACCATGGCTCGGCTAGAAAAATATTTTTCTGATTCGACCAGATGCGAGATTTAAATCGTAATTTTATAAATTTGATTTGGTTTTAAAATATTTTAAATAAAATTTGAGTCATAAAATATAACTTTAAATAATTAAAATTTTTAATAATTAGTAAATCGATTTCTAAGTTCAAATCGAGTGTTTTAACTCTAACTCATATATATATATATATATATGAAAATATAAATATAGATATTGTATATGAGTATAGAAAGTCATTTAAATATAATCAATTATTAATACCATATTATAAATGTTTACGATTAAAGTTGAATAAAAACTCGAAAAACTCAGTTAGGCTAAAAAAGTTCAAGTAAAATTTTAATTATAAAATATGAATTATCAACTCAACTAACTTTAAAATATTTACTTGATTTAATCTAATATCCACCGTTAATTATGTATGGAATTAATTATTTATTAATCATTTTATTAAAAAAAATGACACATTATTTAAATATTATAATTTTATTGATGGTTTTTTGTTTAAAGGAGTGATAAAGAAGTCTGAATAAAAAAAAGATAAAGAGTTGTAAATCTAAAACTTTATCCTTTAGTTTGTGGAAGGGGAATAATTAGTTTAACCTTCAAATCAGACAACATAATCTAACCTTGTTTGTTCTTTACGTTGTCTTATTTTTAGGCATAATGATAATTTTAATCCTTAATGTTTATAATTTTTATTATTTTGATCTTTATTTTTTGGATAAATTTAGCCCCTGATCTATATCTTTTTGATAAATAACTTATTTTTTAACTATTACGATAATTAAAGCATTAAAAATTTAACGATGATGACATGTCATATGCATATAATAATATATTTTAAATGACATGAAATCTAACCTATCAAATATATATATATATATAATATAAGATATAAAACAATTAAAATTTAAATAAAATATTAAAAACTAATTAATTCTAAAATAAAAGGCTTCTAAACATTCTCAACCCTAACTACGATAGAAGCAAAATCTTATCTTAAAAAATATGAACATAGTTCAAAATTAATTAATTTTTAATATATGATTTTAATTATATTGTAGTTAGGATTAAGAATGTTTAGTAACATTTTATTTTAGAATTAATTAATTTGTTAATATTTTATTTGAGTTTTAATTGATTTATATTTTATATTAGAATAAATTTATATTTCACATATATATATATGTATTTGATAGGTTAGATGTCATGTTATTTAAAATATATTATCATATGCATATGACATGTCATCATTGTTAAGTTTTTAATGGCCCTGTTATTATGGTAGTTAAAAAATAAGTCATTTGTCAAAAAGATATAGGTTAAAAGCTAAATTTATCTCAAAAAAATACGGGCCAAAACGATAAAAATTATAAACGTTAAGGGTTAAAATTATATTTATTCCTTATTTTTAAGTGTATTGATTTTAAGGTTTATAAACTATATTTAAAATATATATTTAAACTTTAAGTTTATTTATTTAAAATTTAGTGATTGTGAATGTAATTTAAGATTTAGAGTTAAAATCTAGAGTTTATAAATTTTTAACGTATCATCTTAAAATATAAATTCTAATCATTGCTCCTAAATACTTAAGTATTAAATTTATTTATTTATTTTATATTTAAAATTTATGTGAACATGTTCCCTAATTATTTTTTTTTACATTGTTAAGTTAAGATTATACCTTATTTTATTTTAATAAATTCAATATCGTTTTAATATTAAAAAAAAACTAAATAATTATTAGATATTTGATAAATTAATATTTATGTTAAACGATGATTAAATTTATTTATAAAAAATATATTCATTATAACATAAACTATAAAAATATATTATAACAGAAATTAAAATACATTAATTTTATACATTATTTATTTAATTAATAATTAATGAAAACAACAAAAATTATATATTAAGAATTAATATACTTTTTTTTTTATCATTGTAAGTTGTACGAGCCATGTAAATCGTGAATTTTCTACAATGGGCTTCTAGTAAATAACCCAAAGTTGGTTATCAGGATAGGCAAGCGGTCCATGAATTCAGCTGCATTGACAAGCTTCGTCAACTTCTAATATATATACGATTGTGTCAGGGACGGAACCAATATTTAAAGTTAAGGGGTGAAACGTGAATGTTTAAAATTAGAAGAGGTAAATTTATAAAAAATAATATTTTTTTAAAAAAAATTAAATATGGGGATAAAAATAAAAAAATATATTCAGGGTTGGGAAATTGCCCTCCCCACCTCCATGTAGTTTCGTTTTCGAGTCTTGATTTTTAAATATTTTCTCTGATTAATTCAGATCGATTTATCTTATGTATTTAATTTTAGTAATTAAATTATTATTGATAAAATCTTTTATATACATAAAATTTTAAACTCAAAACATATTTAAACGATATCAACCGCTTATTATTTAAATTAATTTCACGCAAAATTACACCCTAACAACTTTTATTTAAAGTTAGTTTCTAAAATTTTTAATATTTTAATTTTATATATAAACTATAAACTTTATTTTAAATTGATATAAAAAAAATTAAATATTTTAAATTTATCTTCTATTCGTTTTTCATTTAAAATTAATCTCAAATTTTTGAATAGCCTAACTGTGCAGCAGGAGAACCCATAGCTCTTGCCATACTGTCTTTCCGGTACACCAAGGGTCAAATTTTCAACATTAAGTTTTGGGAATTTAGGTCGGTTTAAAGTAATATTTAAGTATTGATCTAATATTTAATAATATATTGATAATTTAAGTCTAATAAAAATAAATTAAAATTTAAAATTTAAAACAGATACAGCTAATTTAATTATCTAAATTATAATAAGTTTTTCTTTTTTTAAAATCGGAGCCAGCTTAGCATACATAATGATTATGTTCAAATTGGGTTTTAGGTACAACTAACAAAAAGAAAAATAGTGTTCTAAAATAATTAAACCATAGGAGTTTAAAAATATTAAATAGTTTATTTTTAGAAAAAAAAATGTCAATTTAGAATTTAAAAATATTTAAAATTTTAATTTCAAACCTATTAAATATGTTATTTAAAAATATGAAAAAAAAACTTAATTTCTTTTACTTTATATTACTTGGAAATTAACTCAAGGATTTCATTATTTGTATGTGAATGTTTAATGAGATAATTATAAATAGGAGAATATTTATAATAAAAATAAATTGAAGTATATCATAAGTTTTTATAATCTAAAAATTTTGTCAATTAAAATTTTAATTAATTTTAATCATCATTTTAATGATTTTTTAAATTAATAATATCGGATGATATAATATAATTTTATCATATGATATTTATGAATTTATTTATATTTATAATATTTTTGGGATGTTATTATCAACTTAGTAAGTTTTTTTAATTTATAATAAAGTTCTATCATATGACAATTTTGTCCAAATATTTTATTGGTCAAACTGTTAAAAAGGGTAAAGTTGACAATAGGGTGTTAAAAGTAAAGGGTATTAATGTCAAATAAAATAATGGAATGAAATCCGTGGCTTGTCGCACGTCATTTTCCAAAAGATATGCGATGCTGATATTTGGACCCCCCCACCCTTTTATATTTTATTTTTATTATTACTATTATATAATATAATTTTTAATGTTTATTATTGTTTAGATAGTTTTATTATTTAGATGCTATTTCAAACCTATTAATTGTATCATTAATTTTTTTATTTGATAAAAATATTATCTAATTTCTAATAAATATTTATTTAATAAAAATATTATTTAATTAGTTAATTTCATAAAAATAACTTATATTATAATAACTTACCTCTATCACCGCTATATCCGTTTAAATCTTTATTATTCCAGTTTGAATATATTAAATAATTAATTTTATATATTATATTATATTTATTTATTTATTTATTTATTCAAAATGGGAACCAATAATTTTATATTTCAAAGAAATCAAAGACACAATCAATTCACATGTTGAATGTAAACCATATGTTCTCCCTCTCTCAAGTCAATCCCACACTTCATGATTTATTCCTCCAATAGATTCTAACCTCACAATAAATGTATATATAAAAATCATTGGGTAAATTATGAAAATACTCACTAACTTAATTAAAAATGACATTTTTGCAACTTTAAAATTTTAAATTATAAAATTAAACTTATCAAATTATTATAAAATAATGTTTAAATTTTACCAAACTATCATCAGATGATCATTAAAACTCATCGAACTGTTACCAAATGATTCTTAAATTTATTAAAATTTACCGTCATTAATAATGTGCAATGAACATTTGTAATGTTTTAGTAAGTTTAATGAACATTATGTAACTTCTAAAATTTAATGTTCAAAACGATTATATTAACTTGGCCTAATGATTTTTTATGTAGTTTACTCGAAATAAAACACGATCGAAAATAAATGATAAAACTTCATAAAAGATTCTGTGTAGACTAACTTAAATATTTTTGTAAAAATAGAAGTTTAAACTAAAATTTTTATTGTTTAATAAAAAAATTTAAAATTATGAGAGAGAATGTAATTAAAAAAAATAAAAAATGTTAAAGTTAATATAAATTTAAAATATAAATTAAAAATAGTTAGAGTGTAAAATGGAAAAAATTTATACATCAAGGTCTATATTATGAATTAAGTCCAAATACAGCATATGAACCAGTTAGCTTAAAATTTACATTTATGAAACAATGAAAAAATGGAGTCAAAGTTGAAGAGAGAGATTAGTTTAATAATGTAGGGTTTGTCATAGAGGGAGACAACAGCGTATCTGCAGAAAAACCAAAAAATTCGATTCAGTTTTGCTTTAAAAAGCAATGAAGAAAGAAAAAATAGATACAATCTACAAATTGTTTCAAAATTAATATAAAAATTCATATATTAAAATAAAGAGAGAGGAAACCCCACTGCACAGATCAAAGGATGAGCAAAGAATACTATGTAGTTATATGTAAAATATTTATCTATTCAAATGTACTGTATCTATAGGCCTAATAAGATCATTTCAAATGACCCCATTTCTTCCTCCAAAGATCTTTAGCTTTCTTTATCTTTTATCTGTAATTTTCCTTTTTGGTTTCTGGTCTTTGCTTTGTTGTGCTTTGCTGTGAGTGTTTTCTGGTCAATCTGCAGAATTTGATTTTAATATAGAAGAAAAACAGTGAACTGTGAACATGCTATTCTTTGTCTTTGTTGTCCTAGAACCACAGCAAACACCTTCCACGCTTGGAAGAAGACATGATTAGTGTTGTTTCTCTGTAAAAATCCCATTTTTTTAGTATTGGCACCAGAGGCAAAAGAAAGAAAAAGAACCCTTTTTTATTTTTGGTAATGAGAAATCTTTGGAGTTCGAGCTTTTTTTTTTTTTACATCTTTTGAGAGTCATGCTTGTTTAGCTGTTTATGAGAATTGAAAAGTCATTATTTTTGAGTTCTGGGTCTCTCATCTCTTTCTTAAGAGTTCATTTCTTTGCTCAAACTTATCAAGTACCCTTTTTTTCAGTGTATTCATGTTTTAGTGGGGGATTTTTTGTCTCAGATATGAAGTGTGAATCAAAGAAAGAGGAAACATCAAGTTGAGATTAGTGGTTTAGTTGCTTTTGCTGATGGGTCTAAAGTTGCAACCGAGCCAGCAGCAGCAGCACTCGGTGGCTGTAAAAGTGAATGAACAAACGGGGACCAAAAGAGGGTACACATTCATTCAGGCCAACAGGGCTTGGTTGCCCAAATTTCTATTGCTTTGGGTGATGGCGATGGCCTTTTTGAGCACTTGGATCTACAAAAAAATGGATGCTGACATCAAAGTGAGGAGGAAAGAAGTATTGAGTAGCATGTGTGATGAGAGGGCTAGGATGTTGCAAGATCAGTTCAGTGTTAGTGTTAACCATGTTCATGCCTTGGCCATCCTTATTTCCACTTTTCATTACTACAAGAATCCATCTGCGATTGACCAGGTTGAGCTTTCTTGTTCATGTAATTTTGGGAATTTCTATTCAAGTTAGAAAAAAAAAACTTTGTAGAGCTTAGTGTGGTTGATTTTTTTTTCCTAGTTCATATTTGTTGAGTTTTGCAATAACAAAAGTAGCTTCTTGGGATTATTGATGTTTCTGATTGTGCATTTTGGGGTGTTTTTTGTGTGCAAGAAATGCAGGAGACTTTTGCTGAGTACACTGCAAGAACTGCGTTCGAGAGGCCATTGCTGAGTGGGGTGGCTTATGCAGAAAGAGTAGTGCATTCAGAGAGGGAGGAATTCGAGAGGCAGCATGGCTGGACTATAAAGACGATGCAGCGGGAGCCTTCTCCTGTTCGAGACGAATATGCTCCGGTAATACTCTCTCAAGAGACCGTTTCCTACATCGAATCGCTTGATATGATGTCAGGGGAGGTATGTGGTTTGCTATATACAATCTGGTTATAAGTTCTAAGCTTTTACCTTTAGGTTGATCTTTAAATTTGGTATTAGATTCAAATCATGTTGTCCGTGTTGCTTTGAACAGGAAGACCGAGAAAACATTTTAAGGGCTAGGGCTACTGGGAAAGCCGTCCTAACTAACCCCTTCAGGCTTCTCGGTTCTCATCATCTCGGTGTTGTGTTGACATTCCCTGTTTACAAATCCAAGCTTCCAATAAGGCCGACTGTGGAAGAGCGCATCGAAGCAACTGCGGGGTAAGTCGTAAGCTTTTGCATACTAGAGTTAGTGAATATATTTGGCATAGTTTTGCAATTTATTGGTTAAACTGAAAAATGACACTAGATAGTTTAAGAATTGAGAGTGATTATGAGAAAATTTTGTAGTCTATATCAAATGCAATAGTATTAGAATGAACATTTCAAATGGGAAAAAAAGGTTTAGACTTTTGTTAATGTTATCGACGCTGCTGGAGTTAATTATTCGAAAGTAGATTAGAAAATCCGAAAATGTACTGCATATGCACTAAAACACAGGGCTAATTTCTTCTTCTAGTTCATTTGTTTACTAGTGAATTGTAGATTTCTGTATGCATAACAATAACTTGTAACACAGATACCTTGGTGGAGCCTTTGATGTGGAGTCTCTTGTGGAGAATCTACTCGGGCAACTTGCTGGAAATCAAGCGATTCTAGTGAATGTATATGACATTACCAACTCTTCCGATCACCTGATCATGTATGGTCACCAAAATCAAGATGGTGACTTGGCTCTGTTGTATGAAAGCAAGCTTGATTTCGGAGATCCGTTCAGGAAGCATACAATGATATGTAGGTGAGTGCAAAACTGGTTAGTTATTCACAAGGTTTACGGAATGAAAGTTGTTTATTTTATAAGTGGCTTAGTCATCGTCTTTTTCGAGCAGATATCAGCAGATGGCACCTACATCGTGGACGGCGTTGACCACTGCTTTCTTATTCTTTGTGATCTGCTTATTAGTTGGCTATATATTATATGGGGCTGCCATACACATTGTCAAAGTTGAAGACGATTTCCATGAAATGCAAGAACTGAAGGTTCGAGCGGAAGCTGCGGATGTTGCCAAATCACGGGTATGTTTTTAAGTATATCTATCAGCACATTGTTGACTACTAATTTCCAAGCTAAAACTAATTGCAATCTGTTCTTGTGCAGTTTTTAGCAACAGTTTCTCATGAAATTAGGACTCCCATGAATGGCATCCTCGGTATGTTCCGGATATATCAAGTTCTCTTTGAAATATACGTTTGAGGGCATTAACTAATTTTAATCAGCAATATTTTGATGACTTTTTGAATGGTTGCAGGGATGCTTGCTTTGCTTTTGGATACGGATTTAAGTTCAACTCAAAGGGATTATGCTCAGACAGCTCAAGTTTGTGGAAAGGCTTTGATAGCATTGATAAATGAGGTGCTTGATCGGGCCAAAATCGAAGCTGGAAAGTTGGAGATGGAAACTGTCCCCTTCGACCTTCGATCTATCCTAGATGATGTGCTGTCTTTATTTTCTGAGAAGTCTAGGAACAAAGGTGTTGAGGTACGTCTAGATGAAATTAATGGAAAATCCAATGCTTCATTTTTCGGTTTATTTAGTTCCTATCAGTAGGGGATGACTGTGATAGGAAAAGGAAAAACCTTATGGTTCATAAATGCTTAAACTAACTTGGTGCCTTTTTCTTCTTTCTGTTTTCATTCATTTTGATGGATGGTTGACATCGAAAAATGGTGATGTTCCTGATGCATACAATGACTCGAATACTGTGTAATTGTTTGGGAACTGAAGTTGGCGGTCTTTGTTTCTGATAAAGTTCCGGAAATGGTCTTGGGAGATCCGGGAAGATTCAGACAGATTATTACGAATCTTGTAGGGAACTCTGTTAAAGTAAGTCAGTTGCTTACTTGCTTTATCCTCACTCATTTTAGCACTCAGTAGGTGGTATATATCTATGTTGGTACGACACATATCCGAACATGAGCATGAGGATCTGAGACCCTCAAAATACATAGAAAAACTTGGACAACTTGAACACACCTGTCTTGGACGCATATACCCCCATCTTGATGCTCTCACCCAAGCCCGAGTGATACGAGCATATGTTAATTTTCACCATGTCCCTTTTCTTGGACTGTTATCGAATCTTTTTAACAAGTTGGTAGTCGTTTAAATTGTGTTTTTGACAGTTTACAGAACGGGGACACATATTTGTTAAAGTTCATCTAGCGGAAAACACAAAGCCCGTAGTCGATGCAAAAGCTGAAACTTGTTTGAATGGAGGGTCAGATGAAGGTGTGCCAATATCAGGTGCACACCAGTTTAAAACCTTGAGTGGCTATGAAGCAGCCGATGAGCGGAACAGTTGGGATTCCTTCAAACATTTAGTTTCTTATGAAGAATCAAAATATGGTGCCTCGATAAACATGACGGTTCCTGGTGAAACTTCTCAGAGTGTCACTTTGATGGTATCTGTAGAAGATACCGGTATCGGGATCCCGTTAATTGCCCAGGACAGGGTTTTCATGCCGTTTATGCAGGCAGACAGTTCAACTTCGAGACATTACGGTGGGACTGGTATAGGCTTGAGCATTACCAAGTGTTTGGTTGAGCTAATGGGCGGTCACATAAGCTTTGTTAGCCGGCCACAAGTCGGAAGCACATTCACTTTCACTGCAGATTTCGGGAGATGTAAAAAAGCTTCATTTAATGATACAAAAAACTCCAATACCGAAGATCTTCCTTCTAGTTTCCGAGGATTGAAAGCAATAGTAGTTGACGGAAAACCAGTTAGAGCTGCTGTAACTCGATACCACTTGAAGAGACTTGGTATGCTCGCTGAAGTTGCAGGTAGCGTAAAGATAGCAACTTCTGCATGTGGGAAAAACGGCTCTTCATGCGAGTAAGTTGAATTCCTGTTTAGAATTTTGGAAGATTATTCGTAAATTCAGTAAAATCATGTCTTATAGTTCGGGAATTTGAATGGTGGCATGCATTTTCTTGATGGTAGAACCGTTCTCTAACATTTTTGCCGGGTTAGAGCCGTTTTTTCATGGGAAAGGCGAGATTCTAGGGAAATATAAAAGATGTTTTCATCATTTAGAAGTAGAGAATCGATCCCGAATATGACACTTTGTACGCTAATATAATGTTTTAACTATGTTGAATATTGCAGAAGTAAAATCCAGCCGGATATAATTCTTGTCGAGAAAGATTTATGGCTTTCCGGAGAGGATGGTGGTTCCTGCTTACGGATGTTGGACTGGAAACAGAATGGACATGTGTTTAAGTTGCCTAAAATGATTCTTCTTGCGACAAATATTACAAATTCCGAGCTCGAGAAAGCAAAGGCAGCCGGTTTTGTAGACACTGTGATTATGAAACCTATGAGGGCAAGCATGGTGGCTGCATGTCTTCAACAGGTGCTCGGGATCAGTAATAAGAAGCAGGCGGGAAAAGACACACAGAATGGATCTCTTCGCAGTTTACTTTGTGGGAAGAAAATATTAGTAGTCGATGACAATATGGTAAACCGGAGAGTTGCTGCCGGTGCATTAAAGAAGTTTGGAGCCGCCGTAGAATGTGCCGAGAGTGGAAAAGTTGCACTAAAACTGCTTCAGATTCCGCACTCTTTCGACGCATGCTTCATGGACATTCAGATGCCGGAAATGGACGGGTATGTAATATGCATATTATACCAAAATTACAGGGGAAATTAAATCTTTTTCTGTTATAATATCATGGACTTCTGTTTCAGGTTCGAGGCAACTCGTCAGATTCGAATGATGGAGAATCAAGCACACGAACATATGAATGGAGGCGGTATGGAAAAAGGGTTGGCTCGAAAAGGCGAGTGGCATGTCCCGATATTAGCCATGACGGCCGACGTAATTCATGCTACCTACGACGAGTGCCTTAAATCTGGCATGGATGGATATGTCTCGAAGCCCTTTGAGGAAGAAAATCTCTACCAAGCAGTAGCCAAGTTCTTCCAAGTCTAACCGATCTCGGACTCGTAACCAACCACCTTTCAACCATGTCGGAAAAGAAAATGAGTCGAGACCAGAACCGAGAAACACAAGCCGGTTGGACATATTCAGCAAAACTTTTTCCAAATCCTGCTGGTGCATTTTGGTTTTAAAACACTGCATATAACTCTTCTGAGCTCCCAAGAATTCTCGATTCGCATCCGAATCGACCATACATGTTCGGCCAATCGTTTTTAATCCGAACTTCGATTTTTAACTTATTAGAATTTGAGTATTTGTATACTACCACAGGAAACTACATTCCCTATCTGTTTGTATAGATGTTTACAAAGGGGGATGCTTTGATTTTCCCTGGAGACTTTGGGAAGTTCTGTTCGGATATGGAGTTCTGATTTGTATGAATTTTGTTAAAAACTTTGTTTTCAAATATAAAATATATGTATTTTACCAGTTCAACTTTTCATATTTTTTAGAATTCAACGATAGTTGAGTTAGGGGCAGATTTAACATTTATTTATTATTTAATTGTGGCTATTTAAAAAATATATTATGAGAAAATAATTATAACAAGGACTGTCGACGAAATAATTTTTTTTAAATATATTAGTTTTAGGGTTTAAAATTTTAGTTTAGCAAGTAAGGTATTAAAAATTGATTAGAATTTAAGATTTTTAGGTTAAAATTTAAATATTAAATTATATTATTATAAATTTAAACTCTATTTTTTAAATCATAAATTATAACAACAAATTAAAATTTTAATCATTAAACTTAAAATTTTTTAACTTATAATAGTTAAAAATTAAGAGATTTAATTTTTTTTATCTTTACCATCGGTGTATAAAATATTAATACAAAAAAATATGTATTATCTATTTAAAATATTAATTTAAGAAAATAAATAATAAATTATATATTTTTTACGATAAAAAAGTAATCTCGTCATTTGTTTCTTAAAAATTATTTTAGGGAGACATGAGCATGCAAATCCTATTAGAGTTTTGTTTGTTAATCCGGATCGAGTACCACAAAAATTTGTTATGAGATTTTTTTAATTTATTTTATTCATAATATTTAAATTCAAATTTATATTTAAAAGATTTTATGTCTCATTTCACAACACCAAATAATAGTTTTTTTGAATAAGCTAATAGTGATTATAGTAGTATCTGTTTTAGAATATAACCTCCATCATTTGACATTGATCGCTCAATCACTCTGCTGACATTGCTGGTAGTTGAACCGTGACTTTTAGGAACAACAACCGTTTCTTTAACCACTTGGGCTAAAGGATAAAACTAATTTTATACAATATTGTATATTTATAATATAAAATCAAAATCCTAAATTCATAATTCTAACCCTAAAAATATTAAATCTTATACCCTAAATTCTAAAACCTATAATCTAAATTCTTAAACTATAACCTTAATCCTTAAAATTGAAAGATATATCGAAGTTTTTTATATATTATCCAGGAGATGTATTGTGGTGGTTAGCGATCTCATCCTTTAAACATGAGGTTAGGAGTTTGATTCTTATCGATAAAAATATAGTATATTTCATGAAAACATACGTACATGTATGATAATGTGGGTCCAGGCCCACTCTAAACTTTTTAAAGTTCACACATTTGTCTTTAATTTTTTAAAATTTTATGAGTTAGTCTTTAAATTTTTTTGATATTTATGAGTTGTGCGCACTCTGAAATTTTAAATTTCATATGTGCCCACCCTCAAATATTTTTTTCGATCCACCACTGACCAACCGTTTACCTTTTAGAGAGAGCACTCGTGATGAGAGATTAATCACCGCTATCGAATATTGATGGTGGATATTTTGGCTCAAACCAAAAAAGTTTCTTCATATATTAGTTTTAATTTTATCTATTTTATGTTAGAATATTTTATCTAAAATCATTAATTAATCTAATACACAAATTGATATATTTTTAAATATGAAGAGTGATCCAAATATAACGTTACTCATAATTAAATAATCAAAGTGTAACTTTAAATAATTGGGTGACCCAAATATAACTTTATCTATAATTAAACAACCTAAATATAACTTTTATTAATTAAATAACTTAAATACAACCTTAATCATAATCTAGTGACCTTCACTAGTATTTACCCTTATAATATAAACGCATTGTTTTTCCTCATAATTGCGACTTAAAGGAAAATGCATAACTTACGAGTAAATGAGCCCATGTGACCAAACACGGGCCCATTACTTTATTTTTCCAACTTAATAAATATAATCACTAAACTAAAACCTAATTAATTTAAATGACAATAATTTGAACTAATAAATAAAACCACCTTCCCTTAATGAGAAATTTGATAATCAATTAAATTTCAAATAAATATAATTTAAAAAAATTAATATTTTATTCGATTTAAAAATAAAGTTAATCAAAATGATAAAAATAAAAATATTAAAATATATAAAAATTATTAATTAAATGTAGTTTAGATTAAAAAAATATTAATGTTCAAAGCTCAAATTACTTGTACATAAATCTATTTTATTTAAATTTATTTTTTAGGATTAATATTTTTGCTTATTATCGTAAATATTAAATTTAAACCCAACCAGCCTTTCTTTTGTCTCATCATACATAATAATGAAACCAACAAAATTTAAAAGTATTTAAGTTCTACCTATATATAATTAAATTGTAAACAACATGATTGTATTAAATTGAGAGAGAACATTTTAGTCATAATGTTTCCTCTTCTAATTATTTATAGACATTTTTTTCTTCTAAAAAGTAAAAATTAACCTTTTAATTTAATAAATATATCTGGAGAGGATATAGTTATAAAGAATACGTATAAATATCGAATATATAAAAATTTTACATTGTATTTTAAGGGTTAAAAATTTAGTTTTTGAAGTCTGTTTATAAAATTTATAATTTAAGATTTATAATTAAAGTTTAGAGTTTAAATTTTAGAGTTATAATTTATATTTTAGTTTTTAAATGGTAAATATTCATAATATTTATTACAATAATTAAAATAAATATGCATTAAAAATTCAGTGACTATCTATGTAATTTATCCAAATATAAAAATATATCTTTAAAAATAAAATTTATTTTAAATTAATTCTTAAACTTTGATAATTCAAATTTTATATCCAAACTATGAATATCGTTGCAAATTTGTCTTCAAATTTTTGAATGTTTTAGATTTATCTTCGAATTGGTAATATATTTAATCATATTTTATATTAATAAAATTTGTATAAAAATAATTAATTAGCATGTAAATAATGATGTATGGTATATAATAGTATGATGTGATATAAATCTAAGTGTGCAATATAAATAATTAATTAGTTGTATTTTTAGAATAAAGTTAAAATATTTGAAAGTTTAATATCAATCTAAGTGTGTGACGTAAGCAACCCAAATTAATCAGGACAAAATTAAAAACAGTAAAACTAAAATTTTCACCTATAAGTTATGTGACATAATAATGTGCTAACTCAATAAAACAAGATTAAATATTTAAATTTTATAAATAAATTAAATTAAAATTATTATTTTTAAAACTTTATAGTATATTTAAATTTAAATAAATCGTTAAAAATTAAATTCAATAATTATAAAAAATAACTTAATCTTCCTCAAAATAAACATGTTTTTTCAATTTCAAAGAAAATTTAGAACATCCTTTTTTAGAAAAATGAGAAAAATTTTCTCAAAAATTTACAACTTTAAGGTGGTTAAAGTAGGACCATCGGCATGTGCATACTATTTCCGTCTTTTTCTCGGGAGCCAAACACTCACTTCGAACAAAAGCTACTGTTTTTACTCTTCCGTTTTTCTTAAAAAGAAGAGTTAGAGTTTGTAAAAAGTTAAAAACTTTTAAAAGCTTTGGATTTTTTTGTTTCCTTTTCCTTTATCCCCGCCGTTTTATTCTATCAATCACCTTTCTACTTTTGAATTCAGTTTATGATATCATCAATGGTATCATAAGCCCAAACTTTCCTTCCAAATTTCCTCACTTTCTCTCTCAATTTTCTCAAGAAAAACAAAGGAGGAACAACAATGCAGAAACCCCATTTTCCTGATCGTATTTCTTTTCAGTTTTTTGCAGTCATTTGCTTCTTCACTTTACAAGCTTGTTCTCAACTCAGCCCTGACTCACCAGCCATGGAAAAGCTGAAAACAAGCTTAAAAATCCCATCTTCACTCGACTGGTCTGACCCTGACCCTTGCCAATGGACTAAAGTGGATTGTCAAGAAAATAGAGTCACCAGGATCCAAATACCAAGCAAAAACATTGGTGGAACCCTTCCACCTGAGCTCAACAACTTGACTCAGCTCACCATCTTTGAAGTCATGAACAACAAAATCAATGGTCCAATTCCGAGCCTTGCAGGTTTAACTCAGTTACAAGAAGCTAACTTTCACAACAACAATTTCTCATCTTTCCCTTCAGATTTCTTCACTGGTTTAACTTCATTGACCTTCATTCACCTCGACAACAACCCTTTTCAGCCATGGGAGATTCCAAAGAGCTTAAAGGAAGCAACTTATCTGAAATCTTTCTCAGCCAACAATGCTAACATCAAAGGCAAAATCCCAGATTTTTTTGACCCTGAAACTTTCCCATCTTTAACTGAACTTCATTTGGCTTCAAACAATCTTGAAGGAGATTTGCCTGCTGAGTTCTCTGGTTCAATGATTCAGTCTTTGTGGGTTAATGGGCAGAGTTTGAATGGCTCAATTGAAGTGATTCAAAACATGTCTTCTTTGACTGAGGTATGGTTACATGAGAACAAGTTTTCTGGTCCTTTGCCTGATTTTTCAATGTTAACTCAGTTGAGGAACTTGAGTTTAAGAGACAATCACTTCACTGGTTTTGTCCCTTTGTCTTTGGTCCATTTGAAGTCACTTTATATTGTGAATTTGACTAATAATCAACTTCAAGGGCCGACCCCTCGGTTTGCTGATCATGTGATTGTTGATATGAATGCTGGTAGTAATAGATTTTGCTTGGATGATCCCGGTGTTGCTTGTGATCGTCGCGTTAATATATTGTTATCGGTCCTCGAATCCGTTGGTTTTCCGGGGAGTTTTGCTGATGAATGGAAAGGGAATGATCCTTGTGATAATTGGATCGGTATTGTATGTGATGGAGGAGACATTGTTTCTGTTCTTTTCAGGAAAAAGGGGCTTACAGGAACGATCTCTACCAAGTTTTCGATGCTTACTTCATTGAGAACATTGGATCTTTCAGATAATAATCTTACCGGAATCATACCAATGGAGCTCGCTACATTGCCGAAGCTCACTCGATTAGATGTTTCAAACAATCGGCTCTATGGAAAAATACCTTATTTTGGGCATGATGTTGTTGTAATCACTGCTGGAAACCGAGAAATCGGAAAAGACAGGGTTCCTACACCGAGAGGCAGATCAACTGGTGGCGATAGTGCTGCTAATCCTTCTGGAAATGGTGAAAAGAAATCGAATAAAGGAACAGTTTTGGGTTGTACAATTGGTGTTGTTGGTGGCTTGAGTCTTCTTGTTTTGCTCATCTGTTTGTGTGCTAGAAAACGGAAGCTTACTAGTAAGATACAGAGTTCAACTACTTTACGTGCACATCAACATCATGCCGGTGACGAAGGAGTCAAGATAATCACTTCTGGACCGAGCTTCAACAGTCGAAGTGAAGCTTTCAGCAATGTGAGCAGTGGACCTACTGATGTTCACATGGTTGAGTCCGGTGGCATGGCGATCTCGATTCAAGTTTTGAAGAATGTCACAAATAATTTCAGTAAGGAAAATATATTGGGAAAAGGCGGTTTCGGAACAGTTTACAAAGGGGAATTGCATGATGGGACGAAGATAGCAGTGAAAAGGATGGAATCAGGTGCCCTGAGTGCGAAAGGCTTGGCCGAGTTTAAGTCGGAGATTGCAGTTTTTACTAAGGTTCGTCACCGGCATTTAGTTGCAAATCTCGGATATTGCTTGGATGGAAATGAGAGGCTTCTTGTTTATGAATACATGCCTCAAGGGACCCTAAGCATGCACCTATTCAACTGGAAGGATGAAGGGTTGAAACCACTCGATTGGACTCGACGACTTGCGATTGCCTTAGACGTGGCTCGAGGCGTTGAGTATCTGCATGGACTAGCGCAACAGAGTTTCATTCATCGAGATCTCAAGCCATCGAATATTCTTCTCGGAGACGATATGCGTGCCAAAGTTGCAGATTTCGGCTTGGTTCGACTAGCTCCTATGGATGGTAAACATTCAGTCGAAACAAAACTTGCAGGAACTTTCGGGTATATGGCACCAGAGTATGCAGGTAATTGGTTTCGTTTTTCTTCCCTTTATGATCATTAACGATTGCACATGACATTACTCACATTTTGGCAGTTACCGGACGAGTGACCACCAAGGTGGATGTCTTTAGCTTTGGTGTGATCCTCATGGAGTTGATCTCCGGCCGTAAGGCGCTCGACGAAACACAGCCCGAGGAGAGTTTGCACCTCGTGACATGGTTCCGTAGGATGTACGTAAACAAGGACACATTCCGTAAGGTCATCGACAAAACCATTCATCTCGATGAAGAAAAACTTGCCAGTATTAGAACAGTGTCCGAACTGGCTGGCCACTGTTGTGCAAGGGAGCCCTACCGTAGGCCGGATATGAGCCACGCTGTCAATGTTCTGTCATCGCTAGTCGAGCTCTGGAAACCGGCACAACCTGATTCCGACGATATATATGGCATCGACCTCGAACTGACTCTACCACAAGCACTGAAAAAATGGCAAGCATTAGAGAACATCAATTTAACTGATTCATCATCATTTCTGGCCAGTACAGACACTACACAGACCAGTATATCCGGCCTCCCATCCGGGTTCGCAGAATCGTTTCGATCGTCCGATGCTCGATGAAAACGATCAAAGAAACAATGCAAGTTCTTTGCTTTGATCTATTGTTGTAAGATGTTTGGATTTGTTAGTTTCTGACTTTAATATTTGCTTTCTTGTGCTATATTGTCATCAGAGCTGATTTGTTTCTCCCCGTTATTTACCTCTGTAATCTGAAACAGTTTTCTGATCTGAAGTTATCTGCAAGATGATTATTGATTTCGACCAAGAAAAGGAGTTACATGTTCGAAAAAGAAAAAAAAAACTCGACTCGAATCTCATAAGCATGACTTGATTTAACTCGAATTTTATAAATTTAAAATAATTTTTTTAAATATTCATTTCTCATCAATCTATATATTCTGATCCACAAAATATTGGTCATAATTACAATATCACCCGGTTAAATTAAATCAATATTTCATTTAAAGGAAATATTTAAAAATATATATTTCATTTAAAGGAAATATTTTAAAAATAATACGTAAAAATATTCTTTTAATCCTAAAAGATAATTTCATGTTTAACTAAATTTTAAATATATGTTTAATTAAAAAGTAAGTTCTGTATAAAAAATTTAATAATTAATTTTTACTTATTCAAGATAGAATCACGTTTAATTAAACACAAGTTGGAACCTTATTTTTGGCTAAAACGAATTTTATCCTGTACAAGTTAAAAAATAATTTTACATAATCTTAATTAGATTATTATTTTTTAATATTTTTCTAAAAAAATAAACATAATCTAAATTGAGAAACAATAATTAAAGAAAATTTTCAAATTTTTTTAATTGCATTTAAAACTAAAAATAATAAAAATTGAATAATAAAAATTAAAAGTTAAATGTTCAACTATTTTTTTAAGAAATTAAGTAAAAAAATAGTACCCAACAGATCCTTAATTTGGTCGTACCATCCCTAATCATTATGTCGTCATCATGTCATTTCATAATAATTGCAAAATAGTGTCAAAATTGATAAAAATAAAATAAGATTTATCATTTTAATTTCGTCTGTCGGAAATTAATTGAAATATTTAATATTTATTTGCAAAATATAGAAAGCTAAGCTTTATCTAGTTAAGTGGTCGTACAGTCGCACAAGATGGATGTAGTAACCTTCGGCATCATAGTAGCCGTAATCCTGGTATTTTTAGTCATTGTTTGTTTCATCACCATTGAAGGAACTTGCAAACGCCGTTCTTAGTTTGGGTATTTATGTATTTTGCCACCCTTTCTTGCTGATTTCAATTTGAAGTCTTTTTTCTTGTCAATTTCACTAAAAAAGCTAATAAAAAGTGTTTTTTTTTAGTTTTTGGAAGGGAAGAAAATGGGGTTTGAGAAAATACCGATCTTTTTGGTGGTGGTTTTGGTGAGTTTGGATCTGTGTTTCGGGAGTGGGTCCGGTATGTCGCCGGCGCGCGGTGACCATGTGCATCATCACCATTGTGATCATGGACATGACCACCACCACCACCATCATCATCATCACCAGCATCGCCTGGCGGAGGAAGAGAGGAGGAAGATGATGCTACCGGAGGAGTTGGCTGAGGAGGAAGATATGAAATTGTACGGGTTTCGGCCATATCGAGATGATCACGATCACGACCATGATCATCAAGAGCTCTCCGATTTAGGTAATTTTAAATGAAATTTAAATTTTAAAGTCTATTTTGCAGTATATTTGATATCTCCTTGAGTTTGAGTGGAAAAAAAGTGAAACTCTATGGAGTTTGACTTAAGTTCTGAGTGAAAAGCTTTTACTTTAAATCCGAGTTCTTCATTTTATCGACTTAAATCAGCTTGATTATAGTTACCCACTGATTAACCAACCATGGATATCACCTAATCTAGTCTCTAGAGATATATTTTGGAAGTAGGACACTTTATGTAATATTGTTTAGTTTATTCTGATTTCCTAAAAATGTTTGGTGTGACTGAATGTGAAGGAAAAAGATGGCTGTAGTACAGCTCTAAATGAGTGGAGAGTTATGAGATCAGGATAGCAGTTTTAATCAAGTTGTAGGATTGAATTTAACTTGAGGTAGGCAGAGTCCCCCCTTTTAAAATGATCTTACTGGCCTATCGCTTTTAATTTAGCCGGTTTTAGGCTTGGATGTTGTATCAATTAGTTTCTATGGGTTTAGGATTTAAGCTTACTGTGCATGTCAGTTTTTTACGGGTGAGGTGCTGGAATCATTTTGGTTGCAGCCATTGAGTTTAATGCTAATATTGGTACGACGCTCTTGGATTTTTTTCGGTTCTAATTGCTTGTCGTGTAGGAATTCTGAACTCCTCTGGATGCTGCTATCCCCTTCATTTTTGCATTTTTGTTGTTCAACAAGTGTCTAGTTCATATAATTGATGCAATTCTGGCATGAGATTTCAGTCTTATTTGGATTTTTTTACAGGCCTTTGGTTACGTGCATTGGGATGTTCGCTCTTAGTAAGCTTGGCTTCCCTTATTTGCCTGATTATTTTACCAGTGATATTTAGTAAGTTAATATTTGAAGCATGATTAATTATTTATATAATTGGTCTTCACTTCACCTTTATTTTCTGCTGAATTATTATTTTTTTTTCTTTTCCTGATAATGGTACTCAAAATTTGATTATTTTACTGCAGTACAAGGAAAACCATCCAAGGCAGTTGTTGATTCACTGGCTTTATTTGGGGTTAGATTTTCTTCAAACCTTTTCTCTGACATGAATCTTTAAGCAAATATTGTGAAGATAACATCTGTTGAGTACTTGAACAATAGATTTTGTAGTTCTGGTTGAGCAATATTCTGAGCTTATTATTCGAAACAATCTCTCTCTCAAATAGTTATCTACATTTTGTTGTACCTTAATTAATATCACAGGCAGGAGCTATGTTGGGAGATGCTTTTCTTCACCAGTTGCCGCATTCTTTTGGTATGATTTTGCTCATGTATAAACTTATGATCAGTTGATTTTATTTCTTAAACACATTATCATTCTTAATAAAAAACACCTGATATAATTTCCTATAAAAAGTGTGGAAACTGATAAGCAGCAAAGGAGCTACTTGTCACTTACGGAATATATTTTTCAATTAATGTTTCACGTTTAAATTTCACTTTGTTTAAAATAAGGTGAAATGTTTAAAATTTTACATTTATCTAATAGTCTAATTATATTCCGTAATTTTAAGTAATATACCAAATAGATTTTATAATATACTTTTAATACTTAAATTTTGGGTTTATCAAACAACACTTTGTTATAGGCATAGCCATGACTTTTGTGGTGTATTCAAGGCTTTAATACATGAGTTCTAGTTCTAGGATCAATACAATTCATATACTTCAATTTTCTTGACAATCAGTGAGAGATTTACTTTCATTTACATGGTTGAGTATGTCCTGACAAGGGAGGCCACAGAATTTAGTTCCATCTGGAGGTCATTAGGTTGTTTTGGGTGTTCAATTATGGGGCTGCTATTTGAACTTCCTTGCTACTGCTTACCTTTCAGAAGCAATCTACACCTGGCTTGCTTTCGATGTTTTAATAATCAATGGTTGCTGACAAAGGGAATTTTTGCATTCTTGGTTCAGAATGGCGCCCATGGGTAATGTAAAAATAATCAAAGATCGATACCTTCTTAATATGATTCACTTCACATAAAACATGTTCCCTACAGACTGTGACTTTGGTATGTTTGTACAAATGTAAGTTACTTTATTACCCCAACCAACCAAAAAGGCCTACAACTGCCATTGCAACTGATCCAAAGTGTCTTTGGTGTGACTCACTTCACATAAAACATGTTCCCAACAGACTGTGACTTTGGTATGTTTGTACAATGCAAGTTACTTCTGAGTAGCCTAAGTAGGTTTATGGTCCAAAGTGTCTTCAGCTTTAGTCTGAGGTTCCCAATGTCCGTCAACATGTTAGCGATGCAACAAAACTCTCCTTTTTATTAAAATCATGATGTGATCCTGCAGAATATGTGAAATTATGGGGAGATGGCTGACCAAAGCATCATTGTTAGGCTTTTTTTTTCATTTCTATATCTCATGTCTGCTTCTATTAATCTAATTAAAAAAGTCAAATCTTAAATTCTGATCCCAAACAAGTTGACAGAATTCGTGTAAGGGCACTCCGTACAATCATTTGCGGGTTGAACTATGCTATTAGTTGAGTCACCTACTAATAAACTGTCTGCAGGTGGTGGTCACTCCCACTCACATGCTGACCACGTGGATCATGCTCATACTGGGCATGATCATACGCATGCACACTCTTTGAAGGACCTTTCTGTGGGTTTGTCTGTTCTTGGTAAGTAGCAAAATATTTGCAATTGCTTGTAACTCGTTTGGTAGGATCAAGGTAGTTGTTGTGGTTAGTGGTTACAAGTATGTTATCTATTAGTAATTTAAGCATCTAGTCCACTAACTTTATAGGCCAATGATGTATTAAATGTAGATATTGTGCCATCCCATCCCACGCTTTGATTTTGTTTTTTGTGTATCAAGAAAGATTTTGGGGAAGAACTTGTGTTTGGACCTAGGGTTTTGTTCCTACTAAAGTGTTTGGTAACTACTAGAACTAAATGAGGCTGACAGCTCGACACTTCGTTTCGAATTTTGATTTCTTGATATGAAGTTTTAACTGGTGTAGTGAAAGAACATTGATGACACATCCTTACAGTTAAGGAAGATGTGGTAGTGGAAGTTCTTACTGCATAAAATTACAGAATTTTCAACATGATATGCCTAAAAGAAGAAAATAATAAGTAGAAAAAAAAACTTTATAAAGATTTTATCCCTGCATAATTGATGGATTTTACCATTGAGCCAAATGCATGTGCCACCTAATTTTTAATGAAAGCCCGAGGCATTTATCTGCTTTGGAACAGGTGATCTTGCAATACGTTTTGGACATACTTGTATATTGATTCAATTGACTTCATAAAAGGCAATCTTCTTATTCGTCTTCTTAACTTAATCTTGTTTTTGGGTGGACGATGGTGGTGTTTCTGTGTGTCACAGCTGGGATTGTACTCTTTCTTCTTGTTGAAAAGCTGGTCAGATATGTCGAAGAAAACTCTGGAGGGGCTAGCGGTCACAGTCATCACCACCATCATCACAAGAGCAATGCAGAATTGAAAAAAGATGATGATGCCGCTGCTCATGACAACAGTTCACAACCTGACATATCAGACGACTCTTCAAATATAGATAATGCAACTCAGCCTGAAATCCGGAAGGTAGGGTTTAAAAATTTATGTTGGAGGTATGATGTATTCATACAACTGAGATTGGGTATACATGTTTGCTGGCTAATCCATTTTTATACATTCTGGAACTGAAGCTGAATTTCACTGCATGAGGTGTAGATGTGTGTGAACCAGCTACCAAACACGTCCAATTGACCGATAAAATTTATGCCCTTCTATCTGTTTGTATCTTGAATATAACATCTATTACCTGTAAAGATTAATTGTCTATTTTAGGAATTGAATCCTTTTAAGTTGTTTATGAAAAGGAAGATTGATCTTTAAAAAAGTGACAACATTGAATGATTGAAATAGAACACTTGAAGAGTTCTAATGACAACATTGATATTTAAATTGAAATTCATCCAACAGAGAAAGAGTTCTGCCGGTACCAGTGATGGTAAATCAGATATCGATCCTGCAGATAGCTGTGCAAATAGTGTTAAAACTTCTGTACAAAAGGAAACTTCCCATTCACAATCGAACCTGGTGTTTGGCTATCTTAATCTATTCTCTGATGGTGTTGTAAGTATAATTTTTCTGTGTATTCTCGAAATTCAATGATCTTGTCCTTGAATATTAGTTCTTTTCAGTTTATTTATACTGGATGGAGGAAATATTTTATTTAGTTAGATCTTACGTTTTGCTATCGCAGCACAATTTTACAGATGGGATGGCTTTAGGAAGTGCATTTTTGCTTCATGGATCTGTTGGTGGGTGGTCCAGAACTTTATTTTTGCTTGCACATGAGCTTCCACAAGAGGTTTGAGTTCCTTTATGATTTGATGAGAGTAATTTATGCCAATCTAAAGATGTCCTTTAAATTTGTAAATAACATTGATATCGGGGAATATGCATGCAATACGGAAAACGAACAGAAGGGTTGAGGATATGTGTTAGAATCATTGTGTTATTCATGTGATGCTACATCCCAATAGTTTCCATGCATTGACTTTCATATCAACGGACCATTGAATTTCTGTATCTACTAGAAAGCATAATACTACTGATGATTTAATGTATTGCTTTAGTTTGGCATGCCATGATGGTTTTCGAGCATTGAGGATTAGCCATATGCTATCTTTTAGCTCGGGACTTTGGGGATTTCTTTACAAGATGCTATTTAGCATTCTGAAATCCTGAGATAACGGCTTTTATATCCCAAAAATTATGGTAATTTTTAAGTCAGAAGCCGCAATTGAATATGGTCTATTTTGACATTTTAGAATTTCATCCAGGTCTGAACTTAATAATTACCATGTTCAAGCTTATGGAATGAATTGAGATTTGGGGGAGTTATTTAAATAGCAAACAACCATGCAAAGTGACATTGAGATCATTCAGACCCGGGCATGGCGCCACCGGCTAATCATGTCCTAACCCCTAGGGGTGAGATGACAGGGTTCTAGCCCTGTCTTCTGCATATCCCTTACAAACAAAAAAGGCATTGAGGGTTATTCTATTAGTTTTTTTGGTTTTAATTCGATCGCTCCCTATGGATTTCATCGAAGACAAGCAGGCACTCTGTTTTATCTTAAGTGAGAAGAAAACTACATTACCTTCTTTTACTAACCCTTCCATACTGCCTCGCCATGCACACACCTGCACTCAGGCGCACAAAATCCATCCTTTGTAATGTATGATTAAATCCTGTACTGTGATAAAAATGGGAGCATAGCATAATATGGACCGTCTTTCCCTTGGGACTGAATCCTCTACCGGGATAAAAATTGGAGCATTGTATGATATGGACTGAATCCTCTACCTGATATGTTGTTTGACTTCTTTGGCTTGGTTTATTCCTCTGTGCAGATTGGTGACTTTGGTATATTGGTAAGATCTGGCTTCAGTGTTTCCAAAGCCCTGTTCTTCAACTTCCTTTCGGCACTAGTGGCACTAGCAGGAACTGCCATGGTCCGTTTCTTTGGAGCTAATGCAATTATTACTTAGAATAATAGGCAGAATGATTAAAAAATGTTGCTTTTCCTGTAGGCTTTGCTTTGGGGCCAAGATCCAGGACAGTCATCTTTGATCGAGGTAATAAGGAGACCTGCAACTGCAAGCCATGTTCAATAATGTTTTTGTGGTGGTCACCGTCTCAAGTTTACGATATTTGTTTTTGGGTTGTTTCCTTTCTTGCAGGGGTTTACGGCCGGTGGATTTGTATACATTGCCGTTGCCGGAGTGCTTGCAGAAATGAATAACAATGGCAAAACAACATTGAAAAGTACTGCAGTGCAAGTAATCTCACTAACATCTGGCATGGCTGTTGCCCTTTGTATTTCACTCGTAGAATAAAAAAATCCACTCAAGATGAGTTTAGTTTTGTTCCAACGACCTCGAAGAACCGAGTCACCGCGTTCTTTGGACTTCGGAACCCTCGTCTGTTTCGAGAGGTAAGCTACCTTCCATTTCGATCTCGGGAATTAGGAGAGTGGGATAAATGCTTATAAACTTACACCTTTGTCTGAAGTTTAGTACAAATTCCTCAGTGGAACCAGAGGTGAAAATTACACCTCATATTCCCTTCTGTTTGCTATCCTGTAACATTGTATTGCCTGAAAATAAGTTCAAACAGATCCTTTAAAAAAAACATCTTAGTGGAAATGATTTTCATTGTACTTGTTTGTCTCACTTCTGGATTCTGGTATGTCGGATAAAAATTTATCTAGTTTTTATATAAACATAAAAATACTCCCAACATTTAACTGAATAACCACTTATATTTTATTTTTTTAAATAATTTAACTTTTAACATTTTATTTTGAATCAAAATAATCATTCTACAGATAAAAATATCATTCAATTGATGATAAATACTTAAAATGATGCGATAAACATATACGATAAATAATGTGCGATAAAAAAATAAATAATGCACGGTCCCGACGATGATTATTAATTATAGATTTTTTTTCAACATCACAATTAATGAACATGAAAATATATTAAAAAAGATAAATATTGCATCTTGATTACCCGATTCAGATCGGATAAGATTATAAAACTAACAGTGATTATCAATTCTCACATGCTTAGGGCCAGTTTGGCATTGAAAAAAGTGATTTTAAAACTGTGGTTGAAAAAATGATTTTAGAAAATTAAATAGTATTTGTCATTGATGTAAAAAAGTAATTTTAAAAAGATAAAATGTTTATTTTAGATATGATGTATTAATGAACTTAAATTATATTTAAAAATTTTAAATTTTTATTAATGTTATGATTATTAAAAAATAAATTTAAATTATAATAAAAAATATTTTTTATGTAAAATTTAGTTTAAAAATATATACATAATTTAAATTATATACGAACATAACAATTATAAATTAATAATAAATTTAAAATAAAATAATTTTATTCTCAATATAAAATATTATAAAATATATATTATTTTATAATAATATATGTATAAATATTATTTTAACAAATATATTATAAAGGTAAATAAGTAATTTTAATTTTTGGGTTTAGATGAAGAAACTAGTTTAAAAAGCAACTAAAAGAAAACAAAAACAATTTATATCTGTCAAAAATACTTTTAAAAACAACCAAAAACAGAAGAAATTATTACATGAACCCTTTCCATCACCTAAGATATGGTCCTGTAATACCCGAATTTCGTCCGAGTTCGAATATAAAAATAAGGCCGCAAAGTAAATATTAAATAGAAATAACTAAATAGATTATATAAAATAAATATATAAATAAAATCAAAAAAAATAATATAAAAGATATAAAAAATATTATAAAAAATAAATTGGTAACCAACAGAAGTTGGTTACCGAATAATGGGGAGAAGTGCGAGAATGCATCCTTACATTTCGGTGGACTGGATGATGGACGGGGATTGGCAGACAACTCAACAACTTTTAACGGGGATTTACAATTTACCGAGGGGGTCTCAATGCCAGGGGGGCATCTCTGTGCGAGTTGGGTAAAGACATGAATCTCTTTATGTGATTCAAGGACTTGTATTGTGAGTCTTGATTTGGTGAGGGTTGAACGTGTTGCAAAGGCAAATATGAGGAAGCAACAATGGTGAAACTAGAAATTATGAGTGCATCTAATGGTGATCCCACTTCAAATGAGTATTTTCAAGCATCAGAATCAGATACAATAGATGCTGCATCAGTGGACAACAAGAAAGATGAAAGTTTGGTTGCCTCAGATCAGTGCGAGCGTTGCGCTTTCTCCGGTGATCACGATGTTGATGTCCGACTAACTCCGATGATGAATCCTATGACGAGAGAGTCATTGAAGAAAGTCTCGGTTTCGTCTTTGCTGCTAAACCACCACCACCCACGGTCACGGCTACCAATCCGAAGTCTTTACAGTCGGAGAAGAGGTTCAGATGCGATATAGGCAAAGCAGGTGGAGCGTTGGCCGAAACTTTACGCCGCCTTGGGAGGAGCCGTTATAGAACCGAGACTGACTGCTTCTTGTTTTCGGGTTGATTGATATGGGCATCTGGGTTTACAAACGGAAGGAAGATCAAAGAGGAGAGAACAATCGAAAGGGAGGAGAAGGGGAGGTGAAAAAAAAGGATGAAGAAATGGAAGACCAGAAAAATGACTCAGTTACCATTCTTCATGAAGAGAACGTTTTTGGGGTTGTGTAGAACCGAAAGCTACTGTTGTTTTCGAGCCGGCATTGTGCAAGCAGCAATTCCCATGAGCCAAGCTCCGAATTCGATGATTAACCGAACCCTATGGGATTTTCAGTTTCTTTTTGCAGCGTATATTCGAAGAGGACTCTTTTTCCACGTTCCTGAGTTGAGCAAAAACCCAGAATTTGAGACCCTTTTTGGTTGACGGCGTTAAGTCCATTTCCATGGCTCTGGATCGCTTTTCACCTCTTGCCGATCGGTTTGCTTCCATCAAACACAATGATGCTTGATAAATTGCAAAGTGACTCATTCAATGAGTTTCTGTGATTCAACATCATTTGTTGGCATCAAAATCACCAATACATTCACAATCATAAAGCAATTCCACTTCATTATTGAAGTGGGGATCCAACACTCCCGATGGATTCACGAGGTGTTCGGTTGTGAACGGTAGTGAGGGAATACTAAATCATGATCTTGCCTATTATTGGCCATAATATACGTCCATATCCTCTGCAGCGAACTATGATTTGATGCTATTCACCGCCTCCAAGAGCACCAGTCATGCCGGGATGCGGATTGAGTGGGCTCTTGTTAAAGATGAAGATGTTTGCAAGAAAAATGACAAAGTACATAGAGATCAACACCATCGGTGTGTCTAAGGATTCACAGTTGAGAGTGGCCAAGGACTAAAAATGGGAGTAAGAAGCTGATGGATTTGGAAATTGAATTTATTCCCATGGAACAGATTATCAAAGATGCTGCAGAGAGTTTAAAATAAAGTGTGACAACCGATTAATAAACTTAGGTTTGTTTTTTTATTATTATTTAATGCTTTAATTATTTTATTTAAATTATTTGTATATTTGCATGTATTTTAAAAGTATGTAGTATATTTATTTAGGAGATCACCTAAATTTTCACCTAGTTAGTTAATTAGGGCCTTTTATGATTAGTAACTTTAATTAAATAATTAATTAAATAGGGAGATAACTAGTAATAATAGTATTTGAATTTTATATCTCGGATACACTGAATTCATGTGTTATTAAAAACTTAGAATTTTTGACATTAGTAATTTAAATAGGTTTTAACATATAATTAATGGAGCCCCTTGTAGGTTAGAACTTAAAATGAATAAGATAAAATTGATCATGCATTTAACCGTTTTGAGGCAGAATTTATATTTCTGGGTGAGATTTTCTATCTGAACGTCTCATTCGGCAGGTAATTTCTAAATTAAAAGGATATCCTCAATTCAAGTAATATTTAATTAACAATAGAGAATTAAATTAATATCTATCTTCAAAATATCAAAGTGTCACGTATAATTAATAAGGTACCAATTTTGGAGTCTTTGTAAGGGTTGTCCTTACACGTAATCAACTCTCGAACCCAAATATTTTTAAATGAATCTCTGGTTTGTTTTATGGTGTTTGGCCTACCAAAGTGGCCAGTGACGACTCTAAATCATTTTAAAATTAAATAATATATGTTTTTTAATTTGGGGTTTTTCAAGATTAAAAAATGATAAAATTCAATTTTTTCGAAAACAAACCCTAAACCCTAACCCTAATAATAACACATAACCTTAACCCTAAACCTTAAACCTAAATCACATAAACCTTAAACTTAAACCACATAAAATCTAAACTACTAATCCCTAACCCTAAATCCTAAACTCTAAATCTTAAATCTATATAAAAAATTAATTAGGAAAATTTTAAAGAACAAAGGGAAAGATGACACAAGAAATCTTTGATAATATTTTTTTTCTTTTTTAAATCAAAAACATTAAATTAAATAATTTAGCTAATGTTTATGTATAAATTTGATATAAAAAATATATTGTATCTTAATTTAATTGGTTGAGATCATATATTAAGTGGTGGAAAAGATTCATGTAATAATTTTTCCAAAAACAGGGACTTAATGTCCATCGAAGATAATTGTTAGTAGAAAATTTAAGTTAATTCCATAACGATTCAAGTTAAAAAGACATCCATTTCTGGGTTTACAGAGTTCCCAGAAAAGAACCCAATTCAAGTTTTCAACCAGATGAACACGGGATTACTGAGATTTTTGATTGATGGTTTTCACTTTTCACTTAAAGTCAACTGAATTATCCAGAAAATTGTTATTTAAATTGAAAACTGTTGGCTGGTGACGCGTGGAACAGGTGATTTTGCTATCTCTTTCTTTTCTTTCAGAAGTTTCTACCTCTCGTTTTCAATCAAAAGCCAAATCTACCATCTTAAATTCATGTAGTTACAATCAAACGCATACCCAGTTGTTCTTTCTTCTGTATCCATCGAACCCAGGTGTTTGTTTTGGAAGATCTTGTTCGGATCTTTTGAATTACTAGTTCTGTTTTCGATCTGTTTGATACTTTGATGCAGAGAAAATGGCGGGGAGGTCCTTTCTGAACCGAGTCGAGAGTAAAGAAAGGTTGCTTTCGAGGAAAGGGTATTCTGGATTAGGCTCCTACGGCTCGATTTCCGCCGAGGATGGCGTTAAAGGCCGGTGTTTCCGATCGTGCTGCGATTCAGTCGAGAATCTGTGGAATAGACTTCAAGAACTCACTGTCAAGTTATACGAAATGGGTCGATCGGATCCTCGTAAAATCTTTTTCGCCATAAAAACGGGGCTCACGTTAACCTCCGTCTCGTTGCTTATGCTGTTCAAAGAGTCCCTAAAGGACACAAGTCAGTATTCAATCTGGGCGATTCTCACCGTCGTTTTGGTTTTCGAATTCAGCGTAGGTAAGTAATATATCATAGTATTTTGCTGTTGCAGTGTTGCTGACGGTTACGATGCGGTTGTTGTATTGCGTTGCCGTCTTAATTTAACATCAGCAGTTATTTTTGACCGGTGCGATTCGAATATTCGTAGGTGCAACACTCAGCAAAGGTTTCAACCGAGCTATAGGGACATTCTCTGCTGGAGTGATAGGTTTAGGCATTGCAGAGCTATCGATATTGTCCGGAGGGTATGAAGAATATGTTATTTTGATAAGCATTTTCATAGCAGGTTTGGAGTTGTATGATGATTTATATATGCTGTTATAATTTACAAAGATCATGCAGTGTGTAGATATGTATGTATATGACGTGAATTCTTTCATTCTGGTTTAGGATTTATTTCGAGCTACTGCAAATTGTACCCTGTGGTGAAGACATACGAATATGCTTTTCGGGTATTCTTGTTGACGTTCTGTATCGTACTGGTTTCCGGGAACAACTCGAGAAATTTTATCCACACTGCTGTTTGGCGATTGTTGTTTATCTTCTTCGGTGCTGGCATGTCTGTGATCATTAGTATATGTGTGTTCCCCATATGGGCTGGGGAGGATTTGCATAAATCGGTGGTGAAGAATTTCAAAAACGTTGCCTCTTCATTGGAAGGTTAGTCTTGCGTTTAACTATGGCTTCTCTATGGGTTTTTGAAGTTAATCCTGTTGATGTGTGGTTCTCCTGAGAGCTCTGGTCGGCTTTACCGGCAGAAGTTAAAGTGTCGTTCATCGAGAGACATCGAGAATTGAAAGCACCATAGAGTGACTCAAAAGGCGGAACTGTGGAGATTGAGAAGTTTTCTCACGGTTCTGCCTCTTCGAGCATTGTAAAGTGCCTCCGACCCTGTATCTGCCATGACTGTTGGTAGGGTCTGAGAGACTAGATGTTGATGTCCTGACTCTATGACCCTGCACAGCGGTCCCCTACAGACAGATTTATCCCGACAGAGCCCGCCAAGATTCTTGGCAGAGCCGCACATCAATAGTACTCTTGACCAAGCTAAATTGATGAACCTTATTGTTTTCTAGGGTGTGTCAAAGGATATCTGCAATGTGTTGAATATGAGAGGATCCCTTCCAAAATCCTCACATACCAAGCATATGATGATCCATTGTATAGTGCCTACCGATCAGTTGTGCAATCTTCGAGCCAAGAGGACACTTTGCTCGATTTTGCCTCTTGGGAGCCTCCACACGGTCCTTATAGACAATTCAACTATCCATGGAGGAACTTTGTCAAAGTGAGTGGTGCATTGAGGCATTGTGCATTCATGGTGATGGCGATGCACGGGTGTATGCTCTCGGAGATTCAGGCACCACCAGAGAAGAGAAGGGTTTTTGCCTCGGAGATGCAGAGGGCTTGTACCGCTGGGGCTAAAGTGCTGCGTGAGCTCGGAGAGAAAGTCGAAAAGATGGAGAAGTTAAACCCTGGAGACATACTGAGAGAAGTTCACGAGGCCGGAGAGGATTTGCAGACGAAGGTGGATGAGAAATCGTACCTTCTAGTCAATTCAGAAAGCTGGGCATCTCCACCACAACACAAGGACTTGGAAGAAGCTAAAGAGGATGATTATAAATTGGTCATCAAATCCCTGAGTGATATGTCAATGGAGCCTCCGGACTTGGTTACATCAGAAAGTATGGTGCAAAAACCGTCATGGCCCCGACTCTCGGTTACCGCAGAAACATTGTTGCAGCCGGGTCAGGGATCCAAGATATACGAGAGTGCTAGCTCGTTGTCCCTAGCCACATTCGCATCACTCTTGATTGAGTTCGTCGCGCGGCTCCAAAATCTCGTGGATGCCTTCGAAGAGCTTAGTGAGAAAGCGAATTTCAGGGACCCCCTCGACCAACCACTTCGAAAAGAGGCAACTGGATATTGGACCAGATTAACAAGTTGCTTTCAGTCAAACAACTAGCGAGACAAGTTTTTAAGATCGAATTTTCTGTTGTTGTAGCTTCTTTTGTTCAGTCAAAAAAAAAAAACATACAATTTAATATAACATTTATACTGCTTAAACTCCTTATTACCTATAAATAAAAAATGTTTGTATTTAATTCATTCAAAGTTGATATATTTATACGTTAATGTTTAAGTAAGCTGATAATAACCAAAATTTAAATAGTAATTTAGACTAAATGGATCTTAATTAATAAAGACTTCACCTAAGTCATGGTTCAGGTGAACCAAACATGTGGGGTTGGATGTATAATTTGACATTGGGATATTTTTATGAATTCAAAATAATATATAAAGCGACATCATCTGAATTGAAAATAAGTGTAAAAGTGACATCATCTAACCTTTAGTAGAGACTTTAAAGGTTACTTAAATATGTTTGAATAAGGGATTTGGGTTACAAAAATCTCCTATTTGAAATTCATTATAAATTTTTAGAGTTATTCTGAATTTTGAATTCACTATTATTTTTACCTAAATGAGTAATTCATTCTCAAACGAGTTCGAATAAATATCGATTGTATTCGAAAGGTTTTGATTTGATCAATAATTCCAAATTCAGTATATTGATTTCGAATTGTAATGCATTGTGTATCAGTATTTATAATCCGCTACTATACGATTAATTAATATTGGATAAAAATTCTTTTTAGAAGCGTCTATTTTGAGGACTTGCAAAAATCTCTCGGATGGTGCCACAATTTATTCTAATACTCCTTCCGTTCTGGTTAAGTTGTCACATGTTGACTTTTTACGAAATGTTAAGAAGAAAATTTTTTAGTAAAAAATGTGAAGTAAAAAATTTAAAATGACCCTTAAAAAATTAACTTTACCTAAAAATATTTTTTGACTAGCTTTCAAAAAATATTATATAGATTTATTTGAACGGGTCAATCTATATAAGATTTATTTCTTGTCTTGTAAATATTCACTTATGGAATACCATAATTCAATAAATTGACATATATTTCTAAAATATTAATACTAGATTATTCGATAATTGATATTTATAAACAATATTAATATATTAAAAAGTACGGATAAAAATAATTTTTACTCGATTAAAATGATAACGTAACTTAAATCTAAAAAATAATCTTAATGTCATATGTTGATTTTTTTTTCCCTTGATCTGAACTTAAGTAGCTATTGTTGGTCGGGAATGAGAAAAAGATGCATAGAAATTTCATAATGTTTATTGAAGTCTAAACCTCTCACAAAGAGATTCAGAATTCCAAAATAAAAACAATAGTTTACAAGAAAGGTTCAACTCAAATGGATCGAAAGGTAGATTTTAAGCCAGTTGCTTCATCATGATGAAAGCCTGAAGCTTGAAAAATAAAGGGAAAAAAAACACAAAAAAACAGACATGTCCAGAAACAAAACCCACAAAGGAAAGGTGTTAGAAATTTCGAACAAAATCCTAACAGATTTTGTTCTTGTTAGATTTTCTCTCGCTGACATATTTCTTCCAGTAAGCCATGACTTCCCTTTGAGTTTCAAGATCAGTCTTTTTCACGGTGCCGTTTTGAGCCTCTGCTTCTTCCGCGATCGCTAGCTTGGCACTGACCTTTGCTGGGAGGGTGTCGAGCTCGTGCAGCACCTTCTGGATGTCGATCACGAGACGCTCGGCCAAGGTGCGGGAGAAGTCTTCCCTGATGACAACACGGAGCACAGTGATGTGCTGAGCGTCGGCTGGCATCGTGTAGGCCGGCACAATCCAACCGAAGCGGCGCAACATGTCGGATATCTCGAACTCATCGTGACGCGTGTTGTTTTTGAGGGAGAAGGCCACCAGAGGAACCCCGTCGTCCTTAGACACGATGTTGAACCGCCCTGTTTTCTCCAGCCCTTCTTTGAGTACCATGGCGTTCTCATGACAATTTTCCATCACGTTTCTGTATCCCTGTAATTCAAACACCATTGTACCACATTAGTATTAGATCGGTTTTCGGATTGTCAGATCCGATTGTCGGATTCGTATTCAACATTATCCATATTGCCTTAATTTGGTTCTAACCTCATATCCCAAACGGATTAGTTGGTAATACTGAGCAATGACTTGGCTAGAACCTGCAGAGAAGCACAACACACGTTTAGTGTTCATACATACATACATACATACATACATACATACATACCTTTGGAGAAATTGAGAGTGAAAGTGGGTTGATCAGCTCCAAGATAGTTAATATGGAAGATGAGTTCTTCAGGCAAATCTTCCTTGCTCCTCCAGATAACCCAACCAATACCAGCATAAACAAGACCATACTTATGGCCACTGACATTAATACTCTTCACAAGGGGAAGCCTAAAGTCCCACTCGAGTTCAGGGTACAAAAATGGTGCAATAAATCCGCCGCTAGCCGCATCGACATGGATCGGGGTATCCCATCTGCAGAAAACAGATCAAAGTAGGGAATATGTAAGGCACACTTCAAATTTCAGATCATGATCATGCAACAAATTTGATATGTTATGTTACCCGGTTTCTTTGTTTTTCTCGATCAAGAGATCGTTTAGAAGCTTGACGTCTTCGAATTCGCCATTGAGAGTCGAACCAAGGATTGCAGCAACACAGATGGTGTTCTCATCGACCATTTCCACTGCTTTGACAGGGTCCATAACGTAGTACCCTTCTCTAAGCTTCACTTCTTTCAACTCAACTTCAAAGTACCTAGCGAATTTCTCCCAGCAGACCTGAACATTGGCACCGGTCACGATGTTGGGCTTATCATAAGGTTTCCCTTCAGCTTTACGCTTGTTTTGCCATTTCCTCTTGAAAGCAAGGCCGGCCAACATGATTGCCTCGGACGAACCGACGGTTCCCACTCCGACCGCAGCCTCGCCATCCCCCAACGGTGCGTTGAACAAGTGTGCTATCATGTTCACGCAACGATTCTGCATCAAAATTTGGATCATCAAGTTTCATTCATAGATCAAGGTGGTTTAACTGTTTTTTACTTGGATCTACATGAAAAAAGTTGAAGAAATTTGCAGAACAACAAGAGATCTATCTATATATATACCTGAAGCTCAGTGGTGACAGGGTATTCATCCATGTCAACATAGTTCTTGTTAATGGAGTCCATTATCAGCTTATCACATTCAGGTTCCATCCAAGTAGTAACAAACGAGGCAAGGTTCAGCCTTGGGTTCCCGTCGAGCATCAGTTCGTCGTTGATGATCTGAAAAGCAGCTTCCTTTGGTATAGAGTTTTCCGGCATCTTGAACCTGCAATTTTTTTTCCACATAAACAAAACACTCAACTTTTCCGCCATTGATGAAACTCAAAAGCCTTTTATCAGATTGTCATGGGATTGTTATCTTACCTGGGAAGTGAGTCTCGGACATATCGCGAGGCAAAAGTAGAGTGAACCGAGACATCACTCTGAGATGCTGTCTTAGATAACACCATTGTCGAGAAAAATAACAGAGAGATCGAAGATTTTCTGTGTAGAGCTTAAAGCAGTTGTTGCTTGGTGAAGGAGGAAGCGAGAGGAACTGGTATTTATAAGGATGTTTGGGTCTTAGCCGCGTGCCCACCATTTTCTGTAGTGCTTAAAAATCAAGCCAGCTTCAACGCTGTTTCGACGATGGGACACGATCCGGCTCCGGGTTCGGTAGATTAACCCTGGCTGGTTGTTTCCGCGCTCATAGGCTGAACATGTTGAGAATAGACAAATTAAAGGTAAAGGGGATTACAAGTAAATGGAGCTTTCCAGCCCGCCTCTGTTTTTCTAATAGATTTCCCTGTTCCCACGAACGGGAACTTTCCTTCTCGTTGCCCAAGCAATTAATTTTATGAGCAAATTAGTTCGAATGATAAATAATTTAATATTATTTAAATATATCTTAAATTTAAACTTTTACTTATGTAAAAATATTTTATCAAAAAATTTTTATTAAAATTAAATGTATAATATAAGTCAAACTAAATTAATCAAAATAAAACTATAAAAAAATAAAAAAATTAATATTTATTTAATATTCAACTTATAATTTGATTAATTTATATTTAATAATTATAAAAGTATTAATTTAGTTTATTATATATATAATATCAGAATTCTAATCCTAAATCATTTTTCATGAATATAAAAATATCATCTAAAATAGTTTTAAGTTTCACCATTCCCAAAAAATTCGAGAGTACAACGATTTTTCTTCTCTACCCTTATTTAGTTTCATTTCTACTTTGATTGCTTTCGTCGGTGGTATAAATATTATTTTGGTCGATATATATTTTATTTAAATATGTTATATTCTTTTTTATTTAAATTTTTAAAAAAATTAACGAGATGTATATCTAAATCAATTTATCTTAAATAAAATTACAATTTCCTTTTTAAAAGAAAAACATATCATCTCAGTATATTAATTAGTAATTAATTCTATAATCATTTGCATTAGTATTTTTTAGGAAAAAAAAAACAAAAAAATCATAATCGAATTGTAAATTTTAAGGTTGACATATTCTAATCTTATAAATTTATAGTAACTTACAATTTTATAATTTTAAATAATTTAATATCAATTTCACTATCTTTTAAATAAAATATGAATATAACAGATTATTAAGGTGTAAAAATCTTTATAGAATGTATTAAATATAATTATACTGTAAAAAGGATAACACGAAATCATGTTTAGTTTGAAGTAAGATTTGGGTATTAATTGCTGTCTTATCTTATTTTTAATGCATATTTTGCATGCCTTTTTAGTATTGAAAATTAAAGTATCTTTCTTAGTGGAGGAGGGTAAATTTTAGGAAGAAGGTATATGAAGTTTTTAAAAAATTGAAAATATTAATTAATTTTTAATTTTTTATATTTAATTAAACTCATAAATTAAAAAATTAAATTGATTTTTCAATTAAAAGAGACCCTAAAGAATTACAAGATTAGATCACTTATATCTACAAGTAGAAATTCGATTACAACAAAAGAATTTTTTAGGCTTCACATATTAAAGTATGATCGATCTGTAAGTTTGACAAGTATATCGACAGGTTTATTTTTATCTCGTGGTGTTAAATTAATTAATTCTTTAAATTGATAAAATAAATGAAAAAAATAATTAATTTTAATAATTATATTAATTATTTATAAATATTATTATCACGTGATATACTATAATTTTTTTATGTGTAATTTATATATTTTTAAAATTTATCTTAGAAACGGCATAATGTGACATGAGCCAATAATTTATAAAAAAAATTTAATAATCAATATTGATAATAAATAAATAAATTGATAAAATTTTAAAGTATAAAAATTTAAAGAAAATATTTTGATATATATATATTGTGTAATTGGACTTTACACATGTTTTTCAATTTAAGAGCTTAAAGATTTATGTTATGGCTTAAGGTTAAGGTTTGAGATATAAAAATTAAATTTTAAGGATAGAATTTAATATTTATAAGTTAGATTTTAGGAATTATAGTTATAGATTTAAGGTTTAGATTTTATAGTTCAAATATAAAAGGATTATGTAATTTTTTATACAATTTATGTATTAAAATATAACATATAACTCAATAAATTATTATCTTATATATTAGTAGCGAAAAACAAAGTTTTCACGAGCTTAATTATTTAAGTGTTTAAAAGTTAATGGTTTATGGCACTAATCATCTTTCCTTAATGGTTAAAGGAACGATTGTTGTTCCTAAAGTTACGGGTTCAAACACCAATAATATCAGCATAGTGATTGAGCAATCAACATTTAATGGTTTATGTTATACACTTTTTTAATAATATATCAAATATTCTCTTATTTGATTGTCTAAAAAAATTACACTTTTTTCAAAAGTTTTTAGCCATTAAGTAGGGATGGTAATATAATTAGAATTTGATTAAAAAATTTGATTCAAATCTAATTAAAAAAATTAGAGTTCAAATTAAAAAAAAATGAGTGAGAATAGGAGGTGAATTAGATATGAATATTATCATGATCCAATCTAAGTTTAAGTTATTACTTTTATAAAATAATTGGATTTGAATTTAGATTTTAAATATTTTATTTGGATTTAGATTTATATAAATGGACTTGAATTCGAACTTAGATTCTTTTAAAAAATCGATTATTAATTAAATTAAATTTATATTTTATAAAGTTCGATCTAAATCTGATCCATCGTCATCTCTACCATATGGTTAATTTTATTAATAATTTTCTATTATTGGCCAAAAAATCATTATAGATGCATAATACCATCTTTCGTACCACTTTTCTAATACTTCCAAACAGTATCATTGGTATTGAGCTGTAAAGGAGAATAACCTACAACCTAACAATCAAGTGAAAATAAATAGATATGAAGAAGATTAATTCGTATAATAATATTATAAATATTTTAAAAATTAATTTAAATAAAAATTCAAATAATTAAATTATATTTAATTTTAAAAATAAATAAAAAATAAATTATAAAATATATTTATTAATTTGATTAACTTAAAATTTTTAAATTCAACTGACTTAAATCAATCAATACTCGTTCTTATCCTATCTCTTTGATCTAAGTTTGAGGAAGAAAATGTCTCCTCCTTACCATCCTAATTCCGTGTTTTTTGGTTAATATATGTTAAAACTGATAAATATATGATGGTAACAGGTATGGTGCAGTGCACGTGATGATGTTTTATTGTCAGTGCATTTAATAAATAAATAATTGGTTTTTTATTGTTTTAAAGTTTTATTCGAATTAATTTAAATTAATTTGTATTATATATTTTATTACGAATAGGTATAATATATATATATATTTAATTTAAAATTTACTTAAACAATATTAATCTATTTACAATTTGGATCGAACTTGATTCGAAATCGATTTTCTTACTCATCATTTCGAATGGGTCAAACTATATGTCCCCGTTAAGCCGTTTAACACGGCGTCCGATCCAATGACTCGACCCACCCGTCAATTTCGGTGTTCTAAGCGCTGAAAATAATGAGGCAACGACCTCCAAAAGTATTGGAGAAATTTAATTAAGCCACCTAAAAGTTTTGAATATTTTCATTTCAACCACTAAAATTTTTGAAAAATCATATTAAGTTCTCCGAGTTTTGATTTTTTTATTAATATACATTTATATGTTTCTATAAAATAAGTTGTTCGTAAATTGTTTCTCTATTTATATCTTTTTTACAGTTTTTATTATTGTATATAAGCTTTAAGGGTCTAATAAGCCTTTAAACTTTTGAAAAAAAATCAATTAATCCCTTTAAAAAAAAATTATACTCAATTAAGCCCTCAAACTCAAGAAAAAATCATTTCACCCTTTTACTAACTTTAACCGTTAACTTTAACCTTTTTTATTTTTTATTTTTTAACACATGTTGCAACAAAATAACATTACTTTTTTGTTTCTAAATTTTTTTAAAATTATATAAAAATCATGAAAAAAAATATTTTTAAAATATAAAAAAATAATTTTAAAATTTAATTTAAAATAACAATTAATATTTTTTAAAAAGATTAAAATTAAAAAATAAAAAATTAAATATTACTTTACGATTATAAAAAAAATATTTTTATATTTTTAAATAATTTAAAATTTTCAATATTTTTTATAAAGTTTTTAAATTTTTAATATATTTTTAAAATTTTAAAATTTCTTAAAAACGATAAGTACTATTATCTTGTCGCGACAAGTGTTAAAAAATTTAAAAAAACATTAAAGTTAATGATTATAGTTGATCAAAGGGCCAAATTATTATTTTTTTTCTTCAGTTCGAGAGTTTAATTGGATGTGTTGAAGGTTAGTCGATGCATGCAATACATGGTACGTATGCTGGTGCCTGCTCTTCCCATCTCCAACTTCATTTATGGAAAACACCCTTAGTTTTTGTCTAAACATCTCAAAGTGAACTATGTGCCTGCACAGTGTCAAATAGCAGATGGGATGACTAAGCCGTTGTCTAGAGGATACTTTGAGATGTTTAGACAAAAACTAAGGGTGTTTTCCATAAATGAAGTTGGAGATGGGAAGAGCAGAGGGGATGTTGAAGGTTAGTTGATGCATGCAATACATGGTACGTATGCATGCACAGCAGATAATGGCCTTGCTCACAGCTGTGGTTAATGCTTAGCTGGAGCGACTAACCATCTGAACCAATTCTGTTGAGTTAGTTTTTCAGATCAGTTGTAGTTCTTCTTGTGTATAAACAGAGATATAGTTTGCCAGTATAATACATTGTTTTTGGTTGAATAAAATTCCTTTGCTTTCTTTGTATTCTCTTAATAGGATGAAAAAAAATTAAGGCTTAATTTGTTTTTTACAACGGTTTAAGGGTTAAATTATTTTTTTTAATAAATTTGAGGACTTTATTAGATGAAAAAAAATTTAAAGGCTTAATTTTTTTTTACAAAAATTTAAGAGTTTATTTAACCTTTAAGCCTTTATATAATGCTTAAAGTATTTTTTTACAAAATGAGAATTTGTAAAATTATTGTTAAAAATATAAAACAAAAAATCTCCTTTTGCAAGCAATATAGTTTCCGGCACCAAAATAAATATTTGAACTTTCCTTGTTAAAATAAGTTATTATTATTTTTTTATTATGCCATGATAATATTTATGAGAGAAAAACAAACACAGTAAAATAATAACAAAAATAAATTATTAAAATTTATAAATATATAAAAATAAATTTATAATCATATTGTATTATGACTAAAACGATAAAATATATAAATTTTAATCTTAATTAAAGAAAATAACCTAGTTTATGTACCTTTAAATACTAATTTAGGAGAAGTATCTAAATCAATAACAATAATGAAGGTATTGCATACCAATACTGTGAGCAAAAGACAAAAATAAATAAATGAAAGGAATATTTCTCTTTAACTTTTTTGTTATTATTCAATGGAATACGATCCAAAAATAATTATACTGTCTTATATTTTAAATATTTAATTAAGTTTATTTCGATCACGTTGTCTAAAATTATGGACACTCATATTATTTATATTAGTTTCCCTTTTTTGTTCTTGAGTTGTCACTTTTCATTTTTTTTATATCCACAATCATTATATATTAATATTTTTTTATTTAAATTAAAGTATTCATCAATAATAGTATTGATTAACTTTTTATCATGAATATTTTCACCGAAATATAAATGGTTAATCATAAAATTATAGAATAATATATTTAATCTTTTAAATTTATTAATTTAAATAATTTAATTGTAATTCATAAAAAATAATAATCTTATTATTTATATGTTATTTCAATTTGATCCATTTTTTAATTAAAAATAGTTTAATAATTATATTAAATTGACTTTGAAATTATTTTCCCATAATTTCGAACATAATAATAAACAAATTCATTTTTTTAATTAGATACAGTGTTATAGTAAAATATATACTAGAGTATATATTCTCAATCATTAGATATTGATCGTTCAATCACTGTATTTGTATTATTGATACTCGAACCCATAACCTCTAAGAATAACAATTATTTCGTTAAACACTAAAATTAGATGACTCGTACTCTCCATTATCCCCCGCATCCTAGTAATTAGTACCCTCCTAAGTCCTACCAGACCCACCTGTTCAATTTCACACACAAATTAGAGTTAAATTTATTTTTTTTAAAAAATATTGTTAAATATTTTAAATATATAAATTTAAAAGATTAAATATATTATTATATAAAATTTATTAATTATTATATTATTTTTAATAATATTTAACGATTTAATGATCAATTTAAAATAAAAACTAAAAATTTAATGACTATTTAAACATTAATCATAAGTTTAATTATCAAATTAAATATATATATATATAACAATAATGATTATTTTGGATATAAAGTATTTTAATTTTTTTATCAATATTTATTTTAACATAGACTAATAAAACATAAAAAATATTCATTAGACTCACTCAAATAAATATTTTGAAAGACAACAAAAATTGTGAAAAAAAATTAATACCAAAAAAGGTCAATGATGTTTGATTGAATTGTTATTTTGATCTCTATTCTTTTTTAAAATAATTTAGCCCTCAATATTTTGTTTTTGGATCAAATTGATCATTTATAAATAAAAATTATTAGTCAATAAACGATAATGATTTAAAGTGATAAAAAATTTACGTAGCGTTGTTCATTGTAATAACAGTACCATGTAGGCCAATATAATGACTTTATAAAATAATAATTTTAACGTCTTATTCAACTAAATTAAATTTAATTTATTTATCGTCAATTGATTAATAATTTTTATCTAAAGAAATATCATTTTGATCGAAAATAAAACGTTAAAAAATTATTTTAAAAAATAAAGATTCAAATTAACAATTTAATTAAATGTTAGAGAATTTTTTAATATTATTCCTCAAAAACTACAATGGAAAGGTGCATGGATTGATAAAATAAATGATGTGATCCTACCGAGATTTCAACCTTTCTTTCTTGTTTCGATTAAAGAGGCAAAGTTTTATGGTAACGAAAGTGAAGGGGCTACGAACATGGTCCGACTTAATCTTGCATGCTTGGGACAGAACCCGTAATTTTCGCGTACTTGTAGTCTTCGTTTTGATTTAAAATGATTTTTTTATAAATAAAAACTTTTATATTTTAATTTATTTTTAAATAAAAAATAATGTTTATATACTTAAAATATTTATTTTAAATATTTAATGTTCGGGCCTGATGTACTATCCATAGTATGGACTGGATTTGAAGATTTCCGAAAGCAAGGCCTACGAGTGCACTTCGTTGTGGTCTAGTTGGAGCGGGATAAGATATTAAAATATTTAAATAAATTATAATTAATAAGCCAATAAAATAGATGTTCGTAATTATAAAAAAGGGTAAAACAATACCGTTATTAGACAATTTTATTTTTCTGTTTTAATCATTAAATTATTATTTAAAAAAAATCATCATTAACATTAATTTTTTTATTTTGGTCATTAATTTATTATTTCTTTTCTGTTTTGTTTGTCAAACTATTATTTTTTACAAGTTTTTAATGACGAGTAACTAAATATTTACTTAGTAATGATTTTAAAAAATATTATTTAATAATTAAAAAATTAAAATAATTTAATGACCAATGATATTATTTATCTTAAAAACCCTTAATTACCTGGAACAAAATTTACTACTAATATTTAAATTAGTGTTTGAGAAAAAAAATATTTTTTTCAACTCTAGTGAAGGGGAGCACATCCCCCAATTATTTTACCTTTACCTTGCGTAAGAAATTTAGAATTTTAATGGAATAATTATAAATTATTCTATAGTTTTAAAAATTATACTTTATTTTTTTTGAGTTAAAATTTTAATTCTGTTTTTGTTTATTTATACCAACAATTCGTCTTAATGAAATCATGTTACTCTTAAAATATCATCTTAAAAAATTTAAGAGTACGAAATTAAATTATCAATAAGACATTTAAAATATTAAATTTTTTGAAACTTTTTTCTAACGCTCTTCGATCCTTCCTACGTCGGAAATACGAGATCGAATGCCACTCCTCCTTGAAGTACAAGTATGAGGCTATGAGTTCGTCATGGAGCAGATCAGGGGCGGATCTATGTTGTAAGTCGGAGAAGCTCTTACCCTTCTAAAATTTTTTAGTATAATTATATTTAAGGTCTTTCGTAATTTAAATAATAATAAAATAAAATTTTTGTAACTTCTAATTTAATTTAAAGACTTAATAAATTTTTGCCTTTTCTAATATTTGATACTAACTCCGTTCCGGAACAGATGCGGAAGATCCGTAAAGAAGATGCCAAGTCGAAACAAGGACATCTCAGCTCACCATAAATGGAAAAATAAAACAATAAAAAGGAAAAGAAAGAAAGTATTTTATGACTCGTCTGCAACTTGGACAATACAATTACAGAAAGTGAATTAGGTAATGGTCATAGTCATGCAATTAATGTTCCCCGTTAATGCTTTGCCATAATAGGGTGCGTAAGATTAAGTACCGGCCAATTTAAATAAAATTGGATTTAATTTTAATAATTATTAATTTTTAAAAATTAAAATTAGTTTTGATTTTGTAATATCGGATCTTAAATTTTAAGAATCGGTCTTATTATTAATAAAAATCGGTATAAATATCAGGTACTCGGTTAATTAGTTTATTCTTAAGAAAAATTAAGTAATCCGAGAATTCTTTTCGACCACCAATAATAATATTAAATAATAAAGGCTTAAGGGTTTGATAAGCCCTTAAATTTTTGCAAAAAAATCAATTAAACACTTAAACTTTTTTTACACTCTATTAAGCCCTCAAACTCAAGAAAAAAAATCAATTCAGACCTTAAACTTTTTTAACACTCAATTAAAACCTCAAACTCAAGGAAAAATTCAATTTGGCTCTTTAACCAACTTTGACCGTTAACTTTAACTTTTTAACACGTGTTGCAACAAAATAACACTACTTTAAAATTATATAAAGTATTTTTAATTCTAAAATTTTTAATTTTTAATTTTTAAATTCTATAAAAATCCTGAAAAATATTTTTAAAATATAAAATATTTTTAATTCCAAAATTTAAATTAAAATGATAGATAATAATTTTTTAAAAAATTAAAAATTTAAAAAATAAAAATATTAAATATTAGTATATAATTATAAAAAAGTATTTTTTTTATTTTAAATTAATTTGAGATTTTTCAAAAAAAATCAATTTTTTAGGTTTTTTTTATATTTTTAAATTTTAAAATTTCTTAAAAACGATAAGTGATATTATCTTATTGCGACAAGTGTCAAAAAATTAAAAAAAAAAAACGTTAAAGTTAACGGTCAAAGGGTCAAATTGATTTTTTATAAAAGTTTAAAGGCTAAATTGATTTTTTTTCTTGAGTTTGAGGGCTTTATTGGGTGTAAAAAAAGTTTAAGGGCTTCATTGATTTTTTTGCAAAAGTTAAAGGGCTTATTGAACCCTTAAGCCGATAATAAAATTAGAATATTTTAGGATTGAAAATTAAAATTTTAAAATTAATCATACTCATAATATTCATAAAAAATAGAAAATTTAATAAGAAAAATAAAAAAAAATCAATATAAAATATTTGATATTGGTCTCGGTCTTATTGGACATCCACCGGGTACCGGATTCAGAAAATCAAGATTTAGTTTCGAACCCGTCTATGACCGGGACCAAAATTTTAAATTCAATCCCGATCTTACCGGAATCAATACTAGATAAAATTTTGTTGAGTCTTACCAAGTCCGTGACTAAGACCAAATAATCGAATTTTTTGTCCATTCTTAATCAGTAATATTAGACGTTAATTATGATTTTATCTTAATTAATGATCAATAATTTAATTTAACTCTAAATATAAAATAATTTGTATTTTATAATTAATTTGTATTTTTATATAAACTAATAAAATAAATAATATTAAATACTGGACTTGCTCGTATAAAAAGATTTTAGAAAACTAAAATAATATTACGCGACCCATTTTTGTCTTCATTTTTATATAAGCTATAAATTTCAAATATCAATTTCTATGGTTCAAAGTTGCTCATTTCTTCATAATTACCCATGGATGTTTCGTATCACTCTTTTTGTCTTTATTTTCTAAATTTCCAACCCATTTTTGTTTAAATAATTTAATAAAACAATTAATATTTTGGTGAGAAAAATGTATTACTTTGTTTGGGATATTATTTGAACATGTATTTTTTAATTTTTAATTAAATAGTAACAGTTAATTAATCTTTGTTGATTTAAATAATTTATTAAAATTTATATTATAAACTTTTTAATTCAAATATTTTAAAACATTTTTTCTCTCTCCTGTTCCTCGTTTCACGAATGAAGCTAGGGGCGACAAGGGTTGATTTTGTCTTCCTAAAAGGGTAGAATTACATATTATATTTTTAAAAGAATAATACAGGCTAAAAATGTACTTTTTAAAAAATAATAATAAAAGGTTGATTTAGTATAAAATTATTTTTGGTAAATTACGTAAATCATCACTCAATTATATTTTTGAATCTATTTTGATCATTAGAATTTTAAAATGTTTAATTTACTTACTAAAGTTTATACATTAAATATTTTTATTTTTTAATAACGTTGTGACCTAGACATCATCTATTGGCATCGAATACTACTATCGATTATCGAATATGGTATTTATTGATCCTATCGTATTGTCTTGATTTCTTGTGTTCAAATATAATATTTATTTTATCAGAAAATATCTTAAAATTTATGAATCAGACACAACCTTTTTGATTTCTCTTTAATCTTTTTTCTCCGTTGTTAGATGAAGTTTACTTAATATATTATTGTTCACATATTAGTAAAATTTTTTACCGTTCGAAACTCATAAAAGTTTTTCCGTTCCGTAAATGAACATAATTCAAAATTTAAGGGAAGATAATCCAATAACATTCGATGGTTAAATTTCAACGAATGAATTAAATATTTTAAAATTTTATTAATCAAAATAAATTTAAATAATATTCGGTAATATTTTATGTAATTTATCTTATTTTTTTAGTTTAATTTATTTACAAGAGAATCGTAACTTAAAAGATAAAATAAAGATCCTAGTTAACATTCACTTACAACTTGAATACTTTTGTTGTAAATAAAACTATTGTATACATTAAAATTTGATGCCATTTTTATTAAAATATAAACAATGGAATAAAGTAAAATGAATCATTACAAAAAGAGAGAAAAAGAAAGCGAGAAATCACAACCACTAAATCCTTTTGATTTTTATTTCATCAGGCAATGTTAAGGAACCGGCGGCTGGTTTGGTGACTGTTTTGTCCACTTCGGCTGCAAGTGTGTTCTGCGTAGAAAATAATTCCCCAGAACTGACATCAGCCGCCTTTTCTAGTTGTCATTAATTAATTATTATTACCATTAAAAGAATTATTACTGTCTAATTTATTTGTTAATTAGTATTTTAATTTATCAACAACAAAAAATAGTATAAATTGTTTACGATAAAGGTTTGTGGGGACATCAGTTTTTCAAATTAACGTATTTCATTTATAATATCAAATTTATAATTTTATTTAAAAATAATATTTAAAAAAACGGGTTTATGTACTTATGAATTTAATTAAATCTCGACATAGCGATAATGGAAAAAAAATGAAATTAAAATTTATGATATTAAAATTTTTAAAATATTATAATATATTAATTAAAAACGTTAATTAATATTTAACGGTGTTGAATGCTTATAATAAATTTTTTTAATAAATTAATAGTATTTTTCTACGATAAACATATGAATTGCCTTCATTTAAAAAAAATCAAACTATTTGTAGTATTTTTTAATCATAACTGAGATTATATTACAAATAAAAAATTCATGTTGGGCCCCACTGTTTCGCGTTGACTAGACTCCCTCCAGTCTTTACTCTCCTTTTAATAATCTGAGAAGTCGGAAACTCTGAAACAGCCAAATTCTTTCATGCTTCATCTTGTTCAATTTTCATTAATGGCTTCTGAAATATAGAGAAAAAGCAGAAAAAAATAGTTTGATTTTACTGTTGTTATCTAATAAGCTTTTAAGGTTTCCTCTCCATCTAACCGTTTCAACCTTTAGCTCCGTCGCTGCCCACTCCTTCCGGCGGCATGTCTCCCGAAACCTCGATGCAATTCCGCCGTGCAGCTCTTATTTTCACCGTTGTCACTTTCTCCGTTTTGCTTCTTTACACTGCTACTGGTTCCATCCGGCCCGGTTCCTTTTCTTCCTCCTCTTTCGCTAGCATTTTCCCTTCTTACCTCAATTCCTCGTCCTCTTCTCCGGTTAGTTCTCCCTCTTTTTACCGCTATTTTTCTTTTTTTAAATAAAAAAAGGAATGAAAATTAAATTCGAATTAAATGAATAATTTCCGGATCAAATCGATTTGAAAAACAGCCACTCTGTTCATCTCGTTACAAGTAGAGTAAATCTTCTTCAACTCTTTACCATGTTGGTGTAAATTATGAATCAAATTGAATTCATAGATATGACAATGGATGAGGCCTATTCGGATGCTTGCAGGAATCTGATTTGCTTTTTTGAAAATAATATTCGGATTTAGATATTGTTTTGATTAAATAAAGAGGTATTACACGTAAATGACAAATTCAAATCCGTATGTGAAAAGTAATATAAGTATTTTTACTGTTCCATTAAATTATTTCTTGGAGTAAATAATACGATTGATCACTAAATTATTTTGTTTATATGTTTTAATTGTCACTAATCTTATATTCTCCCCTATTTTGGTCACTAATATTATTTTTATGTTTTATTCATTAAATTATTATTTTTGACAAAATATTACTATGGTTACGTTTTTTTTTTTTCCTTTTTGGCATTAAACTATTATTTTTAGCAAAATTGTCACTAACATTACATTATTTTATGTTGGTCACTAATGTTAATTTTTTTTTGGGCGGCAATTTATTGTTTCTTTTCATGTTTCGATTACCAAACTATTAATTTTTCGTGATTTTCAATGGTGGGCGACTAAAATAAGAAAACAAAATGTAGCATTAGTGATGATTTTGTCGAAAATAATAATTTAGTGACCAAAATAGAAAAACATGAATAGTTTACTGATAATGATGTTGTGTAACCTATTTTTACTTACAGTCTCCATGATGAAATTAACTTGGACAACTAGAACAAATAAATCTTTGCACATGTAACGCATATTTCAAGCACTAAAGTTTAGCCCAATGGTGTCCTTATAGTATCAGCTACCAAGCATGTTCTGTTCTTAGTGCTTAGCTGCAATTTGCGAAAGCAATCCAAAAGATACCATTGAATATATACATTTACATTATACAGTTGTTTTAGTGCAGGATTCGACGCTGGAGCTCGAAGAAATCTTGAAGAACGCTTCCATGGTGAATAAGACTGTTATTTTAACGACTTTAAACGATGCTTGGGCAAGTCCGGGATCGATAGTCGACCTTTTCCTTAAAAGCTTTAAGCTTGGAGATGGAACACATAAGTTTTTAGACCATTTGGTGATTGTTGCCTTGGATCAAAGGGCATACACTCGATGTCGAATTGTACATAAGCATTGCTATGCTCTTGTCACCAAGGGTGTTGATTTTCATCAGGAAGCATACTTTATGACAAAAAACTACTTGAAGATGATGTGGAGAAGGATCGATTTCCTCCGAATCGTCCTCGAGTTGGGTTACAGTTTCGTTTTCACGGTATCCGACTTTACTATTTCTCGAGTTGTTTTCATGAATGTATCTGTTTTAGAACAATGATTCTTCTGGTTTGTGTAGTCTGATATCTAACATGCTCTATTATTTTCGGAACAATGTCGGTAAATGTTCTGGTTATCTGCATACTTAATGTGCCTTGTTACTCTGTTTATGTCTCCAGGATGCCGATATCATGTGGTTCCGGGATCCATTTCCACGATTCTTTCCGGATGCCGATTTCCAGATAGCATGCGACTATTTCTTAGGCCGGTCCGACAATATGAATAACTTACCGAACGGTGGATTTAACTATGTCAAATCGAACAAACGGACGATAGCATTCTATAAGTTCTGGTATTCTTCACGCGAAACTTATCCCGAGTGCCACGACCAGGATGTTCTCAATAAGATCAAGTTCGATCCTTTCATATCGAATATCAGATTGAAGATTAGATTCTTGGATACAGCATACTTCGGAGGCCTCTGTGAGCCTAGCAGGGACTTGAATGTAGTATGTACAATGCATGTAAATTGCTGCGTTGGTATGGATCGAAAGCTCACCGATCTCGGAATCATGCTTCAAGACTGGAGAGCTTTCGTGTCGTTGCCGCCGGATCTGAAGAACCAATCGATGATATCATGGAGAGTTCCTCGCAATTGCAGGTAGTAGGTAGTCTAAATATACACATTTTTTTTTCATTATAGGTTGAACTCAAACCTAGTACCATCATCAACATGATTTCTCTGTTTTCTTCATTGTTTTGCAGTCTCTAATCTGTCCGCCATGCCGGTACACCGGAATCGGGGAAAGATTGATCGGAATTGCACATGTGTGTGTAGATTATATACCGTCAAAAGATATTCAAGCGTTAGCTTTCTGGTTACTTTGAGTTTTCATTATAATTGTCATTTATATAATGGTTTAAAGCTAGTGATTTTAATCGTACAGTGTCTTTTGTTCATCAATATAAATGTATTTAGTTGTCGAAAGAAGCCTTGATTTGTCTTAACATTGATTTAGTGTTTGAGATGATGAATGATCTCAGTGGATATTTTGATGAGTGTTTTATTTTATTTATTTATTTATTTAATCGAATCTTATTAAAATATTTTATGTATCGATAACTGAAAACTTGTTTAGCACAGTCACATAATTTTAAAGGTTTAAATATTATAACTTAAAGTTTATGATAAAAATATAAAATTTTATCAATGATGCATCAAACAATTATCGTAACAAAGAATATGTAATACAATAAAATAATAAATAAATGATAAAAATAAAAATACGCACGATGAAAAATCAAATAAAAAATAAAAATAATAAATAATTATGTAAAATTATATTAAAAATAAACTATATATAATAGTTGGAGGACCAACATAAAAATTACAAGTCAGAATTATTTTATTTAATTTTTATAAGCGAAAAAAATTGATTAAATTCTATCTTCCCTCTCTCTTCACGCTAGACCAGGCAAGTTTTACGCCTTTCAAAAACATAAGGGCAAATCACACAAATCACCATTCAACTTTTCAAATATTTATACTTAAACCCCAAAAGTTAACCCACATACAGAATAGTCCTTAATTTCCTCAATTCAAAATTCAAAGTTCTAATTCCTTTCAATTTAATCTCTAATTTAAATTAATAAATACCTAAATATCCTATCCAGACTATTAATTATATTATAGAAAATATTAAATGAAATTCACAAATCTAAAATAAATATAACTAATCCAAATCCATACTGGGCCCAGTGGGCCTGCATACAAAAACGTTGGAGTTCAATTATTAAAGCTCCATTGGCATTTTGCTTTGGTCGACAATCGACAATTCCCAGCAGCTTTTCTTGTCAATCTGAAAATCTCTGAAATCTTGAAGCGATGGCCTTTCTCCTTCGACAAAGCAGCCTTGCGAGCCACTTCCGATCTTCTATTCAGGTATAAAAGTATATGATTTCATGCTTCCAGAAATCTTTTTTTGGGTCTTCGTTTGATTTGTAAACACCTTTATGAATTTTATTCACTGATTTAAAGCAGAAGACAGAGGGATCCATGGTTGTGCCAAGTCGAGCATTTCATGTTGAGCTTGGGGATCGTGAGAAAGCTGTGAGTTACCCCTTTTCTGTCTTTCTTTCTCAGTTGAACCTTGTTGATAAAAATGTCATCTTTCGTTTCTGGTTCAGTTTTCATATCTTGTATCTGCTTCAGCTCAAAGTGTGTTTAGGATCGGTTTTGGATTTTATTAGTGCGATTTCATCTTTTTGAGTTGGCCCATATTAATTGATGGAATTGTAGAGTAGAAGGATGCTGTTTAGGTTAGATTTTGGATTTAATTTTTTTTTTTTTTTTTGCTATAGAGACATTACATTGGATAGGGAAATTGGTATTTGATTATTCATAATCTAATGATTCTAATTCTTCAACCATTTCCCTTTTTTATGTCTTGGAAGGGAAATTGGTATTTAGAAATGATTAGATTAGTGTATATATATATATTCTTAAAAGTGATGCTCTTTGTATCATACTTGATACTGTGTTAATATGGAATACACTCTGTAGCTCTTGGCAGAGGACCCTTCATTAAGGCGATTTAAAACTTATAAGAAGAGTGTGTGGCGACTGAAGAGAATTGGCGATGTGCTGACCATAGTTGTTGTAGCAGGTGAGTCTACTTTTGCTATAAGTTGAATGAATTGGCTCATGAATATAACTCCACAAGAACTTGGATTTGATTCTCTGGGATCCTAATTAGATGCTTTTACAGATGCGCTAATCGAATGCTATTTTGGTTTGAATTGACTTAAGTAATTTTGGACATTAGACTTGATTGTAACCGGAAATGCTCTTTCTTTTGCATTTTTAGTTTGTAACTTCGTATTTCATCCTCACCTTGTCAATGGATTGATTGTAGAATTAATTTGGTTAATGACTGTTCTTTTCTGCCCTCACTTACCCCTTCTCTTTCTCTTGCATTTTTAGTTGGCATTGCCTCCTCACCTTGTCAATGGCTTGATTGTACAATTAATTTTGTTAATGACAGCTCTCTTCTACCCTCCCTTACCCTTTCTTCAATGGGATTGTGAAATAATGAACCAAGTCGTCGACTAAGAAAGCATGTTGAATCAATCTTAATATACTTGATATTGTTTTAATTCGCAGAGTTTGACGTAACCCAGCCCTGCACGAGATTTGAACAAAAAATAGTGTTGGTGTTTAAACAGTCGATCATCTATGACTAAAAGTCTTGTATAATGGTATTGTGTTTGCTTATTTCAGGTTGTTGCTATGAAATTTATGTGAAGGCAGTACTGAGAGAAGAAGCTCGGGACAAGGCAAAGACTGGTGGCGGAAATAACTGAGGGTGTGTCCGCTTTTACTTCTCTGCCAAAACAAAAAAGTGTCTTAGCATTTCATCTTGTTTTGTCTGCGTTGTTTTCGCTTTTAATGATTTTGGCTACCGATAAATAAGCAAACCAGACATGTGTTGTGCCATTGTTGAAGACACCCATCAGCTAATTTCTCATCCCTTGCTGCTGGGTGGTATTCAGTGTGATGGTTATCATCCACATGATGTGAAACCAACATATCTGCTTGCCTTCTATTCTAGCAAGTGCTTTATTGATAATAATCCCTGAACTATGTGTTTCTGTGGTTGAAATTCAGTAGCAATAATGCCAAAGCATGTAGTTGTAGCAAAGAAGATTGGGTAGTTGATGACTAGGGCTTCAAAGAACTGAGTCTAGGTGGTCAGGCTTAAAATGTTACTGACTCAGTCTCTATCCTATGGATGACTGGAAAATTTATTAGATGAATCTTATTTATTACGTCATCCATGGTTCCAGTCAATCTCTTATCCAATGATTTTATATTAGATGCTAAACTAAGTAAATAAATTATAATTTATTAGTTAGAACTTACATAATCTTTTAAAAATCATTTTTAATTTATTAATATTAATAGACAAAAACATTCTTACAAGTCTTGTCACATCTGATCTTTATGTAACTTTATTGACTGGTTCAAGGTGACATGTAACACTAAATTCCTTCCAATATAATCAACTCAGCAAGTGAACATAATTCAGTTTTATGCAAGTAGCTAAGAAAACAATATAGAAAATGTGTAAGAATGTCAACAATAGACCTGAATTTCAGCATATAATTTCTTCTTGATCTTAATTAATTAGTATTTGGGTTAGGTATTGGGTGGCCAAATAAATTCTCAATTCAAATTTTATATAAATATTAAGGAGGATAATTAATGGAATTAAATAATTGATAAAATTTTAAAGTAATTAAAATAAAATAATACTTCCCTTGTCCACTCTGTTGGAATGTAGTAAACATATTAAGATTCTTTGATGTCATCACTGATATGTTGACAGAGTCTTAACATTTTCTTTTACGATTTTATACAAATGGGTATTCGTTTTTGTTTGATATTTTTTACTTAATTCTAATTTAAAATAATTAAAATATGAACTTTGGGGGGTTTAATATATATATACTTTTATCATATTTTAGCTTTTCATTTTATTTCTCACTTTTATCTTTACCAGAATTCTAATGCTGGTAAACAAAAATAAAATAAGTGATCTAAAATTATGTATAATTTTATTAAAATTGATTGAGTCACTCTTATTTATAATAAGAAAGTATTATATTAAAATATTATTTTAGTTTAACTATGAAACAAATATTCAAATTCTATTATTTTTTAGATAAATAATTATAATTCTTTCTATTTGAAATACGTGTTTATTTTTTTTTATCAAAATAAGTGTCTCGATTGATTTTAAAACAAACAAAAAAATATTTTAAGTCGACACTTATTTTAGAGTTAACCTAACTTTTTAGGAATATATATATATATATATATATATTAACAATCGGTTAATTTTGAGAGACGAAACACTAGATTATTTATGTAAGATAAAATATTTAAATCATAATATTGTGAATGAAAGAAATTAGGTAGAGAAAGCTATTCTCATAATGAACTTTTGTAATACACAATTTAGATTAAATATCGATAGTCATAAAAATTATGTATGCCAATAAGCAAGTCACAAAAATAAATATTAATTTAAAAAAATTTAAGGTATACCTAGTCCCACCCTGTGATCCGCTATTGATGGGAATGAATAGTTCTGCTCTTTTCCTTAGGTTAATATTAAGTAGATTTTTAACGAGGATTAACGAAGAGTATGATATGTATAATTTTATCCTGATTAATAAAACCATACAATGGCGAGTAAAAAGTAGGGAAGGGATGGAACCAGATTGAAAATCCGTTTATTTTTTTCAGATTCTTGTTTTAGGAGACGAGAGATTCATAAAACTGGAAAATTCAGGTTTACAACCAACAGAAAACAATTCCATGGATTAATGCAGTTTCACGAAAACAGTACTGTTTTCAATCTTAGCTTCCTTTCGAACAGCGCAACAATGGCGGTGGAGAAGATTATAATTTAACGTCGTCGTGTTTTTCGATGTCTGATAGTTAACAATGATGATGGCGGGGCAAAAACGAAGCCTCGATCGAGTTCACTTCAAGCATCCCTTCTTTGTTTAGTTCACCGGTTCAAAACAATAACACGGTGCCGCAAATGTCAGCTACCACATTGCTGCAAAAAGAACCTTAAACGAGCTCGAGTTAAAGCAGCAGCAATGACGACGACGATAATTCTCTTCTAATAAGCTCGGAACATCTTCATCAACCGGAACCGGAACCAGAACCTCAAACTTGGGTGGCATTTCCGGGGAAACCGCCGCAGGCAACAACTAACAATCTACATGAACTAATGACCTCCATCGCCACTGGTATTAAATGATTTAAATTCATTTTTAAAAAAATCATTCTCATGTTTCTTTGAATTTCCTGACACATTGTTCTTGCACGAGACAGTCATGAGTTGCCTACCTATGGGTCTTGTTTCTTTCCTTGTCTGTTTCATTTTACTGTTCTTTTTCTTTTATTCTTTCAAAGAAAATTTTCATAGCCTGACAATGTCACGAGTGTTGCCCTAAAAAGAATCTAAATTCCCAAAGCAAAATATCCCAATGTTTTATTTAATTAATAATTTTAATTAATTTAGTTTAATCGATTAATTCAATTTTAATCGAATAATAAACATCTTTATCTGTGTTTTCCCTGCATTGATTTAAAAAATTTAAAAGAAAAAAAATGAAAATTTCAAATATTTTGTAAACAAATTACTGTGTAAGAGACTGTCAGTCACGGGGTAATTGATTCCATAACGTGAAAAAAAAGACATCCATTGCGACAAAATTCCCACATTATCCGACAGCTTCCCCAATAATTACAATAACGAACAATTCCTGATGCTTCCCTTGCTACTGTCTGAATTTCAGAAATTTCTGACACAACACAGTATAAAAAGACTGTTTGTTTGGATGATGTAATGCATGAGGGTATTAATGCTAACTTCCCAATAAATTGGTGTAATAGTAAAATAACAAGGGTAAATTCTTTTTAAAATTAGGATAGAATTAAAATAAAATATAAAATTAATGGTTAATTTGTTATTATGCTAATTTTATTAATCCTTATCTCATCATTTTTGAATTTCAAGGGATTTAATGATAAAATTTATAACTATGTGATTAGTATACAAAAAAATTAATTGATATTAAAGTTATTTTATTTTAAATATATAAATTAAAATACAAAAGTATCCTTTAGATGTTGTTTACTATTTTTTTAAAGATACTAAACTAAGTCAAGAAATTATGATATTTGATTTTTATGAAACTTTCTTGACTAATTCAAGGTTATATGTAACCAGAAATGGAATCGAAATTTTGGGTTAACAGTAAAATATAAATATTTAAAAATAAGATAAAAACTCAAAAATTAAGTAAATTGTTTTAATAAATATAAAAAAATCTTAGTGTAAGGGTAATTGTCCCTCCTCGCCCCACATACCTCACTTCTTCGAATATAATCAACTCATCAAGTCAACATAATTCAGTTTTATGCAAGTAGCCAAGAAAAAAGAAAGAAAATAACGTAGAAAATGTCTAAAGAATGTCAACAATAGACCTGAATTTCAGCATATAATTTCTTCTTGGTCTTAATTAAGTACTGAGGTTAGGTATTGTGTGGCCAAATGAATTCTCTGCTCAAATATAATATATATTAAGGAGAATAATTAATATAATTAAAGAAATGATAAAATTAAAAAAATAGTTAAAATAAAATAAAATAATAATTCACTTGTCCTTTCTGTTGGAATGTAGTAAACATGTTAAGATTCTTTGATGTCATCACTGATAAGTTGACAGAGTCTTAACATTTTCTTTTACGATTCTATCTAAATGGGACATGTTTTTGGTTTCTGTTTGATATATATACTTATTTTTTAATTTGAAATATTTAGAGGTTAAATTGATAGTAATATAAAGTTGAAGGACTTAAAAGTTATGTTTTCCGTTTATAGTAAATGTTAAAAAATTATCCTGGTTTCTAAAATCTTTAAACATAGAAGTACCTGTAGGAACATGATTCTGAATTTTTGGGACAAAAATGAAAAGACTAAGAAATTTCCAAGTAAACTCTGTATCCAAATGATTACGTACAACCTCGAATATGATAGCTTTGGAAGGAGAGAAATTTACAGTTTCCTATTACGTAAAGTGGTCGTTTTGATGTCGGAGAGAAACGGCTGTCGGAATATTTATAATCAATTTGAATCATTTACGGTGATATTATTATACTGTAAATATTAATGTTTAAACTCGTAATTTTTAAAATTAATGATTATTTTTTTAATTACTGAGTAAAGATAATTCGTACAATTATCTTATTTTAACAACATTGGTTGATGTTAATTATCTAAATCTAAATGAAGCACTAAACATCGAATCACATTGTTTAAAACAAAATTCTTACCATCTTTGTTTTTCTGGCAAAAATCAGCCAAAGTAACCCTTAAAACACTTTTAGTTTTGGAAATGAAAACCCTAATTCATGCAGTTCAATTCAAGAGAAGAAAGAAAACGATAGGTTTTTTGTTTTTCCCGCTACTTATTAACCCTACAAAGCCTTTGCTTGCCATCTTAGACAAGTTTTGCGCCACCGAATTGCTGAGATGTTGCTTGAGCTGACGATTTCATCTCTGGGTTCAAAGGGCTGATGTTGATCCCATGTTGGCCAGCTCCACCGATGTTTCTCACCATTTCTCCCACACCCAGAAAATCCAACGTTAATTTGTCAGTCCCGCCGATGCTCGCCGCCAGATTTTGATGCAACTTGTTAGCTTCATTAACGTTGGAGAAGTTGGTGGTGGTGTTGCCGTGGTGTTCGACTGGCATCCCGCTTCCGGTGAACCCACCGACGAAGTTGCTTTGATCTTGTCCATGACCGGCTCCGAAAATGGAGGTGTTACCATTGGCGAGAGAGTTCATTAGTCCTTGAAGATTGTTGTTATCGTTCTCCATCTGTGATCTCAGCGTTTCTGCTCCACCTCCTCCACCACCGCTGTAGTTGCCGCCGAAATGAGAAGCGAAGACTTGTCTATCGGATTTCATCCCGCTCGACGAAGAACTCCCGATTCCCCTTAACAATGAGGAAGCGTCGTTGCTTGTAGTTGAACCCATTCGAGCAGCTTTTTGAAGCAATGCGGTTGCCGACATGTTTGGAGACATGTTCTCATGTGGCATTGAACTAGTGCTGTAAAGAGATGACAGCCCCGAACCAACCTGATCACCCATGTTAAATTGATTACTGCTTAAGAACCCAGAATTCGATCCGTTTTCACTGCCACTCATGCCGCTGGAGCCGCCGTTGTTGGGGAAGAAGCCTAAATTGAAAAGACTGGCGGAGTTGGCCCCGGAATTGTTAGTATTCCCTTGAAGGTCCGGAAGTTGCATTAGACCCTGTAATGGTTTGTTCAAGTAAGGTCCATTCCCATGGTGAGGCTGATTGTCTTGGTGAAAACCTTGGTTCGCCGCATCCGCCATGAAGAACGCCGATCCAGGCATCGTTTGCAAGGAAGAAGAATTCGACGGGGAGCCAATGAGTTGCTCGAACTTGGCGGCTCCACCGCCTCCCAACCGCAACATATTACTCGATTGTTGATGCTGAGCTTGCACATGGGGTAAACCTATGTTCATTTGATGTTGATTAGCCCCAAATAAATGATGACCTCCCATGGCGGTTCCTTGAGCCAACGCATCGCAAAACGCCCGATGAGTGATGAAACTATCACGTCTGCAACAACAACAGCAATGTTACTCCAAGAAAACTCCATTAATGAAAGCTCAAACTCAAAGGTGTTTAAAAATCAAAACTTTTCCATTGTTTGATCATTTTTACCATTTTTTAGAAGAAGTTGTTCAATAAATGAAGCGGGGGAATCATTTTCCGTTTGATGAAAGTCCCCAGAGAAGCAGTAAATGAAAGAGCACAGAAAAAGAAAACCCTGGAAAAGTTTTCTATTATTCATGGAAAGAATATTTTTCCATAACTATGAAAGCCATCAACAAATGACAAAAACAGTTTCAGACAAGAACCCTAACGTTAAAACAGTGGCAGTAAAACTAAAATAAAAATCTCATCACATGAGAACAAATCCAGTAACAACATACTTGATGACAGTGTATGAATTTAACAACACGTGAATATGAAAAAGATGTAAGGCGGTGTTACCAAGGGAGCAAGAAATAAAAGAAAGGAAGGGAAAGTTTTACTAGTTTTTTGTTTGTTTGCCAAGAAAGAATCCTCATCAGTCATGGCAGTTTCGCAGATTATTGTTCACGTGCAAAACCAGTTTTTTAAAAAGAGTTTAAAGTGGAGAAGAAGAAGAAGAAGAGAGATAAGTAATCCAAAAAGGTGAAACAAAAGAACAGGCTTTATCACTGTCCAACTCTCAGTCCCCAAATCTTCATAAATCACCTTTTTTTAACATGATTTGTCAACTTTAATAACCTAAATGATTATGTAAATGATTTAAGATTTTACCTTGAGAAAAGGGTGCCACAGTCACATTTGTATTCTCTAGTCCCGCAAGTCTTCGAATGAGCTTTCCAGTCGGATTGCACGGCGTATCGCTTCGAACACTTGTCGCACTTCCATTTCTTCTCGCCGTGCTTCCTCGAGTAATGCTTTTTGATGCCGGTGAGGTCGCCGAGTGCCCTCGACGGCTCGTGGTGGACGCAAGTGGGTTCGGGACAAAGATAGACCTTCTTCTTCACTTCTTTGTTTGTCTTCTGCTTCAGCTTCCATGGCAGATTGTGTCCTCTTCTATGGAGCTGCAGATTTTGCTCCCTTTGGAAACCTTTGTTGCATACTTCACAAATGAATCTGTTCGTTGCCATCAAAGACTTTGGAGATAACGCTACCACTTCCACATCTGGATCTGTTTAGTAAAACCAAAACCAAAACAGATTAACAACAAACCCAGATGAAAAACTGGCCAACTTTTAGATTAGGGTTGAAAGAACAAACAAACAAAAGAGATACTTTACTTGGTGTTCCAGGTTGATTTCTCTTTTTCTTCGTCTGGGGTGGAGCAGTTGACGAAGTTGGTGCGGCGGTGGATAATTGCTCTTGTTGTTTCATCATCTGGTTCTGATTCTCTTCACTTGTTCCAAAGAAAGCTGCCGATGATGAAGCGGCGGCCATTTTCTCAGCAACCAAACACTATCTACAGGCTTCTTGAAATCCAGCAAATCTAGAATCCAGAAAAATCATCAAAACCACCTGATAATCAAATACAAAAACAAAGGGTAGTTTTTGTTGTTGCCATAGTAGGATTAGGATTCTTCTTTACATCCCCTCTGGTTTTGTTTTGAAAATCTTTGAAGGAATCAATAAAATAAGAAAGAAGAAGACAAAAACCAGAGAAAAAGGAAAAGGAAAAACTAGAGATAAGAAAGTGCAGAAAATACCAACAGCGAAGTATATAAGGAGACAGCAACAATCCGGATTCGAAGAAAAAGAAAAGAATCAAAACTATACACTCTCCTGATAAATTCTTCTTCAAATTCTTGTTGTTTTTTCATTAAAATATATATGATTTACACTTTCAAACTTTTCTCTAGCATTTCATGTCTATATCTATCTATATATTGAAATACAGTCATGTTTATCCAGATACAAAATATCTCTCTTTCCTCTTTCTCTAGTACATTTTTAGGGCAGTATTTTTTAATGTTTTTATATATATCGAATGTTAAAAAAATTAAATTTAAAGACGAAATTAAAAGTAATATGTATTTTTTAAAGTTTATGATTTAGAATTTAGAATAAAATTTAGAATTTATTTTCAGAAATGTAAAAGATTAAATTTATATTTTTTTCATAAAATAAATTTTATTTTAACTTTTAATAATGTATAATTATTAATATAAAATAAATAATTCAATATTTTATTGTATTTTATATAATAAACATGTATTTCGAACAAATCTATCTAAGCGATATCAAAACCCAACAATGAATTTTTTAATGAGATCCGAATACAATCCGACCTGACTATACCTAAATCGGAGAGGATACCGTCCGATCGAATCAAATTGAACCTATGTAAAAATTAAGCCAAGATATACTAAACGATTTTTTTTAATTCAAACCGGATCTGAAAACCTTTTTACACCCTGCGTCTCTCGGAAAATAGAGTTATTGAATCAAATCAAATCAAACCGAATCCGTATTAAAACCAATGAAATAAAGTAAAATACTCAAATCTAAACTCGATTCAACCGAGAAATAGTTTTACCGGAAAAGAGTTTTTCAGATGAAATTAAATCGAACCCCGGCATATCAAAATCAAGCAAAAACATATATATTCTAATCAAATCCGAACCCGATTCGAGCCGATATCACAGTTGATGCAGCAAAACAATGTCTTAACATAGAGGGGCCACCAACCTGTCTGCCTTACCCTCTGCCCATCTCTCCGTCTCTTATTTCGTATCTTCTTACCAACGTCAAGATAAGTCTCCCTTTCGTCCTTAACGATGATTTCAAAGGTATTTAAAATGTTTGATTTTGAGTGTTTTTTCTCTTACAAATTCTAGTTTATATAGACAGTAGTAATGTTTCAAGTTGTTGTAGTGATAATCTGTCCATTCTGTCACCATTTAATAAACACTCCTTTATTATTATTCAATAAATAGGTATTTAAAGTATATAAATTAATTATGAATATCAAAATTAATTATGAGTAATTACTCCTCTGGGTTTGCATTAACAGATTTTTTTATACCCAATGGAGTAATTTAGGGGTGTTCATAGTAGGTTAATCGTACCATTTAATCTAAGCGGTCGGTTAATTGTTATAACGATTATTAAATTTTGTTAACCATAATCTAATTATTAAGAATTGGTTAACCATAACAATTAACCGTTATGACGCAGTTAACCAACGGTTTGATTATAGGTTAACCTATAACCTATTATAATTTTCTCACGTGTTTATTATTTTTTTAGAGAATAATATAATTAAAATATTCATCAAATACTTAAATAAAGATATTTTAATCACTTATACCATAATTTAAAAATACTTATATATTATAAAGTTTTAACACAAGACAAAACACAGAAACTTTGTAATATTTTAAAGTTAAAAGAATTTATGGTACATAAAATTGTAGCAATACACTATCAAAGTTCAAAATATAAAAACCATCATCAAAATTTTTAAGAATAAATGTTTAATTAACATATAATAATAAAAGTTCAAGACATAAAAACCATCATCAAAATTTTAAAAAGCATTCTATATTTTAGTCAAAATTTATAACCGTAACCGTAACCGTAATCATTAATCATTATTTTTAACGGTTCAGTTAACTGAAACTGTTTAATTTTAACAATTCGGTTAATTAACCTATAAAATATGATGGTTATAGCAATTAACGGTTACTGTTAATTATGCACACCCCTAAAGTGATTACACGCCTTATAAGGAATTCGATATTAAATTATAATAATTTTTTATAGTATATGTCTATTTTATGATTCATGTTTTAAATTTATAATTTTATTAAAACAATGTTATTTTTAACATTTAAATTCGAATTTTATTTTAAAAATATTTTAAAATTGAATGGTATTTATATATTTTTTTCATAAAAAACAAGGTTTATTATATAAATAAGTATTGAAAAATCAGATTAGCTCTTACCTTAATTTTTTTTTCATTTTTCTCTTTCATTCTTTGTTATATAAATAGGAAAAATATTATACTTATCGGTGGTGGTAGAAATAAAAAATTTATAAGTAATTTAATTTTAGAATTTAGAGTTTTGTGTTTTAAGTAGGGGTGGGTAAAAAATTCGATTACTCGGTTTCGGTCCCGAATCGGTAAGACTCGGTGGATTTTTATTTGGTATTGGTTCCAATGGGATCGGGACTGCATTCAAAATTTAGGTCCCGGTCATAACGGGACTGAGATTGGATCTTGATTTTTTAGACCCGGTACCCAGTGTGTACCTAGTAGTACCGGGACCAGTACCAAATATCAAGTGTTGGTTTTCTTTTGTTTATTTTTCTTATCAAACTTTCTCTTTATGTATGAATATTATGAGTATGACTAGTTTTAAAACTTTAATTTTAATTCTACAATATTCTATTTTTATTATTTAATATTATTATTGGTGGTTGAAATTTTTTTGCTCCAATTACTCAAAATTTTTTAAGAATAAATTAATTAACCGGATATCTTGTATTGGAACCGGTACCCACCAATAACGAGACCGGTTCTTAAAATTCAGGACCCGATATGACCGGGACTGGTTCTAATTTTTAGGAACCGGTGGTTACCGAGACCGGGATCAATACTATTTAAATTGGTCGGGTATCCCGTCTTGCCCATCCCTAGTTTTAAGTGTATAGATTTCGAAATTAAATTTTGATTAGAATTTATGGTTAATTAGGATAAGAATTTAAGGTTTAGACGTTAGATTCCGTTTTTAGAAAAATATAATTAGAGACTTTAATTTTAACTTATAAATTTTAAATTTCAACTATAACCACTAAAATCAAAATTCTTCAAACTTTAAATACTAAACCCTAAATAAAATCTTAAAATTTTATTTCTACCGACACTTGTGCATGAAATAATTACTTTTTATGGTATTTTTTTAAATTTTTTATTCAAACAATAACTATAAAAATTAAATAATCCTTATCTTCTTTTTTCTAATTTTCTTTCATTCACTATTTTCTCAAACGTGTTTTACATTTTTTTATTCAAACAATAAAAGTATAGAATTAAATATAAATATTTTTCCTAGTAAAAGATATTACAATATTCATTATTTTTCAAACAATTCTTCCCTTCGTCCACTTTGTTTGCAAGAAAACATATAAATCTTCAATTAGTTCCTTCTTGTATAATCCATTGTTGATGGAAATTTATCAAAGTCAAAATACACGTAAAAAATAATATTTTTTTCATAAATTATATAAAAAATTAACATGAGATACGATTAACATATATTGATTGTTTAAGAACAATGATGGATCTACTTGAAGCATTGGGTGAGCCCAGGTCCATCTGAACTTTCTAAAATTCATACATTTGCCTTCAATTTTTAAAAATTTATGAACTAGTCCTTAAATTTTAAAAATTTATGAGTTACGCCCACCTTGAAAATTTAAAATTTTATGTATCCACCTTGAAATATTTTTCCGGATCCACCACTATTCGAGAACATATGACAATAAATCTTTCTAAAATGGATTGTAAATATCAAACTTCAAATTTGTTAAATGTCATCTCTAAAGATATGGCGTGAATTGATTCATCTAAAGCTCGAGTCTCAAGTAATCACATCACTATAACTGATTCACTTGTATCCGTAAGAAGTTTATACTGTTAAAATATTTAAAAAATATAAATACATACTATCATATAATCATATCAGTATATTAAAAAGGCCTGAATCACGGATTAACACCAAACTTCCTAAGTACTAATGGGAAAGTAAAAAGTGCTTAATTAAATTGTATTCATCTTCTAAGTTAAAAATTTGTTCATAAGAGGTACTTGATGTATATGAAATTTTTTATTATTTAATAGCATTTATTGTTAATTTTCCAAATTTATAAATAATGTTGAAGGAGTAGAGCTTTTCTTCCCCAAAAAAGCATAAAAAATTCAAAGTCTTTTAGTAAGGAATCTCTCCATATCCATGTGAGTGAAAGTGAATATGTAGCCTATTGCCTACCCTTCAAAACCTTAAACACAAAATCCAAAGGAAATATTCTTGATCTAGGAAAAGTACTTGAACTCACAAGTTCTCAAAGAGTCGGGTAGTTTTCTAAAGAATATTCATCCTTTGATGCTTGTAATTAATTAATTAATTAATTAAATTACTCTTTACTTTAAAATTTATAATTTTCTTTAATTTTAATATGCTTGCCTATGGTATATGCTATTTTACTATTTTTAATCTTTTAAAAACGTGTACGTATTATATAAATAAATTATTTAAATTTAAATCTTTAATGAATAATAATATTTATTTTTTATTGAAATTGCTCAATAAGTTTTATAATAAAAAGATTTTGATTTGACCCTTTGTTACATCCAATTTGTATGGCTCTATAATCAGTCCATATTCAGCATGGTTCGGACATGCATACACTTTCATCATTTCTCTATGGAACCATGGCCAATATCATGGGCGGAATTAAAGAGTTTAGGGTATTCGGTTCTCGTCAATTATATAATTTAATTTAAATTTTTTAAACGAAACGATGAATGAAAATCAAGGACGGAGTTAAGATTTAGGGTTGAAGGGGGCAAAACATAAATATTTAAAAATAGGGAGTAAATTCATAAAAAAATAATTTCAAATTTTAAATAAAAATTAAAAAATTCTTTAGAGAGACGATTACCCTCCACATCTCTTTTTGACTCCAAAAATGACGGGACGGAATCGTGATTCGAAGAAAAACAGATTCCAGCTGGAAAGGATGAAGAAGGTTAATTAATAATGCAACGAATGTCACCAAGAAGGTGTAAAAGGAACGGGAAAAGTCGGACCAAATATTATAATGGATACGATATCAATTGGACAGGGTATGTGTCAAGAGTATTCTTAAATATTTTATATTTATTTAAATAAATTAATTATTGTGTATATTGACAGACGAAAATGAGTCAAGAAAAGTAGAAATCTGTACAAAATCACATTGACGTCTTTTAATTATTTTTTATGATATTATTTTCACTTATATTTTATTATTTGTAAGATTTATATTCAGTTTATTAGAGGCATAAAGATGATTTTAACCCTTAACGTTTATAATTTTTATCATTTTGATCTTATTTTTTTTGAAATAAATTTAATCCTTAATTTATATCTTTTTAATAAATAATTTATTTTTTAATTAAAATAATGATTAGACCGTTAAAAATTTAACGATATTAACATGACATATATATGTGATAATATATTTTAAATAACATGATATCTAGCCTTATTATATATATAATATATCATTATCGTTAAAATTTTTTACGATAATAATAAATATATATATATATAATATAATTTTATTCTAACATAAAATATAAAATAATTAAAATTTAAATAAAATATAAAAAATTAATTAGATCTAAAATAAAATGATACTAAGCATTCTTAAATTTTAAATATTATTATACATATATATAACATGTCATTATCGTTAATTTTTTAACTATCTAATTATTATAATAATTAAAAAATAAAATATTTATTAAAAATATAAATCAAAAATTAAATTTATCTTTAAAAAATAAAAATTAAAATAATAAAAAACATAAATATTGAAGGTTAAAATTATTTTTTTACCTTTATTAAATTGAGTGCGCAGTTGAACGAATCCCCGTGAAATTTACCGCCCTGCCCTCCTGAATAATATGGAAGCAAGTGGGTCGTGAGTAACATGCGCCGCTAGCTGTTTGGTTCGCAGCATAGCATCTAAAGACAATTATTCTCTGCGAGCTGCAGAGCACACACCACATCCAGTAATGCTACGCTGCCACCCTTTTCACTAGGCGTGTGAAAAAATAATATAAAAATATTTTAAATCAGAAAAATACGATTTTAAAATTTGGTTATTTGTAAGACCGTAAATGAGACAAGACATATCACGAGTTATCTGAGTTTGATTTAATTAAAGTCCGGTCAAAACTCGTTTCGATTGAATTTGACTTGAGCTCGAATTCGTCTCGAGTTCTTAACGAGCTGAGCTGAGCTATATGACACTCTACTCAAAAAGCTCACAAGCTACTCGAAAACATAAATATGCTATTTTTTATTTTTTAAAATCTAAATTTCTAAACTTAAAACCTTAAAATCTAAATTTTAAACATAAGTCTTAAACCTTAAATTAAGATACTAAAACCTAAAATTAACAAGTTTGAGTTTACACAGCTTGTGTATCAAAGACCGATCAATACGTAAGAGATAAAAAGTGAGACGTAAGAGATAAGAGTTACTTGAATCTAACACGGTCAAAGATCGATCAATACTTGGCTCAATTAGGCTAAAAAAAATGATCAAATTCAAATTGAGTTCTTAATGAGTCAAGCCGAGCTCAGATATTTCAAGCTCAAACTCGACTCAAAATTTTAACGAGATGAACCGAACTTAACATTACTCGAATTTGACTTGACTTGTTTACACCCCTAATTATTTGAACTTAAATTTTTAGTAATTTTATAATTCAATAATTTTGATGTTTTTATAATTTTAAAGATTCTTTATCTTGAATTCAATTACTAAAAAATAAAATTTTTTATTTTTAATTTATTACTTTTTATAATTTTATTATAATTGAGCGATTATTAAATTTATCATATTATTAAAATATATTTTTAATAAACGAATGAAAAATATGTTAACCGACTAAACGACCTTAACCATATTATTAAGTCACGACCTCAGACTGCATTAACTAAAGTTTTTTATATATATAATTGGTCCAATTATTGGATTCCTTTAAAAGTTTTTTTTTAATGAGTAATAACATTAATTAGTGGTTAAAATGTCATTAATCCAAGTGATTATATTTGGTAATTAGGTTCCCTCGGCCTCTATTCTCTAGATATGACTTTACGTCAACTACATTATTTTGAAAGAAAAAAAATCATGTCGAATTGAAAGAGGGAAAAAATATCATAATTTATAATTAAAAAAATGGTATATTTAGTTACTAGTGAAAATGACGATAGACAGTGGAATCTTTTAATTTTAGTACCTTAGGTTTGGGTGGGCGAAGATTTTTTTTTCCACTTTGTCCCTTTATTTAAATTTTTTAAAAAATGAATCTTTTAAGAATTTATCCCCTCCTTTTAAATATTTTTGTTTTATCCCTCAACCTCAAATCCTGACTTCGTCTCTGGTTGTACCAATTCAAGAGTTAAGAGTGTAATTAATAATATAAAACGGTGCAAAATCAAAATAAAATAAGATTAGGATGTCTAAGTAGGTAAATATTTATATATATTTTTTGATAAATTACACAAAATAGAATTGAACTTTATATGTCGTGTTTTTATACCACTAAACTTTCAATTTATTCAATTATAACAATAGACTTTCATTTTGTTTCAATTATATCATTGGACAAAATGCCATCATATTGATATGGCTATTGATATCTAAAAAGATATTATTTTAGGCATTTTTTCTCTTTTTTTTTTTAATTTTTCAACAAAAATAAATTTGATCTTTTCAAGTATGAATTTGTTATTTAAATTATTTTACACACATTTCTTACACAAAATTTTTATTCTTAAAAACTATATAAAAAATCAATAATGAGCAAGATTTAAGAGGCAGAGTAATATTCATAACACCAAAATTTAAATCATTGGGTTCAATTAAAATATGGGTAAACTTCACGGGAGGTCTTTATGTTTAAAACTTGTTCTATTTTGGTCACCTCATTTAAAAAATAAAATTCTTGCTACTTATATTTTCGAATGTTACTATTTTGATCACCCGAACATCAACCTCCGTTAATTCTCGTTAATACGATGATATGACATGTTAATAAAAATACTATTTTTAAATTTGACCTTTAAATTTAAAAAAAATTATTCTTTTTATCATTTTTTATAAAAGTTTTTTCTTTAAAAGATTTTTCTAATAAAGTTTACACTTAATTAATTTAAATAATATCTTATCCATCTATATTTATTATATCTTGACTATATTGTCTTTATATTTGTATATCTAAACCTTTAGGAGTACTTTATACTCATAGAAATACTACTAATGGAGGGAAGGATTGGATGGGCATAATTATATGTTGTAATAAAGAGAGGCTTTGCGGTTTGTAGGACCCAATGTCCTACGGTGGAGTGACAATGCAAGTGAGGAGACCCAAATGACATAACTTTTCATCTACAAGGAAGGGGGAGGAAAAGTGGGTCAGGGGAAGTGGGTCCTAGATCCTCATCCTACCATCAACAAACCTTGCCGGCATACCCTTGTAGAGGACACCATGAAGGACAGCCCCTTCTTTCCTACACCTTTTCCCTTTGTCCCTATCTTCAAATATTCTCTATCCTATGTTATATGAACTATAATCTCCTTTTCCCCTTATTTAATAGGAGATACATCATCGTTCTATATTATTACCTCTGTCCCATTTATTTAATCCATTATTAATTTTTAAAATAAAATTTTTTAGAGTTTAACTTTTTTTATATTGAATATTTTAAATAATTGATTTTTATAAGATATATTTTTAATTTTTTTTGATAAAATGTTTTTAATATATATATTTATATTTTTATCAACAATAAATTTTAAATAATTATGAGTCAAAATTGAAAAAATTGACCAAAAATTAATAATGGACAGTTTACATGGGAAGGAAAGAGTATCATTTTATATATACAGTCGATGATTTTTTTTATTTATTTTTATAAATAATTTAATTTTAAAGTTTAAAATTTTAAACAATAATTTAGAGTTTAAAATTTTTAGTGAAGGGGTCGTTTAAAATTTAACATTTAGGGTTAAGGTTTAAGGTAATATGCGTAGAAATTTAAGTTTAAACTTATAAACCCTAAATTTAACCATAAACCTAAAATTCTATCAATAACCTCTAAATTTAAAACTACTATACTTAAACCTAAACAAAATCCCTAAAACCTAAAACTTTTATACTTTTAGTTATTAATATAATTGATATTAAATTTAAATTTTAGTAACATCCACTACAATTTACTCATATTTAAATTAAAAGTTAACTAAAATAAATACTTAAATTTTATATTTTATATTTTTTCAATAAATGTTTAAAGAATTTTTTACTAAAATATATTTAAAATTTTATTTAATTATTATTTTAAAGTAACACTGTTAAAAAAATTATTATCCAATTAAAATTAATCATATATATTTTTTCTCATTTTGTAAAAAAAACATTTCTTTTAAAAATTTTAAAACTTCTCGAAATATAAAATCTTAAAACTTAAAATCCTAACATTATCATCGTCGGCACCATCAAGAGTTTTGTTAGACCATATCACCGCGCCGAAAGCCCTAACTTATTTCTCTTAATCACTTATATCTTCGATAATCAGCGAGGGATCCGTCACTTTTAAACATTAAATGATTCTAAATAATTTAATTAATTATAAAAATAAATACATGAGTTCATAATAAATCCTAATCACAATGGTTCCAAAAATGGTTTTAGAAAACAAAATGTAAAAGCTTTTGGCAAATATCCGTGTAAAAGTGACCTCTTGGCCTGTTTTGAGCAATGGAGGAGGTTAAGATAAGCTTGCACGAATAAATGTATTGCAGGCAGGAGAGAATAATATATATAAACTTTTTTAGTTCCGATCTAATTTAGATCAAATTTTATAAAAATATAATATAATAAAATATTTTTAATTTAATTTTCTTTATATATAATATTATATTTAAATCTTTAATTTTATTTAAAAATTTAATATTTTATCTCACTAAATCAATTGCTAATCAGTGAATAATATATACAATTTAATTACGAAAAGTTCATATTTAAATAATTAAATTAGTAGCACCATATTTTTTACAATAACCCTTAATTAATTTTAATTTAAAAATAATAAACTCAATAAAGTTTGGCCTACCATTTCTTTATATCGTTAGAAAAGCAACCTTTGACTACGATTTTCCACCCACCATATAAATACATTGAGAACCTATTGCTTTAGAAAGGAAGAAAGAAAACCCTAAATTCTTCCACCAACATCATCAAATTAGTAGGTTTAAGTCAAACACTTGGGCAACGAATTAAATATCTTCTTCAACATTTATTATTATTTTTTAAAACAAAAATTTCTTTTCATAAAGAAATATTATTATAAATTATCGGTTGATTTAGTAAGATAAGATATAATATCTTTAAGTAAGATAAAAATTTAGATTCTTACATTATAAATCAAACATATTAGGTTGAGTCGTTAAGAGTATTGTCTACAATCTTCGTAATGAATTTTTATAATATCCGATCAAATTAATTGATAATTTATTATGTACTGATATTTATATATAAAAAAAATACTAGAGTAACCTACATGGTCTAAACCCTAACTTGAGATTTTTTTAAGTTTTAATTTATATTTGTGGGAATTGTAACAATTTAGTTATACTGTTGGAGTTAATCTTAAAATGTAGTAAAAATCCAACAAACTTGACTCAATCTCGAGTTTTGTCTCGTAAAATTTTCTTCATCTGCAAGGAGAAAAGGAACCTTGAAATGTATACGAGATCACGGTGGAGCACGGCGGAGAACTTGATATTTGAAATCCCTGAAATTTGAACTGATTTTGTAAACCACCATCCACTGACTGAGACACCGAATTTAACCGTCGTCTTCCAGCTGTGACTGCAACTTGGTCGGTTTCAAAAGGGTGAAACTGAAAGCGGACACACAGAATACGAACAAGAATGAAAGACGAGAGAGAAACAGAAATACATGTGAAGTTGGTTCCATGCATGTGAGACGATGGTGACATATGGATTTTTTTCAAGGACGGGTGGCGCCTCCTCCTCCTCCATTGCCCTTGCTTCGCCATGCCCCATGGCCCCGACCTTTTTACAGCCAAGCAGTTTAGACATGTTTTAGACAAGATAATGCATGAAGTAGATTATTGTTTTGAAATAAATTACACTAATCAACAGACGAGACATGAAATATGTTGGTAATTGTGATAAAAATGAGAATAAAAATTTTCGGGTTTTTTTATGTGATCGTATTAAAAAAAATAAGTTTAAGATTTAAGGTTAAAGTTTATAAATTTAGAGACAAATGTATTTTTAAGATTTAAAGTTTATGATTAGATATTTAAAATTTAAAGTAAATACTTAAAATTTATTTTTTTAATGTTAAAAAAATACAAAAAAAAGGATTTTTGTCTTCGCTTCGGTCCAAGGTGATGGTAACCTGTACAAATGGTGGGTCTTGGTGTTAGACAGTAGACTGTTGCAGTAACAGTTGTCTCTACAGGGCGGCCTGCACCGTCCACCCCACCACATGGAGTGGTTATTGTCCCTTAAATATTCCCTCCCTCGTGCTTTCAGTAAGAAACCTCGACGCTTACCCACACATCAAAAAATGACCTCCAAATCAATATCACAGTAGGGATACGTTCAATCGAGTGTTAAAAATTTAAGTTAAAAGGATATTATTTTATAACTTAAATTTTATTTAAATTTTTTCGAATATTCACTGTTTTTTTTTTTTTGTGATTGTCTGGAAAAGAAACATCCAATATTCAGTCTTCAAACTTGTAAAACTGAACTTCTACTGGAGAAATAAGTGCTCTTATAATCGAGTAAAACGAACTAAAATATGGTACTGCATGAAAAGATATATGTTTTAAACCTAAAGCTCTGAAATATTGAAATGCTTACAGAAGAAAATTTGACATTTTTTGCAAATTATTCGAATTCAAGTTAGCCAGTTGAGCATATTCTTACTCTTCCCAACGGATTATTGCAGACGGCTGACAGCCACAGAAGTATCAACCGTTGTCTGTCCAGCTTCTATATCACTGTTGTCTTTGATGTGCATACACCAGAGTATATTTGTTTTATACTAGCCGAGCCCACAACTGCCCATCAGAGGCATAAAACACTGTCCCGGCAAGCTCTTCCAACTCATAGATAGATCCTCTGAACCTTCAGTGACTCGTTTAGGAATTCAAACTCCAACGTCCATCTGATCTCCTCTATTTTTGCAGGTTAAACATAGCTTGCAATGTTGGTGTTATGTTCTCCTGAATGGCTCAGTGCAGAAGGGACCTGTTATGCTCGGCGTTATCCGGAGCTCTACATGCCAGACGTCTACTGCCTACAACATGATGTAAATGTGTTATATCAGTAAAATGCACAGCTTGACCAGAATCAGGTATAAAAGAGTAGCTAAACACTATCCACAGAAGTTTTTCAAGCACTCTTGCGCTCTCCTTCATCAATTTCAACATCAAATCATATCGTAGAATTCAAACTCCAAATCCCCAGTTGATCTCCTCTGTGTTTGCAGGTCAAACATAGCCTTTGTTGCCAGTTTACACATGTTCACTAACTTCATTAATGGGAACACATCAACAATCCTAGAGCTCTGAACCAACCAATGTAATTATATGTCAAAAAGTTATGTTTTTAAGAAGGATTATTTGTTTATTCTGGGAAAAAACAATTCAGTAAATAATAGTTGAATGTCAATAGGGGGTGTCCTATTAAAGAAAGAGAGAGATTCGAATCAACAAAGTACCTCAAACCAATATCGACATATCATTAGCATTCAAGAATTTTGACATGTAAGATATAATGACTCATCTATAGACATGGAATCAAGGGAAGGAAGATGTGACTATAACTCACCAGTTGGCATAAACGGAAGGATGATGTAATCTAGGCACAGACCATCAAAAGCTCATTTGACTCTAAAACAAAACGTGGTCACAGTTTTGCATCACTAAAATATGAAACCGGGGATCCCTTTATCAACGAATCTACTCAAATCAGTTTGCATTTATCACGAAAATGGATACCTTCAGTTTCTTCTTTATTATGGTACACACCAGTCCTCCGGTTCGTGTTATCAACACAGATTGAACAAGATGACCAGAAAATTAGACCTTAAGTTTGTACACAAGGAACGGCAGGATGGACAGGATTAGTAATTAAACCCATCTTAGCCATTTCATTTTGCAACTCAATGGCTTCAGCAACATGTCCAAGCTCATAGTACTTCCTTAATACACCAACGCATAGAACTTCATCGGGAAGGATACACTTGCTTATCATCTCATCCAGAAATTCTCTTGCTAGCTGTAACTGGCCACATCGGCAAAACCCGGAAACCAGGGAAGTGTAAGCCGGCAAATCCAGCTCCATGCCCATTTCAATCATTCTGTTTTGTAGATTCAGAGCTTCCTTAAAATTTCCGTGCTTTAGATTTCCATCTATTAAAGCAGTGTAAGCAGTTTTATCCGGAATCAAATTTTTACTTAGCATTTCATCAAACATACTTTTGGCTGCTTCAATGAAATTCATTTTACAGAGACCATCAATCAATACTGTATAAACTGCAACATTAGGTTGCACATTGAACTCCGGCATTCTGTTGAAATAACTAATAGCCTCTAGAACCAATCCTGCTTTGCACAAACCATCAATCAAAACACAAAAAGTGACAACTGTAACCTCAATACCAAGGTCCCACATTTCTTCTAGCAGATTCAGTGCCTCAGTGGTTTTTCCCGCCTTAAAATAAGAATCCATGATTGTAGTATATATGACCGGATTTAAACTCAATCCAGATTCCTTCATTTCACCGATGACAATTTTAGTTTCTTCTATCTTATCCTGATTGCATAGTCCCCAAATGACAGTTCCATGCAACAAAAGGTCTGGATTAATGTTTTTCTCCTTCATTTCCTTCAAAAGATTCAAGGCATGCTCCATCTTCTTAACTTTCATATATCCATGAGCGAGGGTGGTATAAATTTGCACATTAGGAATTAATCCAACTTTCAGGATTGCCCTAAATATTTCATCTGCTTCCTCTATTCGCCCTGCTTCACAAAGACCATCAATTATAGTTGTATATGTAACAATGTTCAAGGCAATATTTGCCTGCAACATCTCATTAGCCAGCTTCAATGCTTCGGTTAGGTTGCCAGCTTTACAATTTGCATCAATTAAAGATGTATAAGTGTACTCATTGGGTAAAAGACCAAGCCGCCTCATATCAACAAAGAACTTAATCCCTTGTTGCATCATTCCTTCCTTGCAAAAAGCATCAATAAACGTGCTATAAGTAACAACATTTGGTCTCAACCCCTTATTCCTCATTTCACGAAAAAACTCAAAGGCACGAGGCATCTGCTGAAATTTACAAAAGCAGTTTATCATGGCATTGTATGTAATCACATCGGGCCCGCACGCTACGCTCTTCATCTCTTCAAAAAAGAAAAGGACTTCATCCAATAACCCCACCTTTCCATATCCGTCGATTAGGGAGTTATATGTGACAACATCCGGCTTTAGGTCAATCTCTTTCATTTGTCTGAACAACATTCTTGCAGTCTCCAATTCCCCTTCTTTGCACATACAATCTATCACTATATTATAGGTGTATACCGATGGAGCAATGCCAGACCCGACCATCTCCTCCAAAAACCTCCGAGATCGATCCCTTCCCCCGGACTTACAAATCTTATGTAAAAATGCATTACAAGAACGAACTTTAGGCAAAACTCTAAATCTCTTCATTTTAGAAAAACATCTGCTAGCTTCCTCAAGCAATCCCAAATCCACCAACACACTAAACAAAGCATCAAACACCCCAAACCCATATGGACAAACATTCCTTGTAGACCAAAGAACATCAAAAAAATCAAAACCTGGAAACTCTACACCACGCCTTGACAAAATGAATTCCTTAAGAATAGCAGTAGCATCAAAATACATTCTGCCATAAAACAAAATGTGCACTAATATACAATATGATTCACTCGTAGGGCTAAACCCTTTATGTATTTTTACCCATTTGAAGAATTTCAATGTCAAATGAGGTTCCTGTTTCAAATAGATCAAAACCTTAGACACCCAAATAGGCGCCAAGCTTGAACCAAACAAATTCACAATCTTTGGGTCATCCCATTGGTCTTGCCGAATGATTTTACAAAAAGATTCCTTATTGAAATCATCTAAAAAAATGTTGGTGTTGCAATTAGACTTGGTCCCAAATGGGAGCTTGATCACGAAACAAAAACTAGTGAATAAAACAAAAGGGCAGGCAACAAGAGAGTTACTGGATGGAGGAGAAAACGTGATAAGAACAGGGTTTTGAAAGAGAAGAAAAGGGTGGCTTACTCTGAAACGGGTTCTGCGGTTCATGTGGAAGAGATTGCGGAGAGATACGAGCATTTTGGTGAAGAAACTTAGAGTTGCAGAGATTAGCTTTATTTTCGAAGCTGAGATTGCATCTTCCCCCTTTTTTTGCTCTGTTTTTTAACAAATTTGGTCGTTGTTGAGTGATAACTGGGGACAGAGAAATCTGGTTTTGGGTTAGGGTTTAACGATGTAGCAGAAGGTCTCTAGTGCAAACGAACGACTGTGGTAGCGCGTAGAGGGTTTAACGATATTTTGGGCCTTCAATTCTTGGCATTTCGGCCCACTCGAACCCAACATGTTGAACTGTGGTATTCTATTCTCTGTCGATAGTAACAAAAAAGGAAGTAAAAAGAAAAAAATAATGGCTCATGCAGGTCAAACCTGCAACTTTTGCGTTATTAGCACGACGCTCTAACCAACTGAGCTAATAGGCCATTGACATTTTTTAATCAATCTTCGGAAACTATAAAAATCCCCCTATTTTGGGATATGCACGTCTATTGTTTATCGTTCAAAAAACACATAGGCTCACAAAATGTTTTATGTAATGGAATTCTTGTAAGATCGTACAAATCTGTTGTAGTTTTGAGGTTTATTTGTCAGGCTCACTTATCACTAATTTTCTGCAACATTTTAAACAGGCATTTCTCTCGCACGAACCAGCTTTTGGAGCAAATGGGGACTGACCCTATAGATTGGCAAATTTGATCTCGACGCTGATCTTTTTGTCTGCAGATGAATCTTCTCTTATATGGATTTGAATCTTGACATATATCTTGAGACTGTAAACACTGTTCTACTTTATCGATTTAACATTGGATCCATTTTTTTAAAACTTTAAAATAATAGTATCTATGAATTCATGTAATCCGAAAAGAAAAGAGAAGATGTGGTATATGTGAAGAATCATGCTCAGTTTCATTTCCATGCGACTAAATCAATGTCATCTCTGGCGGATTTGTAGAGCTCCAGACGTTTGACAAGTTGCATTCGCCTTTCCAGCAGTTGAGGGTCTTCATCCAACATGGCACTCAGTCGTTCCTTCTGCACAAACATCAACAACAGACATTTCTTCAGTAGTAACAGTATGTACGACACTGAGAAACAAACAGTTACTAGACCCGACAATGTCCGATACAACACGGAAACCGATATGACCAGAACAATAACGAAGGCACAAAGGTGTTGATATATGTATAACACGGTACACACAACAAGGAAATCGATCTGGAATTTGTTCTTTAGAAATTACTACAATCTAGATGGAGAACTAAACTATAACCTATGTTAGAACATCATACTCTGGTAACCATTCATGTTCAAAGTGTCAAATGCAAATATCAAACACAGATACTGCAGAATAAAAATGAAGTTTAATCTTAAACCACGCATAATTTGCATACACCTATGTTCATTTTTCTCCTATGTTACTCAGATTTGGATGTCGATTTTTCTAAAAATTTTCATTTGTTTAGAGGATCTTTGAGGTGTCATGTAACCATCGACCATCGTGTATACCAAGTATGTCAAGCATGGATGCTTAAGAAAAATGTAACATTCTTAAACTGCTTTACCTCTCTCCTTCCTACTTGAGCATAAAAGTTGCTCAACAGTGACCTCTTGGCCTCCCTGACTTGGCAATAAACCACCGGTTTCGGAATAGTATTCCTCAGTGTATCACAAACCATGGCTATGTACGCATTAACATTTGATCCTGAACCAAGAAACAGGGATATACGTCAGTGATTGTTAATCAAACTAAAACTCGGGTGTGATGTGAAGACGGGTACAAGTAAGTGTTCGGTACGGGCATATTCAATTTCTACCAGGTTTTTCATGCATTTGAAGGGTCATATCCTTTGTATTTGTTATGTTCAAGTATGTGTAGGACATGATTATTTCATGTGTCAGTTTGAGTTTAAGAAAAGAAATCAAATACCAATTCTTCTGAGATAACTTTCACTTAAACGTTCACCGGTGCGCGATTGGTTTGCGTCTGTTTTTGCATTCTTGCCTGATTCTGCATTAGACTTCTTGCCAGATGGGTTTGTAGTCTTTTCCAGTTCATCATTAAGCTTCCGGAAAAAATCAGCTGTCAAGTAACTGGATTCCATCTCTACCAACCGTAACACTGTTTTACGACTTTCGTCACGGAATTTTTCCAAGGCTTCATTTGCAGCAGTAGCAATGTCTGTTTGAAGCGATGGAAACCGCTTCAATTCCTGCAGGTGCATTGAAGTTGCACATTATCTACAACTAGACTAATCTGCATGCTTGGTTATTAGGATTGATTAATTGGATTATTTCTAAAAATACAGTATACAGATGTTCAGAAAACGAATCTCTTATCGAAGTCCAAAGAAGTTATGAAAGTGACAACTTCACAATATTTTTATATAGCATGAAAAACTACAAAATTATGCTATGGTGATTCGGAACTGTGCATCACAACAGGGAGAAAAAAAGGGTAATCATGAACTTAGTTGTCTTAATAAAGCAAAACCTTCGATATTTAGCTCAAGTTCTACCACTTTCACACAGACAGCACAAGCTTATTTAGCAAATAAAAAGTACAGCATAAAGAACGATCTACCTGTGTTTCAGCTATAGACTTCCTTACAAGCTCTTTCAATACAAAGTGCACCTGAAGATCAAAGTACAGGGCATTCAACAGTGATAACTATGAACTGAAAGCTTTAGAGAATCTAAGAAAATATAACTCTGAAATGCTCGACGTTTAGCTCAATAAAGGAATCATTTCACTGTTTAGGAGAAACAAATGTAATAACATTGTGTGTCAGTATGAGTGTGTTTATTCAAAGTAAAAGAAATTTATGTTTACATCAATAATAAGTCCATGACCATGAATTGAAAGTTAACCGAACTATTAAACAAGTAAGAACATTACAGCATCCACAGAGGCTTCAGCTGGCCCTTTGAAATAGCTGATAGCACCATCAATGAGCCTTCTGTATCCTTGTTCTGGAGCAATCAAATGTGGCTGGTAGCCATCAGCCTCTGTGACAACTTTTTGGACATTCTTTAATGAAAGATAACGATCAAAGGGCAGCTTCTTCAAAGCAGCTGGCAATTGATTGTCAAAAACTCCAAATATCCGATCCCCACCAGGTCGCCTGAAGCAGCAACTTATTGTTTTTAAAAATTATACTACAGGAAATGGTAACTAACCACATTCATAGCAAATTACATCATAAATACAAGACGCTAATGTTCCAAAACTTATAGAACCTTTCAGAATGTATGTTAATTTTTATAGTAGACTATCTCTAAGAGTAGGAAATACCCCATAGAAGATCAAAACAAGCAACACAGACTAGTAACTGTATTCGAAAGCTTTCTAATTCCCAGTCTAGCTTATAGTCTTAGGTCAGAACTGAAGCTTTATTAGAAGTCTTACAACCACTAGATGCATCCCAATATGTGAATGCACTTTAAGGAATTAGGTCTCATTCTCATAACTTATGAGGTTAAATTAGCAACTAGCAAGTAGAAATTGTTAAAAGAGCTAATTGTGTAACCTGATCACGTAAAAAATCAAGACTGAACCAGTATAGAAGTTTCAATGCTAAGTACTAAAAACGTTTCAATGTATGCACTTTACCCTTACCCTCCATCCAGATGCTCTTTGAAGACACGGTCAAATGCACGGCAGAGTTCTAAAATTGTGTATAACTGGGCCTGAACATGCATTTAAAACAATTAGCGTGAACTAGACAGGGGAAGTATCCAATTCATAACAAAGCAAATCGTTCCCGAAACATCTACAATGTTACCGCTCCATCAGATGCAACAGGCCTCCCAATGCGGTCCAACTCTGCATTGAGCTCATCAATGGTCTTATTTATCAAAGCAATGATGCTCGGTATGCGTTGCCTGATAACAAGCTCTAAATGCTGAAATAGGAGAAAATTGAAACAATAAAGATAAAGACTTGTTTTGTTAGATGTCAAAAACTTTTGAGTTATTAATGAATAAAATTAACTCAAACAACTCAAATAAAAAGCTGAAAAAGACCTCAGACAATAGCTTTGCAAGATACTCTGATCCCATTCTACTTGCTAAGTGACCATAATCAGGGCTTGTTTCAAAATATTCACGCTCTTTTCGACGTGCATAAATCATATCGACATTCTTATTTATGTCAGCTTGAGAACGATTTACAACCCCAACCCAAGGATGTTGAAGCCTGTATGCCCTACCTTCAAGAACCTGAAAGATTTACATGGAGTAACTACATAGTTTGTGTTTTTGTGTTTAACATTTACATGGGAGTTTTTTTGACTGATTTTACATCTTATATAACGATGCACCAATGCCACACAACTATACGCAACTCATCCAAAAGAAAAATAAAATGCAAGAATTTGTTTTAAAATGAACACATCAGAGAATTAGAAGATATGGGGAAAAACATGGACTCATATGGTAATGTTCCATGCCATTGAGGACTATTATCCAAACTGGTGTCTAAATTTAACATTTGCAGCAGATGATATGCAAACATTCTATGACAAAGCAATTGATGCAGTATGTATGATTAAATACATACGTCCACTGCATTTGTCCCCTTATCCATGAGATCAAGTTTTGTTACCACCCCAAAAGTTCTTTCACCTGAAAATATTATGAAAAAAGTAAATAGACTTGCTCCTTGGCCAATTACTATTGCATAAGAATGCTTAAAGGTGTATATACAACAGTGAGTGTTTAGAATACCTGATGGATCCACGTCTCTTGCAAGTTTTATGGCATCGGAAGTGGCAATGTCTTGATTAGCAGGAGAAATAGCCAATATGATGCAGTTAGGCTACAAAATTTGAAAATTTCAGGCATAAACTGAGAAAAGGTACAAGAGATGGAAAACTAGGGACAAAAGACAATTTAAAATTTTCTTCTAGACGACCTTAGGGCCAAAACTAAAACCAGTTGCTCTCAGGTTGATGGCATAGCATGTTTCCAAAGCAAAATATTGTTTATTGCCAATTTATGTTACCTGTTCTTTATTGTTTATGCTCCAGCATTTTTTCCCACATGGAAAACCCATTTTTTAGTTGTATGGGTCATGCCTCATTTAGCATTGCTTCTGAAAAGTTTTGGCATTGTGTTTGAAAAGCTTGGTTGGGATGAAGCTTTTGAAATCAAGGGTTTGAAAAGCTAAAAAATCTAGCTTCTACAAATCATGGTTTCAAAAGCCAAAATTAAGAGTAAAAAAACAAAGTGTGGTGAAAAAGCTTTAGCCATTTTTAAGTGTTTTTGATTGTGTTTTAGTAAAAACACTTTTTTAAGTGCTTTTGGGTTGCCAAAAGCAACCAAAAACACACCCTTAGCACCAGCAAGACTATATCACCTTTCAAGATATAAAAAAAGTCAAGTCACTCACCTTTTCAACATAAGAACGCACCATGTTCTCAATATCTGAGACTATAGTCTCCGACTGCCCTTCTGCAAAAGCAAATAGATACATCTTTCATGCTTACGGATTCTTGCATGCTTATAGGGAAATCAAATCTTAGCTTGTTAAAAAAAATTAAACTATTGTAATTACCTACGGCAACCTTTGTCAACCCAGGAAGATCTATAAGTGTTAAGTTGACAACTGCCAAAGAAAACCAAACATATTATAGTCATAAAAATTGAAACAATAAGCACATTAAAAGGAGTGTTATTACCTACGGCAACCTTGATTGTTAACATTAGTCATAAATACAGAATTTGACAAGAGTCGAATACTGCTACGGTGGGGAGAAATATGTCAGAGAGTGTTCATAAAACTTAATATTACCCAAAGCATCAGGAGAGTGTGTGGGCACAAATTATTCAATTAAAACCTTTCCACTATTTTTAATCTTTCACCATTCTTGTTTAATAAATAACTTGCATTAACAAACAAATAGAATAACTTGCATAGATTGTACAGTTAAGAGAAGGGTGGCAGAAGTGCAGACCATGAGGAGAATATATGCTCAAGTGAATTGGAACATTAGAGATTTGCTTCGTCTTCCCGGTTATTCGATCTGTTTCGTCTGCAATCTCCTTACGAACAGCAGCTGCATAAACAGTATTATCATTATTTATTAATATTATAATCACCTGAATTTTGATAAATAAGAACATAAGCTGACTGAATATGGAGCACGTTCTTCAAAATGACTGAGCATCAATATAGACAAAATACCAAAATCAGTGAACCTCTTCCTTGACGCATGAAGAAACTCTGCGTATTCAGTCCCAGATTCTATCTGATGAAGTTGCAACACCAACGGCCTCCGCGTAACAATGCCTTATAATACAAGAAAAAAAAAAGATATTGAAAGAAGCATATCTTCAACATAACTATCTTCACATAGCTTGGGGGTAAATGTCAATTTTAATCATGAGTACATTATAATGATAAACAAGATTGTGGTGGATTAAATCCAATTTAATCATGATTCAGTAACACCTTTCAAATCCTATATTTAGCTAAACCAACACTGCATTATAATTCCAACATTTTCAGTGTTTTCAATTTCTTATTTCTCATGCTATGAATTAAAACTTAATTGCAGGAAAAGAAACGAAAATTTACCAGACCCTCGAGGTAAGAAATCCCTCCCTACAATGCTCTCCAGAACCGACGATTTCCCAGAGCTCTAATTTTCCATTAAAAAAAACGTGTAAAATATTTAAAATAAAACATTAAATAAATGGATTGAATCGGAAATTTGACCTGGCCGCCAACAACAGCAACAGAAGGGAGAACTTCCCAGAGAGACATTCCTTGACCGCCATGATCGCCGAGGACAGTGCAAGCTCTTTGGATTTTGTTTATCAGCCCGATCAAGCTCGTCATTGTCGCCATTTTTTCACTATAATAATAGAGGTTTTTGGATCGAAATGGATCTTCGTACGTCGGATCAGAAAAAAGGGAAACGGGAGTTCTGATACGGAGAGCCGAAGAGAATAAACCAAAAAACGGTTTTAACGAAAGTGATGCTTTGCATGGGAGAGTATACTATTTCTAAATTTTAAATTTGATCCTTATATTATAATTTTTTATAATTAAGTCCTTTTACTACTTTTGATGTGAAAAATATTGGTCACTCCCCTAATTTTTACCGCTAATTACAGACAAGTCGTCTATAAAAATGTAAAATAACTTTTTCAGCCTCTATGTTTTCAATGTTTATTAATTTGCCCTTAAAATGCTATAAATGAAGCTTGCTTATGGGAAACCACAGATCTGATATGGTTACAATAATATTAACAATCTCGAAAGAACGACAAATCACACTAACTGCAGATTACAAATATGAACTTCAAGAAACGAAAAAGAAAAAGAGGGGGGATCAATTCAAAGCTACCTATACAACCTCATGAGCGAAAACCCGGCAAAAGGTTAGCCCACAGTCGATAGGGTTTTTTTTATCTGTTTTGTTTTTACGCTCATCTCTACACAAAAGGAATAAGCAATTTATGTCAGAACTCGAAAGCATACCGATTTCTTCTCCTCGATGATATAGGTGAATGTAGGTTGATCGCCATGCGTGTGATAATTTTATAATCGATCGCCAAAGCAGAGGCAAAAAGTATTTAAGAGTATATATAGCTATATGTTATGAAACAAAGGACCCAGAAGAGACCCTATGCAAATTTACTCGGAATTGAAATTTGTCGTCATTGAGCGTTGTGCGTTATCCCACTCCGAGATGCAAATCTGCATAAATTTCAGAACTTGTTAGCCGAAATCAACAAAAACTAAACTATCTACATAACCTATGAAAGTAAAATAGCATGGTGACATTTATATGTTAGGCGGCAAAGAAAACGATTTAACAAAGTGGATGCGTTAGAAATGATCACTCCCAGTAAATCGATATAACATCTTGCAATGCACACTTTAGAAAGATTAGTAACAATCAGTGATAAAATCTATAGAACATCTAGCTATGCACATTCTCGAAAGCTCTAGACTGCAGTGAACAAAGAGAAGATAGGCAAAACAAGAACTAAGTCGATATATACTCGGAGTTTTAACTAGGAAGTTAATCTCAAGAAAAATCTATATAAAATCTCACAATGCACACGCTCATACACAATAAACTGCAGTGAAGACGGATGAGAATGCAAACTAACAACCAAATTGAATCATACTTACCATATATTCTACAAGAGTACAGTTTTATAGCCCAGAGATTAATTTTCATTTTGTAAACTTATACATGTTTGTATTTATGATGTACTGAATAAGAAAATGTCATTTATGTTTCAAAAAAAGCTTGACAAGGCGTGTAGATATCCTCCGTACTTTTTTTTTTCAAAAAAAATGAAAAACCATTATTTTGATATGCTAGATGACAGTCTACACTACCACTTTGGCCCAACAACTTTGGCCAACAAGGTCACAAGTCCCATATTTACTACCCAGGGCCCCATGAATGGGAGAATCATTTTGTCTAGTGGAAACTGGAAACCTACATCACTTTATCACGTGTAAATTTAGAGCTATCATAATACTACAAAAATATTAAACATGTATGAACTTTGACATTCAAGGCAAAAATGAAAATGCAAACACTTGTAAGGATTGACCATGAACCTAACCCCACAAGATATAAAGGACCAATGCAATCAACTAATACAGATGCTAATTTTAACCTAAAGTTTAGGAAAATGAGGAACATTAAAATTTGAACAATCATATAGAAAAGCACCTTCCAGAAAGCAACTGAGCAGCAGACCCCTTGGAGTTGCCGATCCGCTTGGCCCTATTTTCATGCTCTTTCTCTACACGCATGGCAGTAACCTCTTTCTCCATAGCAGCTACTTCTCTTCTCATCTTTTTAGCCTCAACTCCCATTGCCTTTGTCAATGTATCCACCTTCTTAGCGAGCATCTGAAAATTACTAGGATTATTAAAGCATTTATCCATAAAGATAAAACAAATGACATTGAGTTGAAGGGACAAAAGTATTAACCTCAATTGCATCATCCTTATCCTTGAGGCTTTGATCTTTCTCATGACCAACTTTCCTCAAAGCTATGACCTCTTTCTGCAGCAAATCATACAACACTCCTGGAACACTATCTTCTTTGTCAACTGGCTGGAAATCATCAGGATTTTCTTTATTTGGTGCCTCACACTCCTTGGTTCTTTCAGAAGGCTGGTTGAATGAAGTATTGGAGCCTGTTCCATTTAAAAGCATTTTAGCCCTGTCTAATGATCTTGTTCCTCCATCAAATGACTTTGATGTTCCTTTAGCATGCTTCAACACTGTAGTAGAAGACAAAGAGGATCTCGTTTGAGAGTTCATAGGTTTCTTGGATAAAAAACCATTGGAGGCAAGTTTTGAGAAGCTATCAGCTCCACCAAGCGACTGACGCCTAGAAGGCCCATTGCTCATGCTTCTCCCATCTGATGTACTGCGATTAACACTATTAGAGGATCCTCCTCTTAAGCTCTCTTCTAGAACTCTAAGACGCAATTGATATTTCTCCTGGCAAATAAAGAAAAAAGAGGCTCTTATTTCAAACGCAACAGCGTCAACATAGAAAACAAAATGCTAATTGTCCCAATCAGATTATTACTTTCAACTGAGCTTCAGATTTTGCTGTACGCTCTGTTATAGCAAGCTTTTCCCGAAGTTGCTGCATTTCTGCCTGGAAGAAATGAAGTCCTAAATGAATAGAAAGTATAATTTTAAGTACTACAGTTTGGGTAAATAAGAGAAACTATCCACAAAAACCTGCAAGATTCTACGTTCTTCCAACCATTGTTTTACAGGCATCACTTTATCATTAGCATCTTTCCACTCATTTGCTACAACTGTAGCAACCCTATTGGCAGATACTCTTGCACGTGCCAGCTCTCGATCAAGAGTTTTTCTTTCCTCCTAAGGAACACAGAAACATTATTTTGAGAAGAGCTTTAAGACTATATCAACAAAAAGGAATTGGGAAAAGTCGGGCACATTACATTCATCTCCTGAACTTTACGCTGGTAATCTCTAACAGCATTTGCAGCAGCACCGCCAGCAAGAACAGCCTCTTCAAGCTCCCTTACTGTTTGTGTAAGCTTCTCAACCTCTGCAACCTTTTGGCGATGCATTTTGTCCAAAATTTTGTTTTCTTCCTATCATACAGAAGTTATAGATAAGTGACTTTCTTCATAAATAGTTTATAGATTATGCAAAAATAATGTCCATCAACTCCTTATGCACCTGTGAAAAGGAAACACCAATAATGATTATAATACCTGGCAAATTTCTATCTGCTTCATCAACTCTTGGTTTTTATTTTGGAGATCATCCACCATGGATGCTTTGGCCAATGCAACTTTTACAGTCCTTTCAGCTTCAAGTAAAGCTGCTTCTTTTGATTTAGTTAGACGATCAAGGGCCCTGTTGTCATCTTGAAGCTTTGCAATCTGCAAAGAGAACCAAAAGAACTAATCTGTAAGAAACCATCACACAAAAGCTACAGAAAAACTCTAAGTCTCTTAATGCGACAAAACCAAGTGTTCAAAAGATTTAAGAAATACCTCTTGGCGAGTAAGCTTCAGCTCAGCCTCCAAGGGTGCAAGAATTGCTTCAATTGGAGGCATATCATCATCCTTTTGAGCAGCATGAACCCTCCGCAAAGTGGCCTCAGCTGCAAATTGGGCAGCCATGGACGCCCTCTTCTCATCATTGATTTTCTTGATTTCAAGGTTCTGCAGAACTTGTTTATTAACTAAACATAGAAACACAACAACCAAAAAAAATAATGATAGAAGACACCTAAGCAATACCTTGCTTTCGAGAAGCGATTCATTCAATTTAAGCTTTTCCTCCATTCTTGTGAGCTCATCAGTGAGCTACGGTACAAAAGATAAACAAAAGACAGTCAGAATCCATCTCAATCACAAAAAATATATATAATCACATTTCATACGTATCCAAAACTGCAACAGTCCTGGGTTAAATTTATATATTGAATGACTACAAAAGGTCGATAAACTATGTTTGATGCAAGAGCAATGACAAGTTTAGAAGAATCACAAAAATACATAAAAGCACACGTTTTCCATGACAGTAGTAAGGAGCAATTGTAAATTGTAACATACAGGTATAGAATTCATAAGGCAAAGAGGGGAATTAACCATCAAATAGTCATGAGACCAAATACTATAAAAATATAAATGGAGGAAGAAGATTTAACATAGTAGGAAAACTAGGAGACGTGTTCTAGATTACAGGTAGACATGAAATTTTGCAACAGCTTTAACAATGAAAATCTAACAAGACTAACGGACAGGACCTAGGCAACAAAACAAATGCAAAGCAGTGAAATTAATGTCATAATCTTTGATTTGAAATAAACAATACAGATTCTACAAGGAAGCCTGAGAATGAAGTTGGATAAAACACCAAAGAAAGATTCATTGTGTTAGATGAGACAGCACATCACTGGACTTTTAAAAAATTACAAAGCAACAAAAAACAATGATGAAAATTCCACCGAACATGACTTTGACATAACAGTTACTATATCTATGTTGAATTTAAGCAAATTATATCCCAAAGGTCAGGAAACCAACATTCCAACCATCAGAAGGAACGCAGTTTCACTATCAGCAATGAAGAAACAGGCAGAAACAGCAACTTACATATAAATACAAAGGATCTACTTTCGGATATAAACAGCTCCATTTCCCATCAATTTATCATTTTTTAACAGTATCATCTCAAAACTTCGAACAATTTACAGAACTTTTCAAAATTATTTACTATTTTAACAAGTATTGCTAGAGCGTATTCACCATCAGTCAAAATTAATTTCTTACATAATTAAAATCTAAGGTTTAATTTCAAATTAAAATAAAAGTTCTAATCAACCTCTTCAACAGCCTTTTCTCGTTGCCTTTCAGACATCCTCAATGCCTTGATTTCTGCATGTGCTTCTCCCAGTTCTCTATCTTTATCTGCAACCCAATCCAACAACACAAAAAGATAGGATGAAATAAAATACGGTTAACTGTAAACTAAATAGCAGCTAAATTGGACCAAATCAAAGCAAAAAATCAACTAAATCGAACCACATTTCTGACCTCTTACTTCATTCTCCAACCGATTAAGCTCCACTTTCACCGGATCCGACCCGTGAAGCAACGTAATGAACTCATTATCCGCATCGAAACTAGGTCTAGCAGCTCTCCTCCGCGACGAACCTTTCCCTCCACTCTCCTTGAACGACGCCGACACTGTTAACGGCGGAGCTACTCCCGCCGTGGTCGACATCATCCTCACCGGCGACTCACTCCTCCAATTGCTACCTATCTCCGCCGCTTCGCCGACAATCTCCGTCATATCCGATCCAAACCCTTCCTCTCACCGCTTCTCCAAGCACAAAATGCAAACAACCCAAAAAAAATCAGAAGAATCTAAAGAGAAAGTGATTCGTTTCACATCTAAAACTTGAATTAGATCCAAACGCTAAGGTTTCAGAATCAGTTGAAACACGGCCGTTGAACAGATTTTCAGATATAGGGAGGAAAAAAATTAGGCGACGGTGAAGAATGGAGAGAGAGAAAGCAATGGCAATGCTACTACTTTATTACTAGTATTATATTTCTCTCACTAGATTGTTGGGTTATAAATCTGGTTACAGTGACTGAGTGAACCGAGATAAAGCAAAGAGTGATTAGGCAATTGATTTTTAATTACTTTAATTAATAATTGATAGATAAAGCAAGGAGTGATTAGGCACGGGGTTGCTTAATGGACCAAGACCCAAATATAAACCCGTTGGAAAGGGCCTATTTTTATAAGTGGTTTTAGGCCCATTTATATGTCATCACGTCATATATGATTTATCTATTTAAACGTAATTTTTAAAAATTATCCATTCTAATACGTAAAATTAAAGATAAATTTTATCTTTAAAAAATAAAATAAAATTTTTTATTAAATGAGATCATGAATGACTGGGTGAGTAAAATTCATCTATTAATTTTGTGCTTACGAAAAATATGGTTAAAGTTTTTAAAAATTATAATAGAGGTCACTCAATTATATGTATAATTACACTTGAGTTACTCAATTATTAAAATTCATATTTGGGTTACTTAACTAGTTAACTATGTGTAAGGTTATATTTGGGTCAACAATTAATAAATGTTACATTTGGATAACTCAACTACAAGTGATGTTATATTTGAGTCACCCTTCATATTTAATAAAAAGTTTATCAATTTGTATATTAAATTAATTAATAATTTTAAAGAAATTACTCTAATATTAATAAGAGTATACAAGTAATTGAAAGAAAAATGACCATATTGATATTTTTTAAAAATAAAAAGTAACCCAAATATAACCTTACTTATATATAAAAGACTTAAACATAAATTTTAATAATTAGATAACCTAAATATAATTATACTCATAATAAGCTCTATTATAATTTACCCAATTTGTTTACATCCGAATCTAGACCAGCGATAAGGGATGATTTATATTATTTGATAATTAGTCAAAGATTCGTATTCCCCACTGAAATCACATATTTAGTAGAATCTTAATCCTTTATTATATTTATGTGAATGATTAGATGTGATTTCATGAATTAAATTTTAAAACGTCAAGAAAAGGATTAAATTTATAGTAGAAATTTTTAATACATTAATAAAAATATATAGTGGTAATTGTATTTTTTTATTTTATTAGTGTAATATTATCATACAGATTTTAATATTTATTTCATAATTAATTGTTTATTTTTTGATAAAATTAAATTAATTTATTAATCATAATTAACCAAAAAGATTATTTATAATTTTTACAATTAAAAGATTTAACCAAATATTAGATCATAATTAAATAATAATTTATATAGTTTACCTAAAATTTATTAAATACACCGGTAAATAACCATTTACTTACCTTATTTAATATATTTTTCTGTTCAGCTTTTTAAATAAAATCAGTTTTAAAAGACAAGCTTCCATGTTGTTTTGATTCTCGCCACAAATTTTATGAATCAATCGCGCCTAAACTTCCTCTGAATCCTCCATTCAACAATTATATATAGGTAACCACAGATCCTGTGCTTTTATGTATCCGAAATTCTCTTTTTGATTTTGAATTTTCTCGTTGTTTTCTCTTCGATCTTGATTTTTGTAGCTGAAATCTTTGATTCCGATTGATTAAAATCCAATGGGATTCGGATCGATTTTCAATCGGGACACGAAGCAACAATACCCTAATTCAACACCATCTCAAATCCAAACCCCGCCGAGAAATTCCACCCAAATCCATCTCCAAGAACTCGAAGAAGTCTTCAAGAAGTTCGACGTCAACGGTGACGGCAAGATCTCGTCGGCCGAACTCGGTTCCATCATGGGTTCCCTCGGCCGAAAACCCTCCGACGAAGAACTCCTGAAGATGATCAAAGAATTCGACGACGACGGCGATGGATTCATAGATTTCCAGGAATTCGTGGAGCTGAACACCAAGGGAGTGGATTCGAATGATGTTTTGAAGGATCTGAGAGATGCGTTCTCCGTGTACGATATAGACGGGAACGGCTCGATTTCGGCTGAGGAACTTCACGAGGTTCTTCAAAGCCTGGGAGATGAGTGCTCCGTTGCTGAATGTCGGAGGATGATAAGTGGCGTCGACAGGGATGGGAATGGGACGGTTGATTTCGAAGAGTTTAAGGTTATGATGATGGCCGGAACAAGGTATGTTTCCATGAATTCTTCGTAGACACTTCTTAGCTCGAAAATCGATCGTAAATTGTCTTTAAATTTTAAATTTGAATATTTTATTTAAATAGTTAGATTTGCATATTCAATTTTTTATATTTGAATATATTAATTGAATTGAATGTTTAGCATAAAAATAAGTCTATTTTACTATAAAAATTTTTATCTCGAATATTATGAGTATTATTAAATTTTTTAAATAACGTGCGTTTAAATTTTGATATTGTGAATGACACAGGTTGTGATTTGAGTTATCCATTTATTGAACTTGGTTTGAATTCTGAAGTAGGTGAAACAAAGTGGTCCATAACAGATATCTATGTATTTTATTCGAATTAATTATATATTATTATATATCAATGATTATTAGAAAAGCATTTGAATTGTAATTTATAATGTAAAATTATGCATAAAAAATGAAACAACTAAAAGAACCATGATCATATAAATTTGTATTGTACCATGATCATAATTATTTGTATTGCGCGTGATTTTCAAAATTATATCAAAATGTACCATGATCATATAATTATATTAGAATTTTAAAATTATTATATATAAAAATAAAATAATAAATGATGTATTTAATTTTTTTATTACAATTATTAAGCTATTGAGTTGTTTTCAGTACAATCATTAGGCTATTAATTCATTTTTATTGTAGTTATTGTCATTAAAAATGTTAGTATGATAGTTAAAGTATTCTGAGCTGAGTAATGATGTACAATTGATTGGTTGAGTTAAAAAAAACTTGACAAAATAATTAATAATAATAATAATAATTTAACTTTTAAAAATTGTAATAATTGAATTAATTGAAGTCGGGTTAGAGAGATTATTTATTTGGGAAGAAAGAACAAATTTAAAAATACTATATAAAACTAAAAATGTTAATGGCCCTCCTTATTCTAAAGCTAGCCATAGCTAAATTTTAAGTTTAATATTACTCTTTTTGTTAAAAAAAAAATACCGTGTAAGTTTTACCGTTATTTTTTAACTACAAGTATTAAAATAGTAAAAAAATGTTTTAAACATTATTTTGTCAAGAAAATTAATTAGATGATCAAAAACGAAACACAAAAATAGGTAAGGTGCCAAATGTGTAGTTTACCCTTTTTTTAACATAGAGTTTGGACTGTGTATTTACTGTGAAAAAACAAATACATACACGAAACATTTACCATTTCCAAGTTGGAAAACATGGCTGCTTCCAAACTGCTTATCACAACATTTTCCCACTTCCGCCCACTAACTTGCGCCGCCGCCTGGTACCCAGCGCGACTGGTTCCTCAACCACCGGACCTCCTCAAGTGGGTCAAGAGGGAAGGTGGGTTCGTGCACGACGCAGTGATGATAGCACAGGATACCACATACGGGCTAGGCCTCGTCGCCACCGGAGAAATCCCCAGAGGCTCTTTTGTGTGGCTTAAAAGAATTTTTCATATAAGTCTATAACACACATGATAGGTTCTTCATATCAGGAAATACTAAAATTGTTTTCGTGAGTGATATCATGGAAATTTTCTTTATTCATCTACGTTAATAACTACCAAGTTTTGTTAATTGGGCGGTTTAGCTTTTTAAATTGGACTCTCTGGGAGCCTTTGACAGAGGAATTATGGGTAATGAAAGAGCAAAGGTTGGATCCTTTTGGTGGCCTTACATCGGCAATCTCCCAGAAACTTACACTGTACCGATCTTCTTTGCTGGAGAGGATATAAAGAACTTGCAATATGCTACTCTTCTTTACCAGGTATATATTTTCATCATTTATGTTACTGAGTAGGAAATGCCATATTTTCTTTGGATGGATTTTAGTTGACCCAATGTGATAGACACTAGTGGAACAAAAGGTCCCGTTTTCTTCTGGAGTGGGAGCAAGAAGTAAAAAATGTCATCGTCCCTTGGATGGGCAATGTCAGCAGTCCCATTTTATTTTATTGAATTTAACCAAAAAATATGTCAGATAATAATAGATTAAATTAAAAATCAACACTTAAATTATGTTCTTTGTTTGATTTTACTCTTATCTAAACTATTACAAAACATTTTAAGAATTGTTTAAAATAAATATCTTAATTATATTATTTTTTGTTTTTAGTCCTTAAATTATCTATTGATCAAGACAAAATTATGATGTATTTATTTTAATAAAAAATAAATAATATAATTTAAAGGTTAATTTTTCATTTAAGTCTTTCTAGAATGTGAAGCTTCCCCAAACGGCAATCAGCCGGCATTTTGATGTAGTGGTATAAGCTACTATTAATTAATATTCATGGACAAATGATTTTCCTATAAATATTTTATAGAAAGAACAAAATAAAAGATTTCTTAATTTCTAGAAATTTAGAACATTCTTTTACACTGAAAAAATCAAACTTAATTGACAATAATATATGAATTTAAAATATTTTCCATGATTTCTTATCCAATAGCAAGTGGGTAAATATAATTGGCTTGCATGTTTACAAACTTTAATTTATAGCCATTTAGAAGATTCTTAAGACAATTAAATTATTAAAAGTCTAAGGATTATTTTTATAATTGAGTTTATACTAAATAATTAATTTAGTTTTATAAAAAAATATATATCTAATTTAATTATCAAACTCATAAATTCTATCATTTAGATATTTCGATTTAATATATTTGATTAATAACGATTATTTAATATGCTGAAATGATAGCTCATATATAAATGATGGTATGATAGAAAGATAATGTTTAATTTTTTTAATTGAAAAATTAATTAATTTTTTTGAGTTTAAATACCAAATTAAGTGCATCTTTTACAAAAAAAAAATTAAATTAATTATTAAGTACGAATTCATGGATAAAATACCCCCTAATCTCATTAAGTACATGTCGTCCTCGACGAGATTATTTTAGAATTTTATGTTTTATTTTTAGAATTTACGGAAAAATATTTTTGAGTAATTATAAAATATAAAATTTAATCTGTTAGCAATTTATGGCACTTTTAGTATTATTTCAAGGTTATTATTAAAAATTTACCTAAAATACCAAATTAATATTTTAATTATAGTTTAGGAGTTAAATTAAATATTAACTCTCGAATTTACCTGACTCATTAATTTTTTTAAAAAGATTAACAATAGTTAATAGACGAGTGATAAAAAGTTTGTCAGTGATAAGTTTATATGAGATAAATAATAATTTATTAATAGTTAGGTGACTAAAATATAATTTACCAGAAATGAAAGAATTAAAGCATTAAGAAAATGAAAGCCTCCTCTCTTTGATCAGCCAAATTATTAAATGGGATTATTTGTCCAAAAAAGTATATTTAACCAAATCATGTTAAGTATCAAATGATTGACTTATTTTATTTAATAGTTTGATTATTTTTAATGTAAAATAGAATTCAAAACTTCAAAATAAAAAATATATATAAATCTTGATGGTCCAAATTCAACTTTAGGAGAATTTATCTAATTATTTTTATAATTAGAATAATTTATTATCTCTTGAAATAGTCAAAACCCAACTATATATCATCAAGACTTTCTAAATTATTCAAGAAAAGAATAGGAAAAAAAATGTTCTATTATTTCATTAATAAAATAAATTTATGATCTATGAAAGTTTCGAATAACCCAAATTGACTGTGTTTGAAGTGAATAAAAAATTATGCATGAACCTACTAGCCTCAGTAGTTAAGGGAAACGTTGTTGTTTTAGAAGTCACAGGTTTGAACACCAGTAATGTTAACATAGTGTTTAAGCGATCAATGTCTAATAATTGAGAATATACTCTAAAATAAATATTGTTGTAACACTGTAACTGATTAAAAAATTAAAGTAAATAAAATGTTATCTGAAATAAAAAAATTAAAATAATTTTAAATTATTTAAATTAACTCGAAGATATTTATTTCCCCCATTTTTAGGTTAATTGATTATACAATTTTGTGTTGAATGTTAAAGTATAATCTGATAAGTAATAAATTGGATTTTTGGCGACATAAAAGATTAAAATCAATTAATAAAATGACATATAATATAACATTTTTTTTATTTTAGTATTTTACGGTTAAAAATTATCTTTTTATTAAAATAGAGATCATGAACAGAACTTAAAAAATCCATGTCATGTTTAACATTAATTTTTAACAGTGAAAAAAATACAAATATAAAGAAATTAAAAAATATCTATGAAGAGAAAAACCAAAATATAAATTTTCAATTATCAAACAACTTATAAAGTCATACCCTTAATAAATTAAAATTTAAACATTTTCAAGTATTTATTTATCCGAAATTCTATCCTTCCTTTCTATATACAAACAAACCGATTCCAACTCCCAACCGTTTTAACATGGTTTGATTGTTGCATTTAAATTTAGGTTGTTGTCGGGGTCACAGGGAGGAGATAGCAAAGGAAAAGTCTAAAAAAGAAGGAAATAAAAAAATAACTCAATACATTATTAATTAAAAAATATATTTTAAAGATTCCTCAATTATTTCCGAAGAAAAACTAAATTATAAAAAATATCATTTTTATTATTATTTTTTTAAAATTACAAAATAATTATTAAATTTATTAAAATAATATAAATGATCATTGAATGTTAAAAAAATAAAAAAAAAAATTAAATTGATGTTTATTTTATAATAGTTAATAAATTTAACAAACATTTTTATAATAATTAATAATTAAAACGATATTTTTCATAATTTAACTACTACTGAACTGGACAAAAATGACGGAATATAATAATAATAATAATAATAATAATAATTATTATTATTATTATTATTTTTTTTTTTAATGACGTGGACTCCAATGCACTTTTTACCACTCTCGTGCGAGCTTGACAATTTCAAACCATCCAAGTTTTCGTTTTTCTAGATTTTTTTATTGATTTAATCATTTTTAAATAATTATTATTATATTCATTCCATTGAATATAATATATAATATACAATAAATATGATTTGAATCTTCTGAAGCTTTTAAATATTTGAATTTCGTATGATTTTTATATGATTTAAAATGTTACAATTTGATTTTTTTATTTTATAGAAATTAAGAAGTTAGTTTAAATAATATAGCTAAACTTCGACGTTAAACTATTACTTTAGAAATCATTAATTAACTAATTTATATGTTTTGAATTAATAAATAAATAATTATTTAATATACCAATGATAAAAATAAAAAATATTTTTTAATTTTATAATTATTTTAAGATTTAAGTTTTAGATTTTAAAATTTAGGAAGTTTGGTAGGTCTATTTGATAATATTATTTTTAAACTTTTTTTAGATAAATATATCATTTTAAATATTTTTTTTAAAAAAAAACTTCCGGCTCATATAGATTAAATTTATATTTTATCAAACGTAAATTTAAATTTTATGTTTTTGTCAAACGCGAATTTAATAGAATAAAAAATTTATAAATTATTTTTTTCTTTCTTACTTTTAGAATTTGTGTTTGGTCAAATACGAATTTAACTGATATAGACTGAAAGAAAATATTTTTTAAATCTTGTTCGAAGGATGTTATTTATTCAAATAAAAAAAAATTTTATCAAAAAAATTAACTATGTATTCAATGTTTTCTATGAATTTTTAACTAAAATATTAATAATGATGTTAAAAATAATAATTTAACGATTAAAGTTAAAATAAAAAATAATTTAGCAGAAAAAAAAAATGCTTGCTCACACGACACTATTCCATAAAAGTCAATGGCTTTTTACATCAGAAGCCATTAATTTAGTTTCTTTGAGAAAAAAAATGTATTTAACTAATAGTGGAGATCATTCATAGATTTATTATCAAAACTTGATTGTTTCAATTAATTAATTATTGGGTACAAAATTAATTAATTATAGGCAAAGCGCATAAAACGTCACTAAAATAAATAAAAATAAATTTGTGATCATAAATTTTAAAAATTATAAAATAATAATTATTTTTTTATTATATAACGATCCTTATCAATTATCATTAATAATTAATGATTATTTTATAATATTTAAAAATAAATTAATAATTATCTTATATTCGAAATTAAAAGAGATAATTATGACAATAATTTAATTTAATTTTTTATTTTGGAATATAGGAGGTCATCGTCAATATTTTAAATTTTAAGTTAATTTTTTTGATACAAATGAGAGAACGTCATATACATGTGATCTTCAAAATTAATAAATAAAATATTAAAAAAAGACAGAACGTCATCTGTAAGTGGTGTCCTCCCCCAAGTCGTCATGGGTAGGTGACATTCTCCTACTTGTACTGTAACTTTTGACATAGATTCTAAAATAAACTTTAAACACTCCATTTTCATAAATAAAAACTCTAAATGACCTAAAAATCCTAAACTTTCAATTTAAAATTTAATGGTAATTTTGTAACTTTTAAAATTTAAATGACAAAAAACATTGTTTTACATAGTTTAATGACCTCTACAGTACTTTACCCTTAATTAATTAAAATATGATAATACTCCCTATCTTCTTCTATAAATAATCAATCTGTTGTTCCATTGTCTTCCACTCATCTCTTAGTGGCCGGCTCGCCATACATTATCCTTTCCCTTTTTCAGCTGAATTTACATGGCTTTTTCTGACTAATTGTATCCCAAATTCTCCAATCAGATTTTTTTTCGTCTTTTTTTACAACAAAGGAGCAAGATTCCTTTGTTGGATTATGCTGTAAACCCTGTTCTTCGGCCAGTTTTTTCTTCCATCTTTTTTGACCATGGTTTGCTTGGTTTCTCGCTCGGGAAGGCTCTTGCAGCGATACGACAGCCTCGGCCGTCGCCAAGTTGTTGGGTGAGTGGGTCGTCCTGTTTGGACTTACGGTCTTTTCCACAGCGAAGATTTGGCTGAAATTTCTTTTTTTGGGGTTTACTTGTTATTTGATTTAGGGGCTTTGACTTACCTTGTTTTGGTCAGATTTTCCATGCTACGGCTCATGATTTTCTTTGATTTTGATGATTTCCAGGTGCATACCATACAGATACAAATCTAACGGTGATGGGACTCTGAGCAGTGATTTGGAGGTTCTTGTAATCTCTTCACAAAAATGCCAGAAAATGATGTTCCCCAAGGTACTACCCAAACTTCATCTCTTTTATAAAAAAAAAAAAAATCATATTTTTGAGGAAGAAACTGTAATAATTTGTTGCTTTTGATTATCAGGGTGGTTGGGAACTTGATGAATCTAGAGAAGAAGCTGCTTTAAGGGAGTCAATCGAAGAAGCTGGTGTTATAGGCAAGGTTGAGGTTAGTATTATGATTCATCCAACTGTTCAACACTGCTCTGAAATTGTTTACTTTAATTAAAAAATGATCTTGAAATAATCATCTTTACTGAACAACACAGTGCGAATTGGGAAAATGGGACTTTTTAAGCAAACGCCATGGCACATTCTATGAAGGTTACATGTTCCCTTTGCTTGTCAAGGAGGAACTTGCTTTCTGGCCAGAGAAAAATCTGAGAAAAAGAACTTGGGTAAGCTAATTAAGCTGTTATTCAAAAAGTCCGGACATGAATGTGTCTAATTGTGTGGTCCTTTCCTTAATTTTCTGTTTAGATGACTGTGAAAGAGGCAAGAGATGTGTGCCAGCATTGGTGGATGAAGGAAGCCTTAGACATACTGGTGGAAAGGCTAGCCTCCCTGCAACACCACAGGGAACAAGATATCACAAGTTGTTTGTAGATGGGGCATTTTTAGCCACTTACATAAGTTGGTTCTTGAAATTGAGTGTTGGATAAGATTATGTATCGAATTCGAGGATGAGTATATTCGATATTTTTTTGAAATCTGGTATACCCAGATTTTTGTACTCATCCTCGAATTTATGTTGGTGATTGTCTTATGTATTAGGAATTCATATGGAAAGATCTCATGTCTTACAAGCTAAGATCTTGAGTTTAAGTTGTATCTTGTGCAAAAGATCTTACAATTAAGTGTTTTACAATTTTCAATGTTAGTAATATTCATCAATATTCGACACACCTATAAAATTTTCCTAAGAAAATAAGAGTCTCAGCTTAATTAACCAAATTACATGCAAATTACAGAGTCACTATATAATCTAAACCATCCGACTATCTCATTACACCACTAACACCCAAAGATTAACTAAAAATTTAATTAAAAGAGGCTGAAACGTCAATTAGCAGAGAACTAAACGACACCTAAAAATTATGATGGTTAAAAAAAGGACTAGCTAACTTCACTACTTTACTGAGAAACCACCGACGGTGACACTTTTGGTGGTCGGCCGCGGCCCCTCTTAACACCGGGAGGAGGCGGAGGTGCAGTGACGGTGACGGCCGTCTTAGCTTTCTTAGGTGGACGTCCACGTGGACGACCAGTGCTGACGGGGGTTTTGGGCTTAGGGGGAGCTAACAAATCCTTGGGCTTCGGCGGACGCCCACGCCCACGTGGCTTAGGTTGTGATACGACGTCGTCGGACGGAGGAGACGCCTTGGGTTTCGGAGGACGTCCACGTCCACGCTTGGGTGGGGGATTTAGGTCGGGTTTCATGTAGTTGTTGTTGGCCATTAGGATTTCTCCGTTTTGTTTCATGAGTTTGAGGTGGTGTGAAAGGAGAGTGGAGTGATTCTCTGGGAGATCCGAGTGAGTCAACTCGATGTGTTTGGTGATTGATGCCATGCTCGACCCGTCTTTCTCGTTCAAAGCATCAATGGCTTCCATAATCATCTACCCAGAAAAAAAAAAAAAAAAAAAAAAAACAGGGAAAAACAAGATCAAACGAAATCTCCATAACCAAAAGAAAACAACAACAACGAAATGCAAAGTACCTGAGGGTAGTCCGGAAGAGAAGATTGTTGGAAAGCGTTAAAGCTTTGAGTAAGATCAGTTTCTTCGGTCGCCATTAAAATTCACCAAAAATATATTTTCTTTTATTAATTTACAGAAATGATTTCCTGAGAGAAAGAAGATCTGTAACTGTTTGCTTTGTTGATTTCTTTGTTGTGAGGGCTTTGGGATTTAAAAAGGGAAAAAGCTTTGGGATCAAAGGGAAGGAGAGGAAGAAGAACAATGGGGAGGAGCTATAATCCAACGGCCTGGGATGGCTAGTTTGGAACTCCATCTAACGGCTTTTATTTATTTCATACAGTTCACGAGGATCGATGACGTTGGTTCGAAGGTTTTCTGATTCTGGTTTAATTATTTTCATTTTTTTGAATCCATCGGGTTTTTGCTTTCTGCGCGAAAGCATAAAAGAAAAAGGTTTTCCAGATTTATTAACACGAATGAAAAAATGCCACGTGGTAAAACATAAGGGATTGAGAATTTTTAGAGGGCAATGCGAGTGAGCGTAGAGTTGACTTCATGCTTAGAAACATGGCTTCGTACCAACGACGGAGCGAAGGCTGGCCTTGGCTCCTCCAAGGATTTGAAATTTCATAAAAAGACCCTTAATAACTTTTGAAAATTTTAATTTGGTCACATTGAAGTTCTAAAAAATTAAGCTCAAACTCTAAAATTATCACCGTTTTAATTATCGATCGTTTCCCTTAAATACACTCTTTCGATTTGTCGGACTAAGACAATTATTTTCCTTCTATCGTCTTATACCATTATCAAATACAATAAGGCGGTAGGAGGAATAAAAAACACCATAGAAGGATCACATACAATTCTTAAGACATTATCGGATTGTAGAGGCATTTTTTTCATTAATCAAATTTTGATGTCATCAAAATTCAATTATGAGTTTATTAGTTTAAATTCGAATAAAAGTGTATTGTAATACAAATAATTATAATTAAATATGTATAAAAACATAAAAAATCGTTTTGACTCAAATTTTATAAACTCAACCCGAAATTTTTTAAAATAAGATTAAATTGTAAAATAAAACTAACAAACTCGATCAATTAAAAAAAAACTTTAATACGACTCGACCAGACACTTGTCCCGATAGAAAAGAGATGAAAGGGTTGTTGCAGTGTCATCAAGCCTACATTAACTCACTCTTTTAAATGCTCACCCTTCTTCCCTCTATAATGGCTTTTCAAGCAGACATTCATTTCAAGGGGTAACTTTTTTCTTCTTCTTCTTCTTCTTCTTCTTCTTCTTCTTCTCCTCCTCCTCTTCCTCTATTACCAATAGAATCTTTTGAACTTACAAACCTTAAATATAATATATTAAATTAATTGGGGTTAGTTGACAAAAGCTTATTCCAAGGAAATTTCTAAGACGCTCTTTTTTAATTTAATGATTTGTCTGAATTTTCCTCCTTGAGAGGTTGAACTATGTTTTGTCCTTAGGTGACAATACTGAAACAGATTACTAATAGATTATATTTATTTTTTAAATTGTTTTTATTTTATTTTATTATGTTAATTTGGAGTTGTTGTGCTCTTAAGGGAACTTATAACTTTTTTTCTTAGAATCATCTCCTTCATCTAAACCCTAATACACAGATTAGTAGGACACACCCACCCTTAAATATCAATTTGTATGCTTATTAATATGTGTTGGAAAGGTGCAGTGTCCCAAGTCATGAGAAAACGTGTTGGCCCTGTAGGACAGGCATCCTCTTTGAGAAAAATAAGACGCATTTAATTCTATAAGAACAGATATGACCGGGAATTCTAGGAATTATCAATCAAAAAACTCGTAGTTTAGGTTTAGAGTCTTACAAATAAAAAAATAGATAATTATTTTTTAAATATATTAATGTGATCATAAATTAATATTTATTTAATTTTTAAGTTATTTTAATAATATATACTGTGTACATTTAATACTCAAACTTGAATTACTTAAATAAAATATATTAGCTTTTACTAGTGAGACCACTCCTCGTATTTAGAATCTCCTACTAATTAATTGAGATTAATGCCAATAACCCATGTGAAACACCTTATTAATTACTATACCAACATATATATCAACTAAGATGGAGTTTGGAATATTAAAACCTTACCCTCTACCCTAGGCGAAAACCCTAGTTATAGTAATTTCCCTCTAAAAGTGAATTCTTCACCTTCAGCTTTTAATATTATTCTCTCTTGTGGAATTAACAGTGGTTAGCAGTTCCCATACTTTTCTTTTTTAGGGTTCCATCTCTTTCCATGGTGGTTATTATTTGAACCTTTCTTCCCATGGCAGAAAGTTGGGAACAGTTTTGAGAAGGAAGGAAAGCAGATGAGTTAAAGGAACTAAAGCAAATTTAATTCAGAACACAATATTGAATCACTTAGCATTAACAGAGAAAAAATCACAATACAACTACATAAGGAGGAGGAGGAGGAAGAAGAAGAGTATTAACCCTAGCCTTTTCCCATTGTCATTACTGAAAAGGCTAAAGCCAATGCTCCCTCTCTTATAATCATTCACTGATCACTAGAGTAAAATCTTACAGACATTTTTGTTAATTATGAAGAGGATTAGGCCCCGTATGAACTACCCTCTTATCATCTTCATTTCCAGAAAACACAGGTGAGCTTGAAGGAGCTTGAAGAGAATTTCCAGTACCGAAAACCCAGACTTTCCTCGGCGGAGCTGACCACAAAGACCGATGAACTCGTCGATGGCTATGACTATGGCTATGGCTACTTTCTTCATGAACAGCAAAACAAAAACCCAAGTGAGAGAAAAGCAAGATAATCCACAGAAAGAACAGTACAGCTCCTGAACTTGTCATTTGCAGAACAGACAATATGAAGATCAAAGAGAAGAAAGAACTTGTTTTAACTTTGGTCTGACTGCTCCTGATCTTATGGGTCTGGTCACATGATCTTGGCCCTTGATTCCTGGAACCTTCTTATGAATATGATATATATTTCTGAAAATCTTTGGAGTTCGAACCTTTTAAACTCTCAAAAGACCACCACTTCCACTGCTCCTGCCACTTTCTTGTTTGCTATTAGACATATCTGGTTTCTGGTGTCTGGTTTTTTGCTTGTTTTACAAATGGTATTGCATTTGTTATTAAATTTTCAACCCAGTGCTTGCTGGCCGAAGGTGTTGTGGGGATGTCCGGTATTAATAGTCCTTGTCTGGGGGGAATATTTTCAAAATCTGATGAATTCATATATATATATATATAATAGATTAATAGAACAAAATCTGAAGCTCTTTCTATTGTACCACAAGTTGTTTTATTGGTGTCTGTATTTGTATTTGGTCTGATATTATATTTAGATTCGAGTCAAATTTCTAAAGTGAATATAACTCTTTAAAAAGATATAGTTTAGACAAACATTACTAGCACTCGAGAATTAGTTTAGATGTTCATGTTTTCAGGGTTTTGTAAATGGATTATTATTTTGTTAATCAGTTTTTTTTATTACATAAACAAGATTAAGAACCATCCTATGTCCTTGATTTATATTTTAAACTTTGCCTTGTTTGGTGTCCCATTCCCTTTGGTTGATACAGCTGTTTTTATTACAAAAGCGTGGGGAATGGACCTGCATCCTTCCCAATCACATTCAATAATATGGCTGGCGGTTGGGGATTGACAGCTAATCCTTATTTACTCACATTCATGGGTCATACTCGTATATCAACGATCAGTTGGTTTAGGCCGTTCGGCATAACTTTTTTATTGACGTTTCGAACCGGCAAACTCGATACTGAATGACCCTTTAATGAAATGAGACATTAGTAGATTCTTTAGCCATCTCGAGCTAGCACCGTATCGCCGACTCCACCATCTGATAGTCACAACTTCCCTGAACCCGTGTCCTGAAATCCCAGTGATCTGGTGACAAAGAACATGAAAAATGGTGGAATGTCCGGTTGTTTCGGGATCGATGGTTGTACAGTTATGTCTTCCTGAACATGATCTACACTGGCGTCTCGATCCTCGTCGATTCTTCTATTGAATTCAGGCAAGCTAACAGAGTTTTCTTCTATTTGAATTCAATTGTTCCCCGAAGATCGACCGTCGTTGTTTTGATTGAAATTCATATTTTTCATGCAGCAGTAGACGATACTAGATTCTTGATAGCGTAAGAGGGGTATGAAATGTTACTCATAATTCTTATTCCAAACCCATGGGCCATGAAGAACATAATTTAGAATAAATAAACTATTTATTCTCGTATTTTTATTTTGATCATTAAATTATTTTTTTTATAAAATAATATTTAATGTTATATTTTTATTTTTATTTTGATATCAATCAATAAAAAATAAATGATAAAGCTGATGTACATAATATAACATTAAGTAAAAAATTTATCAAAAAATATTGTACGATTAAAACAGAAGAAACACATGAATGATAAAGTATAAATATATAGTTACCCTATGATTTAATAAAGGAGGCCAAATTAGATACCTCACTTACCTTAACATTCAGGCTTCATTAAAACACATTATTTATTTCCCCCTTTCCAAAATTTCTAGACTCGACTAAATTAATTCTAAGATTTAAATTTTCATAAATTTAAACTAGAAAAAAATTAAAACATGGAAAAATTATTGAGAGAGTCTTATTTAATAATTTTTTTATATATTATTAAATATATAAATCTAATTGAATTAGATTATGAATGACGTGGTAAACAGAGACTAATGACGGATATATGTACATGCTCGAAAGATTATATTATGAACCCTTTTCCACCACGTCATATGTAGTATCACCAATCAAATTCATTCATTTTATATTTTTTTAAGGTGAATCATCACTTTTTTTCTACATATAATTAGTGGTGGGTAGTTATCAAATAGTTGCTTAAAGATGGACGAACCTGATTATATGAACTACGGATGACATAATACAAATGGTTCATGATATAATCTCTCGTACATGTTCACCTAATTTTTTTTTAAAATCCACATATTCATCTTCAAATTTTTAAATTTTATGAATTAAGTCTTTAATTTTTTTAACATTTATAATTTGTATCACTTTAAAATTTCAAAATTTTTATGTATGTTTATCTTTAATTTTTTTTAGATCTATCATTGACGAAGACTATATAATAACTTTTTCGTAAACAGTAGGATTTGTTTATAAATATATTAAACACTGCCACGTAGATTAATGACTAATCTCAAAATTTAAAATTAAATAATAATTCAAGCTTGGAATTGTAATTTCACATTGGAGAGATTATACGTGAGATTCACCACGTTAGTCGTGGTCTCTAACTAATGAAAACCACTCATTCCAACACTAATCAATTATGTAATTAATATAATTTTTAGAAAATATAATTTTTAAAATGATATGAAAAATATGAATGAAGATTCATTGGTTGAAAAAAAATGAATTTGAGATTTGTGATGAAGTGAGTGGTTATAATTGGATGGACCATAAAAATGGAAGAAAGTTTCGCCTAACATTCTTTTGTCAATAAACTCATGAATCATGATCGATTATAAAAAATTATTAGATGAAACTAATTTATTATATATTTATTATTTTTATTTAAAACAAATTTTTATCATTTTTATATAAAAATAAATAATTATTTAATTTTTTATAATTTTATTTATTGAGATCTTAAATAACATACTCTATCTAATAATTTTTTCACTATAGATATAATGATGTGTCAAAATATCAAGTACTGGGGCCCACCATTTGGTGAAAGAATCGATGTTGATTTTCCTTCTCATCCAAATTAAATCCTACGGCTACAATCTCCCCACTTGTTTCACTTTCATTTCTGAATTATTAGTTATTACAGGATTAGAATGTGTTATTGGTTACTGTTAGGCAACTGAAAATAAGATTGAACCCAGAAATTTAAGAAAGTTTAATTAAAGAATCAGAGATTGAGAATTGAAAAACAAATAAATTGTTATTATTCAACAAGATCAATAGAAACTACCAACTTCCTGTTAACTTTCTTTTCCGACACATAATTTTCTTGTCCTAAAAGAAAACAGTAGGAAATTATACTTACTATACCAAATTCTTGCACAATAGCCTGGGTTCCAAATCAGTAGATTCCTACTCCCTTTCAAAAAGCCAGAAGGACCATGAACCCCGCTTCGAGATTCCGGGTTGGACCAACAGAATTTTGATCAACAGGGTACAGGGTCCATGGTGGACCAATTGTGTATACAACAGATGGTGGAGTAGGTGCAGCTGGACAGCATTGCCTCGGCGGGGGATACAGCACCGGTGGCGGAGGACACGCTGGAGGTGGAGGCGGGGAAGGTGGGGGGGGACTTTGTGTACATGATGGGGTACACTTGATGCCTTGATCAACACTTGGTGCAGCGTTTTCATCAAGCTCCCTTGATTTCAAGCCGTTGACGGGATAGGCGACGGCGGCGAGTACAAAGAACACGGATAGTAGCGCTATTGCAGACGAATTGAACCGGTTTAGTTTCGTCGACATCGTCGCAAATCGATCTGATCCTTAACTGTGATGCTTCTAAGAGAAATAGTTGGATGAGAAGGAAATTTTTGAAAGATGCAGAGCTTAATTTCTCCTTTACGTTATTAGGTACTTGAGACGTGTCCCTTGAGGGCTCTGTACTTAATTTTCTACCCTACGAGTTCCTTTACATGTAGGACTAGGATGGTCCCAAAAGTAAAGGGTCCCCCACAAACCTAAAGAATATGGGAGTTTGAAGTGAAAACAATTAATATACAATAAAATATTCAATTAAGTATTAATTTAATTGATATAAAAAAATTTAAACATGTAATGCTTTTTATTTTTAAAATAAATTTTTTAAGATAATTTTTCATATTTTTTATATATCATTAAATAAATATAACTCATTAAATAATATAATAAATTAAGATCGTATATTAATTTCTCGTGAAAAACGACATTGTAAGCTTTGCGTTCATGTATTTTTATTCGTCTTCCAATGTGCTTCAACCAAAACTTGGAATCCAATCCTTCCTCCTACTCCTTCCCTATAAATACATCACGAAAACTTCCATCAAACTCACCCAATCAGCTCTTTTTATACTCCCATGGCTCCAAAAGATCATCTTCCCCTAACCCTCCCTCGTGTTCTTATCGTCTCTAGACGTAGCGTCCGCAAGAACAAATTCGTAGATTTTGTTGGTTAAGTTTCATATATCCATCTGTTTTTTGTTACCCTTATTCGTATACTGTGTTTTCTTCTTCGTTTTCTAATGTATTGAAGATTGCAGGTGAATATCATCTTGATCTGATAGTCAAGCACGGTGCAGTTCCGGTGATCGTGCCACGAGTCCGTGGGGTTCATATGTTATTGTCAAGCTTCGAGCCAATCCATGGCGTTCTTCTCTGCGAAGGAGAAGATATCGATCCGTCTTTATACGAAGACGACGATACGTCAAGTCTTTCACCCGAACAAGTTGAAGAAATCAAGACACTGCATGCAAGTGATACCGCCATTGATAAGGACAAAGATTCGATCGAGTTAAAACTCGCTAAGCTTTGTCTCGAAAGGAACATTCCGTATCTAGGAATCTGCAGGGGGTCACAGATTCTAAACGTTGCCTGCGGAGGTACACTTTATCGTGATATCGGAACAGAATTAGCAAGGAACTTGCCGGAAAATCGAAGAGTTGTGCACATGGATTATAACAATTACGACGGCCATAGACATCCGGTGAGAGTGGTGGAAAACACCCCATTCCAAAGCTGGTTTAGGGATTCTTTACAGGAAAGGAGAATGGAGATAACGGTGAATAGTTATCACCATCAAGGTGCGAAGCGATTGGCACTAACGGTTTGTGCCAATGGCTTTCGCACCGGATGATTTAATCGAAGGGTTTTACGATCCGGATGTTTATAATCCGGACGAGGGTAGATTTATGGTAGGACTTCAATTCCATCCTGAGAGAATGAGATTACCCTACTCCGAAGAATTTGATTATCCAGGATGCCGATCTGTTTATCAGGAATTTGTAAGGGCTGTGACTGTTTTTCAGAAGAAACTCAATATCTCAACATCATTGCCGAAGCCATTGAAAGCTGGTGCAGAATTTCTTGAGGTATATGGTTTAAAATTTAAAACTTAAACTAGTTCCTTAATTTGACGAGTTACGTAACTTACGTTACACAATAAAATAATATCTATCAAGATCTTAATAATCCATGCCTGTCGTGTTTTTAAAGTTTAAGGATTAATTCGACACTCGGATTAACGTATACTTTCTTCTTGCATGCAGTTAAACACATGTTTCAGCGTGCAACAGGAGAATTGGCTGAAACAGATGGGAGCAACGCTGAGAAATGGCAGCCATTACATTGAAAACCTCAAGTTAAACCAAGGGAGGGAGAAATTGGCAAGAAAAATTATGGGGAAAATGTCTGTTGAACAGTTGTCTGATCTCATGTCGTTGTACCACATGATGGGGCAGATTTGCTCTGAAGTTTTGGAAAGAAAGCTGAATGAGAATGGCTGCTAGTGGCCATGAGTCTTCGGATGGAGGGAGCTTATGGAAACGTAGAGTAATAATAAAATATTATTATAATAAATCTTGGTAGAAATGGAAGATTTTATAGAAAAGTATACTAATAATATAATGTTATAATTTTATAAAAAATAATATTATAAAGTCTATTTTTTTTTTCGTTCGGTGTTATATTTAAAATTTAGGGTTTAAAGGTTATATCTTAGGTTTAAGATAACATGAATACAGAGAAAACAGAGCAGAACTATTACTTGAAGACTCAACAGCCAAAGCTGTTGTCATTTGCCAAGATACTCCAACAATGATGCAGCCTTCCGCTTGGCCCTCTCCGTGCCACTCTCTGCAAGCTCTTTCAAGGGTACATCGGCACCGAGCCGAATTACGCAGGCAAGATTCTTGGCATCTTTTGTACACAGAGGAAGTAAAGTGGCAGCTGCATTCTCTTTGGTTTGGGGAGAACCTGTTCTCAGAAAATCGACCAAAAGAGGCATGATATTAGCCTTTACCATAGCTGGCTTAGCGTCATGGTTGCTAGCGAGAACTGACAGTATCATCAGAGCCTCATCGGCCATGCAGTTTCTTGTATCCGACAACATTTTCAGCAACACTCCTATAATTCCAGCTTTGACAGCCCTGCGTTTGTTCACCTGATAAAGACATAGGCTGAACAAAGCAGTAGCAGCATCTTTCTTCCCCCTAGTCCTCCCATGTTGTAACAAATCTACCAAAGCCGGTATTGCCCCTGATGCACTGATTTTTAGTTTGTTTTCGTCTACGAGTGACAAACTAAAAAGGGTAGCTGCTGCATTCTCTCTTGCTTCATCGCTTCCACCTCTGAGAACGTGGACAATCAAAGGAAGGGCACCGGCAAGCACTATCAGAGACTTGTTGTTTTCATATATGGAAAGGTTAAGAATAGAAGTTACAGCGTGTTCTTGTAGTGAAACGTCGTCTGTTGTTAAAAGGTTAACCAGAATAGGTATTGCTCCTGCATCTGCAATTAGTATCCTATTATCCATGCTGCTTTTAGATAGTGATCGGATTTCAGCAACAGCAGCCTTACGTTCTACTATGCTTCGGCTCGAAAGCTTACAGACCAGAGCCTGGATGGCTGCCATGTCGCAACTAACATCATGGAAAGATCCATCACTCTTTTTGAGCCTACCTTTCACTATTCCACTCGGCTGCTCAATGTTATGTTTAGCACACCATTGATTTATCAGGCTTTTCAGAACATAATTAGGGGTTAGAATTGTATCTTCCAACTTCTGTCGAGTTTTCGGACACGTTGCATTTCCTCTATCTATCCATCTCTGTATGTATGATCTCTCATATGTCTGTAAAACGAAGAAGCTGAGATGAAAAGATATTGATAGAAATCAGAGACAGACTGTGTAGTAGTTACGGTGGAAAACTATACCTGCCCGGTAGCAACGATCACCGGATCCCTCATTAGTTCCAATGATATAGGGCATAGAAAATCATCAGGAATGACTAGTGCATCAGGTTTCTTGGTTTCTTCTAAACCCTTGGAAGTCACATTCTGTTGCATCCTGGAATCAAGTTCATTTGATTGGCAGACTTCAGAAGAGGTCGAATTGCTCGAAGAGTTGGTCTTAGTCACCTCATCCGCAGCATGTTGTAGAGTACTACAGTTCTCCGAAATGCCATCACATTCTTGTTCCGGTAGCTGGGACTCGGCATCAGAACGTTTTGGCAAATTCAAAGACCTATATCTTTCGGCAGCTCGTCTCAATTGAGATCTCGCCGATGCTACCTGGAAACAAAAAGGAATTTGATGTTAAAAAGGCAGTCATATAGGAGGGAAAGTGAAGAAAACATATAACTTCAGAAGTTAAACCTGTTCTTGAACCTCCTCCGAGATATGAAACTGATCGTATGGGATATTCCCTAAAACTGTCTCCAGTTTCCATGTAGCGCATTGAAATTGGGATGCAATTCTTTGGGCAGCTTCTTCCTTCAAGATACAAGAAATTTGATATAGATTTAGCTACAACATACATATAAAGACAAACAAAAGAAAACATAGGACACGAGAGTTTACAGAGTGATTATCGGAATGATGGGCGGAAGCGACGGACGAGAGACGAACAGCCTGGAGAGCCTCTTCTAGATCAGCCAACCATGAAACAGAAGAGGAGGGATGATCATGATCGTGATTAGACGAAAGAAAACCTTTGATTTCCTCGAGCAAACGCGTGATGTGAGCTATCAACATTACCAGATTCGTGCAATCATTTTTAAAGACGGCATTCGCATAATCAGTTCCAACAGAGACGATTTCGAGGACAAGGTGGAGCAAGAATGTGGTAGAAGCTTCGCCTCCATGCACGGAGGAGGAGGAAGGGAGTCCCCCGGCCATTTTGAAAGCCAGATTGGATAGAGACGAATAGAAAAGGATCGACGAGATTTGGAAACGGCATTTTGAGAAGAAAATATAAGATTAGTTAACAATAATTTGATTAGATTTGGAAGGTTAAACCCTAACAAGAAGCAAAAGATTCGCGGGAAAGAGGGTGCGAAAGTTAACGACAACAGAGAAAACAGTTGGATTTGGAATCTTCTTCCGAATCGACCGGCAGTTAAGTTCGTTACTGCCATGTAGGTTCCAGACCAAGTTAATTATCAACATCCTAACAACTAACAAGTTTAAGTTTGGTTTAATCTAAAATTTATCTCTAATCCCGCCTTTAATACACCTTTTCTTTTAATTTTTTCAAAAACTAGTATTCATTATTTAATAATTTGTGTTAAGTTTAATTTTAAAAAATAATAGTGTTATGATATTGATAAATTCTAATTTAAACCATATTCTATAACTATTATAGATTCATCAATTTTAATGTAAAAAACTATCCATTTATTACTAAAAAATTAAATTATCAAAATCTTATTTAAAATAGAACGAATTAATTCATCCCACAAATCAATACTAAATTGGAGTGATCCATATAACTTCAACTTCATTAAATTTTATAAATCTTGCAGAAAGTGTGTAAATTGTGGTGCTTTTTGGTAGCTTCAGAGTCGAGGTTTGATGTTGCTCTAATTCAACGTTAGACCTGCAGAAGCCAAATATACACTTGACTAAAACGGATGACTCTGATTAACTTTTTACTTTTTTCTTAAATGATAATCTTCAACGTAATCGACTCTTAATTTGAGTTATCTATTTCAGTCGTCAAACGATCCAAAAAACGTGTAAAACTTGAAGAATTTTCTTAGAAACAAACTTTTGCAATAGCTATGTTTATCAATGAATGATGATTTCATTTAGTATGTAGCCTCAACAGTTATCTTAGAAGATTTTCCATACCTTGCATAATCATCTGATGGATGAGGCTGTTGAAATTGCAAAGCCGTTAGCTGGAACAACAGATGAGCGTTGAATGTTACGAATTCTGTTTCTTCGAAGAGAATTCGGGTCAATTCCTGACTTATGAGCTGCAATTACACCTATAGCTTCCCAATAGTTTGAGACCTTGACCTGCATAAATGATGGCACTGCATTGATTATCGAGTGTTTACACTTTCGACTTCGATGCTAAACATGATTCTATTGCCTTAAATTTCTGCACTTCAGTTTTTTACACAAATGATCTCTAATGGGCCTTTCATTTCATATTCAAGGAAAAATATTTATTTTACAACCATTAAGCTCATAGGCAATATATAAAAAAAACTATAGAAGGAAATAGAAAGAAACTAATGATAAAAAATAAACAACTAGAAGCCATACCACTTCGATCCCAAGTTTATCTGCAGTGTCGTTTAGAACTGTTTCATTTTCCTCCACACAGATTATTAGAGGCTGTAAAGAGAGGGGGAGAGAAAGAAGGAATGTCAATATATAAAATCTCCTTTTTACCATAAAAAGGAAAAGGATAGATAGTTTTGCCTTCAAATGTGTTACCTTATTTCTCTTGCCTCTTGCAAAAGCGAGAGCACCATCTCCTCCACAAGCATCTATCGGAAGAATGACACTGTCAACATCACTTGCCAAGATACAACCCTTTGCTGAGAACTCTGGGGTTTTAACCAAGTACTGTGGTGCGTTACTAAGTCCCGCAAGGACACATGGCAGAAATGTGTATCCTATCTAGGCAAACCAAACGAAATGGGGACATAGGCATATGAGTAAGCAAGCTCGCATGTATCCATATATGATGTGTGTCTTTGTTACAATAAAACATTGTAACCAAAATATTCAGTCAAAATAGTGAATAATTAATCATATATTTTGTTTTTATCGTCTAATTTATTTATTGTGTTCTTCTATCAATGTTGCATAAGGGAGACCACAATTTCTTTTCATAAAACTTCACAAACCTCCTCAGCAGCTGATTTTGGGCTAAGAGATGAGGTCAAGGAAAGGGGAGATAGTGCAGGAGCATGTGCACAAGGTATCTGAAATTCTTTCACCACAAGATGGCTTATTATTGCCTCCACTCCGGCCAATATATCTATTCCCTGGAAGCATGTGCGTGACATGGTATCAGATAAAACTATTTGAAAACAAATCAGAATTCAGAAGTGGCATGTGACATCCATTGAAACTTAAAATATATATATAGAATTGATCCATGGAGACATGAAGACAAGCTATTGAAGAATTAAATTATTAATATTTTATGGGTTCAATTGTAACTTTAATGTAAATTTAGGATATTTTAGATAACTTGGGTTATTTTAAGGTGATTAGCTATTTTGTGTTTTTATTAGTGTTAGGGTTTAACTTATGAAAACCTATGTTATTTTAGTTTCTAGAAAGACAGTTTTTGATACACGGATTTTGAGAATTCTTGAAAATTTCAGATTATGGATGGAATGCTAAAGTACTTAGATTATTATACATCAACAAGGGCCACAGATCATCAATTTTTATAAAGTTTGGGACTTGTTAAAGCTTATGTTATTTCAATGTCCGTTAGGTTTTGGTTCACAAGATACTGATATTTGAAAATAAGGTTTAAGAATTCATGAGATTTTGGAGATTTGGGTAAAGATTTACAGAATATTACTCGAGGGTTATTACCTGTTATTAAGAGTACTAGTTCTTTGTCAAGGAAGCTCGTGTATCTTAAATTCTTAACATAGTTTGGAAATGTAAGAACAGTTATAGCCATGGATCGAGCAGTGCTCATCACTCATCAGTACAGAGCTCATTTAAATCAATTTCAATTTTAAAATCAATACAAATTACCAAAAAGAGAACACGAAGCTGTGCAGAGGGAAAAAGGAAAGGGAAGAAAGAGTAGAACCATTAGCATCTATTCTTAATCTATGATATTCAAAAACCAACAATTTCAAAACTAATTAGAGGATTTCTGTTAACCATGTCAATAGTCAGGTAATTTGAACAAAACAACTAATTAGAATACTTTTCAAATGGTAACATAATACTCTTTGCATTTTACTCAAGAAGTCAAGGAGAAGAAGATGTAATTGCCTTACAATTCCAAGTCGATAGTCATCGAGATCATCCACTTCATCATCTGGAAAGCGCCCAACAACAGCAACAGCATCCACTTGTGATCGTTCGACTAAATTCTCAACAGCACGCAGTAAAGAATCAGGGTGTTTAATCCTACCTGTTGATTGCCCAGTTGTTGGATTGATCCACTTTTCCACCTGTAAAACTTGTTTTAGTTAACGGAGCATCAGGTTATTCTCTTCCTCAACTTTTATAAAGTCAAGTTCTCCCATCATCTAAGATCAAGGATAACAATAATACACGGTAACTGGTAACATACCAGCTCCAACCTTCAATGTTTTCCCTAAACATGAGAGCAATAGTGCAAGTTTACTACAAGGAGATGCAGTCTATACTTATTTATGTACTGCAATTTGATGCTTATCTTTTATAGTCAGTAGAGTACCAACATAGAGCAGAAACTATAAAATTCTATTGCTTGAAAGATTTAATATTTCGTGTTGAGTTCAGAACTATAAATATCTCTTCTCAACCAAATCAATTGGTACCTCTAACGGGGTGTCAGTGACAACATATTCAACAACCGGTAATCCAAGGGAAGCCCTAGTGGCATCAGCCACTTGCAAATGGCGAATTTGAAGATGCTCTTCTATGCCAGAATCAAGAACCAATCCCACCTGCATTAAATCAAAAGCTCGGTAAAGTTAAACAACAGCCAGCTATAAAACTAAGAGTAATAAAGCATATCATATCCCAACTGAAACTGAATGTCCATTATTTTTTCGTATCGTCATATGACATATTTCCTTTTGTGTTTCCTTCACAATAACCCTTAAATTTAAAACTTTTACTTCTTCTACATTCTATATGAACTTTTCATGACTATTTTTTGTAAACTTGTTGCATTACAGATCATAAAAAAGTTCAAAATTTTAACTTATCAATAAAAACTAAATCCATGAAACTCAAACCTAAACACAAAGTCCGAAACAAATAAGGAAATTAGAAATTAAAATAATATAAAACCTTGTTTTGATGAACAGGTTGCAGAGCCCATAATCCTTGAGCAAATCTGTCCAGAGCATAACCTTCAACATACATCACATTAGGCATGGGCCAGTATAACATTGCTGCATTTAGAACCTGCAAAAATTTAATACTAATTTCAATCTTCCACTCCACTAAATTCTATTTATTTGAGGCCCGAACGAGAACGAAAAAAATATGTGCCTTAGACTCTTACATTAGGATGCGAAATGAGACAATCAACGACGGAGGATAAGGCACGAGCAACAGGCAAAGCATCACCGGCAAATCCTCCGATGCTGGCCCCCACTCCCGTCGGCACAATCATAACGCTTGTGTACTCCCTCTTACACTGAATCCCCCACGAAAAAAACTATATATATGTTCTAGATTTGAAAAAAAAAAAAGGAAAAATGTTAAGAGAACAAAATGGCTGACCTTGTTAGCGGAGCAAGGAGCATAGCAAGTGATAGGAGGCCGGAAGGACGGACGTGATTTGATGACGACTTGATTACGAGTCGGCAGCGATTGCCACGGACGGCACAGATTTAGAGCTGCCGTTGCCGCCATTGTTTGGCGGAAGGAAAAGATATAGCTGTTGGCTTGACTACCTTAGAGTTTGAACTTTTTCAAAGAAGAAAAGAGAACTGGTCGAAATGGATAATGCAGCCGGCAAAGCCCCTTTCATTTCGAGCTCTCACCAATTTTCTCATGGATTGACGGTCATACCCCCTATTCCTATCCTGGGCTGGATGGTTTGTCCGGCCTGTGCGAGGATTTAAATTTTAAAAAATACAAATTATTTTTAATTTTTTAAATTTTAATTACATCCTAACATTTATTATAAATTTTAAATTCACTAATTTAAAGTGAATGTCTAATAAAAACACGATTAAAAAAAAGACAATTTACGTACTATGCGGATGTTCAAAATTTATGACAGACTAAACTTTTAAATTTACAAATTTACAACGTAATTAAATAAGTTTTTGATGAATAAAGATGTAGTCAATTAATTTTAATGAAATAAAAATTTGTTTTAGTAAAAATATTAATATAATTTTATGATTAACGATACATTAACAAATACAGAAATACATAGATCAAAGATTCACTCCAAAATAATCTTCACTTTTCTTTCTTACATTATTGAACAGTTGTTCTCTGAGTTTCCATCACCTGCATTGTAATGACTAATGGAGGTAGGCCAGTAGGGTTATAATTGTAGTAATAACCAGCTATGATACATCATCTGTACTTGTTCTTGATGATGATGACGACGATGCATGGCATGCATGTTCATCATTGATGACGATGATGGATAGTTGTTGAAATCATTCGGAAACTTGTTGCAGACGACGATGCATGGCATGCTTCACTTGTTGCCAACTATTTTATTAACCAGCTTGACCGTATTTACCGTCTTCTTTTAGAAGGTGAACATCATTCTAATTAAATAGGAATCAAGATATTTAGGGTTTTGGATTTAGGGTAATAACGTTCTAAAAAATCATAAATAAATTTAGGATTAAGGAAAATAAGGTTCTAAAAATTTAGGATTTAAGATTAGGGTTTAGGGAAATAAGGTTCTAAAAAAACACATCTGGAAGCAGGTTTATCATCGATGGTAAACTGGTCTAATATTTTTTATTTGAATCATTATTCAAAGACGGGTTGTATGCATGCAGCCTTCTGAAAACTACAATAAACCACAATATTATGGGAAATAACGATGTGTGAACCATATTTTTAAAAATAAAGTTTCTAAAGACAATATTTTAATAATTCTTTCAACTTAAAGGCTTGATTTTTATTATTATTATTCTTCCTAAAAATAATTTATATTTTATATAATTTTATAAAATCAAATTTTGATTGACGTATCAGTTCTGTAAAATTTATATATATTATATAATTATACGTTAATATTAAATAAATTTATTATATTATTTTAAATTATTATTCATTAACTAATAATTTTATCAATAAAATTATTTTAACTTAAAAATATAAAAATTAAATTACTTCAAAAATAAAATAGACGTCAAAATGATAATTTAATTAAATTTTATGACATATTTTTGACATTATCCCTTTTAAATATCAAAACTTTGAAGTATTGGACAAAGACACGTGGCAAATACCCAAAAGATGTGGAAGTCAAGGGCTTGGATACATGTCAATGTCAAAGGTCCTTCAATTATCTTGATGATCGTGATCCGTTTTGTAATTCTTGTCCGAAAATGATGCTAATGAAGATCATGAAAACCAGCACCATAGGTAGAAGATTGATTTCTCTCCCAAGAAATCCAGATTTTAAAAATCTTACAGATAAATTGTTCGAATTCTAAACATTAAAAATCAAAATTCTATAAAGAAAAAAAAAATCCCTTCACAAAGCACCATGACTCAATCTGACCTAAACAACATATTAAAGCTTTGTACATACAGAGAAAGATCGTGTCCCTTGGCCTTAACCTTCACAATTTCCTTTGCCATGGAATTTGCTTCTACATGATCGAACATGCGTTCGGGTTTTCGTCGCTAAACATAGTGACAAACTTCTCATCCATGGCGTTCGGACTCGGCAACGCTTGCACGGCGTTTTTGACGTACCCGGACGGCGCCTTCTTATCATAAGCTTGAGCAGCGTAAGGGTATGCCACTAAGTTGTAAGGGACGTAAGGCCAAAACTCAGCTCTTTTCCCGGTGCTTTTCACTTTCTTTAACACCTTATTCGGCTCAACGTATCCGGTAATCGTCACTCGACTTTGCTTCCGGTTCACGTCCACAGATTTCACACCTAAACAAGATACAGAAAAGCAAAATTTACCATAAATAGTTTGAGGGTGATGTGTAGTTGGTTTATGATTAAAACAGATGATTTGAGGTTAAGGGTGTGTTTGGTTAGTGAGAATCAGCATTCAGCAACTCTTATATTAGGATTTAGGGTAAACACGAAACAGAAACATATTTTTCCACCTGCTCCTTTGTTTGTTTCCTGAGAAAATTACTTTTTCTTTAGAGAGAAAGAGAGCTTTCGAATTTCACCTTTCATGGAGGAAACAGCGTTTTTGACTCTCCTTTCACAGCCATCACAGTCCATCTTAACCTTGATCTCAACAGTCTGCAAATCAAACAACACGTAAATCGACTTGAACCCGAACCCGAACTCGGACTCAACATCATATATATTAAAAAAACACAAGGAAAGGATGTAATAATACCTGCATGACTTTACGCTTCTTCTTCTTGCCATGCACAGTTATGAAATCAGAAATATATTCAGAAAGAGAGTCCAAGACACCCATTTTTTTTCCTGAGAGAGAGATCTGAAAATGTTTTTTTTTCCTGGGATGGAACAAAATATGAGATGTTGCTGGTGTTTTTATAGAACCAAGTTGTGTTTGGACTTTGTAGTTTACATAAATGTTAAATTATGATACTGACTTGTGTTCCTTAATCATCTCAGTCTCTCCATAATATCATGTTGCATGTCTGGATTTTGCTGTTTTCTGGGACTGGTTAATTAGTATTTAGTATAAACTTCAATTAATTAATTACTTAATTAATCTTATAATCTGGAGCTGTCTCCGGTCTGTTTTCTTTGGTAATAAGAAAGGGAAAGCTTATGTGTTGTAAAGCGGCTGAATGCCCGCGTTCATTTCCTGTACAGTGCCCTACAGACAGTTGTTCTTCGCTAACCTTGTAATGATAACAATAGGTTTGAACACATAATATTAACCAAAAGTTCACAGTCTGTTAATTATTATTATTTATTTAATCATTAATATCTGATTTATTAATTATATCTATTAATTAAAATTATATTTTATAAATATTTAAGATAAAGATATTTTTTATTTAATTTTTATTTATAATATTAAAATTCGAATTTTTTTCCATGCTTATCCTCTATCTTATAATTTTTCTAAATGGAGTCCAGAATGCCATGAGTCTGGTATCAATAATGTTGTACAAAAACAAGAAGTTTAGCCATTTGGCAGAAGTATGAGTGGGAAATGGTGTGTAATTCAATGGGTCTTCTGCCAAATAGACAGCTACAAGGCAGACATTTAGCCACCCGTTGGGGGATGATTTTCATGGTTCAGGGAGGGCTTCCCCACATCCATAATGGCTATGTCATTTTCTATTTATAGATCAATTTCTATCTAAGAGGAGTTAGAGATTTTTTATTTATTTTTATTGTTGCTAAAATTTTTAGAATTTTACCGTAATTAATTCAGAATAATATATATCACATATTTAATTTTGACGGATAGTAAATATTTTATGTATACACGATATTTAAAACCGAAAATTATTTCAACCGAAGTAAATTGTTTATCATTTGAACTAATCCTTATCGGTAATTTTTAATTATATTGATGATTCACTAAAATAATGTGTCATGGTAATGAATAGTTAACAATGCAATATTTGATGCTATGTAATTTAAAAATAACAATTCATTTAATTCAAAAAATAAATAAAAAAGATTTATAATTCATAAATTTAAAAGTTATAATTATTTGAATTAAATCAAATCGTACATACTCTAATAATAAGTAACATGAACACATCAACACAAACAAAAATTACAGTCTCGATGATGATAATAATGACAACAACAACAACATACTAACAAATCACAAAACTAAAACTAATACTTATCACGACAAGTCTTAAGAATATAAAAATATAAAGAGTTATTAAAATTTAAAAAACCAATTGATAAATTAATACAAATCGTGAACAGTTTAATGTCATTTATTAAAAAATTAAATCTTATATATAAAAATTTTATTGAAAGATTTATTCATCCAGATTAATCAAAAAAAATGATAATTTTTTTATGATGTTTTGTAATTTTATTTTCATGAATTCAGATAAGTTTTAGATTCAAATATCTATGGTATAATGCAATTTAATAATTGCTTCATTAGATATATTTTTTTGCATGTTTCCCGGGAATTGACAAATCGAGCCTGGCCAATATTTCCAAGTATCTAAGAAAGCTGTGCCTTTGGAATTTCCGAACTATATTTTCAAACTTGTGTAGGAATTATTACATTAATCATCATTGTTTTCGATAAAAAAAGAAACTTTAGTTTGAAGATAAGATATAACCGTGGATATTGAAATTTAAATTTTTATATAAGATGAATAATAATATTTTTTTAATTTATTGATATAATTATAAAATAATATTTATTTAAAACTTTAATCTTTTAATATATATATATTAAATATATATAATGCGCAAACTTAAATCATTTAGATAAAATATATTATTTTTTATTATCACGATCACTCCATATATTTTGAATAATAGTAAATTGTAAAGACGACTGCACAAGTCATTTGATATTTATTCTACATTAATCAAAATATACAAACTAACCAAATAGACATTTAATTAATTTCGTAAGTAGTTTTAACAAAAAAAATAAATGATATTTATCTTAGATGACTAAATTTAATTGTAATACCGGTAAATTATAAATACATTATCGAGAGTTAAATGTTTATAAATAAATACTATTTCGTAATTATTTTTAATTTATTTAAAAAAATTAAATAAAAAAATATTTTTTATATAATTATAATTATATTAAACTTTAAATTATAAAATATTTATACAAACTTTTTAACCTTGGTTTCTATCTAAAAAGTACAAGATTATTACTTGTGAAAGTGTTATAATCTTGTCTAATATATAAATAAAATGCCAGCTCGGAGGAGTTGGTTGAAGATTTAGTACACGTCTTCATTTCTGGACTCGAAAAAAAAAATTATTCACTTTAAATCATACAAGAAAACCCCAGTGGTTTAGAAACGTGCATTGCCTAAGTTGGTACGATACCAGTGTTAACGACATATATATATATTTTAATTTCAATTAATTATAATTTTTATTTTAAATTAATATTAAATTTTTAAATATTTTAATTTTATCTTTAAACTATAATTTTTATTTTAAATTAATTATTGTGTTTTTAAATATTCTAATTTTATTCTCAAACAAAAATTATTGTTTTAAATTAATTTATAATTTTTTAAATTAATTTCATCTTATTATTTATATTATATTATACTTTTACAAAATACTCGTAAGTTTTTACATGACAACTAGTTTGGCTTAGTGATATAGTAAGCTATTGGAGTTTTTGAAAGAAAAAAATTAAATAATCCTTTTTTTTTTCACCCAAATAAGCTTTTACGTGCAAAATTAACCAATTTACTCCAATATTAAGTATTAAATCTAATATTTTTGGCTAAAATTGTGCAACGTGTTATGTTATAATATAGTTATCTGGCATTATCATAATTTTTATTTTATTTAAAAAAATCTTTAAAATTTTAAGTATTCTTAAAAACTTATAAAATATAAAAATATATTTATAAAATTTTGTAAATATTGCATGACAATACTATAGTGTATCACATAATAATAATATATTAGAAAATATTAAAATTTGATGGTCAAAATTATTCAAAATGTGATTGGTTAATTTATTATTTCAAGGCTTAACTGAGTATAATTTTTTAATATTTAATTAATATTTTATCAAAAGTTCAAAGGCTACAAGTATCTTTAAGTCTAACAACTTTTATAATTGTTTTGCTACCGTAGAATATAATTAGTATATACCGATAATTTAAAGATAAAATTAAAATATGTAAAAATTTAATGATTATTTTAGAACGGAAATCATAATTTAAGATAAAATTAAAATGTTTAAAAACTAAAAAAAAATCATAGTTCAAATATAACATTAAATATCTAAAAAATTTAATTTAAAAGGATAATCACAGTTAATAATTACCTGTGTTTGGTTGAGCCGGTGTTTTTGATTAATTAAATAAATGTTATCAGTTAACTAAGTCCTAACTCGGTTGAAACTGTTACTTTATATTTAAATCTTATTAAATACGAGTCTGACCTTTAATGCCGTGACCTGTTAAGACTCAAGCGGCAGCCTCATGGCAATGCCCCGGCCCTGGCCCTATGCACCTGAATTGAATTGTGATGCTTCTGTATTCTAGATCATCTTGGCCTGTCACTGTGGTTGTGATGCTGCTTATATTTTACAACTTTTGTTATGTCTTGCGTCTTCTTAAGGATAATCTAGGCCCTACGGCGGAGAATCTCTACACCGGAAGACATGCAGAGTCGCTCGGTGGTTGTTTCATTCCGGACAATGTGTTTGATTGGTACATTCGTAGGTTGGTTGGTTGTCCCGTCAATTTTGTTTTAAGTAGTCGGGTAATCAGGTCGGATCAGTAGAGTAATTTTGAACGCCCTAACTAAGACAAGGCAAATTGCAACTATTCTCGAGAGACAAGCAAGAATTCCAAACACATTAAACCAAATCAGATGGTAAGCAACAAAAGCCTTGTTAAACATGAGTAGCTCATCAGTCATCACCAATTCCAAGATTCGAGTGAATATCAAACAAATCGAACTCGAACAAGTCTCGACTTAAGTAGCTCACAAACATGCTGCAAGTCCAATGCGTATCGATTTTCAACATGAATTTAATTCGAGTTCAAACATATTAAGAGTAACATACAAGAATCAAACATAATCGAGTTTATGTAATCAAACTCGAACTATAAAGCTTGAATTCGTCTTGGTTCAAGTACACTAATATTAATATTAGAATTACCTCAACAATCGGCATATATCATGCTTGAGAAGATGATATAAAAGTAATCCAAAATCAACAATAATTCACTAAATACTAAACAGGGTTAGCATCATTCTTGTTCCCAGAATTCTACTTATTCTTGATTGTGATTCCAAGCTCACCTGCAACAATAACTGTGGTTGCCATATCGAGAAACATACCGTGTTCGACAACACCGGCAATCCTCAATATAGCATCGCTTGCAATCTGCAAATCCCCCAGCTCGTTCTTCAAATACAAATCGACGATGTAATTCCCATTATCCGTGACAAACAGCTTCCCTTCACGGTCGTTCCTCAGCTTGGCGACGCAGCCCGAGCGTTGGAACAAGTTTTGGAGTTTGTTCGCCGTGAACTTCCAGCAAAACGGGACGATTTCGACCGGCAAGGCCAAGCCGCTTCCTCCTATATGTTTAACCAATTTGGATTCATCAACGATGCAGACAAATTTCTTGCAAGCGCCTTCCACCATTTTCTCTCTTAAAAGCGACCCACCTCTGCCTTTGACGAGATTGAGATACGGTCGACTTCGTCGGCGCCGTCGATGGCTAAATCGATAACGGGATGATTGTCGAGATCTGAGAGTGGGATACCCAAAGAGAGAGCCTGCTCATGCGTCATCTTCGACGTGGGGATCCCAACGATGTTGGTAAGCTTGCCTTGACGGAGCAACTCCCCAATTCGATCCACGGCGTGTTTGGCGGTCGAACCGGTGCCGAGACCCAAAACCATTCCCGACTCGACGAACTCGACGGCTTTGTAAGCTGCGATTTTTTTCAAATCGTCTTGTGATAGAATGACGGGCGGCGACATAGGAGGAGACAACGATAAAGCCTCCATTGAAGCAGATTTTTTTGACCAAGCAATCGCCATTCTTTTAGGGTTACTGGTTAATCTTGGGATTTCTGAAGGGAAAATAAACGAGGGGATTGTGGGGTGAGGTAAAGAGAAAAAAGATTGGATTTTCTCGGAAAATGAGAGAAGGCGGGATGTTTGGCTGCATGGAAAAAGAGAGGGATTTCTTAGGTTTTTATAAAGGAAATATCCAGCAAACGCCAAACAAGAGATTTGAAAATAAAGATTTTTTAGTTTCTTTATTTGTTTTCGTATATATGGAAACTAGGTCGAACGTGTATTCCTCTAGTTTCATATAATTTTAATATTTTTAATATCATATTATTATTATAAAATATATACACTATTTTAAATAGGAGTAATTATATTATATATTAATAATAAAAATATTTTATTTTTAGAAATTTTATTTTTAGTAGCTAAATGTCTAATTTTTCGTTATATTTTATTTTTGAAAAAATAATTTTATGATAAAATTAACTTTGATACTAAAAGTAATATAAAATATATAATTTTTAGGTTAAAACACTTTTTAGATTGATTTAAAGTTTTTTTCAAAATTTAAAATTATCAAAATGTATTTTTATATAAAAATACTCATTTGTTTTTAGTTATATTATTAGTTGTTTTATATTTTTAAAAAGGATGTTTAAAATAATTATTTAATCTACTTACAAAGCACTTTAGATAGTAATACAAAATACTCTTATTTTAAATTAAAAAATTTTAAAATATTTTTAAAAATTGTTTTTATAGCATTTTCAAGAGTAATATCAAATGGATCCAAGTTTTATATGCTTAAGTATTATTCAAATTTATAGTTTAAGATTAGAATTTAAATATTATAAATAAAAATTTGAATACTAATATACTATTTTAATTTTTAAATTCTAAAATCTAATAATAAATTTTAATTTTTAAATCTTTAAACTTAAAATTTAAACTCTAAATTCTAAAATACAAATTTTGTATTAATCAAATTAATTTATTATACACTCAAAAACAAATATTAAAAAAACCATTCCTTTATCCTATGAAAGTGATCCCGTGTAGGAAGGAAACCGACACCACTAACCCATAATTAATCTTCGTGTTTTTATTATTAAATTCCATTCTCCGCGTAGCATATTCGGCGAAGCATCTGAGGGGTTTTCATTGCTTGATCTCTTTCCACAGATTTCTTACCATCTCAAGCTGTGTAATATTCTCTTCTGGAATGTCGAAAAATGCGTAAGGACAATGATTTCGTCGTCTTTTTCATTACAATGGGGAGAAAAGAAAGAATTTTAAAAAAAGGAAAATTAAGGGTTTAAAATAATAATTTAAAACCAAAATAACAATAATTATAGAATTAGTTAAATATGGTTTGAAATCGTAGTAGTCGTAATTAGTATGTTTATATTAGTATTTGTTATTTTAAAAAATATGTTTACGATATTTGAAATGGCCTCAAATCATTCCTTATTATTATAGGGGAAGATTTATTTTTTTGATTATTGATATTTTAATACAAAAGTTGAATGATTAAATTAAAAACAATTTAAATATCAATGACCAAAATAAAAGTAAGAGTAAAGTTGAGTACTGGAATTTGTAAATGATACTATTAAATATTTATTTGCTTTTTTTTATGTAGGGTGAATATTTGATCGAGTTAAGTCGAGTAAAAAATTTTGAGTTATTAGAGCTTACGAATCATATTTTATTATTTAAACTTTATTTGAATTATTTTATTCGAATCAAATTTAAGAAATTTGAGTTGAATCAAGTTGAGTCGAGTTTTTGAGTTTTTATTAAAAAAAATAATTTTAATTATTTATCATGTTATAGTATAATTTAATTCAAACTTAAACAATTTTCTCTAATCATACAATATATATCTATATATCTCTTCATATGTGACAATTGTTCACATTTTCGTATACCAATTTATTTATATCATAGAAATTGAAAGACTCAACTTCAGCTTAAAAATAAATAATTTAATTATTAAAAATTTTGAGTTATTTGAATTTCTATTTTACAACTTAAACTTTATTTGAAATTTTTTAAATTGAATCGAGTTAATAAAATTTAAAGGAAAAGTTTTACAACGGGCGTCGAACACCGTTGGACACCGCTAATGATGAACAATGTTTAGTCCTTAAAATTTAATTTTTATTAATTAATTTAATAATATTTATTGGTATTCAATAATGTTTAACGCACGTGATAGACTCGTTCAATTTAAAAACAAATATTTTCATCATAAATCGAATTAAATTAATTACTTTTTCCGAGTCGAATTTTGTTAACCCATATTTCGATGCATCTTATCCCTTCCACTTTTAAATTATTGTGTTTTATTTTTAAGATAATTATAAAGTAAAATTCACTTATATTAAAAAATAAATTATATTTAGTTTAAAATCTAGATAATAAGTTTAAATGAAATAATTTAAAATCACCCGCATAAGGATGGTTAACTGTTAACACGGTTTCTAAATAAAATATTGACTACACAACTTACAATAATTAGTATTTTTTTGTAAAATAATTTTATATAAAATATTTTTATTTACTCGGTGAGTGTGATAGAATCTCTCTAATATATAGTACGATAACTATAATATAAAATTCAATTAACTTCTTAATTGTTAATTTTCTTCTTAAAATAATTAATTTCCTTTTTCACATTTTCACCTTCAAAGTCATTGAATTGATCAATAAATTCAAAACCTAGATGGTCCCTTCAAATCCAAATGCCAAAATCCACATATACCCTAAATTTACATAATTATTAATACAATTTTATTTATTATTTAATTTAAATAAATTTGTATTGTATATTTTAAAATATATTTAAATTATATTAAACTATTTATCATTTGAATTACTGGATGGTTTTTTTAATACTTGTTTAAGGACTTAATCCGATTTTTCCTTCAAAATCTTTTTTTTAAATCTTACTATTTAAAAAGTTTTACGGCGTGCGTTACACGCGCCCAACAAAGTAGCGTGAAACAGAGAGTGTAATTATTTAACCTGAGAGAAAAAATAAAGACCCGTGACCTTCTCTCTCAACTCTTTGCCTTGTCTGTTAAGTAAACAAATATTATCAGATTTCGAGAATCCCACAAAGTTTCATCTTTTTCAAAAACACCATCACCTTCTTCTCTGCAAACCTGACATTTTTATCTCAAAGAAACCGCCATGAAGCTCAAAAACATAGGTAAAGTACACCCATCTCCTTCTTCTTCCTCTTCTTGTGAAGACTATCTTTCTGTTTTGAAGCTTCTTCCGGCAGCCATTTTGGCTCTTGCATCAGTTCTTTCTCTTGAAGACAGGGAAGTTTTGGCATATATGATTACCAGGTCCCTCAAAACCACCACCACCGGCGGCGGTGGATCTTTGAAAAGCCAAGATTTTTCTTCAAAGAAAAGAGCTTCAAAGAAGTCATCACCAGCTGCCGCGGCGATGGCCCCAAAGGGTGGCGGTTCAGCCCACAAGCCACCCGTTTTCGATTGCGATTCTTTCGACTGTTACACGAGCTATTGGTTCCGATGGGACTCTTCTCCTAACCGTGAGCTCATCAATCAAGTTATTGAAGCTTTCGAAGACCATTTAACCCACGGGGAAACCAAGAAGCCGTCCAAGAAAAGCGCGCGGATCAAGAGGAAGGACGGCACCGGAAAAATTGCTGTTCGGGTCGGTGATATTCCGGTTGTCGAACAACCGGGTCTGCCCGGCCCCGAAGTTCCCGTCTTGGAGTGTTCTAACAAGGAAGCATCGTTTTTTTCTGCCTCAACGGATGATAAAGAAGTTAAAGAAGTGGCAGTTGAAATGGCGGAGGTGAATGAAGTGTGTCCGATATCAGATTCCGACGAAGACGTACATGCTGCGGCAGCGGCGACAAGTAACCACAAGGGTCTAGCTCGGAAAGTTTTGCCGGACTTGTTGGGTTTATTCAATTCTCGTTTATGGGGTCTTTGGAATCCAAATGTGTAATTTTCTTTTCCTTTGGGAATTTCAAGACCTTGGAAATGAAGAAATTGTTATAAATAAATCTATACTATATTTTTTTATGGTGGTGGAAGGATATATCGGTGCCGGAATATATGCGGTGGTCGTCGGTGGTCCTTATCATTAATGTACTTTCCGTCTCGGTGTCTTTTTCATGGTAGGAACCAAATTTTCTATAATTTCCTTCCCCTTTGAGTGGATAATTGAATTGCCAAATTGAGATTTTTATTTCATTCTATTTTCTTTTGCTTCGGAATTAAGTTCATATATAATTTGGTAAGATAGTTTGAGAAGAAGATAGATTTGGATGGTAGATTGTATAATAATTTAATTCAACTGAGATAATATAGTAAATTAGTCATAATCCCTATATCTTTTTTATTTCTTTTCTAATCCCCTCTAATTTTGATTTTTCTTTCTTTTGTCATCATCGATAAAGTAGGTTTCCAAAGTTGCCTTTATCTTTTTGTTGTCAAAATTTTAGGGTCTGGTATCGATGCTTTTGCCCATTTAGCGAAATTAAGTTGAGACAAGGACTGTCTTTTTCATTGAAAACCATCTCAATTTTGGTACCTTTGTATTCTAATAACTTATATGGTAAATTGTTGTATGGGTTCTCGATTTTTCAGGATTTTTGTACTAATTAATCTTATCTCATACTTGATTTTGTTGAGTGAGTCTCTAAACGAAAATTTTGGATTCCATTCTTTTATTTACGGGTTCTGACAACGTGATCCAACATTGATTTTGTGGTCCAAACAGTTGTTTGATTCATCATTACTCCTCACATGAGAGAACTGTAACAGTTTGTTTACTGTTGATTACGGACGTAAGTGTGTTTCTCTCCAGTGCCAGAAGAAAAGAATCGATCTTTGTTAAAAGTTGACATGTCTGTCTCGTGGACTGAAAATGACATTTTTGACAATCAAAGAGGATGAGTACAGTTCAGTCATGACAAGTGAGGGTGAAGTATAGGGGAAACCTTTTTTTTTTACTGATGTTAATTCTTGATAAAGTGAAGGTGAAAATGGCAAGCAAAATTACCAAAATGACTCATCTTTTTTTTACTGACGAACGAGGAGCGTGCCAGGTCTCATCTAGGGGTGATAACGAGCCAGACTCAGTTCGAAAACAAGTATATTTGAATTTGATTGGGTTTAGCTTGAGGCTTGTTGAATTCGGAATTTTAAGTTCGAGTTCAGTTAGAAAATAATATTATTGGACTCGGCTCGGGCTCAAAGCTCGTCAGGATCGGTTCGGCTTGGCTCAAAGCTTGTTGAGTTCGGAATTTTAGGCTCTAGTTCGGTTCGAAAATAATATTACTAAACTCGGCTCGGGCTCAAAGCTCGTCAGGCTCGGCTCGGCTCGAATCGGTTTGACTCAAAATGGATATTATTTATTTATTTATTTATAGTTTATTTTTTATTTATTATTTGTAGTTTTATAAATTTGTTTTAATTGATAATATTTAATTTATTTAATTTAATTTTTTTGTGGATTTAGTCTTAATTATTTTATTTTTTTTTTGCTAAAAAGTTATTTTTAATATATATATATATGTGTGTGTTTATATATAATTATTCTGAGCCTGTTCATGAACTTTTTGAGCCGAGCTTAGGTAAGCTCGACTCGACTCGTTTAAATCTCGAACCGAACTCAAACCCGAATTAAATTCACTTAAACCAAATTTTAATCAATCTTTAACCGAACCTAATCTGAGTAGCTCGCGAGTCAACGAGACTCGTTATCACCATCAGCGCAATGTGTTTCGGTAGTCTGATTGTATTGCATTGGTTGCTTTTGTTTTGTTTTGTTTTGTTTTGGAGCAGGAGCAGTGTAGGGACGGAACGTGGGGAATCAGACAAAACACTTCTGCTGTTAGGTATGGCAAAAAAATGTTCGGTTATCAAGGCAGGTGAATATTAAAATAAAAATAATTAGGATGAGTTAAGATTTAAGGTAAAAAAAAATTTGATCCATCTTAATCCTATATTTTTAAATTATATATATTTAATAAACTCTTATATGATATATATATAATATTTTTGAGATCTAATCAGATATAACCCTTTAATTTTTAATACGGGATGAGTTTTTAATTCCTATGTTTTCAGGGGGAGAACGGTCCAAATATAATAATTTAATTTTTAGGTGGAGGACAAAACAGCCAAAAACCATTCTTAAGTGTTGTCTTATGGATAAATAAAAGTAACTTTAAATATCAAACAATATAATATTTTTTATTTGATAATATTCTATTTGAATATAAATTGATATCAAATTCAAAAATAAATAAATAAATACTTGAGTTTTGTTACTGCGGCTCCTAATTTAGTTTTTATAATTTTAACAAGTCCAATGGGCCTAAATTAAAACCTCTTCTTATCCACACTTCATAAACGTTGCCAAGCAGTCACCTTTATTCATAGGCCGACTGTCATAAAACGATCGAATATTTGAAATGATTTTAGTTAGTTAATTAATAACTTTTATTATAAAATATTAGAAGTTAAATTAATAAAATAAAATAAATTAAAATAATTATTTATAGTTGTTAAAATGTTGTATGTATTTATTTAGGGTAGAATTTTATAGGATAAGGTGAGGGGTGATTCTAGAAAAAGCCGGTCTTAAAAAAGGCCTAAAAAACGGTTGTACCGTTTTTCTTACAAAAGTTGTAAGAAATTCGGTACACACTTTTCGGTATATACCGAAATTCTTATAACTTTTGTAAGAAAAACGGTATATACCGAATTTCTTACAAAAACTGTAAGAATTTCGGTTATAAACCGATTTTCTTACAAAAAGTATAAAGATTTCGGTATATATCGTTTTTCTTACAAAAATTATAAGAATTTCGATATATACCGAAAAGTGTGTATCGAATTTCTTACAACTTTTGTAAGAAAAATGGTACGACCTTTTTTAGGCTTTTTTTAAGGCCGACTTTTTTTAGAATTTCCCATGAGGGTGAGCACTATGGAGTCTTTCAATCATTTGTACGCACGTGACTTATACGACAAAGTACTAAGATGCTTGATTATTATTATTTTTAATTGATTATAGTGTTTGCAGTAATATATGTTTTAGAGTATATTTTCAATCATTATATTTTAATCATTTAATTATTGTATTAATATTACTGATACTCGAATCCGTAGACTTCCAAGAATAATAATCATTTTTTAACCAATGAGGCAAGATGATTCATACTCATGTATATTATAGTAGTGTCATAGTGACAAACACAATATTAAGAAAACAAAGATTAGAATGGTTTTGTCGAGGGATGGATTGAGTCTGAGAAACCGGCTTTTTTAATTTAAAATTTATATTTGATTTTAAAAAATACATATAATTTTTATTAAAAATTTATTATTGTTATCTGAAAATTTTATAAATTTGTCCTTCTAACATAAAATTTTATTTGTCATTGATTTTATATAAAAATTTAAAATTTAAATTTATAACATTAAATATTAAATCACATACTTTAAACTTTAAATTTTAATTTCAAACTTTACGATTTAAATCCTTAAACCCAAATTTAAAACATTAAATCAACTTATGTATTTCATTACACAACACTTCTCCTTGGACGGTTTTGTGCATGTCACATTTCTACACAAATCATGCATGTGACAACTTCTTGGGATGTTGTAATCCATAATCAAGTCTCCTAATGGACATCATGAATGTTAATTAAGGAAATATTAATATTTAATTAGGGAGATTGGGACTTTAATTTGGAATATTCCTTAAAGTAGTCAAGAACAGTGAAACCAGGTGTGGTGTTATGATAATATCATATGTATCTCATTTTCTAGCACAGTATTTTTTTTCCTTATTTTTATTTTAGTCTTTAATAGTACAGTTTTTTTTTTAAATTAAACGATTTTTCAACTCAGAAATAAAAACGTATCGTATCAAACACATCTCGTAAATAGCGTGACGTATTTTCATAAATGTGACAAAATAATTTAATTTTCATAAATAATATATTTTAATAAATAATAAAAATATTAACAATATGAAACCTAAGACATCTATTATCCTAATTGGACTGTTGTAAAAAGATTTTGAATCATACGTAAAAATTAATTTTATATTTAAAGGGTTTATTTTTTATTGCAGGTAGACACCTAGATGTCTTGTAATGGACTATTATCTACTTTCCATTTTTGTATGTCCTAGTATTGGGATGTCATTTGCCTTTAAAAAATGGGACTTCAAGACCCACATACCAAAAACCAATTTTTTAATTTACAGTTCTATATTAATTTATTTTTTTAATATTTATTTCAGGATCATTAGGTCAAGCTTAACTTTGTTTAAGCAGTAATTTGAACTTAAAAGAACAAAAAAATGAAGTACTAAATCGAATTTAAGCATAAACAATATATATTCACCCTAAAAAGTAGATATAATTTCCGAATGGTTGACACATGTATGGGGTAAATAGTAAAAAAAAAAAAATGTTTTTATAATATTTTTTAATAAATAATTTTTTATTCTTCTTCTAATTTTCAAGGTCTTGTTTTAATTAATCCGGATTGACTCAGTCACACATTGACAAAGCTAGAAAAATAGTATTGATCGGGCCATTATAAATAGAATTAGACATAATTAAAATTTGATTCGAAAAAAAATAATAATTTTTTGAGTAAAGATAGTTTTTTTAATATTGAGACTTGAATTGCTCAAACTTTTACTAATTACTAAATCAATTTTCATGTTCAAGTTGAATCCTCTAATTCTATGTGATATATGTATAACACATATAAAAAATATAAAGATATAGAGAGTATATGATCGTAGAAAAATATTTAAATCAAAATCAATTATTATAGTAATATTGTAAACATTTACAATTATATTTGAAAAGAAACTCGAATTATCGGACTCGGAAAAATTATATAAAGTTTGAGTTATAAAATATGACTCATCAACTTATACCGCTCGAAATATTTTAACTTAACTTGATTTAATCGAATATTCACTCTAAATAAAACAAAAAAAATTATCCAACTTAACTTTGAATAATTTTAATTTTTTTTCCTTACCTACGTCCTTATTTAAATAAAATTGAACAATTTGTTTAAAATAAATAATAAAAATGTGAGTTTAAATTTATGTATTTAAATATTAGTTTCTCCCGCAAGTTTAACAAAAAAATTAAAAAATATATTTATATTTATATCGTCTTTTAAGTTATTGATGAGATATATATTTACTAAAAAGATATTTTTTTAGTTTTAATTTTGTTTTTTCATTTATATTTTATCATTAGTATATATTAGAGTAAAACTCTAATTACATTCAAACAATTCAATTTCTAAAAAGCATGTAACATTTAAGAGCCAAATGTACTCTTAAAATATATTTTATTGAAAATAATTATGTAACATTTATAAAATATAATAAAATATAAATCATTTAATCTTTATTTTAATCTTTATTTTACTTAAAATTCAATGTTTAAAAATTAAAATAAATTTTAATATCATATATCTTATCTAAAATTTAAAATATATTATATACATATTTAAAAAATAAAAATAGAAAAAAACTAGTATGGGGTGGGCCACGCACCTAATTTTAATGGGTAAATCTTAAAAAGAAAAGTTTTTCTGAATATATAATATCTCAAATTTTAAACTTATTTAATTAGATTATAATGTTATTAAAAAAAAGTATACAACCTAATAAGGCATAAGGGTTTAATAAGCCCTTAAACTTTTATAAAAAGTCAATTAAGCCCTTAATTTTTTTTTGCACCCAACAAAGCCCTCAAACTTACTAAAAAAATTAATTTAGCCTTTAAATTGTTGTAAAAAATCAATTAAGCCCTTAAACGTTTATGACATTCAATTAAACTCTCAAACTCAAGAAAAAAAATTCAATTTGACCATTTGATCAACTATAACCGTTAACTTTAATATTTTTTTAAATTCTTTTGGCAATTATCGCGACAAGATAATGTCACTTATCGTTTTTAAGAAATTTTTAATTTTAGAAATATATAAAGAAATCTAAAAACTTTATAAAAAATCTTGAAAATTTGTAAATTATTTTAAAATATAATTTTTTTATAATTGTAAAGTAATATTAAATATTTTTATTTTTTATTTTTAAAAAAATATTTTTTATCATTTTAAATTAAATTTCAAAATTATTTTTTTATATTTTAAAAATATTTTTCATGATTTTTATATAATTTTAAAAAAATTAAAAATTTCTATAAACAAAAAAGTTGTGTTATTTTGTTGCAACACATGTTAAAAAAAGTTAAAGTTAACGGTTAAAGTTGGTAAAAGGGTCAGATTGATTTTTTTCTTGAGTTTGAAGGTTTAATTGGGTGTTAAAAAAATTGAAGGCCTGAATTAAATATTTTTTGAGTTTAAAGACTTATTTGAGTGTAAAAAATTTAAGAACTTAATTAATTTTTTTACAAAAATTTATAGGCTTATTAGACCTTTAAGCCACCTAATACCAATCAAAAGGTTCTGCCAATTAATGGCCAAACGTCTTTCGCCACACAATGATCAAACATGTCGGCGGTTGAAATTTGGACCAGGGAAGGGTTAATTAGCCACGTGGCAATACAATTATTTAGAAATTTATTTTGAATATTGAAATAAATAATTCTTCAATCAAATTATTTATTTTATTATATCATTTTAATATATTTATTCATTGTTATTAAAGTTATATATTATTCATTGTTATTAACTTATAATATCATTTTAATAGCTATAATGAAAAATCGAACTAAAAATCTACTAATTATAATGAAATTTTATCATTTTCAATGATCAAAGTGAAATAGTCCTAAAAGTTTAGTAGCTACCAATGCAATTTATGCTGGAAATATTAAGTTTTTTTTTTGTTTAATTAAAAATTTAATCCTTAAATTATTTTCATATTTTTGTTTTAAGCTATTAAATTATTTTTATCAAAACAAATATTTAATCTGTAACGGTGTATATTCTCGATTATTAGACATTAATCGCTCAATCATTATGTTGATGTTTTGGTGTCGAATCCGTAACCTTTAGACACAAAACTCGTTTTTTTAAACACTGAGATTAAATAACTCGTGCTACTAAATTATAAATTAATTTTAAATTATTAGATTAATTAATTATTAAATTTAAAATTTTCAATCCTCCCACAAAAAACAATGCATCTCCCTTTATAGCAGTGACATCCTTGCTTCCATCCCTTCCCTTTGTACTTTTCTTTGTTTTTTTCCTTGTGTTCTCGCAATTTAAAAAAGCTGGAAACCAACAACGCTGTATCTTTCCTTGCCACTCGTTTTTTTTACCCTAAAAATCTTGAAGCCTCCATTATTATATAGTTCAAAACCAAACTAATTTCGAGGCTCTAAGCCTAAAAAGGAAGTGTGAAGCTCAACAGTGAACCCCACTTGCTTTTCATACTCCATCACTTCTTTCATTTTCTTCTCCATTCATTCATTTATAAGTATAATAGTAATCTCTACCATTATCCGGTTTCTCTTCCTCTCTCTGGATTTTGCTATTTGCCTCTGGTTTTTGCTTTGTATTCCCATGGAGATGGAGATGTTGTCAGTCTACATTACTTGGTTCCAACAGTAAACTTTAAGCTCCACAGTTCTCCACTTTTTTTTCATACTGAAATTTTTACTCCCAACTTTCCCTCTTTCTCCCCTTTAGAAAGTTTGTCTGAAAACTGGCAGTTCACAGCTTACCGACCTAAGATTCTTCCCCTCTTTGTCAGATTTCTGGGATTTTCTCAGGTACCCTTTTCTTCATACTTATTGTTTAGTCTATTTTTTCTAAGATCAAGAGAGTAAGTACATGAAATTATGGTTATAAAAGTTGGGTTCTTTAGCTTCCTACTTGTTGGTGGGATTTTTTTTAAGCTTAACAATTGGGATTTTCAGTGGAGTTTTATTTGAAGAATAGTAGTGTTTTCTTTTTTGCGGTGAAAAGGCTTTCTTTCTTTCCAAAAAATATCCTCATGCTATTTGTGGATGGGATAAGAGTGTTGACTTGAATGATGTTGACAGGTTTTATGGCTACAATAAAGCTTGAAACTTTATTATTAATATGAGTTTAATGAACCATTAAGGCCTTTTCTTCCCCATTCCCCCACCCTTTCCTTTTTAGAGTTCAGCCTCTTTTACTCTTCTTTTTCATTTGTTGTTCCATCTTTGATGCTTGAGCTTGGGGATATAAGAAAGAAAAGTCTTGTTTGGTTTCTTACATTGGAAATGGATGTTTCTTTGAAACGTTTACAAAGGTAATATTGGTGACTTGTGGCCAAAAGATAAACATTTATAATCTTGACTAGGTATAAATTTTGATTAACTTGACAGGAATGAAGATCAGAAACTAAAGGTGTTGCTGCAGTAGGTGAATCAGGTTTGGCTTGGTGTTTTTTGAGTGTTGGGGGAATCTTTCTGGACTTCCTTCGATGGAATCATCGGCCGCGGCGGCATCGTTTAAAAGGGCTCGGGCGTCCAGCAGCGGAAGCCAAGTGCCTTCGTGCTTGGTCGATGGCTGCACTGCAGACCTCAGCAAATGCAGGGACTACCACCGGCGCCATAAAGTTTGTGAAGTTCACTCCAAGACCCCAAAAGTTACAATTAGGGGCTTAGAACAAAGGTTTTGCCAGCAGTGTAGCAGGTAACTATAATTAGAACATCTCCTATAAATTTACTGTTAGCTCTGTAATTCTAGTTTCTTTGTGATTTAAGGTTTATGAACTCTTCTTTTTAGTGTGTTGTGTCTGAATTCCTATACTATATGTTTTCATGGCGAAGTACTCAATTTTCATGTCTGGTCCATATATGTGATTTGCTCCTTGCAAGATTGTATATTTCATTGATAAATATAGGAGCTTAGTTTATGGTGAATGTAATTTATTAGGTTCCATTCGTTGGTGGAGTTTGATGAGGTGAAACGAAGCTGTAGGAAACGTCTCGACGGACATAACCGACGACGGAGGAAGCCCCAACCTGATTCTCTGTCTGTGAATACAGGAAAGTTCTATCCAGTCACCAAGGTTGATCTGGTTTTCTATATGTTCTTACACAAAGCTTGTTTCACCCTGAATTTGCCAATGTTTGATATCTGTTGAGACTCTGCTGCAGGTACTCGGTTCTTTCCTATCAGCAGCCCCCTACTATTTTCGACGACTGCAGAAACATCTTCTTGGATGGGGGCCCTGAAATTGGAAACCGATATGAACTTGATAAACTTCAGTGGCAGAGCTAGCATGTTCCCAGGATTCTCATCTGATAGCTACAAAGGAGAAAAACAGTTCTTACAAACCACTAATTCATCACTCCTTGGAAGTGTTTCGGTTTGTCAACAGTTCATTGATGCGGTTCCTTCATCAAGCAATGGCAGCAGCAGCAGCTGGAAAATGTTCCCGAATGCATTAAATCAAACTATCGACTCGAATCGTGCTCTCTCTCTTCTGTCATCCCAACCAGCTGAGACTCGGGAGATTGGTCTGAGCCCCATGGTGCAGCATGGCTCAGCTTCATCCCTGATGCCAAACTTGCATTACCATGATCTAGGAGGTGAGCAAGTCGGAACTACCACTTTGGCCACCGATGACGGCGGTAACACCAATCTCCATGGACATGGAATGTTCCAAAACGAACACCCCGGGTCATCCGCAACAAGTGCTCATCATACACTCTCCTTCTCATGGGAGTAAAAACATCTGCCATTTCCAATCCACCTTCAAATCAGATGGTTTTGAGTAATAAAAAAACAGGTTATCCCTTTAATGTAGTTGCAAATTTATGAACTGATTTGTGTGTTTTGCTTTTAGAATCCTTAATGAACTTTTGTTTGAATGAGTGGGGAATAATCTGTAACAAATTTAAAATTTTTTCTTGTCAATTTTAACCCTAAACTTTTAACTTTTACAAATTAACCCATCTCGGAACAAACTAGATTAAAAGAACCATTTTTATTATAAATCTTTACTGTACTCAATCCAGTTTAACGAGCCATCGAAAAAAAAACATATGATCATAAAAAAAAAATTGAACTACATGACAAAACATAACAAGAAAACAACAGCAACACAAGATTATGATTTAGAGAGCAGCTGAGATTTAGAAATAAAGCTGCTGCCTTGGCATATTCCTGAGCAGCATTATTTGATGGTGTGAGTCATATCTCTGAAGAAGATGCCAATGGCAAGGGCCACTGTTTATTCCTAAAATCTTAAGAAATATCCGAGCAGTGCCTAATCACCACACATATAATTACTAATATCTAAACAAATTCTCATAATCATTCTGTTCATACAGTGATGTATGGACCAAAGTGAGCTTTAAATTAAAATATAGGGTTTCAGGAATACTTTAGCATCAAACCTTTGGTCGAGGGATTAAACAAAGATGTAGTGATGCATTAATAATCATATGTAAAATATGTGATAGTTAAGGGTGAGCGTTCGATCGGATCGAATTGAATAAAAAAAATGAGTTATTTGAGTTAAAACATCATATTTTACAACTTAAACTTGATTTAAATTTTTTTTTTCCGATTTGAGTCGAGTTTATAAAATTCAAGTTAAGTTTTTAAGTTCCTACATAAGTTTAATTGTAATTATTTATTATGTTATTGTATAATTTAATTATAATTTAAACAACTTTCTCTAATAATATAAATATTTATTCATATTTTTCATATGGTGGTATATATTTATTCATATTTTATGTATATTTGTATCAGAAAAAGGGTAATTAAAGTTTAATTCACTGATTACTAAAAATTTTGAGTTATTTGAATTTTCATTCTACAACTCAAACTTTAGTTATTTTTTTTGAGTCGAGTTTATAAAATTTGAATCAAAATTTTATTTTTTCGAATCGAATTTGTTACCATTAATCATAATTATGAAAAATCTAAAGGGAATATTATCAAGGTGTTTCATGTTTATCCTGTAGAGCATGCTTAGCCAACGTGTTTCAGGTGCGTGTTGTTGCTTTATTATCTATTACTATAACCAAAGATATACAAATGGTACAGCAATTCACCTCTTAAAAATTTAAAATTCTTATATAATTTAAATATTTTTATTTTAAATATAATTTTATTTTTTAAAATTTTATAAATTCACGATGGATGCTTTCTCTATATATACACGAGACTTCGCTCCACAAAACCAACCAAAACCATCTTTTTCTTGTAAGATTCAATTCAATGGAGGCAACTCAAAAGAAGGGCTTACTTAGAGGCAAGTTGGCCAAGTCTTTCTCTCGATTCACCAGGCCAAGGTCCACTAGCGGCAGCAACAGCAAGGTGGTTCCCGACTCGATGCAATATTCGCCGTCGATCTATTCCTCGACACCGAGGGTGCTGACCTATTCTTATGCTAGCTCGAAGCAGCCGACTAGTTTCCATGAACAGAAGAATTTTTCAGGCCCTCCGTCGTCAATGCAAAAGGTGTCGTACGAGTATGCACTCGAGGCTTGGGGTCATGCCGACGAAAACGTAGACCACATGGCCTCGACCTATATTTCAAGCGTCCGACAACGTTTCCAGATCGATAGAGTTTGATTCCACTTGACATGTTATATATATGTCTGCTAAAGCAGAGTTATGGTAATTATGTTCGAGATTAAGTAGGTAATTATTAGTATAAAGATGGATTTTGTGATCCTCTTGTGTTTTAATCAATCGGTTCTGAAATTTTAATGTTAATGTAATGATTCTTACATGTACTCACTTCGATCTTAATCAATTACTTCTTGGTTGGGAATTTGAATTTGGATAACGATGTGACTGAACTACATAAAAACTACAGGGAAATTGAATATTTTTAGCTTTAAATTATGATACATATATTATTCGGATTTTTTTCATTCATAAATTATAATAGATCATAGATTAAGAATTCGAGTCTATAAATATAGATTGAGTTTAACTTTTAGAACGATGAGGGAAGAATTATTTTATAAAGATGTAATTATTTTTAGAATTTTTGCAACTATAACAATTATATTATAGAGAATATTACGTGTTTTAGATATACAAAGTTACGAATATATTTGGGTTTTAGAAACATGAATTATTCGTGAAGATAGACAAGACTTAACCACATTAGATCTAATCTTTTGTGTTTGGTTATTTTTGCATGAGTCTTCCCTAAGTGGTTAAAGGAACGGTTATTGTTCTTATATCTTACAAGTTCAAGCATCACTGATGCCAACGGAGTAATAATTGAACGATCAATATCAAATAATGAAGATTATATTATAGAACAGATAATATTATAATCAACACCGTAACATATAATTAAATCAACAAATTTTTATTATTTTTAAAAAATAAAACGCTTGTTTCTGAACATTAACGAAATAATTTATAGTGTATTTTATTGTAATAATACTGATACTAATAGCATTCGTATTACCTGTGTTCATCCCTTTCGTTTCTAGCCTCTGCCTGTCATTTATTTCCCTTGAAAGCAGATCAGAAGTGCGTGAGAATCTAATCCTATTACCAAAACAACATAACCTGACAAGAGATGGAAAAGACAGGAATTCATGATTTATTATATGACCAATCACAGCACTGAAGAAGATGCCAGACATGTTTATTCCTAAAACAAACAAAAAGAACCTAAACCCTGTCTGGTAAACTCATGGGGTTTCATGTTTATCCACAAAGCTAACACCAACGTGGACCACTGTAACATTGATTTGCCATCTCATCTCATATTATATTCTACAGTTCATGAATTCTATATATATACACCTGAGACTGAGAGTTTGCTCAACAAAAACCAACCAAATCCAAAACCATCTTTTGTTCTGACTTCTGAGCTTTCTTGTTTTTGTTAGATTCAACTCAATGGAGGCAACTCAGAAGAAGGGTTTGTTCAGAGGCAAGTTAGCCAAGTCTTTCTCCCGATTCACCAAGCAAAGGCCGACTAGTGGAAGCAGTGGAAAGGTGATTCCCTGCTCGACGCAACTATCACCGATCTATTCGTCGGCTCCCAGGGTGTTGACCTATTCTTATGCTAGCTCGAAGCAGCCGACTAGTTTCCATGAGCAGAAGAGTGTTGCAGATGTTCCATCATCAATGCAGAAGGTGTCGTATGGGTCTGCAATGGAGGCTTGGGGTCATGCCGACGAAAACGTGGATCTCAAGGCCTCCGCATATATCTCAAACGCCCGACAACGTTTCCAGTTTGATAGGGTTTGATTCCGCTTTGTTTACCACGAGAATGATGTTCATCCTAACAAATATGAATTAGAATGATTTTGTTTACAATATATCTAAAAATATATATGAAAAAATAAATATTATATTATAATCCTGACAAAATCAAAATAACTCGAACCAAGAAATTTTAGATCGTTTGATTTGAATATTGAACAAAATCTTAGAAGTACCAACTTTGTCATTTTGACACTATTAAATCAACCAACAAAAACATAACTGTTAAGTTGGAGAAATTATATCATGAGTGGGTCTCACTACGTCATACATGAGAACAACCATTAAAAATCACACACTTCGTCAATTTTTTTATGTCATATCACTTAAAAAAATATGACATGAAAAAATTGACGAAGTGTATGATTTTTAATAGTTGATTCATGGACACGTGTTAAAACTTATTTATGATATAACTTCTGGTTAAGTCGGCATAAGTTACTTTGTGTCTTTGTCATTTTGCAATACTAATGTTGTTTATTTTGTCATTTCCAATAAAACAAATAAAAATGTAAATGTTTTTACAAAGGTATTTTATATAATTATATAAACAAAATATAGAAATTAAATTTAATGGATTCTTCCTTCCAATAAAATGTAAATGATTAAATTTAAAAAATTAATTATTTAATTTTAATATTATAATGCTTTGTATAAATTATATAATTGTAGCCCTCATAATTCTTCTCCTACAATTTATATAGTATTTGTTTAATTTTGTGTTGAATTAGTTCATACTTTAAAACACGATAAAATATATAAACGAGTTATAAAAAAAAATAATGATAAATACAATAATTTTAATACGTAACCATTTATATAACAAGTTACGTCCATTGTCCATATTATAGCGTCCACAGTAGTATGAGGCAATATAATGTACGATAAAAACAATACTCAATGTTTAAAGATTAAAATCGACTGTCCATGATAGTAAATCAATATTATATTATTTATAAATAATAAATTAAAGTTGCAAAGAAACATATAAATCAATCAAATTTTAAAAATATTTTTAATTAAAATAATTAAAATATAATTTATTATTCTAATTAAAAAATATTTATACATAATTTTTTTTGAATAAAAATAGAAAACAAATCATGATCTAAAAAATCTATAAGTATTACTTTTTACCTTTGGAATTATCTGTGAGTTTGCTTTTTTTAATGTCCTATTTTTATCTTTATCCCACCAGAACAATATGACAAAACATAAGGAGACAAATAACAAAAGTAAAATATATTAGTCTTTATAAAGGATTCGAGATTGATACAAGTTTAGATGTCTTGGCATATTCTGTAGAAAACATTATTGCTCGTGTCTGTAAGGTCTGAACCATGAAGATGACAAACATGCAGGGACCCACCGCTTAGTCCTTAAAAAAAGGCATATGAACATGGCCTAAACACCAAACACACGTACTTAACGGAGATCGGTGCCACCCGTCTAGTTTCAGTAATTAAAAGAACAATAATTGTTTTTAAAAATTATAAATTTGAATATTAATAATAATAGTAGAGTGATTAAATGATTAATAGCAAACAATTGAGAATATAGTTTAGAACAGATATTACTGTAACTACTGTATAGCTGAAACAATAATTCGAGTGTTTAAAAGGCTTAATCAAGGAGCATCAGTAATACCAGCAAAGTAATTAAGCGATCAATGTCTAATGATTGAGAGTATACACTAAAAGTTACAGGTTCAAGCACTAATAATATCAATAAAGTGATTAAACGATCAATATTTAATAATTAAGAGTATACACTAAAACAAATACTACTGTAACTACTGTATAGCTGAATAAAAAAAAATATTCGGATGTTTAAAAAAGCATAATCGAGGGGGAATTAAAGGTTTAAAATATTGTTTTTTCATTAATATCGTTCATGTATTGTTGTATTTGTAGAGATTAAATTAAGCATCTAATTATATTATAGGATTTGATGGATACCCAAACCTAGAAAGATTTGCTGTAGGAGAACAGATAAATTTAAAAATATATTATTCAACAATAAACTAATAAAACAAATAATATCATGATCCTGGAAAAGCGAAAGCTACAGTCAGAATATATTCATTTTATCCGGAGATACGGAGTTTAGATGCAATCATTTCTTTTAAGCTGATGGACGCCGTGCGTCCTTCAATGAAGATGATAATGAGTCTGATCGAACCTTAAGCTCATATTAATATAACTGTTTTGAGCCGAGCCTAACTAAACTCTGATTCAACTCTCCCTTTAACTCACAAAATTTATGTTATTGTTAATATATGTGAAGAATTTAAAAATATATATTAAAAATGTAAAGGGCCGAATATTATTGACAATGGAAGGAACTGTAACCAATGCTTTTTCTTTCTATATATACATAGTGATTTTGCAGAACAAAACCATCTTGTCTTCTATTCGAAACTTATCGTCCACTCAAACAGTTTACACATTCTCAACTCAGATGGAAGCAACTCAGAAGAAGGGATTCTTCGGAGGAAAGTTAGCCAAGTCTTTCTCTCGGTTTACCAAGCCAAGACAGAGTAGCGGGAGCGGCAGCAACGGGAGCAAGGTGGTTCCCTGCTTGATGCAACCGTCGTCGAGCTATTCGTCGATTCCGAGGGTGTCGACTTATTCTTATGCGAGCTTGAAGCAGTCGGCTAGTACTTTCCATGAGCAGGGGAATTTTTCAGGTCTTCCGTCGTCAATGCAAAAGGTATCGTATGGGTCGGCAGTTGAGGCTTGGGGTTATGCCGACGAAAACGTGGATCTCAAGGCATCAAACTATATCTTGAACGTCCGACAACGGTTCCAAGCCGACAGAGTTTGATTACGTTCGGGATGTATCGAGGGGTGTTAGAAAACAGTTTTAACCTATAAATTTAAGTATAAAGTTCATATCTACATAAAACATATTTAGTTATATATCTTTTTGGACCGTTATATGAGAATTAATAAACGAGGTGACTTTACTTTTTTATCTCTTTTTTATTAATTTTTTATTTGTCATTGTTAATCTCATTCGTCTATTTGTTTTATTTAATTATTTAAAAAATATATAATTTTAAAATTTAAATGGTATGAGAGAATTCTATCACATGAACTTTTTTGATCGTTTTAAATTTTGATCAATTAAATATCGATTTAATTAATTAAACTATTAGTTCATAGTTCAAATGGTTAGTACGGTTCAATTTTAACCATCAAAACATAAACACGAACAATAAAAAAAGAAATTTAGATTTAATATATTAAGTCTTTTTAAGAATGCTAGTAGAAATTGATTATTTAAAATTATTTTTATGAAGAAAACACGTATGCATATGATATATGGAAGATATATTAAAATTCATAAAGGATAATACATGAGAAATAAATATATTTTAAATTAAAATTGAATAAAGATATATGAAATTAGTTAAAAAGAAAAACAAAAATAATTATTTAATTATCATTTGAATAATACATATGATAATATTTTTGAGAACTCGCACAGCACCAAATGGACCAACCAAATATTCCAACCCGTAAAGTCCGACTTGCTTGGGCCGTTCCTAGGAAAAGAGTTTTAGTATTTCGAACCGCCATTGATTTTGTAAATACTAAATTTATTTATACTCAATTAAATTATATATAAAATGATAAATATTTATTGAAAGTGATGGTTTTTGAGGTAAAATACTTTGGTTTCTGAGATTTAATCTGAATTTTTTTAAAAATTAATAAATTTTATTTTAAAAATAATGAGATTTAACAAAGAAAATAAATTTAATAAAAATATTAGGATACATTTAATTTTATTTTTTATTTTATATTATATGTCACGTAAACAAATACTTAATATTATAAAATATTAAAATGTAGTTAAAAATATATATAAAAATATTAAATAAATAATTTTCTATTATATTTTTATGACGTAAACACGTAAAGATCGTGTGAGGTCACATTATTTCTCGAAACTGAAGAATGGGTTACGTGGACAGTTAGCAGACGTAACTCCACTTTTGCTGTGGACGCGTGGCATTGTCTTTTATTTTATCTCTGTATTTTTATTGGTTAAGGTTTCCCACTTCCTCCACTTAGCTCTCATTGGAGGAAATCTTCTCTCCATTTGATATCCATCAATCATGTTTTGCCACGTGTCTTAGTGTCATTTTCAGCTTAAATAAAGTTTAATTCCCTATTAATGAAGATCTTCTGTTTTTATTCTATATTTTTTGAGGGTTAAATGTATATTTTTTGGGTCAAATGTTCGATCGAGTTAATCTAAAAAGTTTTGATTTAGTCGAGACTGATGAACCTTATTTTATGAGTTAAATTTTATATAAAAAATTTCTTCAATCAAAAATATTTAAGTTTTTTTATACGTTTAATTATAAATATTTATCATATTATGATACTAATTATTTTTGACAAACATTTTTTTATAATTGTATCTGACGTATATATACTTCTTCACGTACTTATACATTTCTTTATTTTTATATGCCATATTCATATATCAAGCAAAGTTAAAAGACTTTTAATAATTAAGTTTTGTTTATGAAAATAAACAAAAGTCATCTGTATTCTTTTTAACGTCTTATTTATGTCTTAATATTTAAAATTTTAAGTTTTAATCTAACTTTTGGAGTTAAAAGTTGGCTCGAGGCCAAAAGCAATAAAAATATGTATTTTTTTAGGCTAAAGTTAACTATTTAGAAGCAGGAAATTTTAATCTTTTCAAAATCATTTTACATGAAAATTTAGTCATATATCCCTATTTATATCATAATTTTTTATATTTTTAAAATATACATAATAGATATTTTATTTATCTAAAAATATTTTTTTGACAATAATACCAAATATTCATGTTTTAAATCAAACAATTAAAAACTACTTTTTAAAATCATATTTCAGAATTATTTTTTTTATCGTATTTTCTCATTTTTTTGATATGGAGCACAATCTGTGGCGCTAAAGAGGGGAAGGGTTTCTGTTCGTATTGTAATGAAAGTCTCAGCTAAGCCTATCGAAAACAAAAACCATTGAAAGTAAAAATACAGGGATTATTAAAAGGGTTAGGAAAGAAAGAACGGCAGCAGCCTGCATTTACACCCTTTTTTTCATTTCTGTGCTTCTTATTTCAGGATCTGGGGGAGAAGAAACTCAACAAATGGGGAGAGGTAGGGTTGAGTTGAAGAGGATCGAGAACAAGATCAACAGGCAAGTCACTTTCGCCAAAAGAAGAAACGGTGTTTTGAAGAAAGCTTACGAGCTTTCCGTTCTTTGTGACGCCGAGGTTGCTCTCATCATCTTCTCCAATCGAGGAAAGCTGTACGAGTTCTGCAGCAGCTCTAGGTATTTCACCAAAACATCCTTAGTTCCTTACCCTCTTTCATTTCCTTTTCAGCTAAACAAATGAAACAAAACCAAGGCTTTTCTTTCTTCCTGGTTTTCTTTCTCTTTACTTGCTTGCTTTAAATGATTTGTTTTTGTTTTTGCTGTTTTTGTGATTGTCTCCGTTTCTGTTCTTCCTTTTTATGTTAGATCTGCAACTTAAAAGTTAAAACCCATGAAAATAAGATCAATGTTATGTTGTTTGACCCTAATTTCATATTTTTATGGGGTTTTCCCTTTTCCCCTTAAAATTCAAGTTTCACATACAGTTTGAAGAAACTCTCAGGACCTGTCGTACGTTAGTATTTTCTTTTTCGAGTTCATCAAATGTATTTTCCCCAGTTCCCCCCCCCCCCCCCTCAAACATGAAGCAAAAAAGAAAAGCTTTGATTTTCTTAAAAGCTTACACCATCTTCCACATCTGTTCATGGGAATCGATTCTTTATAAACTTTGCTTTGGTTATGATTTGATATGAGAAAACACACACCCAAGGGTTCTAAACAAACAAGAAACCGATGGATCGTCTGTAAGAAAACTCAAAAGCTGTTTCAATACACAAGGGTACAGTTTTCAGATGTCTGAAAACACAAAAATATCAATCAATCAAAGCAAAACAAAGTTAATACCCATTTTCCAAGTGTTGTCGTTTCTCTGTTTTTTCTTTTCTGATGAGTTCTTTTTCTCGCAGTCCGAGTTTTAGGGTTTGGATTTTGCATAAGCTAGTTTGTTCATGTGTTTAGGGTTTTGACTTCGAACTTTAAGTTAATACTCAGTTTCCCTAGCGTATTGTGAGTAAATAGATTATTTTTTTCTGGTTAAATCTTATAAAGTTAGATAATAATAATAATAATAATGATTATTAATAACCTTATCATTCCTTTATTATGTATTTTAGAGTGTGAATGACGTTTGTTGAACTATTAGTATCACATTTGTGTTTTAAGTTAAATCAAAATAATATATTGGTGCTTTTTTATATTATTGTAAATAGTTATTGATAATTTATTTATTTTTATTTATTCACGCTAGCAAACATTTAACTAGTATATTTGTGATTATTAAATAAATTAAATTTTAATATGATATTAAAAATTTAAACGTACGTAATAACTTTACAAATAAATATAAATAAATTATTATTCATTTAATTTCAATTCATTTACACCCTTGTATATGTTGATGAAGATATTATTACATATAAATAATCTTAAAAAGAACAAGGTTTGATTATTAATTGATTGTACACATATTAATTGATTGCGGCGAAATGGTAGATACAATCTAGCGGCAGCAGTTAAGTTGATTAATTAAAAGAAATTTATTAAGTTAATGTATAAAGAAAAAAATTAATTTTTTACTTAATTAAAATTAATAATATTAATATTATAATTGCAGAACCTTTGGAATGTTATTATTTAGGCACCAAATTAAAAAATAACTAAGGTTCAAGTTTATGGTTTTATATTAGAGTTTAAGAATAATAGGTATAGTGTAATTTTAGGAGTTATAATTGAAAATTTAATTTTTTAATATTGAAACACAGAAAAAGGACGTAAAAAAAGACACGAGATGTTTGTTTGGTTTTGTGGACAAAGGTCTTCACGAATTCATGGTTTGAAGAGATTATTAGGTGAACTCTATTCACCATGTCATCCATGGTTCAAGCAATCAAAACCGTTCTTCTTTAAATAGCTATCTAATAATTACCCATCCATTAATTACATGTAGGAAAGAGGTGATGATTCACCATAAAAAATTGAGATGAACGGTTTTGATTACTTGGGATAATAGGTGATATGGTAAATAAGATTCACTTAATAACTTTTCCATGATTTAGGGTTTTTTCTAATATTAATACTCTTATTTTTTTACCTAATCTCGAATATTTTATGTTCAGTTGATTTATTTAATAAACCATATTTTTATATAACTTTAAATATATTCCATGATATTTTTTATAATATTAAAAAATCTGAATAACATAACACGAGACTCGATATATAGCACCATCAAAACATTGGAGAGGTACCAGAAATGCACCTATGGAGCTCTGGAGAGAAATGTGTCGACTAGGGTCGATACTCTGGTAATTCTAGCCTCTTTTTCGTTCACTATAGATTATATCGAGCATGAGATGAAAAACACGATACAAATGTAAACGTAAACGCCTTTGAAATCTATATATTATGATGAATTTTGTGTAGGAAATAAGCAGTCAGCAGGAATATCTGAGGCTTAAAGCTCGTTGTGAAGCTCTGCAAAGGTCCCAGAGGTAAACCTAGTGAAACATTAAACCATAAAACACTTGTGGTCAACATGATTTATTTGTTTGATTTTGATTAGGAATTTACTAGGAGAAGATCTAGGTCCTTTAAGCAGCAAAGAACTCGAATCGCTTGAAAAACAGCTCGAATCGTCGTTAAAGCTCGTTAGATCATTACGGGTACTTAATTCGACTCGGTTAAACAATCATCAAACCTAAGAAATAGACTTTGAATGTCTCTCGTTTTGATCAATCTCTGATGTATTGATTGTAGACTCAACACAGGGTGGAACAACTCACTGATCTACATAGGAAAGTGACAAGCGTCGAATTGTCAAATAAATAATTCCTATTTCTCAAATTAAATAAAAGAATAGTATAGAGAAAGTAGGGTCGATCCACAGAGACTAAGAAATTTCCAACGTTGAATTGAATTGATCCTGTTCCAAAAAAAAAAAATTAGAAAATGAGGGTTTGATATTATAAAACCAAAAATAATATTAATCTAATAATAGCTGAAATTAAATGAAAATAAATATTTTAAGTAATAAATTTAAAGGATATAGCCTCAAGCTTTGTTTCGCCTCAATTCCAAATTGATCATCGAAATAGATTTTACTTCAAGATCCATGCCAGTTACAGTCTACAAGGCCCAACCCTTGTAACTTGCTTCTCTCTTCGGTAAACCAATATTCCCAAGTCTATCTCCGGAATTCGGTCTTTGCTGGACTAACCACGCCTATCGCCGTTAGCGCCAATACAACTTTAAGCACTAGAAAAGCCTGACTCGAGTTATAGCGTCTCATAGAGAATCGAACCCGATCTTGATTTCCCTTAGTGGACCGCCACCAAGTTTGTTCACAGGAAGCCAAATTTGCTACCAGCCGATTTTTCTTCCCAACGATAGATCTAAACAATCTTCAAGTCAACATGCACTTTTTGAAATGAAGGCGTCGAGATCATTAAAGGAAAAGCCGATTGCCAATCCTTGATTTTAGAAAATCAAGAATGTTATCCGAAGGAATTAAGCGCTTCACGATTCTCACAATATGGATTGAGTCGTCACTAGCTTTCGGCTAAATAAAAGTTTAGCCAAGCATGAATGAGATCATACTTAGCATTTTATAGAAGAAAAGAAATAAGAAAACTCAAAGAAAAATAAAAGAACTAGAAAGAACTTTTATTACTCAATAGAGAAAGTGAAAATTGAAGTACATCTCAAGCTTTACCTCTATGGGTATTTATACTATTCTAAAAATGTAACAATTCAAAATTTAAAAAAAATAAAAAAATAAAGATAAAGATAAAGATAAATGTTTTAAAATTTAAAATTTAAATTCCTAAGATAAATCTTCAAGATAATTCTCAAATAATCCATTCATCCTTCTAGAATATATGACTGGACTATCTTCTAGAAACTTTTGCTGACTGGATAATCCAAATCTGCCAGATCGAAAAGCGTCATGCGACTTCAGTCATAAAAAAAATGCAGAATTCACTATTTTCTGTTGGTTCTGAAAAATAAGTTCCTACACTGAAAATGATCAAAATAGAACCAAATTAGTAATATCAAATCGACAATGGGAAATAATTATTAATAAAAAAATATATAAATTCGAACACTCATCAGAAAGTAACCAAATTGTAAACTCAGTTTTCTTTAGTTCGTTAGCATTTCTCATTTCTCCTTATTGCAGGAATGTATGTATGTATCAAAGACATTGTTTGCTTTGTATAGTTGGTGGAAGGCTACCATGTAAATTCTGTGCAGCTGAACCCAAATCCTGAAGATATCAGTTATGGGCAGCAACCATCTGACCACCCTCACGTTCATGGTTTCTTTCACCCATTAGAGTGTGAACCAACATTACATATCGGGTGAGATTCGGATAAGTTTTTTAAAATATCTATATTCATGTTCAAATATATATATTTGATACGGATAACATGTATCGAATAAAACAGATATGAGGCTGATCCTATCTCAGCAGCAGCCACAGCAGGTCCTAGTGTGAATAATTATTTGACAGGATCATGGTTACCATGAATACATATAGAAGAAGAAAAAAGTATGAGGAGATCGTGCATGCATGAAATGGTATGCATTCCCTAGTAAGAATCAGACATCTTAGTATGTTGTTTTATGAAACAAAATTAAGATGGATCTAATAAGATTAGTGTGGATGTTAATGTCTTTAATTAGGATGTCGCATCTTGATTTGATCCGTTGGATTGTGTTCGAAATAATGTGTTCTTTACTTATGATTATTTAAATTTTTTTTGATAAGTGTCCGAATTTTCTTTTAAGAAAATATTTCATATATCGTTAATCGATAGTCGTTTATAGTAGGTTTAGATGAAGTGTTTGTAAGATATGCATGGTTGGCTGAGGAATAAATGTTGCATGCGATGCATGAAGCTATAATATTTTTTTTTATTACTTAAATTTTTAAAAAATATTTTTTACTATGAATTTGTTTACAGATTTTAAAATATATATTTTTTCTTTAATCTTAAATCTTAATTTCGTTCCTATTATTCACAAAGATTCGATACGTATGCTTTTAATGCATTCTGAAAATTTCAATTTCCTTTTAACCGGGTCAACGGAATTTTACCATAAGACCCAAATAAAATTATTTCATAACGTAATAAGATTACATAATTTCAGGATAAATTATATTATGGGTCTGACTCATCATATCAATTATGGTTTAATCTGATTATAACCATTTATTTCATTATTAATCTCTATTTTATTTTTTTAACCAATGAGTCTTCACTCATATTTTTCATGTCATTTTAAAAATATAATTTTTAATTACATGGCTAATTAATGGTGGAATGATGATTTTTATTAGTTAAGGACTACGGCTAACGTGGTGAGCCGGACCTATGATATAATCTCTCTAATTTTTGAATATCGTATAATGATTACATTATATTTGTGTATATTTAAAAAAATCATTTTATTCCCTATAGTTTTAATTATTTTCATTTTAGCCTTAAAATGAAAAAAATATTCAAAATTTTTGGGATTTTATCTTAACTAAATCGAATTAATTTGTGTCGTACATTTAATTTTAATGAATAAATCTTCTAATAATAATTTTTTATATACACAATACCTCAAACTCTATATATACTAAAACAAAACTAAGCTATTAATTAAATTTATTACTCTTTAATAATTAAATAATTCAATAATCATTATATAATATTTATAAAATTTAATAATTATTTTATAATAATTAATATATTACTTTAATTATTCTATCCATCATTATTAATACGTTAACCAAAATTAACAAACAGTTCACCAAAATATAAAAAATAAAAATGAATTTAATTATTTTTAATAAAATTAAATTACGGGTATTTTTTACGCTTTAAATTTAAAAGAATTACAGTGGAGACGTATATATTTTAAGTCGGTGTTTAAATTTTTAAGAAATTATATTAAGAAGTTAATGATTCGAAATTATAAAACCTGATGGTCATAAATTTAAATCATCAATCGAAATAAAATTACTTAAATTAATCTTATAATAAAATTAAAAACATAAATTTTATTTATTACATCATCTATGATTTTAATAAATTAAATTCGTTTATCATAATTTTAAGTGAATCATTATTTTTTATATATAATTAAAAATAATAATTATTAAATAATTATTTTAGAATAAACGGATAAATTAACTAAAACACAGACGACATTATAGAGATATTCATTTAATAATTTCTAAGTAAAAACAGCATAACCTTAGCCAACAGTCAAACACTCAAAATTAAAGGATAAGGCTTACGTCAGCTGTCCCCACCTAAGGTTTCCACGTCCGCTCTAATCCATAATATAGCACCGCCGCGTCACTTTTTCTTCCTTATATTTTCCTTCCTCCATAATTTCCCGAGAAACAAACAAAGCTTTGGCTATCAGAACTCTCCAGTTGTTAATTTCCCTCCAATCAAACAGTGGTTTAGATAACTGTTTTTGTACCCGAGTTTATCCATTTGCCTCGTTCTTAGAAAAGAGAGAAAATCTCACAGTATCTCTAGAATCTCCTTTACTTTCATCTTCTGATAAAAGGGTTTAGAAAAATAATTCATCTCTGAGTTTTCGATCGGAGGAGAAAAGATGATGAGAAGAGAACGGGAAAACGATCGACATCAGGATCAGCAATCGAGTTTATTCAACGAGCTGTCGGCTTTAGTTATGAATCTTCTACGGTCGCCGCCGGTGCCTTTCACCGATCGATCTTCGGTGTTGATGAGGAGGTATAGTCCCCTGGATGTATCGACGATATCTCCGACGGGATTCGCTTGGCTGATGCTAGGGATATCGGTTTCGATGTTGCTGTGCGGATCGGTCACTTTCTTTATAGGGTTCATGTTGATGCCTTGGGCTATTGGTTTGTTCATGGTGTTTTACGTTGCCGGGATTGTTTCCGCCATTTCCGTGTTGGGTCGTTCGATTCTCTTTTATGTCCTGGCCCCTCCTTCGCCTCGAAAAGATATCCCTGGTAATTGTTTTCCCCCCTTTTGGTTACTTCTTCGTTTGGATTTGAAAACTCTCCTGTTTCAAATGAATTTGTTTTCTTATGTTTGGTTTCGTGAAGAACTGGGGAGGAAAATTCATGTTTTATTCTAGTTTTTTTCGATTTCCTTTTTGAATATTTGAAAAATTATTCATCTAAAAGAACAGAGTAAACCTAGGGATTGTGATGTCTGAATGAATATAGAATGAAAAATCTGTATATTGTTGACCATGGATGGACTACTAAAGCTGCCTGTTCACCAGCAACAACCCAAATGATTCACGTTTAGCTTTAAACGACCATTTCCCCCCAAACTCAGGCTTGGGACTTCAAAGCCATTGATCATTGTGGATTGAATCTCATGTTCCCATGTTATCAAGTCATATATATCTGTTCAGCTTTCAGCTGAAATTTAGCATTATATCATGATGATGTTTTCGGTTTATCGAACTTGAGCACTGGCTGCTGCATTTGAGCTCTGGATCTATAAGATAAATTGAAACCTGTGGTAGAATAGGTCAACAACTTGTAGCTGGTTCATTATGATATATCAAATTGTTGACAAATCTTTGCACCATAGCTTAATTTCATATCCGAAATCACTGCTCTTTCGTATTGCTTATGTTTTGCATGTATAAGAAAGTTTTTCATTTTATTTTCTCTTGCATACATTGATCTACAGCATGGTAGATTTTTGTGAAGAGAAAGGGTGGATTCGACGACGCAGTTGTGGAATGCATCTGCAATTGAGAATCGAGCAGCATTCGAGGTCTTGCGAGTGATGCTGCATTATGGAAGAAAGAATGAATTTCCGAGGTTTCTTCGGGTATCGATACAGGACAAGCTGATGACTGTAAAGTATTTTTAACCGTATCCATGTGTATTGTATTCTTATTTACCAGGGGGAAAACATGGGAGAGTTTTCCTGTTTTGTAAGCAATTACTCAGCATGGATCATGCTAATCCAATAAGGCAAAAATGGCATTTGGCAACATCCAAGGAACAGGTCAATTACAGGGGGCTTTACTGTTGTTGCATTGGCAGCATGCTTATCCCAAAACTACTATTTCATTAGTTGCATAAAATGGAAGATCTATTACATCATTATGAACCACATAGATATTGATATATCAATGCCGTCGTTGATTGCTTCATCCCATCCTGCAAGAACGCCGGTCGAGTAGGGCGCTACAGCAAGAGATATAGGATGAAGCAATCGAAGATGGCGGTGATATATTGATATCTATGTGGTTCATAATGATGTTCATATCAAATACAAGACAATCCGATATCCGAGCATGGCTTTATATACACAGGCACAGTTGGACGATGCTCATATCAAACACACCTTGCTACAAAAATATGTTTCCCTGTAAAAAAAAAACCCACTCCATCATTCACGGCAATATTTCAAGATTGGTAAAAAACACAAACTTGATGCTCGATTTTCAGAGGTGTCTCAAAGCATGCCAAAGAGGAGGTGGTCGTATCGATACCATTGGCATGCCTACGGATTCTGATCTGACGCCTAATGGAAAAACCGTGAAACTTCCCGGTATAATTGCTCAGCTTCGAATGGTTTCGACACATATCCGTCCATTCCGCACCGTAGGCATTCCTCATGCGTGGCCTGTATAACATCTGCAGTCATAGCCAAAATCGGTACATGCCAGTTCAGAACATTATTATAGGTTCCGACAGATACTTCTCCAAAGTGAATATGATTGTTGATATTCTGCTCTGAATCCCGAATTCTCCTTGTAGCTTCAAACCTGTCAAATGCAAACAAAAGACATCATACAAGGCAACATCAATGCCTGATTAAACCAACCAGAAAAGATTGTTTTTAAAGCTCACTTCCTCATCAGAAATGCATAAGTTCGTTCTAAATGCAATACGGGGATTACGTACCCATCCATTTCAGGCATTTGAATATCCATGAAGCAGGCATCGAACTGGTGAGGTGGTGTAAGCAGTTCAATGGCTTCCATTCCTCTGGAAGCACTAACCACATCGGCTCCGTATCTTTTCAAGGCACCGGCGGCTACTTTTAGGTTCACATTGTTGTCATCAACAATTAGAATTTTCCTCCCAAGAAGAAGATTCCTAAGAGACAGGCTAGGTAACTCCCCATTACGAGGATTCCCTTTGTTCCTATCGCCCATGGCTCGTTGTAGAGAAGCCGCTAACATGCTAGTCCTCAAGGGCTTCGGGATGACGGTCATGTTACGAACACCAGAAGTAGTAGGATTGGCTCGGGAAGAGCTAATAGAATTAGACAAAAGGAATACCTTTGGAGGAGTACTATGATCTATTTTCTCCAAGTTATTGATGAAGAGAAATGAACTGTTTAGATCCTGATCCCAAATTTCCTGTTCCATGAGAACCATGTGTATAGCATCACTCCCCTGGCTTATGATAGATAAACCTTGTTTCCAACTGGAAACTACTTCAACATGAATTCCCAGCCGTTGGATATGATATCTCGACACTTTGGCCCGAACAGGTCTAGGATCTACAACTAATGCTCTCATCCCACGGAACTCCGAGGATACCGAGTTGCTCTGGTTGTTGATTTGCTGGCTCTTGTACTCTGAACTAGAGGAGCTCCTACTGAAAACAGCAGTAAATGTGAAGGTGGATCCAACCTTAGGAATACTAACAAAACCGATTTCTCCTTTCATTAGATTAACCAAACACTTGCTTATGCTTAGTCCGATGCCCGTGCCCCCATGCGTTCGGGAAATGGAAGGGTCTACTTGCATAAAAGGTGTGAAAACACGAGACTGTGCTTCTGTAGGTATTCCTTCTCCTGTATCTTCAACTGATATGATAAGATGAATACTGTCAGAGAATGTATGAATGGATCCTTCTGGGCTGAAACTTCCAAATCCTTTCCAGCTCTGGCGTCTATCTGCAACTGGGAAACCACTCAAGGTATTCTTTGGCGAAGATTCTGTCTCAACTTCTATCAAATCAATTACCTCCTCCACAAGGTGAACCGTAACATGGATGTGCCCTTTCTCGGTGAACTGCACCGATGAGTAAACGAGTTTAAGAAACTAAAGCATAATCCAGATAAACCGAACTTAAACTGAAACATCCACAAGATGAAGTTAACTGGTTTAGGAAAGCTTACTTAAGTCCTAACTAGTTTCATATATAATTAAATGGAGAACCGATCACATACTTTAATTGAGTTTCCCATTAGATTGGTGATGATTTGTCTGAATCTCCCAGGATCACCAATTAGCATCTCGGGAACTCGATCAGAAATGTAAACTGCCAGCTGCACTCATCCACAAATGGATTATGCAAAATAAATACGTTAGACTCCCAGATGAGCACCTCACAAAGAGTGAAGAAAACGGAAAGAGATGAGAGAAGAGAATGGAATGAAGGTGGTGAACCAGAAAGGTACAGGCATCTCACCTCAACTCCTTTGTCCTGAGATTTCCCTGAAAATAGTGATAACACATCGTCCAAGACTGCTCGTAGATCAAACTGCACTTCCTCAAGCTCTAGTTTACCGGCTTCGATCTTAGCCCGATCCAGAACCTCGTTTATAAGTGCAACCAGAGCCTTTCCACTAGCTTGTGCAGTTCTGACATAATCTAGTTGTGTAACATCTAAATCTGTGTCCATAAGCATATGCAACATTCCTGTAAAAAATGACTCACTGTCATGGCTAAGTAAACTCTGTTGTCTAGTCTCGACTAATTATTTCATTTAATTTTCTGAGCATGTTTGACAAGGCCTATACATATACATATATAATTTCAGAGAAATAAACTGAAGCTTCAAGACTCACCCAGAACACCATTCATTGGGGTTCTAATCTCATGGGAAACAGTAGCGAGGAACTACAGAAACAGTTGCAAGTAATTAGAGGACCAAACGTTCGTAAAAGGTCTGAATGCATATAGCATAAAACATGTGTCATATACCTGAGATTTGGCCACATCAGCCGCCTCAGCCTGTTTTGTGAGCTCCATCATCTTATGGCAATCATCTTCAACCTTCGCAATCCGGTTAACAGTTGCATGGAATATATGCCCAACGAGTAATGCTATCACAAGGATGCCGATTGAAGTGGTTATCGCTAACCATGGCCACGGTGACTTTTGTTTAAACCTATAGCAAAAAGATTAGTCCATGGTTTATGTTAAAGTGATTTAAATTTGAATTCTTTTGAAGAAAAAAAGGAAGAAAAAAGAATTTAGAACCTCTTATAGACTAAGTTACCCTGGTTTATGGACACAGATAGAAAATAGCATAATTTACATTGAACTGAAACAGGTTGAAAACCAACGTCGAACAGAACAGTAGAGGCCAATTTAAAAGAGAAGGCCAATTTAAAAGAGAATGTGAAACCAAGATCAAACGGTGATCGGAGATCGATGGACTACCTGCAACGCATCTCATGTTTTCTGAAAGGATCTCCAAAATTAAGGTGGCTGACAAGCTCCAACCCGTCGTCTGATGCGTTTGAACCATACATACTGATAGGGTGAGACTGATTGGTCGTGTCCAACACATTAACAAGGATTGTTTGTTTACTTGCAAGCTGTTGTAGCAACTTCTCCACGAGTGACTCAACATCAAAGACTCCACCAAGATACCTGATTGAGAAATGATGGTATTAAGATAACTTCTCGATAGCTAATGTGATCATCTTATCCAAACCATTAACTAGGGCATCACATCAGAGACCTTTTATCAAAAACATCTTGTTTCACATTTTTCAGCATTGCACCTATTCTGAATGATGCATATGATCAAATTTAGAGTCCTCAAGCTATCAGATTTCTTCTAACAACTTTTAACTGTTTTATGCATGTATGCATGCGCGTTTCCAGAGATGGGAAGCCTAAGGCATTCAGCTTCCTACTAGTTTCTTGTAAAATAAAGAGAACATCAACTAAAAAAATCCTATTTTTTGTTCATACTGATAACATACCCATCAGTTGCTTGAATCCTCTCATTAGGAGTTGCATTCGAGGAAAGATCCCTCTTGTAGACTGCGAATGTCAAAATAACTCCAAGACGATTTGTTTTGAGCAACCTAAAAGGAGCTGTCAGCACCCCCTTTCCTGATTTTCTTGCACGGAGTACATTCTCGCGATCTTCCTGTTGATACATGCGGAATTCTGTACTCAACCAGGGCTAATGCTCTTGACAGATTAAGAGTATTTAATCTGGATCTCTTTTATACCAGTTTTTATCAGTAAGGGTGAAACTTTCAGTGTAATATATCAGTACTGAGTATGCTAAATGAACCTTTTAGAATAGTAAAGGCACTTACCTTCCCTGACAGCAGGTCCATAGAAATCACATGTGATATGATATCCTGTGCGAAGATAACAGGCACATATTCATCCTGAATCGGCGACGGTTCCACTAGTTCGGGATTATAGTCATCCTTATGAACCGGATTCTGTTCAAGTGTATCCATCCTCTTAATAGTCCAGCCTTGATTCTTCTCAAATTGTTCCCTTTCAGAGTGGAGCACCCTTACAGCATATGCCACGCCACTAGTGAGGGGCCTCTCAAAAGAAGTTCGCTCCGTGTACCTCGCAAAAGTTGTCTACACGTTCATAGAATCCACAACTAAAACCACTTGGATCTTTTCATGTCTAATAAGCTCAAAACAACTGTGTTTAACAATCTGAAACAAGAATGGCTATCAAGTTGACATAATTCTTATTCGATCGAAGTATCGATTTCAGTTGCCAAATAATACTATTTCCATTCTAAATTAAGAAAAAGTCCAACAAAATTAATCACTTTGAACCAAGCATGGGGCAGAGAAAACGATGACAATCAAGCACAACAAATGCATAATCACTTCGACTCGAGCATGAGAATGTAAACTACAAATGCATAATATCTCATCTCAACTAGTTCTATCATACTAACTTACCTGATCAATGGCAGAAGGTTTTTTGCCATGGTGGAAAGTTGAGATCAAAATTGACATTGCCTGGATGTGGTTCATGCTTACATTAAACTGATCCTGCAACATCCTAGCTCTCTCATCGCACATGCTAGCCAGTGTCTCCTTCCTCTTTTCTGTAGCTTGAGAGCTCATATAACAGAAGATCCAAATAGAAACCACAGTCCAACCAATCAGCCATGAAAGCAAGAGCTTTCTCCACCAAGACTTGCTAACTCTCTTGGAACCAATGAGTTGGTAGTAATGGTGGTGGAGCTTGAAGCCATAGTTTGAGATTTTATCCCAGAATTTGGACCACATCTTGGTTCAACCACTATCACCAAGGAGACTAGCCACGGTGCACTTATATTGACAATTGATAAAACAGTTCATGGACATCATACAAGCCATCCAGCAACATAACATCCAAACCAGATAGACCCAGTGTCAAATCTATAGAAATATCGCAAGAAAATCAAGAACCTTGAAGATAAGAAAGGAAAAAAGAAGAAAAAACCAGTACACTCCTAATGGACTACAAGACAGATGAACATGAAGGAGCTGTAGATAGTGAGGAAAAGTAAAGGGAGAAAAAAGATGACATGACTATCTTATCTAGTACCGTAAGCTACTCCCACCTTTTATATTATGTGCTATATTTTGATATTTAGACTATATAAAAAGTTATATGATTTTTTATATGCCAAAAATTTATACTAGTATAACTTTTCTATTTTAATATATATTTTTGTGTATCAAATTTTCTTCATTTACAAATTAATATTTTTTTATAATATATTATCATGTTAGCATACAATATCGTATAAATTTATTATCTTTTTTTAATTTTTATGATATTAACTATTAGTTATGTAATTATATTATGAATGATTATATTAATTTAAAATAAAATATTAAATATTAAAAAATGATTACAATTAAATATTATAAATATTTTTAAATTTTATAACTTTATTTTAATAGTTGAATATATATACTATATATTATATTAAAATATTAAATTTAAATTATAAGATGTGATGAGGTGCTTGGTCTTCTATTTTTTAATCAAGAATTTAATTCTTATTAATAGTAATAAATTTATATTTTACAATAATTTATCTCTTAATAAAAGTATTCATAATAAAAAAAAAGTTAATCATTATTATTAATCATCGATTCAAGATAAAATTATATAATGATAAAAAAAACGTCCAATATTTATTTTTTATTTTTTATATAATTATTTTAAAAAATATTTATAGATTTTTTTTAATTTTTAAATATTTATATTTTATTTTTAACCCTAAATTTTGATTATGTTTTTATAAAAAAATTATCTCTTTATTATGCCTTTTTTTTAGGTTTTTTGTTGAAAATTGTTAAAAATTTAAACTCTAATCTTTATTTTCTTTTTTATAAACTCTAAATCTTACCCCTTAAAAATATATTTTATTCTTGATTTTTAAATCATAATTATAATTCTTAACCTTAAATCCTAAATTTTTTAATTTAAGATGAAAATATAAAAACATGAGAAATAGATAGATGATTTGCGTCCGTTTAAACCGGCGTTGTGTTTCTGTATGACTCATCCCGCACTCCCAGCAGTGTAACCCCTCTTTCTCTCAGTACAGGAGATGAACTTTGAATCTGCAGATGCTGACAGACAACAATACAAAAAAGGAGTCTCTTTTTACCATAACTGATGCAGAAACCACTACCTGCAACTTGGTCGGTGTAGGCAAAGCAAAGGTTCGTTTCCACCATGGTTGGTCCAGTTCCAGGAAAACAAAGAATAGGGAAGGGACACAAGCTCAAACAGCAACATGCAACTCATCAAGGTCATGGCTAAGAAATGCTGCATGTTTGTCTTATGATTTATATAGTTTTAGAAGACGAGATAGAAATTATTGAGTCATGCATTTACCAACACTCTCCTGCTGGCTGCTAGCTGCTTCATGTATATATGACATTTCTTCACCTCAAAGCAACATGATCGAGGGATTTCATTTCAAAATTCAAATAATCAGTCCTCCACTGCCGACCCTTCCCATCAAAACCTCCAATTATATACTCCCCAACCGACTTCTTGTACCACAAAGAAAAGGTAATGATGATTGAAATGACAGCAACACTGAAAAACAACTCAACAGTGAACTACATAACAGTCACCACAATTATTGTGAAGAAAAAAAAAGGGAAGAGGAAATACTACTAATGGCCAAGGGGAATGCAAAAACTATACAAGTCTGAAGTCAAAGGTTAAACCAGAAAATGAAGACATATCATAAAATGAGACGGAAAGGAACAAAGAGAGAGGAGACGGGAATTCACATGAACAACGACGATGGCTTCACCTAGGGATGGGCACAGAACCCGAATTCAACGGGTTGGGACGAATTTTTTGATAAAAATTTATGTTTGAGTCAGGTCGGCTCGGTTTAAGAGTGATCTCGGGTCGAGTTTAATTTTATGATAAAAAACCTGATCAGAAATTAACAGTATAATTTTCTCATATATATTTCAGAGATATTTACAATAATAGTCATTCTTTATATATTTTATACAGTTAAGCCATTAAAATTAATTTAAATTTTTTATAATTAGATCCCTAAATTTAAATTTTTTAATGATTCGAGTCGAGTCGGATTTTTCACCCTAAACCGGGTCTGGTCGAGTGGTGGGTGAAGAGTATGATCTTTAGATCGAGTGCGGGTGGGCCAAAAATCAGACCCGACCCGTGCCGTGCCCATGTCTAGTTTCACTCCATATGATCGAAATTTAATGTGATTAGGAACGTAAGAGAAAAATTATGAGTTATTGAATCTGATCATTAATATTTTATTTAATTGAATTTAATTTAGGCTTAAACAAACCAAGTTGAACTACTCAAATATATAATATATTAATTTTAAAAACATTAAAGTAAAATAAAATGTATATAGTTGGATAATAATAATAATAATATTAAATAAATTCATTCAACAAGTATTACTATTATAACCGTAAATGAGATAAGATAAATCATGATTTATTCGAGTTTAATTTAATAAAAATTTATTAACTTGAATTCAATTCAAATTATTAATAAATTAAATCAAATTTAATAATATCCTAATTCAACTCGAATCATTTACATCTCTAAACACGACTCACCGGTTCACCAGTTTCATTAGAAGGCGAGAGAAGATTTCCCTTGTCATTCCGTCGGTTCCTGAGGCCCACGAATTCTGGGTTTGATTGGCTCATGAACCCAATTTTCTGTGGGCTTTCAGTGACAAAACTTAAAACCAGATAATTTTATTAATAAATAAAAAATAAAAAATGTAACTTTCAATAATATAAATATTTTTTTATAAATTATTAATTCAAATCAAATAATATAAATTTTTATTATATAAAATTCTTTCAATTCAAGTTATTTTATTCCTAACAAGAATTGGAAAACATTATTTAAGTTCATTCCGTTTGGTAATATTAAAAAAATTTAATAATTTAATCCCTTCTAAAAGATTTAAAATAGGATTCTGTTCTTCCATAGTTAAACATCAAATTTATTTTTTAAAATTAAATGCTAAATTAATTAAATATATATAACTTATAAATTGAAAGCTTTTTAATATAAATTTTCTCATAGAACGAATAAAAAATATAACTACTTGGATTGAAAGACGGTTTGGCATCATTAAAGCCCGCACGTCTACGTTTATTCTAAGCAACCAATCACATTCCACCACGTGTTCCTCCTTGGGTAAGAACAAATAAACCCGATGTCTGTGACGTTACGCCCGGATAAGAGAAGAAACCCACCTCTGTTATATAAAAGGCAGACGAATTCGAGATCGGAATCGGTAGATTTTTCCTGAGAAAAAAGAGAGAATAAAATCTTGCTCGCCGGGGAAAATTAACACTCTGTCTGAAAATTTGTTACAGTTTCTATCTGCAATCGTCTCCGACTACCTGATCTCGCCGTCATCATGGTATTTTTTTCCCTCTCTTTTTCGAAACTGTTAATTTGTTTTATGATTATCGGTTATCGATTTTAACAATAATCTTTTATGAATTCTTGGTTTGTTTTTCATTATTCTGCTTGTATCTGAAACGATATGATCTATACATGTGCGCCTGCGCGTTTCGATCGTAGATCTCGATTTAGCTGATTACTATGACTAATATTTGATCATGTATGCGTTTAAACTTCATAATTTGCGCATAATTTTGCTCGACGAACCTATATTTATCTTCTTTCTGGATGCAAAATTTAATCGCATTATTTCCTGGAGTAGAAGTACCTTTTATCGATGTATCTTCTATTTAGAACTCTTGATATGATCCAAATGCAGATGGTTTGAAATAAATGCTTGAATTTTCTTTTTCTGCTTCATAATTCTCTTCAGATTTTAAAAAAGATCTCTCTCAAAATGAGCACGATTCTTTTTATCTAACGTAAATTGCAATGAATTTTGATTTGATTCAATTATCTTAGTAAAATTTTGATTCTCTTTAATTGTCATATAAAATTTCGATTCTAGTTATAATACAAATAAATTTAAGTAGATTTAGTAGTATATTGTGCAATTAATGGTATGTCAAATTAAATCAAGCTTTCTGGCATATCGAAAGCTTAAATTATCACCATAACAACTTCCTCCTTTCTATGATAGCAAACGAAATGCTTCATACTTTCTAGGGATAAAAAGATTATCCATTTACATGGTATGCCTTTTTTCTTTTACGTGCAGACTACATCAAGGCGCCTTGCAGAGAGGAAGGTGGAGAAATTCCAGAAGAACATAACAAAGAGAGGAACTGTGCCTGAAACAACCACAAAGAAAGGGAAGGACTATCCTGTTGGCCCTGTACTGCTTGGGTTCTTCGTCTTTGTTGTCATCGGATCATGTAAGATTCTCAGCAGCTAATCCTTTCACTTTCATGTTTCCCTTATTTATTCCACCGTGACTTTTTAAAATAGCAAATGCAAGGCATTAGTTTTGTCATAATATGGTCAGCATCAACCTGCACTTGATAATACATATAGAAAATACACCGGTATTGTGTTTACTTTCAGTTGCCATTACTCTCTTCCCTAAAGGTTTACGAGTCTAAGACATGTCGGATAGAGTTGTCAAGATCTTTAAAGATTATATCTTCGTATTTATGTGTCGGATATAAGTATACAATACATATACTTAAAACAAGAAGATAAAATGTCTGAACAATATACATTTTTACTGAGAAAATTTCTTTTTTTCATTCTTTACCACAGCTCTCTTCCAGATCATCAGGACTGCGACCAGCGGAGGCTTTGCATAAGCCTGCATAAGAAATTGCAAAGAAAACTTGTCTCTCCATGTCCTTTTCTTTTCACAGTTAGTTTTGTAGGAAACCGATGATACATTTACCGCATGGGATATATAAGTAATGTTGTGAAGTATTCTGGGTTTAATAAGATCTCATGTTCTTGTCTTTTGAATAGGTTTAAGATCTTTATAAGAGTGATGTAAAACGTTATAAACGTTTTATATTATTTATTTTAAATAAATTAAATATCGATAATAATAAAAAAAAAAATCGACAATTATTTTCCTAAACCATCGATATCGGACAGGGTTAAAATAAAAATACCGACACAAGTTAGATATACAAAATCAAATCCATTTCGTCTACTCAAAACTCACAAATAAATACGTGTACAATTCATTCACCAGGGATTTCATTTATAAAGCTTTCTTCAACAGAAAAAATCTCAAAAAAAATCTTTCTTTTTTTCCCCCTTTGATTTCATCTATGGATCCGATCGTTTTGTCTCAGATGGCAACCGGTTTGGGCGTACTGGCCGGAGCCGTGTTTGTCAAATCGGTCATGGATCAAAAACCCATGGCCGGACCGTTTCAGAGATGTGCCACCTGCAACGGTACGGGACTCGTTTCGTGTATTTGTTCTCGCTGGTCGGATGGAGATGTCGGCTGTCGGACTTGCTCTGGATCGGGTCGTAGGGCTTGCAGCAGTTGCGGCGGATCAGGTACGGGTCGACCCATTCCGATTCAACTATCTGTGCGTCAACCGACGAATCGAAGCTTCTAGTTTACCTAGACTCTGTCTCTCCTCGAACGACGTCAGTTCCCAAAACCCTCTTCTCTTCCTCTACACTTTTATATAACTTTAATTCTGTACTGTAATTAGTGGAAGAGGGAGATAGGACTGTTTGGAATTTATAGTGTTGTATTCGAATGGTTGTATTCAGATTCTTATAGTAATAGTTTATCAATTAATCTATATATTTAAAAAAAAACATCTGAACTTAATATATAAAAATAATACTTGTCGGACCCTCTTACCCCTCCCGGTCGGCACCGGAAGTTTTGATATTGGATGTCCCTTTATGTGTTCCCTGACCCTCTATGCTTTTGGAAAATTTTGTTTTTGTTATGCAATACAAAATCTACAAGAATTAGAAAACGTGTTGGTCCAATACTCCACATATTGTATTATTTAACAACCTAATCATTAGGTGAGTACATTATTTTATACGTTATACCAAACAAAACATTTGGCATTAAATAATAATAAGTCAACTGTTTAAATAATAATATTTTGATTTTTAAAGTAGATGAGTCAACGGATTAAGTTAGGTGTTCTGCATGCATGCAGGACGGCACAAACTAAGGATGCTTATCAAGCGAGTCGATGGGCATTGTTTAACTTGTGCTCGTTAAAAAATTTATTATTCGACTCGTATTCATTAAAATATTTTGTTGTTCAACTCGACTCGTTGCTCGTTAAGTTCATTAAAAAACTTACCTTATTTTTAACTAAAAACAAAATTTAACAATATCATATGAGATATAATATTAACTTAAATTAACATATTTAACTAGAAATAACATTAATAATTAGAGTAACAATTCATACATTAATAATTATTGTTTAAATTTATTTTTTGAATGAAATTATTTTAAAAAAATTAACGAGCTGCTCGCAAACTTGTCGAGTCGAGTTAGACTTTACTCGATTCAACTCGTTAAGATATCGAATCAAATTTGAATTTAAGTCGAATATTTATCAAATCTTGACCGAATCGAATTCGAATAACCCACGAACTGTTGAACTCGTTAATCACCCCTTGCACAGACGAATGAATTGTTTCATGGAATGCGCTGAATGATTAGTGCATTAATCTGAAGTCAACATAATTTTATTTAAGGTGATTAAAAGTTTTATTGTAAATTTAATGTTAAAGAATAAAACATAAATATTTAAAAATTAAGAATAAATTTATAAGTAAATTATTTTTAAAATAATTTAAAAAAATAAAAGAATATTCGGAATGGGTTTATGAAAATTTTTAAGTATCTATTGGTTAAATTAAAAAAAATATATTATATGTTTAGATAGATTCGTATCAATTGGTTATGACCCAATTTGTTGAACCCAAAAATCCCATATTGTAAGCCTAACCCAAAGAGCCAATTTATTTTAACCTTTTTAGTTGTTTTACCCATTTTTAAGGTTTTGATTATTCGGATAGACTTGTGTACATGTGACAGACTTTAGGAACTAAAATTATGTTATCCTACAAATCAACAAGCTTGATCGATCCTAAATAAAATTAAATGTTTTAGTTTTTATTTATAATAAATTTAACTCAACTCTAAATCCTAAAATTTAAGTTAAAATCAAATTACTTATAATTAAAATTTTACTTAATTCGATTTTTCATTTACATTTTATATAATCTCAACCTTAACAAATTATTTACCCATAATCATACATAAAATAATAGACAATCTGAACCCCACAGGCCACAAGTTCAAAAGCACCGACGTTTGGTAGACTCACCAGCATCTAGGCTAGGAGTGGGCAGGGTTGGTTCCTGTGGTCGACGAGCAGGTTGTCACATGGGATGGCCGACCCCACAACATTATGTTCGATATAACATAGATTTTTTAAGAAAGCAAACGAGATTATTCAGCAATTAATAATAATAATAATAATAATCCAAAATGTAATTAGTAATTTGTTTTTATGTCTACCAACAATACCAAAGCATGTTTGATTGGAACTAGAAATCCCTTCCTAAAGGGAGCATGCCTTACTTCCATGACCCTCTTTTTACTTAAAAGGCAAACCATGTGATACATAATATAGTACAACTAACAAGTGGGGTTGATTAGATTACGATCTGATTAAAAAATTCGATTCGAGTCGATTCAATTACTTATAAAATTTAAGTTTGATTATTAAAAAAATTAAAATATTTATTTGGTGTTATGGGTTATAAAATTTAAACTTGGAATTTATTATATTAAATTATATAAAAATAATAAAAATAAAATTTAATTATTATATTTTGGCACTCCATCCCTACATCTTTAAGCATCATTGACATGTGTGGGAGAAAGAACAGGACTCAATTGTTTAAAGGAGTGAATTATGGGACATTTGATTGTTACCCAAGCACTTTTAAAAAAGAGAGATTATTTTGTCGAATCACATAAAATTTTATTGTTTTTTTATTTTTCACCGACTTATTTTTTTAATACGTTAGTGTGATTAACATGTAATATTCGTTCAAAATTTTTAACTCTTTAATAATGCATACACATACCGAACATACGTAATGTTTGAATCCAAATTACCTAAATAAAATATATCATCTTTTATTACTGAGATCATTTCATGAATTCTTTTCGCCGGCTTATGTTTATGTAGCTTTCATTATATTTTCACTTGCTCTATTTTGAAAATTATATATTTTTTTTAAAATCTAAATTCAAATATAATATTCTTCGTCTGATTATACGTTATAACAACCGATTTTAATTATATTTATTTAAATTTAACATTTTTAATTGTACCAAATCTCTCGGGATTAAATCATATAAGTGTTTTTTCCTTTCATACTTCCCTTGGTCTTAATGATTACGTCTCGAATTATGCCTAAAGCTATCGACTTTAAAACTTTGAATCATTAGAATGGTTTTCATTTCCCCCTCTTACATGTGAGTTAGTAATGATATTTCCAGGAAATTGCATAGAGAAATGAAAATCTTCAAATGGAATTAATAATCTTATAAATTGTGAAAAAAAAAATAAAAGTAAATATTGTTTTTCATTCGTTTATTAAATTTTCAATATTATATACCCATATCTATAAATTTTATTTTATTAAATATATTTTTCATATAAAATTTTAAATATTTGTAAAATTATACTTATTGTACTGGCGGGGATTACAGGCATTTGATTTCTCATCACGTTGTTACTCACAAAGTAGATTCTCTCAATCAAAAACGAAAGTTTGATTATTCAATATGATTCGAATTGAATAAAATTTAAAAGAAATTTATTATTTCAAGTTAATTTTATCACATTTATAATAATTTAAAATAAAATAATTATCTATATTTTTGACATATTGATATGATATATATATTATCAATTTATCCTTCGGAGTTAATTTAACCACATTTATAATCATTTTAAGTCAATTCGTAATAACAAAGTCCAATACGATGTGAAGGATCATTGACCCGTCCCCTGCTTCAGAGAAACTCGCTGGACAAGTGAATCCAGTGTGAGGTGGCGTGTCAAAGTCAATCTATTTGTGAAGTCAGATGTTGTACAGAAGATCGGTCAAACATCTGGTGGGATCTCGGTCACGTGATTCCCTCATGTCTGGTTACATCACACGTATCAGAAGTTTGCAGGCGTGGGGGGAGAAGAGGGGGAGAGGATACTTCAAAGTCTGTCTTCTCGGCTATAAGATCAATTAATGTCTAACGTTATTAAGAAAGATAATTATAAACTTTGAATATAAACCATAAAATTAACAAATTTTTATAATTTATATTTATTCTTAAATTAATATTTTTATTTATGTAATAATGTCTGATTTTGTAATCTTTTATTGATATATCTATATTTTAAATCTTTAAGTTAGTTTTTTTATCTCGATATGTTTTTATAGTTATCTCAGATATATCTCGTTTAAGTTATAATAAATAAATTATTATTGTGTTGCCGTGTTTTATTATTATATTAGTACTGATAGATTTTATTTATTAGTGTTGATAATAATATTTATTTATATTTTTTAATATTATCTGATTAGAATTTTATATTTTTTAATGATTGTATTTTATAGAACGGATGGATTATTAAAAAAAATAAGTAGTATAATATGAATTGCTGAAATTCTACAATTTAAATATTCAAATATTGTTCACTTGTTTTCACAGGGTAGAATTAACGGTATTCGTTTATAATTTAAATTAACAAATTAGAATATATGGTAACAATTCTATCATTAAGTTTAAAAATATTAAAATTTAAAACCAAGAGCTAAAGAATCTAAGAAAAAATTTAAATTTTAAAAATTATCTAAATGACTTGTCCTCTCGTACATTAAATTAACTAATAAATGATATTTACGAAATTTGGGATAGAATGTATTAATTAATAAATAAGATTGTGGTTAGAATTTAAGAAATTCGGGGTAAAATATATTATTTAGGGCGTAAGATTTAAGGTTTATGTTATAAAAAAATAAGAGTTGGAGTTTAAATTTAATCTTTTAATTTTTTTCTTTTTTTTGGGATAAGTGGAACTTCATTTCATCCAAGAACACAAGAAGAAACCATACAAATTATCACTATTTATTCCAAAACCCCTGTACAGAATAAAACCCGCTATATAGTTATATTCCTATTTTCAAGAATTTTCGCTCTCACGTTATTTTTAATAATAGTAAAAAGAACTTCTACTCTTAGATTTTTTCTATGCAACCTTCGATTCCGCTCTTACCATACATAATAGTTGAAACCTCTCCAAACAAACCGAATGTTGATTGCTTTCAAGGATTTCCCCTAAACTAATTTGTATGACCCAGTTGAACATGTCTCCCCAACAACCATGAGAGCTAATCATACCCTACTCTAACAATATTAACTTCCAAAGGTGAGAAGAAAACTTGCAACTACCAAACAAATGGTCCTTGATTTCTATACTTGTCCCACATAACAAACACATAGTGTCCACAAGATAACCCCATCGTCTCATGCGATACTTTGTAGGCAACCTATCTAGCACCATAAGCCATGATATGAAAGAACGTCTAGGGATAACTAATCCACTCCAAACAAGTCTATGCCAAGAGACAATAACCTGCTTGTGTCTTATTTTCTTCCAAACCACCCGAGTGATACTCCCTGAAAAATTTCTCACTGTCATAAAATCAATTTTCAACTTTAATTTTTTTAAAGAAGACGTAAAAGGATAAAATATAAAGATATATGATTTTCACTCAACATTATCATCCTCTACCCTATTTTTCATAACCCTAATTAATCAAATTAAAAATATATTTCAAAAAACATTAAAATAAATGTATAATAAAATTGCACGTAGTTTAAACATCTATTGTTTTATCTATGAAAAAGCGAATTTTCACACCCGTAAACAACAAAGCGTGTGAATCACTTTTAAAACAAGATCCCTAACTGATTGGCGGTGTTCATGCGTCGGTACCACATTGATTCTTATATAAATAAACCTCTCATCAAAACTGAATAACAGAAAATAACCGTAGTTACTTTTTTTTTTCAGTATAACTAATTTAACTGTTTTCAAAACAAATCTATAACTCCATAAGTCCATAAACAAATTTTTTCGTCTGAAACAAAAAAGTGGTCGGAATTGTTGATTTTTCAAGTAAAATAATTAAAACTGACGAGGATGTGGGTCCGTTCAACTGCGTTCCACCGTAAATACTTTTTATTATTATGTTTTCCCAAAGCCAGCAGATACTGTTCATAGATTTTAAATATTATTTTATTTTGGTGCTGTCGTTTTTTCTTGTTTTTTATGCTCATTTTGTGGTGTATATATAAAGTTCCCAGTTTTGCCTTTTCCATTTCCATTTCCTCTCGTTTTGAGCCACTGAGATTGGGGATAAAGGGATAGAGAAAGAAAGGAGGAGAGAAATGAGAACGAGGAGTGGGATTTATTACCCTAGAGCCGATGATATTTGTGTGGAAGAGAAGAAAACAGTGGTTAAAAACCGCGGTTTCGCCGGAGATTTTATGGGTTGCCGAAAAAGGCAAAGGTTATCACCGGAGATTGAAGGGAAGAGTGATATGTTCGATGTTTTACCCGATGATATTGTCGTTTCTATACTCTCTAAACTCAGCTCCACCGCCCGTTGTCCTTCCGATTTTGTCAACGTTTTGAATACGTACGTAGACGTTCATGGTCTTTTCGATTATCTCTATTTTTTCTTGTGATTCTTAATTTATATATGTATTTGGTGAAAACAGATGCAAGAGATTTAACAGTTTAGCACTCAATTCTGTGGTGCTATCTAAGGCGTCGCCGGAAATGTTTGCCGTTAAAGCCAAAAACTGGTCGGAGTCAGCTCACCGGTTCTTGAAGACTTGCGCCGATGCTGGAAATGTTGAAGCTTGTTACACTCTCGGAATGGTGAGTTAACTCAGATTCTTGGAATCAAATTGGTTTTGTTTTATTAACTAATTACAAAGGAAAACATTCTTTTAAAGAGTTAGCTGTGTTTAATGATTTGCTATCATCAGGTTCGGTTCTACTGTTTACAGAATCGAGGGAGTGGTGCCTCTCTTATGGCTAAGGCGGCGATTAGTTCCCACGCGCCGGCACTTTACTCCTTAGCTGTGATTCAGTTTAATGGCAGCGGTGGCTCTAAAAACGATAAGAACCTTAGAGCCGGTGTGGCTTTGTGCGCCCGGGCTGCTTTTCTTGGCCACATCGACGCCCTACGTGAGCTCGGCCATTGTCTACAGGATGGATATGGCGTCCGGCAAAACATTGTTGAGGGACGTCGGTTTCTCGTCCAAGCTAACGCTCGTGAGTTAGCGGCGGTTTTATCATCGGCGTCTGCTTCGAACATAAACACGCACTCTTGGCTCACGTGGAGTCCGCACGCCAGCCAAAGCCATCAAGTCGTGCCGGGATACTCATTGCTGAGTGATTTCGGATGCAATGTGCCGGCGCCAGAGGCGCATCCGGCTAACAGGTTCTTAGCGGAGTGGTTCGACGCTCAGGGCGGTATGCCCTGCGCGGGATTGAGGCTATGCTCGCATGTCGGTTGTGGGAGGCCGGAAACAAGGAAGCACGAGTTTCGCCGGTGTTCAGTTTGCGGGGCTGTGAACTACTGCTCACGAGCTTGCCAGGCTCTTGATTGGAAGCTCCGTCACAAAGCCGAGTGCGTACCTGTCGAACGGTGGCTCGTTGTAGAAGCTGATGGTGGCGACAATAACGGAGCTATAGACGGAAATGTTAACGTCATTGCCGGAAGTTAAAAAATGGTGACAGTGATGTTTAACTGCCACCGGTAAAAATAATTACGGAGGAAAAATTATTAGATGGATTCATAAGATTAATCATTTCTTAAACAATTATTCGTTTCTTATTTATATGTAAGAAGATGATTAATTTATTTAGATCACATTATATGATAAGTTGAATCCACTTATATACGATGATATTATTTTCTTTAGGTGATTTGAATTCGAATAACATAATTTATATATTGGATATACGTTTTTAAAAGGTTAAAATTAGTCGTACCAAAAGTGCATCGAGTCGTAAAATCAAAGAACAAATACATAAGATTATGTATTTGGATAGGGATAATTTATTCACATAAAATACGAAAATAATGAGTTCAAAATAACCAATAATCACCTTTTGAAGCCATGGCATAATTCTATACTTATTTACTAAGACACAGAATTATTTCAAAGCTAACATTAACAGAAGGATGGTTTCCTATAAACCACTTCAGAAAACTGACCTATGTTAAGCTTTTCAGTGAGTCCCAACACCTTGGCTAAATCTCAATTTGTGTCTCTTTTCCGGTTAGAACCACTTGCCCCACTCTCAATGTGGTCGAGGCCTTTCGATGTGGTCGCCCTTGTTGGAACTTGTAGGGTAAGCAGCTGCAGCTATTTTCTCCCTGAGGTTGAATTTCTTGGCAATCACCGGCCTGACATCTTCAACGCCGATCAAGCTCTCTAGAAATGGTAGTAGCAAAAGAAGTTCTTGATCTGAACGGTCGTCAAACCAGCTCTCGATCGGTATTCCGTTGTCTATTTGGAACCCAAATGCCTAGGAAGCAAAGCCAACAAACACCTTGGTTAAGTTTCAGTAACAATGAGTAAAATACCGTTACATATAGAGACTGTCATGTTTTTCATCAACTAGGTCGGACATGGTCCATGCAAAGGAGGAACTCTGGAGTACCTGTGGAGAGTTGTCAATAATGATAACACGAGCCAAATCACGACCAAGGACCGACAAATCTTTAAGGTAATTGCCATCCACAAAAACACATGATTCACGAAAGACACGGTGGCGAAATAACCTCCGCTTTGGGTCGAGCACATTTAGAAGTTTCTCTGCGTAAATACTTTGACTTGCTGTAAATATAATAATCTCAAAAAGACTTGAAACTCTTTCCATAAAATCTCTTAGGTGAGGACGACATCTGACATAAACAGTATATTCCTGGTGATTAACATTTACAGGAAATGTGAAATCCGTATCATCACAAGGTTCCAGCGAGGAATGAACCAAAGTTTCTGCCAAGGAAAGCAAATCAATCAATGCACCAAGGTAAAAGTCACCAATTGTTGGCAGGAAAAGGGAGTATAAACAGCAGAAACTAATATAAATATAATTAGCATTTACAATCTTTCGAATCTAAGAGCTTACCAACAGATTAAATATAACCTAAAACTTCGTTGCATGAAGCGATAGAGAGTTAGAATTCGTGTTTGATAAATATTGCAAAAACAGCAACTGTGAGCATAAAAATCCATTCAACTTGTGATTATCTAGAAGTATTCTCACCGTCCAAGTCCAAGACAAGAGTGGTAGATGGGCAACTTCGGGTCTGTCTAGGTAGCAGCACAGGCCGAAAAGTAGGAACAACAGATGACAACTCCGGTAGGTTCTTTATAAATAAATAAGGATCAAAGTCATCAAACTCGTAGTATTCATCCTCCACACAGACATCTGTAGATAGAGAATCTTGACCATGCTCATCCTCACATTCCAATTTCGAGTTTTTCATGGCCAGGTATATGGCTGAAACTTCAGATGAAAGTACAGCTCCAGAATCTGCATTAGAAATCACACCATTTGTCTCTACAAGTATTTCCTCTCTTGAAGTAGATTTAACAGCTTCTCTACTACTACAAGCATCAAGCATATCAACTTGGGACTCCATTTCCGCCCCATCTTGGTGGATTTGTGAGTCTACCTCCAACAAGAATTGATAAAGTCCAATAAATAGGATATAGGCAATAAGATTGCACGCAAGAGAAATAAAAAACGAGTGGCTATGATCAATAACATAAATCAACTTACCTAAACCTGCAATACCCCCTCCACAATTCTTAGGTATGTGAAAACCTGGAGAAAATATAGTACCTGTCATAGGGTGATCACTACCCTGCAAACAATTAAAGAAATAAGCAAAACCAAAACGGAAATATATGATAAAGAATCATTACATATCACACATATCCCTCTGCAGACATAAAGTTGCCACATAAATAAAATAGAGTTATCAAACTTACCTTATGATCTTCATAAGCACCATTAGCCCCATCAAATCCCAGACAAGCATCGGAAGTTTCATTACGCATCAAGTCACACCTAGCATTAAAACTTGTACCCCCCATAGACACTTCATTTTTCTTTGGGTGTGTTACAGCTGAAAATTTCAGAATTTAGTTCACACAGAATTCAACAGTTTAGGACAGACATTAACATGGAAACTGCGTGTAAAGAATTATCACTACAATATTTTCATTCTAACCAAACAAAAGAACATTCTTTTCAACCACAATGAAATTTTCAGAAAAAACGATTAGCAACTTACAGTTTTTCTGCTTCCTAACAGAAGATGTAATTAGCTCAGTGACTTTCTTCTCAACACCTTGTACCTTTTCAGATGCCTTTTTCTGAGGTCTAGAAGCCTTGGGACTGGCATGCTCTCTTGAAGCGATTCTTCCAGAAATTCTTTTCTTTCTTTGCATTGCACAACAAGTCTCTTCCCAAGCTTCTGATTACTATCACTAGTCCACTACCCAGAGTTATGATTCAAACTAAAAAGTATTCAGAGAACATTAAAATTTTGACTTAAAATTAAACTCGTGTTATACTATTATTATGTTCTGTCTGTCAAAAGCAGCCTGAAAAAAATGCAATAACAATCATATAAAATCTTTAGCTTAATCCAATTTGACATGAAAGACACTAATCAGGTTCAAGCACGCTTATTCTGAAAATCTAACATACATGAACCAAAACAGTAGCCTTTTCTGATTTTTCAAATTATAGTCATTCAAACCCATCTAATCTAATCACAGGAAGGGGGGAGATGATTGAAACCCTAAATAACACTATCTCAAATCAAGCAATGACCAAAACTAAATGGAGAAATGGGAACTGCGTCAAATGAAGTAAACTCTGGATTTTCAAATACTACCCATTGAATCAATACACTAAAAATGCATTTCAGTTAAGTTTAATAGAGATTTCAACAACTAAAGTCACGAACTTGAGGTAGAAGATGACTTAAGCTAAAAAACATAATTCCTTACCGTAAACAAAACGGAATGACTCGGACAAGATAGAGAAAAGAGAGGCTGAGCTCAAATACAGTGTTTTGGGAGATGAAGAAATATTAGAAATGGAAAGAAATGTAGAATTAGAGAAGAATGGGCGACTGGAACCCTTGATTTCGTTTACTATTGAAGGGGAGAGCTTTGTTTGTGGGATTCCAAAAATTTTACCTTTCCCTCCAAAGAGTTGAAAATAGAGGGAAAACGAAAACGAAGATCAAATTCTTATTCCTTTTTGCCTGAAAATAGAAAAAAGGTTTGAATTTGGTCGTTAATTTTAAGAAAGTGGGAATCTTTTGAAAATTTTGAACTGAAAGTACTTTCGCACCGCACTATCTGCACTGAAAAGTGAAAACAGATGACGCGCCGGATTCATGCTGCCACGTAATAGTAGATGATAATTTAATCGAGATTCGTCGGGTTTCGACCCAATTCAATAAAAATAGGGATGTTATGAAACTTGAACTCGACAGATTCTGACCTAACCCGATCCGAATAAATTAGATTTTTTAAAAAAAAATCGGACCGAGTTTGATTTTATGGTGAAAAAAATCTAATTTGGCCCAAGACTGTAATTTTTTCATATACATTTTAGAGATATTATTAATATTAATCTCTTTTATATATTTTATACAATTAAGTCTTATTTTTTTATAATTGGATCATTGAAATTTTATTTTATTTACAATTATATCTATAAATTTTATTTTGTTACAATTAAGTCCCTAAAATTATTTTTTTAATGATTCAGGTCGGGTCGGATTTTTTCACCTTAAAACTCAGGTCAGGTCGGGTAACAAGTATATTTTTCGGGTCGGGTGTAGGTGGGCCAAAATCTGACCCAGACCCGTGCCTATCTCTATCTAAAAATGAGTTTTTTCATTAAAATGTTGAGTTTTAGTTGGATTAAGTTATTAAAAAATAAGATCAGAATAAATTAAAATCAAGTTTAGGGTAAAAAAATCTCAATCATATATAATATATTTATATATAATATTTATATTTTATTATTTTTAAATTAAATCAGGTTTAACTGAGTTTTTATTAATATATCAAAATCGAATTATAAGTTTTATTATTTATGGTCAATCAAAATATATATATTAAGGTCAGGACGATTTTAAAGAGAATATTTTAATTTTTAGACCAAAATTAAATTAACCGGAAAACCTCCAGAACTAACCCGTTACCATCACCGTGTATTCAAGATATATAATATACTTTGACAAAATGGGTTGTTATATAATGGGCCCAAAATCAATGAGTCTGGGTTGGATCCTTTATTTTCTCTCCATTTTCTTCGGGTATTTCCCACAAAATACTGTAAACTAAACCCTAATTTGTAAAAAAAAAAAAAAAAGCAGTCCACTTTAAAACCCTAAAAGACAGAAATCAAGATAAAGCGTTAGATAGTTCAGCTACTTTGGCCGCTCTTTTACTTTCATCTGCTCGGCAGACATCAAAACACCTTAGAGCAGCGGAAGTAGGAACCGAATCAGTAGCCATGGTACTAATTTTTCTTCAGTCGCTTCTTCAATTCATATTTCAAAGTCTCTTTTTTGGATTTTTGAAATGATGTTTACAACAATGAAGTTGATTTTATTTTGAATTGCTTCTTCAGGTTAAGTATTCAAAGGAGCCTGATAATCCCACCAAGTGTAAGCTCGAGAATTTCCCATTATTTTTTTTGAATCGTAGTATTTTGGTTTAATATTCGTTGATGTTTATTTTTTCTTCCATGCAGCCTGCAAGGCAAGGGGATCCGATCTTAGGGTTCATTTCAAGGTATTAACATCATAAACTGATATAATTTTATTTGCTTCTTAATGTAAACTTCTGAATACTGATTTGATTGTTTATGAGATCCAGTAGATCGTCCTATGACACTGATAAATGTAGATTAGCTTTGAAAAGTAGCTTTCTTGTAAGCACATGTGCAATTACTGTTATCATGACTAATAATTGAAGGCTGCTGTGAAATTTCTCTCATAATTTTTGTAATGTTCGGTTTTTGAGGGAGAACTTTGAATCAGCTGTAGTTTTTTGTCTCGGTATTTTGCTTTTGAAACCTGAAGTAGAAAGAAGGTTCTTGTTGCCTTTTGTGAATGAGACTCTTATAAACTTCAGGAAAATTTGCTTGCATTGTTATTGGGTGAATCTCTAGACTTTCTTTGTGAATGAATGATCGAAGGTTCAGTAAATGATGCCACATCTTCTAATTATTTTGAGAGAACTTAGTTTTGGGATTAGTTATGATATGGGAATGAGTTTTTCATTTAACCCTTGGGGTTGTCTAGATGTTGATTTGGTATGTTTTGGGCTCTTAAGGTATGGGTTTCATGTTCCCCATCTTGTTTGCTTGTGTTAAGTAACTAGTCTCATTTGGTGTTATTGTTCTATAGAACACGAGGGAGACAGCTTTTGCCATAAGGAAGTTGCCTTTGGTTAAGGCCAAGAGGTATTTGGAGGATGTCATGGCCCACAAGCAGGCCATTCCCTTCCGACGCTTTTGTCGTGGTGTTGGACGTACAGCTCAGGCAAAGAACAGGCATTCTAATGGACAAGGTCGTTGGCCTGTAAAATCTGCCAAGTTCATCCTTGATTTGCTGAAGAATGCCGAGAGCAATGCTGAGGTATGCCTACTCCATGGATTCAGTTTTTAACAGCCTTGTTGCTCACTCATTTTTTATCAATCTGAAACTAATTTTGCAGGTTAAGGGTTTGGATGTTGATGCCCTTCATATTTCTCACATCCAGGTAAACCAGGCCCAGAAACAGAGGCGCCGTACCTACCGTGCTCATGGAAGAATCAACCGTATGTATTTCAATCATACAATCACTCATCGCCTAGAATCGATTTTGTTTTGTTATATTAATGGTAATGTTCTTTTTACCAGCTTATATGTCTTCCCCATGCCACATCGAGTTGACTTTGTCTGAAAAGGAAGAGCCTGTCAAGAAAGAGGTAATTTATTTAAAACTAAGCAGTTTCAAACTCGGGTACAAGGATATGCCATTCTTAAACTTTACACAACACAAAATAAAAACTAACCATGCATGTCTCAAACAGTATATCCGACATTCTCACTAGTCCGAATAACATAATAAATTTAAATTTCTTTAATGAATGGTAAGTGTAGGTTTCTTTTGAAATCAAACTGATGAAATCATTGTTTCCTTTCAGCCTGAAACTCAATTGGCAGCTAGCAGGTCCAAGAAGTCTAGTGGTGCTTCCTCTTGAGTGAATGAGGGTTGATTTTGATATAATATTTTGCTTTGTTAAAGATTATTATCTAGGTGTATTGGATGTTTTGCTTATTTCAAAGCCATACAGTCTAATGTTATCTCAGATTTATCTTGGATATTTCTTGCTTAAATTTGTTTTTGGTGACTAAATTGAATGCACCGAAGAAATTTAGTTACCAGCTGAATAGTTTTCCCCTTTCAAAACAATAACGCAACGTTCATTTAAAAAATTTTATATTTTGCTTAATTTTGTTTATCATCGAGACGTTCAATGCTGATGTTTTAATAAATGGGTTATTTATTATAATAACGTATGTAATCAAATTATTATATTTTAAATTTTATGAATAAAAATGAACTCTTTGATTATTCTAATAATTTACCCTCATAAACTAAACCCTTTCCTATCTTATTTTAAACTCGTACTTTTGATCACTTCTAAAATATAAAATTCTGACACACCCTTATTTAAAAATTATAATTTTATATGTTTAAATAACGCCTCAATTTTATATTTTTATATTATCAAAAATTAAAAAATATAAATTTATGATAAAATTTTAAAAACTATAACATTTCAATATTAACACATACTACAAAGGTATTAATGGACCAAGTTCAAAAAAGAAAACAAATATATATTAATGTAATGAATTAAAAGAACTTACCAAATTCAAATACAACAGCTGAAATTAATCAATTATTTTTTTTTGTTACGGATTTAATTAATTTAAGATACAATTACGTTATTTGATCCAACGGCTATTGCATCCGTTCTTGCTTTTGATCGTGGGGTCAGGGATTATCGTCTGTTCCCGATATACTAAAAAATCTGTAATTTTATTTGTTCCCTTAGGCGCTTCTTTCTTCCTCATTAGTTTCCGACTTCCACTTTCAGACATCTTATCGCACTCTTCGCTTCCTCACTAAACTTCCGGTAAGTTTTTACTTTTATTTGCGCTCTAATTCTAGTAAAATCGAAATCCTAGGGTTTTGATTTAGCGATCTGTGGACTGTGATCCCAAATCACAGTCAATGTCTTCTAGGGTTTTTGAAAATGGAATTTAGAGGAATCGATTTGGGGATCTGGATTCATGTGTTCAGAAAACTTTGCATATAATAGTTTTAGATTCCTGATGTAGTAGCAGGATCGGAAATCAAATAAGCTAAGATTCATGTCTTTATGTCTCAATTGACAAAGCTCAAACACTAAAATCATTAGAATTTTTACTTGGGGACAGTCATAATGTGGATGATCTTGTTAGTTTTTATTTATTTTAGGGTTTGCTTTTGTGCTTATTTAGGGTTTGGCTCATCGTGTTGAATTGTACCGTAGATGGATTGGCAAGGACAAAAGTTAGCGGAGCAGATAATGCAGATAATGCTGTTGGTGTTTGCAGTGATCGCATTGGTTGCAGGTTATGTATTGGGATCGTTTCAGACCATGATGATCGTGTATGCCGGTGGTGTGATTCTCACCACATTGATTACGGTTCCAAATTGGCCTTTCTTCAATCGCCACCCACTCAAATGGTTGGATCCCATTGAAGCCGAGAAGCATCCCAAGCCACAGGTGGCTGTGAGTTCGAAAAAGAAAGGCGCCAAGAAGTAAGGTCGTTTAATTTGATCTTGGCACTATTTGAGTTCGATAGGTGACTAAGTGAATGTTTTCTTCCTTTATGTGCTTTGAAGGATACAATAAACTACTTGATTTCCCTGAATTTTTTGAACTATGAAACAATTAATGGAAGAGAGTATTGTTCTAGTTCATCACATTCTCGTTCGTTACACTACTAATGCATTTCGTAATTGCTTTGCTACTATGGAGTACCGGAACCGAAGGTCGGACTTACCTTTCATTCTTGGGTTTTGATATAGATTTCCTTGATCTATGTCGTGGTGGGTTGTGGTTGTTATTGTTGCAGCAGGATCGAAGTCGACAAAGAAAATATTCATACTTGAGATTCGTATTGAGTGAAAAGCTTAGTGTTAGTATTCACATTTTCTATGTAGCCATGGAATTTCAGTGACGATCTAGGTTATTCGGGTCGGGTGATTTTTGTTCATGCTCTCGTATTTATGTCCGAATGTGAAATTTTAGATGTGAATATTAAAAAAACGAGCAGCTTTATCCGCAAGATGCGAATAAGTTTTACCCAGGGTTGAAAATAGATCATATTACCATGATACTAAGAATGCTAAATAAAAGAACGCACGTGTTTGAACACTACATATTCAAGGATTTATTGGGAAAGCTATTTATTGGTAATTTATTGTAATTTTCTGTGAAACTTCAAGTCGTTGAATCTCTTCTTGGAGGGTTCCGGTTGGAACTGAAAGAGTCAAGTCATCAGGGATGGAGTTGCCCCTCCCCGTTCCCGAAGATTTTTTTCCACTTTTGTCTTCATATTTAAATTTTTTTTTAATTATTTTTTATGAATTTGTCCCCTTACTTCTAAAAATGTATGTTTTGCTCTCTTTTAACCTTAAATCATAGTTTCGTCCCTACAAGTCATATTTGCCTAGGGTAAGTTGTTGTATGCTATATAATAAACCCAAGTATGCCCGGTATCCTTTCCCACCGAATATAAAAATTATATAAAATTATTCTAAACCGAATATCTTAAAAAACTTTCAAGCTGTTAAATAACATAATTTAAGACAATAACAATATCCGTTTAAGTGTTTTTTGAACGAATATAGTTAAATGATAAGAAGTTAAGAAGTTTGATGATTTTTACCGATAGATCAAGATTTAATGAATTCTACCTTCTTTAATTTTGGAAAAAACATAGGTGTTTTTGGTAGTCGTTATCAACTATAAGAGTTATTCCAAGTCAGCCTAGCTATCCTGTATGAGTCAGCATGTATCCATTTCATCTATATCATTACTGACGTTGTAACGCTCTGTCTGTTCTATCTTCAATGATATATATATTCATTCCATTCTCGTCATCTGCTAATCCTTATAACACAGCACATCTGTTTACATATTCTTTCCAACCGATTCGAATAACATACTTGTTTGTGTTTTTGTTTTGTTTATACATAAGAATATTGAAAGAAAAATGACTGGTTCTGAGAGAGGAAACAAGAGGACCAACGGTTCCAATGTCTGTCTCACTTCCATGGTTAACTTTGAAGCCATACCATTGCTTCCCAGGCTTCCGGACGATATAGCCAGGTACTGCCTTGCTCTTGTTCCTCGTTCGAGCTTCCCCACCATGGGCGGTGTATGCAAGACGTGGAGATCGTTCATTCGGAGCAAAGATTTCTTAAGGGAGAGAGCGATGGCAGGTATGCTTGAAGAGTGGCTTTATGTTTTAACTATGGATTCCGAAGGAAAGGAAAGGCAGTGGGAGGTTTTGGATCGTTTGGGACGTAAATGTCAGCCTGTTCGACCGATGCCTGGCCCTGCAAAAGTGGGGTTTGGGGTAACTGTCGTTGATGGAAAGCTTCTATTCATAGCAGGCTATTCAGTCATCAATGGGGTTGCTTCTGTTTCATCAGATGTTTACCAATATGATTCTTGCCTTAATAGGTTTGTTTATAAACCCTGTTGCTTGCGCATTAAGAAATCTTATTCGACTAAGAATGTTACTTGTGAAATACTCTGCAACATATATGATTAAGCCAGAATCTGAGTTGATTTTCAATTAAAACTTCGGTTGATATCTAATTGCAGCTGGAGCAAGTTAGCAGACTTGAATGTTGCTCGTGCCGAATTTGCCTGCGCGGAGGTGAATGGCATGGTTTATGTTGTTGGAGGGTATGGAATTGAAGGGGAAATACTCTCCACCGTAGAGGTGTACGACCCTGATACAGATAAATGGACTCTTATCGAGAGCCTCCATCGACCACGATGGGATTGCTTTGCGTGCGGATTGAATGGGAAACTTTATGTCATGGGTGGAAGGTCGAGCTTCACAATCGGACATTCAAGGTCGGTCGATGTTTACGACCCTAGGAGTCGCCAATGGTGTGAGATAAAGAACAGTGGTTGTCTCATGGTCACCACCCATGCCGTGGTGGACAAGAAGCTTTTCTGCATAGAGTGGAAGAACCCGAGGGAGATGGCGATATTCGACCCGGAGAGTGGTTCCTGGAAGAGGGTTCGGGTTCCATTGACAGGAAGCACAAATATAGGGCTTCGATTGGAGAACATGGGTGGGAAACTTCTACTTTTCTCGGTTGAGGGTGATCATGGTTATCAAACCCTGTTGTATGATCCGAATGAAACACCGGGTTCGGAATGGAAGACTTCGAATATAAAGCCTTCGGGTTTATGCATATGCAGTGCTACAATCAAAGCTTGAATCATGTATATATATTATCACCGGACATGATTATTCGAACTTTTATTTTATAAGTCAACATTTAAATAATTTTTTTTACGTCAAATTTATAAATTTACAAATCAAATTTGATTTTTCGAATCGGTTTTTACTCATTCCTACCCACGTCACCCATAGATGTACATGAATTGCATGCAAACAAATCTTTAAGAAAAATACAATCTCATCCCAGGTATAACAGGACAGAAAATGGAAATTGCAGCCAAGAAAGGACACATTTTGTGTCCAATAAGCTTCCTATAAACTGTTGGATTTTCAAGATAATTTTGGACATAATCTGGAATTCCATTTGGAGAAATGAATATTCAATCTTCGATCCCTAACAAAAATCAGTGTTGTTAGTTTATGTTCCAATTCTCTCAAGATTCTCGGAAACAGTTTTCATCCTGGGTCGAATCTCAGGGTCTGTTTCAGTGCATGCAAGCGCTACGTAGAAAACTGCCAACACTTCTTTCTTTGCATGCACTTCTTGCAACAACATCGGATCCACCATGTCCGACAAAGGGTTTTCTTCTTCGAATCCTTTCCTCACCCACCTCACGAGGTCCGGGATTTCCATGGAAGTCGACGTGGTCGGCGATATCTCAGGAGACTTCCCGGTGAGCAGTTCAAGCAACACCACACCAAAAGAATAGACATCCCATTTTTGGGTAGGTCGGCTGCCGGTGACTCGAGCCTCCGGTGCTCGGTAGTTGTCGTTTCGTTCGGATTGGATTGACTTATAAGGAATCCCACCGATAAATCCGCCAGATGAGGAAGGGTCGCTTCCAGCAATGGTTATGAGTTTGTTGAGGCCAAAATCAGAAATGTAGGGCTGAAATTCGTTGTCGAGGAGGATATTGGATGGCTTGACGTCGCCGTGAACGAATTTCCTCGGGCTGCATTCGTGAAGGTAAGCCAGACCACGGGCGGATCCCTTCGCTATTTTCAGCCTAATAGACCATGTAAGGTTTGCTGATGGCTGGCCATTCCTGCCTGAAATAATTTTATTAGCTACTTACATCGTGTATGGGAACATACAAAGTCTTCCGCTAAACATGTACTAATTCATAATTTAGATGATTTTAAAAGATGATATATTCGATGTTTAAATCCGAAAACATAAATAAAAACGACATTAAAGGGAAGACTTTATCTAAAGTTTTGACACTTTGGGTGTACAATTATAACGGAAAGGGACTATACCGGCAGGCCTAATGAGTCCTCGTGGGTGAGTAATTACAAGTCATTACGAGTAGGCCACTTTGGACCACTCTCTTCTAGTTCTAGATCATCATAACAAGCTTGTAAGAGAACAAAATATTGCTACTAACGTTAGGAATGAACATGTTCATCTTTTAAAATCGAACTCGTAATTTGGATGTAAGTGTCGGATAGGAATATACGAGAAGAAACAAACAAAAACTAACCTTTCATGGCAGTAGCCAAGTTGCCATTTGAGATGAAATCACTAATGAGAAGCTTTTCATCAGGAGCCCAATAGTAAGCTCTCAACTTCACTACATTCGGATGCTTAACTTTCCCAATGGCTTCAACTTCAGCAGCAAACTCCTTATACCTCTGCTGATCTGATCCGCCCTCGCCCAATCGCCGGACCGTGACTGGCACCCCATTACCGAGCACCACTTTGTAAACTATCCCAAGTCCACTCTTTCCCAACACATAAGCCGACGCTCTCAGCAACTCGTCCAGCTCAAAACTGAACCCTTTATCAATGGCGACCAACTCCCCTTTCCTCGACGTCTCCCCTTTCTCGTGGTCTTCGGATCCGGAATCTTCGTTTCGAATCCCATTGATGCATGCACATGATGAACACAAAGAACAAATGATCTTTTTATCATTTCGACCACCGAACTTGCTCTTCCCAGTGCAGCTGCAACTGTTTGATGAATCATTCGTTTTCCAGTAAATGTAGACTATAACTATTCCGACAAGAGCAACACCAATGGCGTCGGCTGCCGAAATTAATATAATTATACCAGGGCTGAGTCCTTTTTTCCGGGTTTCGCTTAAATCAGGACCCGAATTTTGAGTCCCCGATGAAGGGATTATATCGGAGTTTTTACAAGGCTTTTGCAGCGGGAACCCGCATAACAGAGGATTGTTTAGAAACGCCGTCGGTCCTTGATTAGCAAAGGATCCGGTTTCGGGTATTTCGCCGGTTAAATTGTTGTTTCTGAGATCGAAACTGACGGTGACCGGCAAGTCGCCTAAGGTTTTCGGGAGCTTACCGGACAAGTGATTGAAAGACAAATTGAGAGTCGCCGACAATGAATTTAGCTCCCCAATAGTACTGGGGATTGACCCGTTGAATCCATTAGAGGAAAGATCGAGTTGAACTAAGTTGTTCAATTCCGGCCAAATCCCACCGGGAATTTCACCGGAGAACTTGTTTTGAGCTAGAATCAGCCTCTGCAACTGCTTGCAGTTCTTGAGATTCTCTGGCAAAGAACCCGACAGCGAATTGTTGGAGAGGTCAAGGTTCTGTAACCTCGGGAGATTGCAAACCAATGGAGGCAGCGAACCGGACAAGTTGTTTCCGTACAAAAACAAGCTGTGAAGCGAGGTTGCGTTGAACAGTTGGTCGGGAATGGAACCGTAAAAGTTATTGTTGTGAAGATTCAACCTCCGGAGATAGATTAACGTACCCAACTCCGATGGAATATACCCCCTTAGATTCTTACCGGAAACAGAAATCCCGACAACACGTGGATCAGGGAACCCCGTTATGTTCATGCAAGAAATGCCAGACCAACGGCAGGGGGTGGTATCGTTTTCGTTCCAATCAGCGAAAGGTGAGTCGTGACCGGCGGGTAGGTCGACGGCGGATTTTAGAGATAGGACAGAAAGACCGTCGGGGGTAAGAGAGAGTGTAGGATTCAGGTTTCTGAACATGAAGAAGATAGTACAGATAAGCAACCTGTTCATTATCAATGAAAACCAATTAAATTTCCTTTTTTCAAGAATCAAAAGTTTGGATTTTGAAGAGGAAATTGAAGAGTTCAAGAAATGAGAAGATTTTGGTTTGTTTTTCAGCGTGTTTTTTACAGGGAAGATAAAAAGGAGAGGAGGAGAAGGTGGTTGGGTGAAGAAGAAGAAGTCTTTATGAGCAAGAGACTTGAGGAAGACGAGATTTTTATCCGGCGGTGGGGCCTACGGCTTACCTCCCAAGTCCCGCCAAAAAAGTTGAGGCCAAGGTGGAGATAGTGGCGGTTGCGGTGGAGGAGTTGTAGTAGAAGAAAAGCATGTTTCTTTTTAATCAAGATGAATATAAATTAAAATTTATATTTAAATATATTTATTTATTGTCACAAAATTATTATTTTTTTAATTTTTTAATAAAATATTATTTTATATTCAAATATTTTTATATAAAATTATAATTATAGAAAATAAATCTTATATCGTAGAATTATATAATTAAACCTTAGTGTTATAAATGTGTCTTTATATACTTCATTAAACTTTGATTATAAACTCTCATAATGTCTTGAGTTTTAATCATGAAAACATGCTTAGAAGCAATCAAAAGGAAGAATCTGGATCTGGTAGGTGGACTCAAGATGTCATCATTTTTTTTCATACAGAACAGTTTTGCCACAATCTCAACAATGATTCTATTAGGATGGCAACCCATCGGATTGAGATGAGTTTTTATTATTCCGACTCGAAAAATAAAATATTATTGATTTTGACTTTAATCGATTTTAGTATATATTTTTTAATCTGATTCGATATAAACAAAATTATAATATGATCTTAATATTTTTAATAAAAAATTGAATAAATTCACTCCGACTTAAAAAAATAATAAAAATATTAAATGTTATAAATATATCGAGTCGGAACATTTTCACACTAAAACCAATCTAATTCGATCTGATTTGATTTTTTAATAAAAAACTTTATCTAATCAGATCGAATCAAAACCCGACGATTTTAAACCAAATTATCATCCATAGATTCTATCCGTAAATATTAATGAATCATCGGTTGATAATTTTTTTCATAAATAAGGTTTAAATAATATTATATGTTATTTTAGAGATATTAATTTAACACGCTAAAAATTAAACTCAACTTTAAAATCTAACTCTAAACAAAAATCATAACTTAAACTTTTAAACTCTAAAAAATATCGTTCGTAAAAAAATTAATTTTCTATCGTTAATGTGTCTAATATTTTTGAAATTTTATGTTAATTTAAAACTATTAGATAAATGCAAATTTATTCTGGATTAAAGTTTTATTCTTCCTTCAAAATTTTGATATTTTTAACTTTTAATTTTATTTTATCTCATTTATATACATACGTGGAATAGGAAAAAAAAACATATTTCATATAATAGTCTTAGAATTTTTTTTTCTGCAAGTGTGTATAGCTTATGGTGTAAAGACTTCAAGATTTGTAGTTATAATTTATATTTTAAAATTTTAAATTTTAATTCGTAAAATATGTATAAAATAATAATGATAATATAATAATATAAGTCAAAAAATAATGTAACCATTAAATTAATATTGTTCTTATACAGATATTTTGAAACAATTCAATATTTTCATCATACGATTAAAATATTGAAATATTTATTTTTTAAAATCCAATAAATAACTGAGTCATTTTAATTTAATTTAAATAAATAAACAGATAGATAGATATGATTATTGGTAAGAGTTCAAAGTAATGGTAAAATATCTGTTAGAAAAATCAAGAGTATGAGACCTTGCAACTTGCCCGTCTAGCTCAGTCGGTAGAGCGCAAGGCTCTTAACCTTGTGGTCGTGGGGTTTGAGCCCCACGGTGGGCGACTCATTTTTTCCATTTCACTCGCACATGTCTTAAAAGCAGCAAACTGGCAATGTTATAAAAGAATGTGTTGTAGTAGACTGACGAGTATTTCTCTGTTTTAGTGTTCGTCTCTTCAGTTTATGTTGCCATTCACCTGTTCTGGGTTTTATTCATGTCGAATCTCCGGCTTTGCTCGACAGAGCATTGACGATCCCTTGCTGTTTTCTGTTCTGTTTGTTTTAATTAAATTCTAATCAAACCAGCTCAAGTATAATTATGATCTTAAATCAAGTTCAAGTCAAGCTCAACGAGTTCAAGAATCTGATTGCTTAAACAGTGAAACTCACTCGACTTTATTACACTTGTGACTCCAGAGCTAGCACAATCCAAGCAATTTTGCTACTGCTACATATTTTTACTCTATTTGTGTTAGTTCCATGGCCATTCGTTTCAATATCTACAATCTACATGATACTTCTGTTTTCATTCTCAGGAAACATTATATTGTGATCCATTTTCCGAAGACCCGAAAAATGACAATATGTCTTCTATGATAATAGAACAATACAGACGAATTATATTATGCTCAAACGAAAAAAAAATGAATACAGATATCATTGACCATGTTCATAAAAGATGCATCCCCCACCCAGACAGTCAAGACTTCATTATTTTTCCAAAACAGTGAAAAGTTGTTAACACAATAGCTTAGGATAAAACAAATAAAACACTACCAGACCATAAGATGTCTGAGGACTGAGAGTCGCCTATGCTGCAAGTTTTGAGTGCTTCAATTTTATTCCATACTAGCTACTTGCACTCAGGTGATTCCCTACATCGCATGAAACAATTTGTCAAAAAACTTTAGATGGTAACCGTATTTTCGATCTTTCTCCTCATGAAACAATTCATGCATGTACCGGGGACAGTGTGTTGTGACTTGTGAAAGCATGAGAAATGTGCATGACAGACCAAGAAGTTGGACAATGGATTACATAATTCCGTTGAAACAAAAAAAATTCACATAACAAAATGGAAATTGATTATTTTAAATGCCAAATCATGCATGTTAAGAATAGATATTTTGGAAGAAAAAAATGCACCAACAAATTGAAAGTCAAAGATGTCAGAAGCAACCTGAGCAGAAACTAAGCAGAAGCTTCCAGCAACTCCCTTTCTGCACGCTCTCTAATCCTTCTCTCGAGCTCTGGCCTAAAGTGCCGTATAAGACCCTGCACAGGCCAAGCAGCTGCATCACCCAAAGCACAGATTGTGTGCCCTTCAATCTGCTTGGTCACCTCCTGAAGCATGTCAATCTCTTCCAACTTTGCATTCCCGACTTTCATTCTCTCCATTATCATCCAGAGCCATCCAGTCCCTTCCCTGCAGGGTGTGCACTGTCCACAACTCTCATGCTTGTAGAAATATGAAAGCCTTGCGATTGCATCTACAACATCAGTTGATTTATCCATCACAATTACAGCAGCAGTACCCAGTCCTGACTGGACAGCCTTGAGTGCATCGTAATCCATCAGGACATCGTCACATATGTTTTTGGGTAAAAGTGGAACAGAAGAGCCTCCTGGTATTACTGCCAGTAAATTGTCCCATCCACCTCTCACACCTCCACAGTGCCTCTCTATCAACTCCTTAAGGGGTATACTCATCTCCTCCTCAACTGTGCAAGGCTTGTTGACATGACCTGAGACACAAAACAATTTTGTCCCAGAATTATTCTTCCTCCCAAAGCTTGCAAACCACTCAGGACCACGTCTCAATATTGTGGGAGAAACAGCTACTGTCTCCACATTTGTGACGGTGGTTGGACAGCCATATAATCCAGCATTAGCAGGGAAAGGAGGCTTCAATCTAGGTTTCCCTTGTTTTCCTTCAAGGCTCTCTAGAAGAGCTGTTTCTTCACCACAGATATAAGCACCAGCACCAAAATGGATGTGAACATCAAAATCATAACCAGAACCACATGCATTTTTGCCCAACAGTCCAGCTTCGTAAGCTTCTTTTCTAGCTCTTTCAAGGTTCTTACGTTCATTCACATATTCACCCCTGATGTAGATATAAGCAGCTGAAGCCCTCATCCCAACCCCGGCAATCAAGCAGCCCTCCAATAGTTTGTGCGGATCATGGCGCATGATTTCCCTATCTTTACAGGTTCCAGGTTCACTTTCATCAGCATTGACAACAAGATAAGAAGGGCGTCCATCAGATACTTTTGGCATAAAAGACCATTTGAGGCCCGATGGAAATCCAGCACCACCACGTCCACGGAGTCCAGATTTCTTCATTTCATTGACAATCCAATCAGCACCCTTGAGTACTAAATCTTTGGTCCTATACCAGTCACCACGTTTCATTGCACCTTTGAGAAAAGGATCATGCAACCCATATAAGTTGGTGAAAATGCGGTCTTCATCTTTTAGACCACCAAAATGGGTTTTCTCGGGTGGTGGAGGAGGTGGGGGTTGGGGTGGCTGAGGACCAGCAGCAGCCGTTGCTCCTTGAGTACTATATGATCTACAGCCTACTTTCCACCTCTCGCTGCCAGCTCTGAACAATGCTGCCCTTTGCAAGGAAAGAATGCGCTTAAGGGATGCCTATGCAAGGAAAGAACAACTGTTAGCAACCTCTTGATCCTTTTACACTAAACATTTCCCCACAAAGAATTTGGGGCATAACTAATGTATTTCTTAGCTTCCATGAAAGGGTCTAATTATCGGAAATAAATCCAACAAATACACCAACACACTAAAGAAGAAAATAACAAATATGAAGTGCCAAACACGTTTGAATGAAGCATCTCACAACAGAAAAGCCTATCAATCAGTCCTAGCCCCTAGGGGAGCACTGAAGAGACAACCTGATGCCAATATACTCAACGCTGCCAGTGGCAAGCAAAACAAAGGAGATAAAATAACAAAAGACCCATCAACTTTAATTATACAAATTAATCAGTCAATCAAAACATAATTCCTTTCTCTCTGAATGTAACCAAACCGTTTTCCGAGAATTAAATCCAGAAACTATTTCATTGATGTCAAAATATGAGACACGTCCAATTTTGAAGCAATTTTAAAAAAATCTTAATCAATATGCAACTGAACAATCAGAGGTCAGAACTAAAATAAACACGAATTAAAATTAATTAAATAGCCCTAAAACAACATTCCAGCTTCAGCAAGCTTAGTTCCTAGAAAGTTAAAACTAATTTCTCCCTTATGTGCGCTAATCAACGGATATACTAAACGATTGGATCTAGAATTAAACGCGAATCAAACAACATTTCACAATCAAGCAATTACATGAATAGACAAGAAACCCAACGCGAGTGAAAAAAACGAAAAGAAGAGAGTTTGCAAGAGTGGCGTACCATAGCGTGAAATGTCGCCGATGATCCTTGATGCTTCGCGATTCGGCTCGACTGAAAAAATCATAAACAATAGAGGAGGTAAATAGGGAAATTTGAAGATGGGGAACACTTGACTACGGTGTATAGCAATAAAGATTGGTGATGGGAGAACAAAATGATTGGCTGATTGGGGGTGGAAAGTGATCGGACGGTCCACATTTCTTAAGAGAGTTTGTGATGGTTTTTGATGATACGTAGAGATGGCGTGGATGCGGTTTAAGCCACCATTCAACGGATAGGATTAATTGGCCACGCCTACCGTTGGATCGGGCTTTTTTTGTTTTTGTTATTTTGTAAATTAAAATCATGACGAAATATAAAATAAAATTTATGAGTTATCGATATGCACGGGTATATTTTTTAACTTCTATATTTTTAATCGAATAAGTAAAAATAAATAGTTGAGATTTAAAAAATTTTAAGTCAGGATAGTTTATTATTATTTTTTGCAATTTTTTACTTTTTACCGTTAATCATAAAATAATTTAAATATGTAACTTATATTTTTAAATAATTATTATTATTTAATTAAAACAGTTATTTGTGTTTAACTGTATACAAAGTTTATTCAGTTTTATAAGATAGATAAATCTAATAAGTAGTCTGAGTAGAAAAACTTATAAAATTTATAACTTGGAGATAACGCTTGACACTTTTGTCACCAACTCCTTCCTCAGGACCTTTCCAGAAGCATTCCTTGGCAAAGAATCAATGAACATTACTCTTCGTATTCTCTTATATGGAGAAACCTGAGATCAAATGTTGGAAAATATATAAGAAAAAATAACACAAATGGGTCTAGCCAGAAGCAAAAGCATATGTTCTTTGTTTCACACCTGCTGGGCAACAAATTGTTGTAGTTTTGATTCATCAATGTTGCTCCCTGATGGTCTAACCACAAAGGCCACTGGCACTTGCCCTGCATCCTCATCTGGAAACCTAATTGTAATTTAGAGGGACAGGAAAGTCGTAAGACAAGCATTTTTAAACAATTGTTCGGATATTAGTGTTAGTGTCGAATATGAATATATATTCGATACAAATATATTTAATATTCCCAATAGAGACTTATCAGGTAGTTACATCATTCAAAAGTGCATACTTAGGGAAAACAACAGGTTTAATATCTATAATTTCTATAAAATTTGAATTAATTTATTATTTGTATTAAATCCGAGTAATGTTACCAAATCCAAAGTAATTAAAGTATCCTATAGATATCTAAATATGCTAAACAGTTTTTTTTTTTTTAAGTAAAGCATACAAAGAAGATTTTAGGACAAGTATCGAATTGTATCGTTAATTATATGTACTGATATATACTACTAATTATTTTAAGGGCAAAAATTTTATGATCATTTTCAGTGTCCTTTTTATGTATTAACATTAAAAATCAAATTGCAAGTCTTAACTCAAATTCTAAATCTTAAATTTTAATTCTTAAAAAATACGTTATGCACCAAATTTTTAAACTATAACGTTAAACTCTATCCTTAAATTTTAACCTAAACTTAAAATTTTAAAATTTTAATACGGGATAGAAAGAGCACAAAAAAATGACAAAACAATTTTTATTATTTTAGTAGAACAAAAAAGTTTTAATATTTTATTACATATTTTGTTTTCTAGTTTTTTTTTAATTTTTAATAAAGTTATTATTTTGAATTAAAAAATAAAAAATCTGAAAAGTGAAAAATGTTCTAATACTTCTCTTAAAAATAATAATCTTTTAAATCTTATTTAAAATTATTAAAATAATTGATGATACATACAATAAATAGTATGTATCAATAATTATATTATCCTAAACTCATTAGAGTATAATCTATTAAGATTTGGATATTTATTATCTAAATCTGCATATGTTATCCTAAAAATACAATATATTTGACTAATGAATATTCCAAAAATCTATTATAAACGGTAATTAAAAATATTAATTCAAATATTATCCTAGTCACATTATTTAAATTCTAAAAAAAATAAATTGAATATCTGCACTATCTATAATCATAGATAAGAAAATGAATACTGTAACAAAGTCACATACGGAACAACAGCAGCCTCGACGACTTGTGGATGGGAATTCAGCACATTTTCCAGTTCAGCTGGTGCAACCTGTTTGATTGAGAAACCAACATAAAAAAATCCCATATGAACACCATTTCAAGAGCTTGGATTCTGAACTAACCTGGTAGCCTTTGTATTTGATCAACTCCTTAATCCTATCAACAAAAAACAGGAAACCTTCGTTATTAATGTAGCAAAGATCGCCGGTTCTTAACCATCCATCTGAATCCAAAGCCGCCGCAGTTGCCTCCTCATTATCAACGTACCCTAAAACCCCACAACAAATTCATAAACAGCTCAATCAACTACAATGATAATGGCTGATTAATTTGTTGTCAGTTAATCAAGTAAAGAAATCAGTAATTACCCTTCATTACGGAAGCTCCTCTGACCCAAAGCTCGCCGGGCTTTAAAGGTGGCAAAGCAGCACCGGATTCAGGATCGACGATTCTGGCTTCCCAATTCGGCATGAGCTTCCCGGTCGCACCTTCTACTTGTGTTTCGTCTGGACCTATTGAGCTAAATACCCGCCCAGTTGTTTCGGTTAGCCCATATGCCTTCACCACAAAAACTGAAACGGTCATTCATCAAATCAAAGCAACTCGTGTTGATTGATTGATTAGTAGGTGATTAAGTGTTGTTACCTGCGCCAGCTGAACTTTGGGCAACCGTTTTCTCAGCCTTTGGATCATACTCTTACTCAGATGAGCTCCGCCGCAGAGGACGACTTCAAGCGAGCTCAAATCGTAGCCGTCCATTATCGATGTATCCTTCACCATCGTTGCAATCAACGGTGGAGCCAACGCCAAGTGGGTAATCCTAGAATCCTCGATAACTCCGTACATTTTTCTCAGATCAAGTTTCCGACCTCCTGTTATCACCATGCAGTCTCCGGCCGCCATTGACCTCAAACTGAATACTAATCCATATACATGAAATAACGGAACCGTACAAAGAGTAACTATTGGGGAATTCCTCACCGGACGTGTTCCTCCGGCTATCGTCGCTGTCAAGTTACGGTGAGTCAACGCAACTCCTTTTATCCGACCGGTTGTGCCGGACGAATAGAGAATCGTGGCCACATCTGATTGGTTCACTTCGAGTTCTTTGTTTTCATTTATCCCACTCTGGCTTCCCATTAGTGACTCAAATTCAACAGAATCTATAGCAACGACTCCGTGTTTAAGTGAAGGAATTTTGTGAGCCGAATCCGACGAGGCAAAAGCGATTACAGGTTTCGAAAGCCGGATTTGGTGAAGAATCTCGGGAGCTGTGGCGAGTGGATTGACGGGAGAGATAACGACGCCGATAGACAAGAGAGACAAGTAAAGAATGGGAGTGTAGATATTGTTAGGGGTGAAAACGAAAGCACAGTCCCCTTTGGAGAGGCCGAAGTGGGTGCGGAGCGAGGTGACTAGGTTTTCGAATCGGAAGATAAGTTCGGAGTAGGTAATACGACGGCGCGAGGTGGCGTCGATGAGAACAACGGCGGTGGGGGAGAGATGGGAGGACTGGAGTGTAGAGAAGATGAAGTCGGTAAGGGAAACGGGTGCGGATTCGCATGGAAGCGAGACGTGAGGTCGGAGGCTGTGGAACGTCATCGTTTTGGAGGAGAAGCCGCTGTTTGGATCGACTAACAAGGCGGCCATTAGAGTTTTTTTCTTCTTCAGAGTAGAAAACAGAGGGACTTTTTAAAGCTTCAATCTGTTTTTATATATTATCAACAAAGCCTTTTTCAATATAATATAAATATTTAAATTATAAATTTTTTAGTTTTAAAAATTTTATTTTAGAGATGATTATAGAAAGTTTTTTATATAAATAAGTATTTAAAAATTATTCTCATTGAGTATAAAATTATTTTTTAAGTTAAAATGGGTGTGTAAAATGGGTGTATGTTGAGTAATGATTGAATATATATTTTTTTAAATTGTAAAGATTTAGAATAAATAAAATAAATTTTTAAATATATATTTTGAGTAAAATAAATTTTAGACGTCTACAATAAAAAATAAAAATAAAATATATGGTTTAAATATTTATTTTAAAGTTTAATAAAATTGATATTAATTTAATAATAATAATATTTTGATGCAATAAGGTTTTAGAGATTTATTAAAAGTTTTAATATTTACGTGGTATGAGTTAAAATTTAAAAATTATAATTAAAATTAAAATTTTTAAAGTGTATAATTTAAAATTCTAGACTATAAATTTAGACTTTAGATTTTTATTATATAAGTACAAAGATTTGTATAAATTCTTTTACACATATCAACGAAACTATCAATGAATACAATAATATGATTAGGGATGTAAAAAGTTGACTCGACCTGAAAACTTGTCTGAAACTTTTTCGAGTCAAAACTTGGTTTGCTTCGGAGATGTAATGACTCGAACCTGATCTGTATCCGACTGTTGTTGATCCGAACCTGAGTTAGACCTGTTACTGTAATAACCGAACTTGAACTGTATCCGACAGAGATTGACCTGAATCCGATTTTAACCTGCTACTGTAGACCTGAAATCCGACCTGTATCCGATTGAAACGGACTCGAACCCGAGTCTGACCTGGCACATAACCGATATTACCCGACTGAATTGACCCGAGACCTAATTTTACCCGACTTATTTTAAATCTAATATGTTTTAAACATGATCTGATAAATGACCCGACCTGTTATTAACCTGAACTAATATCAACATAACATTTATATAAATAAGTTATATAACATACTTAGTTAATTACTTATATCATACTTTTAATATAAATATAAAATAATAATATTATTATAGATATTAATATTTATATAAATATTTTACATAACATACTTATAAAATAATAACATAGTATTATTTCATATTTATTATTAATCCATATATAGTATTGTTCTATTTCTGAAAACAATATTAGCCCATTTATAGTATTATTTCATATATAGTGTATTTTTTATATATAGTATTAATTTTATATAATTATTATTCCGTTTATAATGTATTAAAGTTAGATTTTTAATACTTTTAATTATTATTAATTTATAATTTTTATAATTTAGTCTTTATAACTTAGAAGTTAATTTATTTGAATTGATTATTAGTGATTTTTCTAATTTACTTTAATATTTCTAATTTTTAATTTTTTTAATTGAATCCTTACAAGTTAATGTTGATTTTTTAAAATTTCAAAATTTAATCTTTAACTTTATAGTTTAATATTTATTCATTTTACGTATTTATACAAAATCAAAATTAATAATTTAAATTATTATGAATATAAAATTAAAACATGAACCCAACCTGAAATATAATAAATATATATAATATATATCTTATGTACATATATATAAATATATATATAATTATACAATAAATATATATATTAAATACTCTAAATTAAAACACTAGTACTTGATTTGATTTTTAAAATAAATCTAAAATTAAAAATTTAAAATAAATTTGTTCATTTTAAGTAGGGGAGGAGAGGGAAAATTTGGATTTTAAGGGGGAAAGAGAGATTTTGGTTTTTAACGTCAGTGAGGGGAGAAAAATTTTGAATGAACCGTGTGGGGGTAGATTGGGCGGGAATGAAATCATTGATTTTAGGGGATTAAATTTTATCATTATTATATGTATATATTATATAATATTGATTTCATATAACTATTATTTCATTTATAGTATAAATTTTATATATAGTATAAATTTCATATATAATATAATTATTTTATATATAGTATAAATTTTATATATAATATATTTTCTATATATTGTATAAATTTCTTATATAGTATTGATTTTATATAATTATTATTCTATTTATAGTATAAATTTTATATATTGTCTATTTTTATTTTTAAAATATATTAAACTTTAATATAATTATTTTATAATATATTAAAGTTAGAATTTTATTACTTTTAATTATTATTAATTTATATTTTTTATAATTTAGCCCTTATAACTTATAAGTTAATTTATTTGAATTGATTATTACTGATTTTTTTATTTTACTTTAGTATTTCTAATTTTTAATTTTTGTAATTGAGTCCTTACAAGTTAATGTTGATTTTTTAAAATTCCAAAATTTAATCTTCAACTTTATAGTTTAATATTTATTCGTTTTTTTACGTATTTATACAAAATCAAAATTAATAATTTAAATTATTATGAATATAAAATCAAAATTAATTCGACCTGAAACAAAATCGACTTGAAATAACCTGACCTGAAATGGACCCGACCTGAAATGAAACTGTCAGTTATCCGATTTGGACCTGAACCGTTTGAACCCAACCTGAAACGGACCCGACCTAAAATGAAACCGGCCTAAAATGGACCTGCACCCAATCCGATTCGAGTCAAAACATCAAATCAACCTGAAATGACCTGTATCCGATTTTACCCGACCTGAAACCCATCCGAGTAACTGTTTTTACATCCGTAAATATGACAAAGGTAAATTATATCATTCGTCCTTTTATTCTCAGGGTGTTTGATTTAGTTCATCTATTATAAAAATTAACAATTTGATACTTATTAATTAATCTCTAAACTTTAACCAAATTACCAACTTGACCCTCAATTTGATACCTAAAAATCTGTTGAAGGTGTCTATGGTCTTAAATTGCATCATGTGCTGGATTTAATTCCTTTGTCACCTTGGAACTAGACTGAATCACGAGAGAAACGCTTCGGAATCCTAAACCGGCAACTGCAACTTGAATAGTCGATTCGATCGATTCTCCAACTTTGCTTGGTTACAGACAAACGAATCGAATGTTCAAACAATCGGTTTGAAAGAAAAAGAGAAGGTAGTGCTAACTGCTAACCCCAGGTATTATTGCTTGGAAATGTATAATCGGAGAGTTACACTTTGGCATCTACGATTCGAGTATATGAATGCATGGAGTTTATGGTAATGGCCATGGAGGATCCGTCGGGCAAGTACAGAAGTGATGATGGCAAGTGCAGGTGGGGCATTTGGCACATACACTTCCACAGTCTTTACTTCTGTGGCATCGGAATGAAATGATAGGTCCTCTTGCTTCGGCCACCATCTCGGACTCTGAAAAAAAAAATTGTTCGTATCAGATCAAACAAATAAGTTCAGCGGATAACAAAAAGTTTTCTGTAAGAAAAAAAACAAAAAAACTAACGAGTTGCAAATACGAAGATGACAACAAATATAACCGATGACAACTTCACCATCTCGTTATATCTAGTCATGGAAATTGAATTTTGTTGAGAAACCGTGTGATTGAAATGTAGAAGAATGATTAAGATTTATGGGGATTTTCCTTAAATTAGCTTTCTTTGTGGGGTTATAGTCTAGTCATGGAAATTATGTGCTACACCAGCAAGAAATGCATGATCTCAGTAAACTGATTATTTGTCCAACAGCTCGGAAACAAAATTGGATTACGTTCGTTTCATATGAAAAATACATATATATTTTTTAAAAAAATCGTTTGCAAGGGGTCTAGTCGAGCCTAGACGTTCAAGTTTAAACTCAACTAAAAATCCGACACCAAAGTTCAAATGTCGTTCGATCGAGTTTTGCCTTTAAAACCAGAAGCAATCAAAATGCTCAAAACTGGGGTTTCAAGCAGATGATAACAATCAAAATGCTCTAGAATTGAAAATTCTTTTTAACTGATATGAACATTTACAAACTGTACTGGACTGAAAATATCTAAGAAGAAACATTATACAACATGTCGTTAACAGCCAAGGCGAAAAACATAATCACAATCTTCAGAAAGCAATAGAGCAAATCTTAGAATCCCATATGCACACTTGTGACAAGATAAGGCCACTTTATTAAAGCCTACCTGGAAGTAGTGAGGTTGCACGAGCAAGATCTTCCCGTTTTCAGCTCACACCTCGATATATAGCATTATTTCGAAGGTCATCCAAATTATCAATCTCTCTGTATCCATCAATCTCCCTGAGACCAGTATAGCCTCGGCGGGCTAGATATTCTCGATAATCATCTTCTACATAAAAGATCTTGTCTTCCGTGTGGACCGGTATATGATCTGACTCATCGTAAAGGCAAACTTTTATGGCCAAACCTGAGTGCAGGAGTTTGAATATACACAGAAATAATAAGCAACCTTGGTCAATTACTTGCGATTTTTTTTTTTCGTTTTTTGATCAGTTTTTTTTTTATATATCAGAATAGTTGTAGAAAAAGCATGGATGTTGACATACCTTCATCGAGATGGAGAGTATAATTCCCTATAGGCATTTCCCTGTCGAGGCTACGAACTACATGGTCTTCATCCTCCAACCAAAACGCACGCTTAGTTCTCAATCTAAAAGCCGATTTAATTGCCTCTCGGATGGCATTGGCAGTACCATCTATTCCAATCCTTCTGGTGTAGTCCCCAAACTTGACAGTTATAACCCTTCCTCCATATGCTTGACAGTCCCCACCTTCCAAAAAGGGTGTGAAAGAGAATAGGAAGTAAATACAAAGAGCGTTTAACACAAGCACATACAGTTGAGCAAGATCTAAGAAACTGTGCCCATAACACACCAACAAAAGACTATGCAAAATTGTCATTTAAAATTGGTTCGACAAAAAGTCTAACAGAACTTACCATTTCCGGGGGTCTCTCTCCAATTCCAAGGAGCAACTCCACTGGCTGCAACTGCATCAGCTGCAGTGATAGCAAGAGGATGCCCATCGTGATCTAAACGTCTTTCAAGATTAAGCGTTGGCCGACCACTAGCTGCACACCAGAAAGCATAAACAGAATGTGTTAACCTTCTGAGGTAATTAGATTAAATCAACACGGACAATAAAGCAAGTATGATACGGTGAATAGATTAAAGACAGTTACGGAAAAAGGTAGTTCACCACATGCACAATCGATGTTGTTTTTGTTGTTTGTCTGATAAAATAAATAGAGGGGATAGTACCTAAACTCCTAAAGATTGCCTGATTAATATGAGATTCAAGAATCAAAATAGATACACTCTTCTCTAATGCCTCATAAAGCTCCTAAATCCGAGCAAGAAGTTGAAGAAGTACTGCGTCGATAAAGATTAATGGCATTGCATCCACTAGATTCTATGAATTACCCAAATTAACTAGAGGAGAAATATTACCACAAGCACATAAATGAGTGAAACATAAGAATCAAGGTAACCCGAAGAAAGCAAACTCAAATTGAAACAACAATATACCTTCAACCGAACCAAATGATATGCCAGCATCCTCAAAACCTACATGAACACCCACAAGTATTAAAATCAAACCATATAGGTAACGAGTATTAAAGTCGTGTAATAGCAAGAAAGACATAATATATGTTTCAAGAAGAATGCAGAAAGGAAGAAAAACTATCAGGTACCCTACATGAACACTCCCACTATGAAGAGAGAGAGAGAGAGAGAGAAGACACCATAATCTCCAAAATCAGGAAGCTAAATCTTATGTACAATTCTCATGAAGTGATATGCAACAGCAAGGTATTATGTCCGCATAAGACAGAACCTTGGAAAAACTTGTAAAAGCAGCCGAAAGTTGGAAAGTGGATCAAACCAGATACTACTACTACTACTACCCAACTCTTATTAAAAAAGTAGTATTCATGCCGTATCTGGAAATTTGTTTTGCAAACTATTCATTCCTGTTCTGCTCTGACTCATACTAAAGTAAATCAAACCCCATATGATTTTTCAATACAAGACTCCTTGCTTCATGAGTACATATAATACATGTCGAAAATTTACCAATCTAAACAAACCTAAGTATACATGAACTCAAAACAAACCTTCTCCAAAGCACACATTAAAACCATAATAAATAACAGGAGAAAGGAGAAGACTATCTTTTGATCAAATCTATTTCTTTCTTCAACAGCAATTAGTACTACCATAATTTAACTATTTTTTCAAGTGTTTCCATGTATTTGGAGAGTAAGGTCCGAGTATATACAGCGGAAAGTCATTAAAGTCATACCCTTTAAAGCAGAAAGGCAGCAAAACAATCATTTAACAACAGCACAACAACAATTTATTATAATTTCAACTTGTCAAATGCAAAATAAGTACATAAATGGAAAAATAACACATACCCTTGTCAGCAAAATGCATAAAGGAATCAACTTTAGGAGGAGGAGTTGGACTCTTATAAGCATTCTTGGTCCTCTCCCTTAAAATCTCTTCAATTTCCTTATAATTCGACATTTTAGCAGACCCACTCCCTCTATCTTGATGCTTAGCTTTTTTAAACTCCTTCAACAAGTTCCTCCACTTGTCTGTACACATAGTTGGGGATCGATCGAACCCTTTGTCTCTCATCTTAGCCGATATCTGCTCCCACAAGTGCTTGTTGGATTTGGAGGTGTTGAAAAGGCCATCTATTTCCCTTCGAAAGGCGATGAGGCATCGGGTTTCGTCTTGTACCCAGGTCTCAGCTCGTTTCTTTGGGGCCTTGATTTCTGGGTCATCGCCACTGCTTTCACCTAACATCATTTGCTGCTGATGGTGGTGGTGGTGATGAGGTGGCAATTCCTCATTGGTGGTGACCTCGATGATCATGTCATGGGGTTTCTCCGATAAGTACATAGGGAAAGGGGGGTTGTACCCGAATTGAGAATGGGTTTCGTTTTCTGTTGCTGATTAACGAGATTTAGGGCTATAAGGGATTAAAAAGAGAGAGGGGTTTGACAAGGAGGAGAAGGAGAAGGGAATTCATGGGGACTTTGATTGAATTTTGAAGTGTTTTTATAGAAATTTTAGCAGGGAAAGATAGGAGGAGGGAGGAGGGAGCGTGGAGTAAAAGGTTGGGCACTGAGAGACAGAGTACAATTAGTAGTATTTGATTTCATTGATTTAATTCATAATTTTACAAATTGATTTTAATTCTTATAATTTTATGAATTTAATTTGATCCGATCGGTTTTTATGTTTGAAGTGAATCTCCGATATATATGGTATAAAAAATTTATATAAGTTTAAATATTTATTTTTTATAATTTAAAAATATATATTTTGATATATTTGTATAAAAAAATTATATAACTCTTTTATAAAATTTAAAATATAAATCTCAAATCCTAACACTCTAAAACATAAACCTTAAATTCCATCTCTACATATTAAATTTTTAAACCCACAAATTGATTTATCAAAATAACCCACATTAAGGAATTAAAGTTATCGAGTATCATCCTTAAGAGATGGGTGAGTCTCCGAACAGGGATTTTTTCCGTACATAACGTATTAAACCTGAAATTTGCTTAAGCAAAATCAAACTGCTTACCATTTGGATCAACTTACGTTGATTCAATTCTTAGACTTTAATAATGCTATAAATACTTTTTTTTTAAGCTTAAAAAAATTTACGAGGCCTATAACACTATCCGCTTATCGTAAAAAAAAAAACACATTGACCCATTAAACTAATTTCATAATATGTCTGAATCCGTTACAACAAACGAACTATAGATAGACAGATACTGGGTAAACCTCAGCCTAACATTTTGTTCAAGACTCCCGACACAAGACAACCTACGTTTCATAAAACAACAAAGTTGTTGTTCCCCAAAAATAATTGCCTGTTCCACGCTGGTCACCCATAAAATAACCAGGTCTTTGCCAAACTTGTCTTCTCAAGTCAAACCAGAAGCTGATATAAAGAGCAGTCAAGCAATAATAAACCAAGAGATCCAAAGAAGAAGAAGAAGGTATGGATTCTGGGTTATCATGGGCTGATCAATGGGATACAAATCCAGACCCTGGAACGGAACCTTCCCACAGCAAGAAGAAGAAGTACTACGGTTCCGGCAAGAGCAAGTTTAGCAAGTCGTTTCTGAGTTTCAAATGGATTAAAGAATTGAAGAAGAAAGATAAGCAAAAAGAAAATGATAACAGACAACAAGGATAGTATGAAAATCTTCCTGACATGGATGGATCCTCCAAACCCTATAAGCTTCCAATCTTTAATTATAATGTATTTTAATTACCCTTTTGATCATTCATAAGTCTATAAGTCATGGTTTATTTGTTAATTCTCAAGTAATGATGTATGTTTGTAATTAAAGCTCATGTTCTTGTTCCCGAAGGAATCAAACTTGTTTGAAAACTAGACATGCTTGTCTCACGGGGTCATTATTCTCTTCTAAAAGATATGTCTAATAAAATGTACAACGTCACCGTTTATATATCCCAAGACCTCATTTTTCATTTTCGATGTAAGATTAATGTTTTTTTGTCTCTTTTCATGCGTGACTGGTGCATTTCATATGTTTGATTGACTAGGTTTGGTTAATTTATTGGACTTAATTCATGCAAGGTAATACTATTTATTGGATTTGGTATTGGATAAGGAAGATGAAGTCCTAACCGTTTGATGGATTTATTCTTTATTTCTACATTGGAACCATTAGAAATAACAAAGAAGGGATGTGACGAACGAAAATCTTTTTGTTTTCTTTTTCCTCGCATACATATTAAAACATTAAAAAATAAATTATATATTTTAATCTTATATTACATTTTAAAAACTAAATCTTACTCTTAAAAATATGAACAATAAAAACTAATAATAAACTCTAACCCAATTTTTAATATTAAAATAACATAAGAAAAATAGTGTATAAAAGCCCGGAGAGCCTTCGCACCCCAAATTTTTTAATAGAATTGTATTTTTATTTTTTTAATTAAGCATCTCAAAATTTATAAAATTTTTAATATTTTAATTCTCTCTCAAAATTTTCAAATAATTTAAAAATTTTAGCTAGACTCTCACATTAAAAAATTAATTTATTGTTGTCCCTCGAAAATTTTAAAAACTTTAGTTAGACCTCTAAAATATTGATTTTTTAATTAAACCCTCTCAAACTATACAATCAAGATTCGTATAGAGCTGATAATATGATCTTTCAGTTCTAATATCCATGTTTGAATAAAACGAGTCAAAGTAAAATATACCAACAATGAAATGATTGAAGAAAAAAAAACTACTAGCAGTCCCAATAAAAAAATCGTAAAAGATTAAGGTTCAAGATCAATCAACTTTATTAGATACTACTTTATTATCAATTTTAAATTCTGAATTTATAACACATGTAATTAAAGGCAGAACGTTAGATACTTACATCAGAAAAAAATAAGATACCTCATTGCAACATTAAATACAAAAGTTAGGTATTATAAGTTAGGATGGAGTAACTCTCTCGGATGACAACGTAAAGCTTTATTTCATAAAATCCAATCAATAACACGATACAGCACTGACATATTCTCGGATGTCTAAACAAAACAATCCAATGGAAAGAGAAAGTAAGAAACAAGGACCATGGCATCATTCATATTATGGAAACAGGTCGACATCGGGATATTGTAAACCGTCTGCAAGCAGAAAAATCAGGGGATGCCGTGCAACAGCAACAAGACTGAAATTTGAATCGGAGGCCAGAAATATTTTCTCAAGCTGCAGTCACAACTTCACGATTTCCCAACAACTTCAGCATTATTGACCAGTAACAAACAAACACGATATTGTCTTTCTTGGAAATACATGGAACACAAGATTTTGCAAACGAGAGACATCAAGATTTTATTTGTAGCCTCCAACAATCTGAACAAAGCAACTCAAGACTAAACGTTTCCTCGTATTCACCATCATTAATGCACCGGCCGCACTCAATACACCGTGCTATGCAAAGAGTGCATGCCCTGCATGACTGACCAGTATGACCTATCTGCTGACAACCCTCCACAGGACAATCATAAACTAGCCTCACATTGTTGCACCTAGGGCATGTTTCAATATCAATGGCACGGTCATCTTCACAGGAGAGATACACATTTCTTCTGTTGTAAAAAAGTGGCTTGTGCACTATCTGTTGAATCTGGTTGTCCATGCCCAACAACAACTTCAGTTCTTCGAAATGCTTCTGTGTTACACCATATAACCCAGCAATCCTCAAATGCTTGACACCTTGTCCGCCTGCAGACCTCAAAGCCTTTAGGCTATTCAAAATGCCCTCGATACTTAATCGTGTACATCCAGGGATACTCAGCTACAAGGAAGCACAACTATTTAGTAGCTTATAATAAAAAAGAAACAAAAATATAGTATTTCAAATATAAAGACACAAAAAAGATAAATATCTAAACTAAAATCTTTCATTATCACAGAAAAGAAAATTTAAGAACAACACTATAAAGTAATGGAGAATATTATGAAATTTCCCATTTAAGATTGAAAAATGTTTTGATAGCGAACCTAAACAACAACAGCTGATAAGGTGATATCTTTTTATTTCTCCCAAGCCTTGGGTTTTCCATGCACTAGAACAAAGCCATCAGCACACACACACACACACACACATAAATGCATGTTAGGCAACAAAGCATGTTAGGCGGATAGAAGTTAAAACAATAATTTAAGAAAGCTGACGGCAACTTTAACCAGTTCCATAAATGCATTGGACCTACACTTATATATACCAGCCTATAGCAATGCCTATATTAGAGGAGAAACTATTTATTGATTGGTATATCTACAAATCATGAGGGATACACATTTATCTTCAAGTGGACGTGTCTAAAGATCGTTAGGAATTAGGCTTAAATAACTGTTTCTTAAACCATTCTCCAGCAAACAATTGGTCCATCACAAATTAACAAAATCAGAGTGTAGATAGCAATATCATTCTGTCAAAATATAAAAATATGAGTCATATTACAACATGAAAGCATCTTCAGTATATGGTTAACTCATGCAGACAGATGCAAGCATAAGTCATTAGGAAATACACCTACACTTGGTACCCATACAATTTAAGAAACTAACACGAGAATCAAAATTTTAAAGCAACAACAAACTAACCTTCAATAGCTTTTGATTTTCTTTAACCACACACTTAAGGCCCTCATCGGTAATCCTTTGACAATCTACCAGGCTCAAGCAATGCAAGCTACCTTGGGCCCTACTAGTTATTTGTAAAAGAACATCATCAGTAATCTTCTCGCTTAGTGGCTGATCGATGTGAATATTCCTCCAAAAAAGGGGATCATTCTGAACCACAGAGCGCAGTGACGTACAAACACTTTCAACAGCAAATAGATCCCGCACTTCCAGATATCCAAGGGCAAAAATCAGAGCTTCATGAGGAGCTCCTTCACGTTCCTCAGTAAAAACCTCACAATCCTGAAATTCATCATTTTCCTGATCAGTAGAAACCGTATCTTCATTCCCAAAACAAAAAATGTTCCTCGCATTACAAGCTGATCCAAAACCAGCATGATCAAACATATTCCCTCTCTCCTTTGACTGAGAACACTCACCAAATCCACCAGAAACACTATCTTTACATTCCCCAGGTAATGTTTGGAACCACATGGTGTTGTTCCGAATAAAGTCCAATCCAGCAAACAACTGATAACTATCATCACTAGTCCCCACATCATCTCTAACATAGTGGCCATAATCAATTTCCATATCCTCAAGCCAACCAGTAATGCTGATATCCATTCCAAATGGATCCGATGGCAAAAGATCAATAATATCATTTGAAATAGACTCATGAGAACCAAACCGAGCACCACTTTTATCCCTTTCATAAGCAAAGTGATCATGATTCGAGTGCCAAAATTCTTTACACCCATCTTCATTCTTCTGTTGGATACCTTCCACAAGGTAACCATTCACCACTCTCAAAGGAGAAACCAGATCTTCAGTCAAATGCGCGGGAAAGATAGGCCGATGGGAAAAATTCAGCGTCATTGTTCTATATCGTATATGCTACCAATCCCCTGATTTTCTTTCCTCACTAAATGCTATACAATAATTTCAACCGAAACCGTAAAGATGTTTTCTTAATGCAAACCCTAAAATCCACTTCTTTTTTACATTTGTCTTGGAGGGTTATGGGAACAGCTAAAGGACAGAAAAAAATAAAAAAACGATGGAGGTGGGGGGAGATAATTTTTCGGAGGATCTAACCAAACAAGAATAACCCCTCGATTTTGGATGGCAAACTAAAACAACGCACCGCAAATTTCAGAGTTTTTCTTGTGTTGAAATACCTAAACATCAACTAAGACCCAAAAACGGGGAAACAAAAACGGTGGCTTAACCTAACTTCTGTATTCACAAAAGAAATGAATCAAATCAATTTACAAATCAAAATTTCACCTACTATATATTTCTTAATCTTTAAACCCCTGAGAACGTACCTAACCTAAACTAGGGTTTACGACGAATCAAATAGATCAAAGAAACTAAATAACAACAATAATCAAAAGGATAGATCAAAGACGAAGACCTGGAATGAGCGATAATCAAATACCAAATTAAGACTAAGAGTATCCCAAAATATAGATTCTTCAGTCCCGCCAAACGCAATCGACAGAGATTATACCAAAACCGCTCGATTCTACGAGAAATCTCTTTCCGAAATCAAATTTAGAAACTGGGAAATTGGATCAAACAAACAACGAGAAGAGATTTTATTCTGTCGAACGCGAGAAAGAAGACAGGTGAGGAGAAAAGGAAATAAATCTTTTTCTTTCCTATTATTTTTTGGAGATGGAAATGGTAGAACGGCGAAATCGGTGAAAATTTGGCACCTGGTTTAGCAGAGCAATAGAGTTTTAATACGAAGCAATAAATGATCAGACATACGGACACGTGTCGGATATACTACAAAACTATGAGAATTTATCAAAAATGAATATATAAAGTATATTAACTTTTTTCTTTTATATATTTAAAATATATTTTAGTTAAGGTATATATTTAATTAAAATATTTAATTATTTATTTTAAAAATCTTTAACAATAATATAATACTTTAAAAATACAATATACATTGCATTCTAAATGTGTCACATCATCATAAAGATAACAAAAAGTTCAAAACCAATGGGACAAAAAATTCATGGACCAAATTGAAATGAGTTATTAAATTTAGGGACCAAAAGTTGGTTTATCTTTTTTGCATTGTGTAATGGGAATTGTATCTGGATCGGACGGTTGAGAAGAATGGGTGAGATGGGATAAGATGGGGAGGGTTCTGTGATTGGTGGAGGAAGCTACGTGTCTTACAAGTTCATGTGAGAAGACAGAGATTGAAAAATTTATTTCGTGAATTATTTTTATTACGTTATTTATAATTTATCTATTAAAATTAATTATTTAATTTTTATATTATATAAATAAATAGTGAACGGTTATATAAATAAATTAATAATATAACAAATAAATAAAAAATTAAATTTTAATAAATATGATCATAAATGAAACGACGGATCCGCGATATATTAATTTCTCTAGAGATTGGGATGTACGCAAAACCTGGCCCACTCCTCCCATGGCCAATTCCAACCGCGTGGATTTGATTCCCGGCGACTTCAACCAAATTCATAACTCCATTTATTTATAAATATTGTTTATATTTTATATTTGATTAAATTTTATAATTTAAAGTTTTAAAAGAATAAATATAATAGTTTTAAAAATCTATTTATAAAAAATGATTTTTATTTACTGCATATCAAATAATTATTCGTTTAATTATTCATTATAACACTGATTAAAGTTCAATGAAGCTTTGTGTGAAAATACTGTGATTGGAAAACATAGGATTATTTCAAGTGTTTATTCACATGCCCTTACGCAATCATTGAATATTCCCGATTACCTTTCTCTAATAAAAAAAGAATTCCAAATTACCATTCAACTTCCTTCGTCATGAAAACAAGTTCAACGACAAGTAAAAAAAAAACACGTTCCACCGGCGACAGCCGGTGGGTTTTAAAAGTCGTGGAACCAAAATCCCTTGAAATAACATGTATGTTTTTTCGACCATTTTTACGATAAATATTTAAATGTTTAGGATTGACATTTTTTTAATTATAAATTTAATAAAAAAAAATTCCTTCTCTTAAATAAAAATTATGTTATTTCTATAATTCAATATTAGATTATTATATATTTAAGGTTTCGGACCCGGCTCAGGTTAGACCTGTTTAATAACCAATTCCAGCAGCAGTCCAAGACTGCAAGTCCCTAACCAGTTTTTAAGCCCAATCAGTGGGCTATCAAGTCACTCAACTTATTAAATCGAATTATTTTGGTCACCAATGTTAAAATCCTAACAGAAATGATGATGTGTCAATTAAATAAAATCTGTAAAATTACACATTTAATCCTTATAATTTATTTAGTATTTGTGGGGGTTTGAACATGTATCATCACTAGACTAGTTTATTAATTTAAAATTAGGATTAAATTAAAATAATAAATAAATTATAAAGATTAAATATATAATTTTACAGATTTTACTCAACTCACACGTCACCTTCTCCGTAAAATTTAAACGACGGTGATCAAAATAGATCAATTTAATAAATTGAAGACCTAATTAACGAATTTAATAGCTTAATAACCAAAATAAAAATCTTCAATTAATTACGTAACCACTAAAATAATTTACGCTATTAATAAAATCATATTGTTTTAGACCAAGCATTAATAAAATACTTTTAATATATTTTTTTCCCCTTTATATACCCAATCAAACTGTCTTTAGATTACACGTAAACTTAGATTACAGCCCATACTTCAATAAACTCAAAGAACAATATGCATAATATTTAAACCTTTGACGATAAACGCATACAGTTAATCATAGTTCCAAGCTTTTCGGATCATCAACATATGCCAGCAATTCCTCATCAGAATCAAATTTCGACATTTCATCCAAATTTAGTGTAACCCAAGCCTCGATTCCATCACCGGTTACGGTGTCCATGAAAGTCGCTACGTTCTTGATTTCTCGATCACCGGAGCCTGCCCAAACGGGTTGCCCCCAACCGAAATCCGCTTCGTACAACGGAAATTTACATAAACTTGTGAAAGTAAAGGCAACGATCTGGCTTTTGCCATAACTCGCCGCCTTCTCTTTGAAGTAATCCATGTGATTATATCCGTCTTGGATCTTCTTCACGAACTCCTTGTTCACTGCTTTAATGGAGTCTCTCATCTGGGAAACGATGTTACTTTCCGTTGATGGGATGGTCAGTGAAAAACTGAATAAGTTTCCGAATGAAGATTCCGGCAATGGGGGTTCGATTCTTGGACGTATGTTTACCATGTGGTTAATCATGAACAAAGTGTCGGGTCTTGATTTTACCCCGATGGCGGTAATCAACCGGTCCCAGATGAATGCCGATAAGGCCTCGACACGAGTCGGGCGTGTTCGGTTATCGTTATCGGAATATATTCTTCTGATTTCTTCCACTTTGGTGGCTCCGAACACGAATCTCTTCGTTATAAGTTGTTCCGTCTTTAATTGGCTGATTCTCGGTGTGAATCCCGGAAGGTCCCGCGGTGGAAAAAGCGAGGCCGATTTGAATTCCGGGCAGATCAACTTCGTCTCCCCGCGAGCAAGCGCTGCCCATGTTTTCACAAACGAGAAAAACGAAAGAGCGTCTCCGATTTTATGGGAAACACACACGCCGATCCCTATTCCGCCGCAGTCGAAAACATTGAATTGGATTCCCAGGAAAATTTTATGGTCGCCATGGATTTCGAAAGGAATCAACTTGTTGAGCTCCTTCGGAACTGGATTGTTTAAAACATCGGAAAGTTTGCATTTCACTCGAGCTTCCACAAAGGGTATCCCCTCGTCGTTGCAATCAACAAACAATTTGTCCTCCGACATCCGACCAGCCAGCGGGTAGAAATACGTCAGGGCCTTGGACATAGATTGCTTAAGCCGATCGGAAATTGTAACTTTATCAACGTCGGTATCACATAATTTCGGATAAAAATAGACCAAAAAGTTGTAGAGTGAAGGATTTAGTTGATCGAAGAATGATAGTTGGTATCGGCGAAGTCCATCGGCGGTCGGAGACGATGGCTTCACAATCTCTTCTGAAACCAGTTGGACGTTAAACTCCATGCTGCACGTAGAAGGCTAATTGAAATGGTTAGTGCACGTACACTTTATAAATAAAGACCTGGTCGGCCGTAAAATTATTCTTGCAATTGATGCTAACAATTTGCTAAAAAAATAAGAAAATAATGTTAATTAATTAAAATATTGATAAACATTTGTTTTCATTTATTTGGAAGGGTGCTAATTGTTTCTTTTTATTCAAAAATTATCACTAAGGTTAGGAATTGCCGGCTTGAATGTAAAGATGCCAATAGCTAACCAGTGATTCATGCAACTTATACTTGTACATTTATTGGTATTGATCTTTAACTCGACTCGGTTTAAATTTATTTGAATTTATTTTAAATAATAGTAGAAAAGTATTTTTCAAATTTAATTTTGATTATAAAATATTAATATATGATTAGTAAAAGCAAATTATCAGGATGAATTAAGCCGATTATAGATTATAAATTACGATTTAAAAAATCTATCTTTTGTTTATAAATTACGATTATATTAATAAATTTTTAAATGTAAAAAATATATTTATTTAATTATTTTTAATTAAGTTTAATTTAATAGAATGAGCGAGTTTGATGATTAAAAATTTTATTATACCAAGCTCACACAAAGAACTGCAGCACACAATTTACAGCTTTGACATAATCAACCAAACCCACGAGGGATTATTAGGTGAACCATATTCACCACGTCATTTATGGTCTAAACAATCAAGACCATTGATCTTTAAATAATCACTTAATAACTACCACCCACAAAGTCCATGTAATAAAGAGGTGATGATTCACTTAGAAAAAAATTAAAATCAACGGTCCTGATTAATTGAGATCATGAATGACGTGTGAACAGGGTTGGCCTAATAATTTTTCACACATGCAGGAAGTACTAATTACAAGATTTTTGGAGCATCAACGTATGCAAGCAATTCCTCATCGGAATCAAGTTTCCCCATCTCTTCCTCGTTTAGGGTAACCCAAGCCTCTATTCCGTCACCACTCATGGTGTCCAAGAAAACAGCCGTGTTCTTGATTTCTCGGTCCCCGGAAGCTGCCCAAACGGGTTTCCCCCAACCGAAATCAGCTTCGTATAGAGGAAATCTGCATAAACTCGACACATTAAAGGAAACAATATCGCCTTCGCTATAAGTTGCTGCGACCTCTCGGAATCTTTCAAAGTGGTTATATCCATGCTGGAGCTTCTTCACGTACTCATTGTTCACTGCTTTTATGGAGTCTCTTATCTGGGTAACGATGTTGCCGTCCATTGACGGGAAAGTCAGTGCTACGCTGCATAGGTTTCCGTATGAAGATTCTGGCAATGGGGGTTCCATTCTTGGACGTATGTTGACCATGTGAGAAAATAAGAAAAGCTTACCGGATGCTGATTTTGCACCGACGGCAGTCAGCAAACGTTGCCATATGAAAACTGACAAGGCCTCGACACGAGTTGGGTGTATCTGGTTACTGTTGTCTTCATATTTTCTTCTGATTTCCGACACTTTTTTGGCTCCAAACACGAATCTTTTCGTTATAACTTGCCCCTTTTTCAAACTACGGATTATCGGTGTGTATCCCAAAAGGTCTCGTGGGGGGAAAAGCATGGCCGATTCGAAGTTCGGTGCGGTTAACTTTGTCTCCCCTCGAGCAATGGCTGCCCACGTTTTCACAAACGAGAAGAACGAAAGGGCGTCGCCGATTTTATGAGAAACACAGACCCCGATCCCGATCCCGCCACAGTCGAAAACATTGAACTGGATTCCGAGTAGTTCTTTAACGCCATGGATTTCGAAAGGAAGCAACTTGTTGAGTTCTTTGGGGACTGGATTGTTCAAAACATCTGAAATCCGGCACTTCACTCGAGCTTCCACGAAGGATATCCCTTCATCGTTGCAATCAACGAACAGTTGGTCTTCCGTCATCCGACCAGCCAGCGGGTAGAAATAGACGAGAGCACCGAAAATGGAGTGCTTTAGCCTTTCGGGAATCGTGGATTTATCGGCATAGGTATCGCATATATTGGGATAGAAATAGACCAAATGGTTATAGAGTGAGGGAGTTAATTGATCGAGGAACGACAATTGGTAGCGGCGAAGTTGGTCGGAGGTCGGAGATGATGGCTTCACGATCTCCTTGGAAATCACTTCGACGTTAAGCTCCATGTTAAACGTAAAATGTAATGAAACCCTGCTTTTGTGTTATCCATTGCCAGGTGCAATTGTATATATAGGATGAGTTGGTGGTACTCAGAGTGCAAATCATCTGGTCTTTCTTTCCTATGTTTTCATTTATGCCCCACTTTAATTTAGAGAATTTAAGATTTTAAGTTAGGGGTTTGGGTTAGAGTTTAGAGAATTACGGGTAGTGTGTATTTTTTAGGGCGTAGGGTTTAAGATTTAGAATATAGAAAATAAGGGTTTAGGGTTTAAAATTCATTTTTTTTAAAAAACAATAGAGTATGAAAGGAGGCATAAAAAAGAGACAGAAGATTTTTGTTCGTACTTGTAGGGTTACAAAGAACAAAAATATCGTTCATTTTCAGTGTCTTTTATATACGATTTTAAAAATTAAATTTTAATTATTAAATTTTAAATTTTATAAATATACCAAATTAGAGAAATTCTATAAATATTGTGATAATTTTTTTTAAAGTACGTTTCTTTCTATTTTATTCGTCCAACTAGTGCATTCACTACAATATCCTAAAAGTCAGATTCAGCTAAATCCAACTTTAAACAGCAAATTACACAAATACCTCTAAGACTAGTTCAAGATGTTTCAAATTTGGGTATTGAGGGATTTGGGGGAAAATATTATTCAATATCAGATTCAGCTAAATCCGACTTTAAGGTAATATAGCATATACAATATTTAGAGAACTAAAATATAAGGAATATATTTTTGAGAGAAAAAACTAGAACTATATTTGAGGAAAAAATCTCACTGTATTCTATCTTAAATCTTAACCATAAACACTAAATTTATTTTTTTAAGCGTAGAATATAAATAGAGACTAAAAAAACAAAAGATATATATTCAGATATAATCTCCAATAAAACATCATAAATTACGATCGAGCTAATAATAATTTTTTTACAGATAATTACAATTAATCGATTAAAAATAAAAAAATGTTTTGGGTTAGGTTTTTCTTGACTTATATGTTTTATAAAATCAAACTCATAAGATTACACAATCTAAAATTGGACGATTAAAAAAATATACTAAATGGTTTCTTGTTTCACTTCTCATTGATCTCCAATTGTCTGTTCTAAATTTGGACATGACATTTGATTACTTATATTATTTGTGTCATAATCATAACACAAAGCTAAGGATTACAGACCAAATTATGATTAACTTTATTAATCATGTAATACACATTTTTAATCTCAATAAATTAATCCTTAAAACCCCATGTTGTCATCTTGGAAAAACTGAAAGAGTCCCATACAAAAGGAACACACACAAGATTCAAAAGTGTAGTTGTCATCTTGTAAACACTGACAAGTCTCATACAAAAAGAACAGACAGAAGATTACACAGTGTAGGGTCAATGAACTGTGCAAGCACCACTCGGACACGAATAAAAATCACATGTTTCTTTTTATTATTATTATTTATATGTCTCGTAATTAATTTTATATTGTATGTATTAATACACATAACATAAAATTATTATCGAAACATATCGAAAGATAAAACAACCTCACAAACCATCCAATTAACCTGTGTAAGATTTGTGTTGTTGGCAAGAGTTGTTTAAATTAAGCATAAACAGCAGTAGTTCTCAATCTATTACGGAGTTGTAAAATAAAATTTTAAATAATTTAATTTTTTTAATAATTAAAGTATTTATTTTTAAGTTCAAGACGTATTTTTTAATTTTTCATGAGTATATAAAAATGTAAAGAAATATTGTTACATATAAAAAAATATATGAATATATATGCATATGTTATATATGATTAGAGAAAATTGTTTAAATTAGAATAAAATCATACTATCATGTGATAAATAATTACAATTAAATTTGTATAAAAACTCGAAAACTTGACTCAACTTAAATTTTTTAAACACGATTCAAAAAAAAATTCAAATAAAGTTTGAATTATAAAATATGACTCATCAACTCGAATAATTCAAACTTTTTTATCCGACTCAATCAAATGTTCACTCTTACTTGATTGTGTTGTACAGTATTTCTTTATTTAAGATTATTTTTTTAATTGAGACAAATAATATAATTGGGTTGTATATTTAACTTTAATTATAGTACGATTTTATCTATTGAGAATGATATTATATTTTACCATATTTTTTACTTTGTTATAAATTTTAATAGACAAAATAAAGAAATACATACATTTTTATTAAGTACGTGATAATTGTGTCTAGTTTCAAGTTTAAGTAGACTTACGTATGTTTATACGTATTAAGTTATTCGAATTTAGATCACTTAAGTTTAACAAGCAGCAACCCATACAATACAAGCAGGAAGTTAACCCTGTTTACAAGCATTTCGGAGCTTTAACATATGCAAGCATTCCCTCAGAAACAAGTTTCTCCATTTCTTCCTCATCCAGGGTAATCCAAGCCTCTATTCCATCACCATTAATGCCGTCCATGAACGTAGCTAAGTTCTTAATTCCTAGATCACCGGAGCCTGCCCATACGGGTTTCCCCCAACCAAAATCAGCTTCGTATCGAGGAAACCTGCATAAACTCGTCACGGCAAAGGGAACGGTCTCGCCTTTGCCATATCTTGCTTCCAACTCTCGGAATTTGTCGAAGTGATTATATCCGTCTCGGAGCTTCTTCACGTACTCACTGTTCACTGCTTTTATGGAATCTCTGATTTGGGTAACGACGTTACTACCGTCCGATGGTGATGGGATTGTCAGTGCAAGGCTGTAAATGTTTCCGAATGAAGATTCCGGCAACGGAGGGTCAATTCTTTGCCGGATATTTACCATGTGAGTGATTACGAACAGCGTATCGAGTCTTGATTTTACACCCTTGGCGGTAATCAAATGTTCCCAGATGAAAGCCGATAAGGCCTCGACCCGAGTCGGGCGTGTTTGGTTACAGTTCTGGGTATATTTTCTTCTGATCTCCTCCACTTCGGCGGCACCAAAGACGAACCTCTTCGTTATAACTTGCTCCTGGTTCGATCGACGGCTCATTGGTTTAAATTCCAAAGGGTCTTGTGGCGGGAAAAGCGACGCAGATTCGAAATCGGGTGCGATTAACTCTGTCTCCCCACGAGCAATGGCAGCCCACGTTTTCACAAACGAGAAAAACGATAAAGCGTCGCCAATTTTGTGGGAAATACAAACGCCGATCGCTATTCCTCCGCAGTCGAAAACATTGAGTTGGATTCCGGCGAGAAATTCGTTGACGCTATGGACTTCAAAAGGAAGCAGTTTGTTGAGTTCTTTCGGAACTAGATTGTTTAAAACGTCGGAAAGTTGGCACTTCACTTGAACTTCCACGAACCGTATCCCTTCATCGTTGCAATCGACGAACAGTTGATCCTCCGTTATCCGACCGGCCAGCGGGTAAAAATAGGCGAGAGCATTGGAAACGGAGTGCTTCAACCGATCGGGAATCGAGATCTTATCGGCTTCAACATCGCATATTTTCGGATAGAAATAGACCAAATGGTTATAGTGCGACGGAGTTAATTGATCGATGGATGATAAACGGTGGCGGAGCCCGTCGGCGGTCTGAGAGGATGGCTTCACAATCTCTTCGGAAACCACTTCGACGTTAAGATTCATGCTGTACGTAACTAATTAAGTATGATTAGATCCTTATTAAGAAGGAGGTTTTTGTGTTAGCAAATGGTTAATACCACATGCTATATGTAGGAGTTGGTAGTAGGTAAGTGAATTCTCTAATTAGTCATGATTGAGTGACTCATTTGTAAAAATGTCAAACTATTCGAATATGACGAGTTTTAATCTAATCTGATTTGATTTATATATTTTTTAAATTTAAATTTAAAATCAAGCTTGATAAAGAATAAAAGCAAGTCGATTTAGATTTAGAATAAAAAAATTTAATCCAACTTGACATAAGATAATAATATAATTCTCCTATATATAGATGATTTTTATTTCAAATTTAAAATCGATAAAAATTTAAATCAAATATAAATAAAAAATCTTAATTTTTAAATTAAATTTAAATCGCAAAATCCGATCTGCTTATAATGAGCGTAAAATAATGTTATGAGCTAATTAATTAAAATATTAATATATACATTGTTTTCATTTCTCTGGAAGGACAATAATGTATACATAAATGGATTATTTATTAAAATACATAAATTTCGAACGTCAACAAAGGAAAAGGACAATGAGAAAATTTCAATTGATTTTATTTTTTTAATTTTTATTCTCTGTTTCGTATATATTTGAACATGATCTTTGGTTTTTTATATATTTATTTAAATCTCTTTCGTGTATTAAAATATAAATGTTTGGAAGACCACTTTACATATTAATTAGATTATATAATTTGTGTATAAAGAAAATAATTTATATATTAATTCAGGTAAAATATATTAATCGTCACCAAATTTTGCTTCACATTTTTTTCACCGCTAGTTGATCAGTTTATAGTTACAAAAATATAAGATTATTTAGTTAACTATTAAATATTGCTTAATTAATGTAATTATAATTTAAAATTCTATTACTTAATTAATAAAATATAAAATTACCTAAGAGTTTGATCAACAAATGTATGGTATTGAAATTTGAATTCAGTATCGGATCTGATTTATACGAATTCTTTGACCTCCGGTAATAAAGTTAAATCTTTGTTAATCATTTAATGTCAATTTATAAAGAATTAAAAAAATAACGAAACACGATTAAAGGAATAGTTTTTGTTCTTAAAGGTCATGGGTTCGAACACCAACAATATTAGCAGAGTGATTGAGCGATCAAATATCAAATGGTAGAGATTATATTCTAGAATAATACTACTGTAATCACTATTGGTTTGTTAAAAAAATAATGAATTAATAATTAATTGGTTTAATATCATAAAATATCATATCTTTTAAATAAAATTAAAAATTGTAATTTTAATATTATAAATAAAAAAATTAGATCATAAGATTTGTCACTATAATTTTTTTTTTTTTATAAAATCTAATATAATTTAGTCTGTAATTAATCAGAATTCAATGATAAAAAAGTAAGAAAGTGAAAAAAAAATTAGAACAAACCAAATTATGGATGAAAATTTATCTGATTCGATCGTACCGAGTCAAGTATTTTATAAAATTTAAGTTTAAATCAAGTTTAATTTATTTATTAAGGATAATATCGAATCAGATCAAATCCGAGTTTATATAAAAAATATAAACCTCAACCTAATTCAAAATTAATTATATAATTTCTCTTAAAATTTTTAAGTATGTATATAATAATATCGTTTTTATATCTTTTATAATTAAGTTTTAAAATTAATTTTTTATGACATAAAGATAATTTTTATTCTTAACGTTTATAATTTTTGTCATTTTGGCCCCTATTCTTTTATGGATAAACTTGGCCTTTGACCTATGTCTTTTTAACAAATAACTCATTTTTTAATTAACATGATAACTGAACCGTTAAAAATTTAATAATGATGACATGTCATATACATGTGATAATATATTTTAAATGACTTAACATTTAATATATCAAATAAATACAAGCGGGATATAGTTTTATTTCAATCTAAAAATATAAAATAATTAAAATTCAAATAAAATATTAAAAATTAATTAAATCTAAAACAAAAGGCTATTAAATATTCTCAACCTTAACTATAGTAAAATCAAAATTTTATCTAAAAAGGTATGAACATAATCTAAAAAGAAAGAGTTTTGTATAGTTTGTTACCGATGAATCAAAGATAAAAGATTTTGATAATAATCAATTGGATTTCTATTATTTTAGTTTAGAATTTAGGTATTTTAATTTTAATCTAAATCAGTGTTTTAAGGTTTTATAAAGATATTTTAGTTTAGTTAGGATTAAGGATATTTAGTAAATTTTTGTTTTGGATTTAATTAATTTTTAATATTTTATTTAAATTTTAATTATTTTATATTTTATACTGAAATAAAATTATATTCTATATATGTATATATTTAATAGGTTAGATTCTATGTCATTTAAAATATATTATCATATATATATGATATGTTATCATTATTAAATTTTTAACAATTCAGTTATCATGGTAGTTAAAAAATGAGCTATTTGTTAAAAAGACATAATTTAAAGTTAAATTTATCTTAAAAAAAATAAAAATCAAAATGATAAAAATTATAAACGTTAAGGTGATTATCTTTATGCTAATTTTTATTTATAATCTATTTTTTACAATTAATTTTTATAATAAATTTTTTTAAATGAATTTCTAAAAGTATTTTTGTCAAATTTGTGTGGGATCATCTCTAGCCACCCGATGAGACAGACATGCAAGCAAAAGGGGACAACTGGTCTGGTTTTCATGTCATGTCAGCAGTCAAACAACGCAAATACGCCATCCAGTAATCGATGGTTAGCAGTTCAGTTCAACCGCTGGTTTCAAATAGGTGGAACAGGAAAAACACAAAGGTAAAGAATAATAAAAATAATTAAGGAATAAGACAAAAATATACGTTGGATTAGATTGTCACATTGATATATATAGATATATATCGAAACACTCTAATTTTAATATTTTATCTTAAATTTAAATGATTTATATATAGATAAAATTTATTAATTAATTAACGATAAATAGACTAAAATAATATAATAAATTTGTATGATAATATATGTTAATGTAATAATGTCACTTAGACAAAAATATTGACTTGAAAGATTACATATTAAATTAAAATGATTTTATAAAATTATATAAAATATAAAATAATTATTTTTTATTTATGTATTATTTTATTAAATCTTTTTAAGTTATTTACCGTAGATGATTAATAATTTTTATTCATGAATAGATATTTTGATTTAAAATAAATTATTAAAAATTAAAACATTAAAAAATAAAGAATAATAAAATTATTTAGTGAATCCTTAAGAATATTTTTTATATTATGACTACAAATAAAATAAATAAAAATTAATTGCAAGCTCAAAGAACTCAATCATGTAAGCCCACGACCTTTATGATTTTTAGTTTAAAACCACAGCCCATGGCTAGTTGGCCCAACCGTATATATCATGGGAATTTAAGAATTTGGAAATTGATTTATTAATTTTAGTAATTTTGAGTATTTAAATTTATATTTTATAAATTAGTTCAAAACTGTATAAATACACATGGACCAGACTAACCTCATGCATTTTTTTTATGTAATATTAAAATAAGATTTAATAACAAAATATGAAAATTACCAAAATTTTAATAATCAAATAAGGTTTTAATGTACAAATTGGAGTTGATTTAAATGATAAACAATTTAGTTCCGATTAAGTAGGTTTTAGTTTGATATATATATATATATATATAATTTTTTAATGAAAAATTTATTCATCAAATTTAAATATTCGATATAAATTAATTCAGATCAATTAAAACGAAACACTAAATTTTTTAAAAAAATAATGTCATGAAAATCATCGTATTCGTTATAAACATACTAATTAGAGTTAAAAGAAAATTAAAAATTAATTTAAAAAAAAATAAAAAATTTTATATATGAAACGAAGATAATACGTTATTTCAAGTGAATCTTCACAATAAAAATAATTATTACATGCTAATTGATTCATCTAAAATATTAAATTAATATTGTCTGCGGAAAATAAAAACGATTAGGTAAAGGATGTTAAGAAAAAGAACGATTAGGTAAAGGATTAGTTATTGAGAAAATATTCTATTAATAATTGATTAATTCATATTAAATATTATATAATTTATAAATATATTACGAGAACAATATTTTTAGTTTAGATTATTTTATTTATAATATTATAATTTAAATAATTAATCTGATTAACAAATATAATTTTATTTTATTAGATTAATTGGTCCATCAATAATCTGATTAATTATGTTAATAAATAATAAAAACATGAAGTTATGACCAATTTTTAGACAATAAATAAAGACGGCTAGAAAAGCAAGGCATCTAGATAACAACAAAAGAAATAAATGAATGTTTCCACTTTCCCAATTAAATACTAAATAAATAAATAAATCATAGAATATAAAATATTTCTTAGACGCATAAATATAATACTCTTTGCTACTTTATTCATCTATTCATACATAAATTACAAATTCAGTCCAACCCAATTTCAAGGATAAACTAATATTTAGCCCCTAGAATTTGACAGATTTTCAAATTGATCCTATTTTTGGTTTATATTAATTCTAGAATTTAAATTTCATCTCGTGATAATACAATCTCATAATATCACATTATCTTGTATTTAGCACATCACAAAAATTGAAAATGAGAAAAATAAATAGGGACCAATTTGAAAAGTTATTAAGTTTAGGGGAGTAAATTGTACTTTATCCAAAACCCAAAACTAAATCATTTTATAATTATGTTATTTTCTTGTTGTATGAATACTATATTAGCAGCATCCCTTTCTTTATAATCAGAAAACTGATAAAAAGAGGTTCAGGCCAGACAGAAGAAAAACTGAAAAAGACCTTTTTTTTCTGTTCTTAGTTTCCTTTACACTCTCTGTTGTGCCCTGGGGATTGAGTTCTAAAAAGGGAAAAACCCAGTTCTTCATCTTTGTAGATTCTCCAGTTTCTTGTCAAGTTTCCTCTGGTTTTTTTAAAGAAACAGATATGGTGTATTACCAGTTATCAAAGTCTTCTTATGAAGAATCTGTAAGAATTCTGAAAGCTGATATACAACAAGCAAATTCTTTGTAAGTTTCTGTATTTTAGGGATTTAATATTGTTGAAAAATTAGTATTTTGATTTTTTTGCTACCCCACCTTCCTTGAAGTTGCTTGTTTGGTTTGCTTTTGTTGATCATGCTTGAAAAAAGCTCAAATTTTTAGCTGCTCTGCTGATTGTGTAAAGAAGAAATTTACTAAAAGGAGAATTACCCAGTTTGGGGTTTGAAAAAGTTTAATTCTTTAGCTGCTCTCTAGTTGTGCAAAGAAGAAATTTACATAAAAGGAGAATTACCATGTTTAGGGTTTGTGTAATTCTTTACTCTTTTATGACAATCTTTTGTTTTTCATATGTTGTTGTTGAATAACCAATTGCAGACATTTAGTATATGGTTCTAGTATTATGAATTGTCCTAAAGTCTCTTTCTGCCTATTTGTTGAGCTTGTTGGTAGTTTGATGTTTCTTTAGCTGATAGCAACTTCAGAAAATTTCAGTTGTTTACTGGTAGAATACTAATATTTGCATATTTGTGATGCTTGAATCTCGACGATCGGCTTAGGGTACAGCTTAGATATGTCCATTTTAGTTACTCTAAGAGTGTTTGTGTGGCGGGATTAGGGCTGCTGCACTTCCGAGGGCGAAGAGCGGTGCTCGTATTCAAATGAAATTGGTGTACAATCATTTGGCTCCCCTCTTTCTGTGTTTGTTGCAATGGATGGACTGTTCCTGCATATGTTTACTCCCTAGATGTCTAGACCTCTTTAACATACTCGTATACAAGGTCCGTTCGTCTTACCGGCTTTTTTGGTTCATGCCTTTCACATTTATTTTCATGTACATTTGCGTGCGCCCTTTGTTCAATTATATATTGTCTGGTACAGGTCTATACAGACGGGAGATCGAGGATATCTAGACATGGAAGGAAGGCAACAATTCGAGAGTTTTACGGTATGCATTGTTGAGTGTTTTTTACCATAAATTTTCTGCTATAATGATTCGATTACCTTACCATTGACTCGCTCTGCTAATTTAACTCGACTGTAGGTGTTATATTACCATCTCTTAAAAGGCTCCATGGTAGCTTGGGGGAGTTGGATGATGGTAAGGAAACTCGTGTTACATCGGGGAGTTCTGCTAAGAAAAGCGTAGAATTAGATAATAGACTCGGTAATATTGATTTCGAGAGGGAAGATGAATGTGGGATTTGCTTAGAGCCTTGCACGAAAATGGTCTTGCCTAGTTGTTTTCATGCGATGTGCATCAAGTGCTACCGCAATTGGTATGGTAACTCGAAAGTCGAAATATCTCAGCTATCTCTTGCATTCATATGCTCTGCAGTTTCTCTCTTTAACGTTTTCCTTTCCAAATTATAGGAACACGAAGTCCGAGTCCTGTCCTTTTTGTCGCGGTAGCTTGAAAAGAGTTAACTCAGAAGATCTATGGGTGCTTACTTCCAACGATGATGTGGTCGACAATAAAACTGTTTCACAGGAGGACTTGTTGCAGTTTTACCTCTACATCAACAGCCTCCCGAAAGATTTCCCGGACGCGCTTTTCTTGGTATATTACGAGTACTTAATTTGAATTGATTAGAAAAACGGTGTACCGATACGGAAAAAAGAAGCAGACGATCAAATGTAAATAGAGCCTGGTAAGAATAATCCCCTCTGCTTTTCAGAAACTAATGGACATTAGTGTAAGAAACCATGATTTAGTTATTAACGGAAGCTGTCGACTGTCGTTTCTGAAATTCGAGTCTGTGATATTCCTCCCTCTTTCTTGCTGAAAGTGGTTGACGAAGTGCATGAATCCGACTGATTTTTCAGCCAAGCCCTCTTGAATCTCCCTTTAGTCTCCTGTCTTTTGAAGTGTTCAATGTCTGGTCGATAAATCATGTTCGGTCGTTAAAATGATTACATGCTACAATATCGTGATGTTTCCGAACGGAGGAAAGGATGAGGTTGTGAAACCCAGAAATCTCTTGCACTTGGAGTTAATATTCTCTCTTATAAAAGTAGATACTGAATGGATGATGAACATTGAAGACAGACTGGTCTGAATTAGAGAAAATTTCAGGCCCCGTTCACTCCTTTGTACCACTCTTATAAAACAGAAAAATACTTTAATAAATTTGCATAAATGGTTAAAATGATCAGGAACTGATTTTGTAATTTGGGGTTTATATAATAATATTTTTATTACGTCTTTCATAAATAAATTAATAGATTAATAATAAATAATAATAAAATTAACATTCAAAATAATGACATGTATCATTATTATATGATAGAAAATTAAATTTATTAAGTTTAATTGATATTATAACTAAATGATATCATATATAAACAATAGTATCAAATATATAATTATATAAAAATTTATTAATTTTTAAGTTATCTTTATGTTAAATTTTAAAGTTAAATAAATCTTTACTTTTTTATCATTTTAAAATATATTTTTTAAAAATTAGATTAATGATAGGATGATTAATAATAAAATAGATAATTTTTTATTAATTAAAAATCACAAATGACGTAACGAATCGAGACCTGTGATATAATCTCTTATTATCGTAAGATTAATTAATAAAATATTTTTAATAAATAATTTAATTAATATCGCTTAAAAAATTAAACAATATTATTAATATAATTAAAAATATAATACTTAAATTAATACTAACCTGATAATTAGGTAATCTTTTAAATAATTTACGTTATTTTAAATTCCCATTTTCTCTAATTTTGCCCCCTTTTGGAAAGATATTTATACAGTAGAACTGCCATCCACCGCCTACTTCCTCGGATTTTTTTTCCAGGAAAAAATTTATATTTTCCGCCGCCCTGAAATCCGCATCATAACCCCCATCAATCCCAGAAGACCAGCTTTTGACGATTCTTAATCTAGGGTTTCATTTTCCATCTTTTTAAAATATGGCCTTTTCTCTCTCGTTAAGACCGACCATGCTCCTCGTTCCATCCCCTTTCCTTGACCGAACCGGTCCCCCAAATCCTCTTTTGAATCGGACTCAAGTTCCCGGTTTGTCCGTTCGCAGACAGTTTCTTCGCGGTTCTCTACACGTGGCCAAGTTGGGGTTTAAACCCGGATTCTTTCTCGACCCGGATGCTTCCGAGGGTGTTATCAGTGAGCTGCTTACTAGAGCCGAAAGCCTTCTCTATACGATTGCCGATGCTGCCGTTTCGTCTTCCGACACCATCACGACGACGACTGCGGCTACTACTAAACAAAATGACTGGCTCTCGGGAATTGCCAATTCCATGGAAACTGTTCTGAAGGTAATTTTAAAAAATGGTTCTTTATTTCTGTTTTGAAGTTCCAGGTGTTGAATTTGATGTTGATTTGGTTGATTTCAATCAGGTTTTGAAAGATGGGTTGTCCACTTTGCATGTTCCCTACGCTTATGGTTTCGCCATTATACTTCTGACCGTGCTTGTTAAGGCTGCTACATTTCCTTTGACTCGGAAACAGGTCTGTTGTTTCAGATAAACAGAACCGAACGAAACAATTTAAGACAGAAGATGACAAGGCTTGAGTTCTGTCGATTTATTCTCAGTTTATGTTTTTCGCTGACAGGTAGAGTCTGCAATGGCCATGCGTTCGTTGCAGCCTCAAATAAAGGCTATTCAGCAGCGGTATGCTGGAGACCAGGTGAATTTTTGCCTTTAGTTTTAAGCTGGTATTTGCTCTAATATTTTTGCCTTTAGTTTTAAGCTGGTATTTGCTCTAATTTTTGCCTTTAGTTTTAAGAAAGAATGAGGTTATAAGAGGGTTTGAATTGTTTGATTTGTAGTTTATTTTGGATATGCTAAGCCAATTTAATCTACTCTTTTTTTTTTATTTGCAGGAGAGAATTCAGCTTGAGACTGCTCGGTTATATAAACTAGCTGGGATAAACCCGTTAGCAGGTGCTTATAATACATCTTAACCATACCATATTGCCTATTAATATCAGTTACTTATTAGATTCCACATAATCCAACGTTTGTTTTGAACTTTTAAAGATTTGAATTCTGCATACGTTCTTTTATCTATATCCAGCTTTTCGTCAACGATACCTTTTCTATATTCGTTGCGCTTACAAAGTCTTGAAATAGGGAACATAATCATAGTAAGTGGAGTGTTGGTATCTTCTTCCGTTTTGACCTTTGCTGATGGCTAATCTACATATACTTTTCGTTCTATATTTCCATAGGATGCCTGCCTACTCTTGCCACGATTCCGGTTTGGATTGGCCTTTATAGAGCCCTTTCAAATGTGGCGGATGAGGTAACTTGCTGTTTTGTTGGTTTACTAATTTTAAATTTTTGTTGCCTTTGGCTATCTCTCATATCTAACATTTTATGTTTGCATTTAAGGGACTCCTCACGGAAGGCTTCTTTTGGATACCCTCGTTGGCCGGTCCAACTACAATTGCTGCTAGACAGAATGGCAGTGGTATCTCTTGGCTTTTCCCTTTTGTAGTAAGTACCCAATATTGTTGTTGCTGTTAATAAACTCTTCATTCTATAAGTTTGTGCAACTTAATTCGATGGTTTGACATTTCTTTCGTGATTATGAAATTTTCATTTCAAAGCGCTCATGTTGATTCTGTTTCTTGGCAAATTGTTGTTTTCTTAGGATGGAAATCCACCTCTTGGATGGTCAGATACATTTCCATATCTTGTGCTGCCTGTGTTGCTGGTCGTCTTGCAATACCTTTCTGTCCAAATCATGCAATCAGCTCAGGTTAGAATATAACTTGTTAATATTGTGATTTTTTTATATTTAAATAGGGAGGAACGAGGCTCATTAAAAAACCTCTCTGAATCTAAATGGAGAAAAAAGAGTGCATGTGGCAACAGTTACAAAATCAATAAAGCGGGATATTCCCGACAAACAATATCATATACAACCAATGTAGCATACTTAGGCGAAAATCCCAAGCCGAAAACCAAGCTTTTTAATGTCCTTTCACTTTATTCCCACATGCCATACCTCAAAAAGATGTATAAACTACTTAAATCGAGACTAGAGCTGATTCACTCTAACCAAGTTTTTTTTTCCTTTCGAACTTTTCTTAGAGCAATGATCCGAACATGAAGAACTCTCAAGTGCTGACAAAGTTCCTTCCATTAATGATCGGATATTTTGCTCTTTCAGTTCCTTCTGGTCTAAGCCTATATTGGTGAGCAGATGCAAAGCATCTTCCTTCTCTATAATCATGTTTTTTGTTTCCTTATCGAAACCTTGCGAATGTATGTTAACATTAATTATTGCAGGTTGACAAATAACATATTAAGCACCGCACAACAAGTATGGCTTCAAAAGTTAGGGGGAGCAAAGAATCCGGCAAAGCAACTTGACGATGATATCATCAAGGAAGAGCAAGCCCGCCTTCAGAAGTCTCTCTCTGGATTGAATGCCACTAGAACAGAGGCCAAACAAAAAGAAAAGTTGACACCAGAGGGTCCGCCCCCTGTCGTACGGTACTTCCAAATTTGTTTAACTCCGGAAATTTCTTGTACTAGCAGCTGCTCCTTGATCTGATCTTTCATATCTTCCAGATTTAAGCAACTAAAGGAGCAAGAGGCAAGACGAAAACAGCAAAGAGAAGACCGGAGGAAAGCTCAAGAGGCGGCAGCTAAAGCTGATCATTTAACTAAAGGACATGCGATTCAGGGTAGCATTGTCGATAAGGAAAACGGTGCTGGAACTAGCGTTGTGAATGGAGACCTCTCCGGTCCAACTTCAAAGGCATACACTAGTGCAGCCCCTTCAGACAAGTATCCCGAAGAAGACACACGGGAGTGACGATAAAAATGGTAATACCGGAGTTGGTATCTTGAGTCCTCCAAGAGTGAGATGCTGCTCATCAACCGCGGCCCCACACCGGAAATCTAGTTGATGGAAGCCCTTTGCCGATAAGGATATCCGGTGTGTTGCATCCGCAGAAACAGGTCAAGCAAAATAAAACAAAAAAGACGATTTTGTTGGTTTCACTGGCATGATATATTGCCCTGTTGTAAGTTGTATACTCGAACCTCACATTAATTCCCTCACAACTTCGGAATTATGTGAAATACAAAAAATAACGGATGAAAAGAACTAAAATAAAACAACTATTTACATATATGAAATGAGTGTGTATTTATATATATAAAAATTAAACATTAAAATCACAGGTATATTAAATAGTAAAATATAAAATATAATAGTTGTTAAAATTATGTTTATATTAAATATTGATATAATAAAAATAAAAAGCTGAATGAAGTATATATACAAATTCTGTATTCAAACTACGAAAACAAAAAGGAAGTATTTTTTTACAAAAAATTATGTTCGAGCTGTTTATCTGTATAATATGTATTCATTTTCTATAAGTTTTTTATTTTTAAGGTTTAGTGATACCATTTATGATTAAATTTTAAAGTTTGAGAATAAATAATTTTATATTTAGTTTTAAAATCAATAAACATATAACAATTTTAAAAAATATTTATAGGAAAGAACTTCACTTATAATTACATTTAATATATATATCTCGAAAAAAATTGTATTGTAAATCACGACGAAATTAATTAATGAAAAGCATTTATTTTATTTTTCTTTTTACCGAATGAAATTCTATTATGTGTTGTCCCTGAATTTCGTTTTCCGTGCGTTGTATTGCCTAAATATGCCGTGGTTTTCCTTAGTCCTCGCAAATTGTTTCAACTTGAACCCCATCTCCTCTTCAATCCATATCCAATTCTTTCCAAAAATTTGAAAGCACATATGTATATATATAATATATGTATGTATATATGAACAACTGTGTCTGAATTTCAATTTTTTAATAAAAATCGACAAAGATCGTCTGTATTGTTAATCAAACCATAGAGGAAGATCAAATGTCGACCCAAATCTTTGTTCTTGCTTTGGTTTCAATTGCCTTTTTCGTGGTGGTTTCTGCCGACACCAAAGCCGTTGCCGAAACACCCAGTCCCGTAGAAGCCAACGGTAAAGCTGCAGGTGCACCCGCTGCTGCCAATGGTGGTACCGTTAAAAGCCCCGTTGGCAGTACAGGTTCAGGTGTTGTTGTAGCTGTTGCCACTGGTCAGCCTCCTAACGTTAATGGTGCAACCACTACTGGGGTATCGTCAGCTATTGCCGGAGCTGCCGCCATTGCCAGCTACTTCGTCTTTTATGTTTGAGATTTACAGGCACAGGGCTGTTAATTAGCTTTTTAAATTTGTCCTGGTAATATAAAATACTATTCATTTAACTTTTAACGTCTACTATGTTTCTCTTTTATTTTGGCTAGCAGCAATATAGCTAAACTATAAATTTAGGATCAAATGTTAAGGGAAAAATTATATAAATTTAAAATAATAAAGATTATTGTTAAAAAATAATTTATTAAATATTTAAACAACAAAAATTTAATTTGAATTAGGTTTAAATTGATAATAACATAAAATACTATTAAACTAAATGTAAGATTTATATTCCGTAAAAATAAAATTTTCAAAAATGGCTTAATTTTAGAATCTAAAGTTAAAATTTAAGGTTTAGGGGTTATAGGTTGGTCAGTGATTTATGAACCTATAAATTCAAAATATAGAACTGAAATTCGGTTCAGTTATTATCGTGCTAAGCTATAGAACGAGATAGAGCAAGTTGAATTCGAATATCTTAATGCATAATTCAGAATATCTAGCGAGCTGAAATTCAAAGTATTGGCCAACTTTTCATCAGGATTACACAAGACAATACCAATTACAAAAAATGCCATGATAAGAAAACCCAATTTTTTTAACTCGGAATTCCTACCTTGTTTGCTAACAGAAAAGAAAGGCACAAAATCACCACCAGGTTTGCTGCTGCTCCCAACAAAACACAACCATATGCATCTTACTCCGAGATACACGATTGTATTTTATTTTCGTATCGTATCCCATGTAAGCTGAAAACTTAATCTGCAATTCAGCTCAAACACCTTTTTTTCAACTGTTCGATACTGTATCCAATCCACAAGTGTAGATGGGGTTTGCTGGTAACAAATTTGAATGCATTCTAAAGGGCAGCATTGAGAACGAACCATTGACTCCAGATTAAAGAATGAATGTAATAACTTTCCTGATATGTTCTACTTCTACCGACCTCGTGCAACCAATACACATACCAAGCAAAGCAGGAATAGCAGAATAAACTGAAGAGCATTATGGAAATCGGAATGTCACCACCATCATAGGAGAATGATTTGTCATTGATCACCTGAAATGGGAAAATTTTCTCAATACATCCCCTTGAACACTGGATTTGAACGGCAAATGCTTGCTCCATATTCCTCGTATTCTGCTTTCGTATGAGATGCCTACACATCAGAAAATCGAATTATCAACCAAAGCGGCAGATCACAAAAGCAAAACTCAATGTCATTCAGTGGCCTGTATAGGAACGAGGGTAAAAGATGAGTTTAAAGATGCATACCGCAAAAAATTCAGGTGTTGATGCAAGTACAGAACCTCCAAACCACACTGCAAATCTTTGGATAGGATGACTGACTACATTAACTTCCATGGGTTGTGCCTAGAAGGTGAAGCCCCAAAAGTAGATTAGCACTGGCCTTTTCTTAAATGTTGATGGGATGAAAACATAAGTTTAAGCCCAAAAGTCCTTACTTTTACTTGCCCACCATGCCGAGCTTCAGAAGCAAGAACTCTGGCATCCACAATCTTTTTCAGATCCCGCTGCAGCCTTCTGTGGAAGTCTTTGAACATGGTTGATCCACCAGATAATACTATATTCTGAAAGATTTAAATAGTGAGAAAATAAGTATGAGAAGATCTTATATTAAAATATAAGAAAACATGTGGAGATCCTTCTCTTATCAATTCATTCATAAGTCTACGAAATATGAGCTTAACTGCAAGCTTCATCTGCCATAAGGTCACTATCAAGAAAGTAACCAGCAATTGGCACACACAAGTACCAATGTCAATCAACTAGGCTAAGATTTTTTTTACTGTAATGGATCAGCTAGCTAAACTTTCAATATAAGCCAAATTTGAGAAAAGAAATTATAATCGACTCACAAGTACAAAAGACTGAAGAGACATTGATGCAAGAGGTTAAACTAAAATAGCCCAAATTTCCAAGAACTCCACGAAAGAATTAAAAATTGAGCTAATTAGCCATCAAGATGCAAAGTGCAAGACCACCTGTTTAATCCTTAATCATTGCATCTAAAGTTCTAAACCTTCAAATATGATACTTTCTTTTTGTTCAGTTAGATTTATCTTTGTCAAAGAACAAAAAATTTGCAATCTGCTTGTCATTTAGATTTCTCTTTTCTTTTAAACCTATGAATACTTCACCTTATACAATGCTCTTCTTGTGTCAATCGGTGCCGACTGAATGCACTTATCTATTACAACAGGTAAAGGAGTTGTAAAATCACTGCCATAGATCTCAGGACTAAACAAAACCTGCCAAACCAACCATTAAGTAAAACATCAGCTACAAGCAATAATTTGAGAAGCAATTTATAAGCATCGTAGGTAAGGCAAGGTTTCTTTCCTTGAAAAAACGAAGTCTTATCATCGAATACCTACTCTGACAGCATGCCAGTAAAAAATGTAAATAGCACAGGGAAATCAAGTTTTCCCCATATATAAAATGTATATATCAATCCTTGACTAATTGCCACCCCCTAAAACTAGTATTATGAGATTGATATATGTGTAATACAAGGGAATAGTGCCAGAAATCCTAAACTCTAAAAATGAGTTTACAAGGAAAAAAGAACAAACCTCAGGGCCCAAAAATCGTTCATAACCGATATCACAGGAGTACGGTGTCCCTGTCTTCGGTCTAATACCTCTCCACTGTTTGATGTACTTTGAAGGTTCTTTATCATGCTTGTTGAACTCCTAAGATGGATATAAAAAATAGTTATTACCAAATTTTCATAGGACTGGATCTTGTGAACATCATACAGTCATGCTGGGTAAGAATAGTGCAACATATAGGTGTGCCAAAATATTTCCAAAATCACAATCCAGACAAAGCAAAATAACCTTGACAATATCAGAACAAGTATAGCAATATCTCTCCTTCACTTTCCGAGCTACTTCAAATGAGTCCTCCGGTGGAACTTTCTCTCCTCTTTCCTGAAAATAACAGAGTGAAGAGGCAAGAATTCATGATTATTGAACACATTATTTCACAAACTCCAAATCCACAAATCTAAGATACACGTGCAATAACAGCTGGTAGAAGAGTCGATGCTTAAGTCCTGTGTTTATGAGCCTTTACAAACAAAGCTGTCTAGGTGAAAAGATACCACTGAAACAATGATAATACAAAGTAAAAGTTCCAGAAGTACTAAAAGAAAAAGAGAAACAGAAACAGAAAAATACTTTAGTTTAGCTTAACTCCAGAGAGCAGCTCCTGTTCTCAAATTCAATTTACCATTGGTTCAAAAAGGCGACAAATTCAAACCAATAAACTGCACACATGTGAAATGACATCATGTTTCCTCAAAGAAGCTACCACACAGCCAATAAAATAATTGGAAGGATACAAGAATCTGTCACAAACTGAAACAGAATGTTTGAAAGAATAACATTATAAAAAAGGTAAGTGCATAAGCATACAAAATAAGAATGCTGTCAAGGGTGCACTCTAGGTTCCAGAACCCTTATATTGCCTCATGTGCAGGGTACAAAAAGGTGCTCACATGTGAGAAACAAGGCGATATATTTTTTTACAAAACATGCAATATTTTGTACAACATGCATGATTCCTTACGCTCTCATGTATGTTGTTGAATACTGAAAATACCGAGAAGTAGAGAGTTTGATGCTATCCCCTTTCTTACTAAGATGCCTAAAGCCTTACAAAAAGGAGTGCTTGGGAGCACCGGGAATGTGCCTGATCATATATGACTTGCCTGGAAGGGTCTAAGGTACTTTAGTTGCCAAGAACTAAGGCGCAAGTCCTAGGCACACCTAGGTCCGTTCACAACTTCAGAATACCAGTAAATCCAACCATAGATAAGGCTGGCTGAGTAATACCAAAGAATGTAATTTTTCTCTCTTCATGAGATAATAATAACCTGAAGTACTTGACAATTGAATAAATAGCAATACAATGATATCCAAGCAGAAATCACGAAAGAAGAAGAAAAATACCCGCATGAGCTGCTGTATGAAGAGTGTAATATCTTTTCCCGCTATTGGTATTGATTTAATGCTGCTCCCAATAACATAACCATCTGCAACAGGTACGATGTGTGTTGCCCCATCTCCGACATCCACTACCACCCCTGTCATCTCACACTATAGAAAACTGTAGGTCAAACTAAATGAAAATGATGATAAGCAAGAAAAACAAGACATGAAATGTTGGGTATGAGATAACATTTGCAACATCTATATGCGTTCAGCATAATCCTCTCCAATTCTTACAGATAAAACAAATTTAAACAGTATAAGGCAGACACCATATGCATTAAACTATCAACATGTAAATAAATAAAGTAGAAACATTTAAGGGAGTTGGCAAAGAGTTTTATGTCATAACAACCTCCAACTCAATGTATCTCAAATGTAAAGACTGGAAATTTTATATAATTATGTAAGCATTTGCTACAAACATAGCACCATTAATTATAAATTACTCTGGCAATACTACTCATAACATATGCAAAGATTGATACAATTAATTACCATTCAATTGAGAATTTAAAACGTTAGATTAAGCTAAAAGCATTTCAGCCTTTCTGCAGGGTGGTGATAATATAACAATCAATACTACAATTCTTTCCCAATGACTAAATGGATTTAAAATCAATTACTAGTTGACTGATGCACACGTAACCATCCTAGTATCAACATTTGCATTCATGATTCAATGTTAAAAGGTGCAGTTTACAAATATAAATAATACTACAGAAACTAAGTCACGGACCTTAGATGTAGTGTACCCAGCAGCTAAAGCAAGGACAGAATTCACAGCAATATAAAGCCCTGGAACATTAAACGTCTCGAACATGATTTCACCCATATATTCTCGATTCTCAGGGGCAGTAAGTGGACTCTCAGTCAACAAAAAATAATGATCCTCAGGATCACACCGTAAATAATTGAAAATACATTGTTGCCAATACCGTTCCATAGCATCCCAATTAGTCACTTGACCATGCCTAATGGGATGGGTAAGGTTATAAGTATTACTTGATCGTGATTTCGCAAGTGCTTCATCTCCAATGAAGAAATCAAGATCTGCCAATACTCCAGCTGAATGCTGAGCAGACCAATTTGATTTTGAAGAGGTTCTAGATTGATTTAGAAAAGACTCGTTAATCGCTACTACTGTCGGTTGAATAAAACACGGCTCTACATTGCCCGCAAATCCAATCTTAGTATACCTGCAAATAAATAAATATCAAACAAAGGAAGAATTTCATCAAACAAACAGTGTCACAGTGAGGACGCAGTTAGGAGCATGATTCAGTTACTAAAAGGGGAAGTTAATCAATACCCGTTTCCGTTATCGATGACGACAGCGGGGCGACAAGTGGGATCCATTTGGAAGAGAAACGGAAGCTAGGAAATTGCTTTTGGTGGCGGTGGATCTGCGAGTGAGATCCGAAAGAGAATCGAGGGCAATGGATCATAGTCATGAAGCGCGCTGCAAGAAGCGCAAATAAGAAGGGCTGAACTCCACCGTCGCCGGGCCTGATGGTATTGACCCGATAACAACCGCAACAACAACAACAGAAAACTTGGATCCCAACTGAAAACAGCGACGTTTCAACGGTATTAGCTTCTTGTTTACGATATCAGAACTCCATTCCATAGAAGAATTGTAATCATTGTATCATCATTTTCACAAATTGCCTCTTTTTGTTCTCTTTGATCGGAGTTTTTCTTAGCAACCGAATCAGTCCAGAGAAAGGAAAAGGAAAAAGTAGGAAAGACAAAGCCACAACTTTCCTTTCTGTTTCTCTTTTTATGTTTTGGCCTGGGAGTAAATTTCCTTTTTACTAGAAGTGGAGGGGTCCAAAATATTGTTTTTAGTTTTTTTATTTAAATTATTTTTAAAAATAGAGTATTTTATCATAGTAAATTAAAAGCCGGATAAATTATAATTTATAAAATAATATTTTATCTAAATGAATAAATCGATATTGTTTAAAGACCGAAAGATTATAATCCGATTTTAAATAATATTTTATCAAAAAATATATTATTGTTTCAAGACGGATGAATTATAATCGGATTTTGAATAATAACATTTTTAGATAAAACAATGTTTAAAGTTAGATTATAATCTACCCAATTTTTGATTTGTTATAATAAAATACTCTATTATTAAAAATAAGATAAAAAGTGTCGTTATTGAAAAAATTCAGACAACAATATTAGGATAAAATTCGTAAAAGTGAGTTTTTTAAACAATCAATAATAATTTAAAATATTTTTATGACGTCTTGTAATGTCCATTTATTTTTAATGATTCAATAATATATTTATAGCAATCAATTAATCTAAATTTTAAAATTTAGTGACTCATTTATAATAATCGAATAGACTTTTGTATAATTTACCTAATATACATGTGAAGGGATTTTGATAATTTAAGTATGAGAATATCAATTAGACAGAACGAATGTGAATAATATTTTTTTATATGCCTCTCTCAAGAAATTTTATTAAAATTTTCGCTGAACAACTCGATGCGAATATAAAATCTAAATTCATCTTTATTTTATAATTTGTTAGACTAAAATCATTTATGCCCTATTACTCATGTGGGATATTGAGGTCCACATAATTTTCTCTTTACCCGTTTCATGCCCCATTTATTTTATATTTATAAATATTATTTTAAAAATATAAATTAAAATTATTATGAAAAAAGCATAAATATGTGTCATTTAAAATCGATTAAATTAAAATTTGACTCAAAATCTTAATAAATCGAGTTAATCGACTTAAATTTGATTCGAAAAATTCATAAATATATTTAAAATAATTATATATATACTATAAACCTGTATGTTTCATCGTTGTTAACTTCTTATTATGATTAAATATTTTAAATCTCACTCTTTGTGAATTTGTATAATTTATGAAATGTAGTAGGGTTATTAAAATTTAGATTTTATAATTTAAGAGTTAATACCAATATTTTAAATTTTGAATTTTATAATTAAAATATAAATAATTATGTAAATTTTTTATTATATCAAAATATAAACCATTCTCTCTGAACCTTAAAAGTTATCTACAGATAACAGATGAAACACGTGGCATTCTAAATAAACTCTCTATTTTTCTTTTCTCTTTCATATATTTTCAAGGGTAAAAGTACGAATACGAAGGCAACAAAAGCGTTATCGCCGGGTCCGAGCTAATTTAGGGAGCTGCCTGAGATGAAACTTCATTGCTATCCCGCTAAAACTGCTTTAACAGCTATCAACAAATGTGGGTTCCCTTCAGCTCAGGTTCTGTTATTATTATCTGCCTGGGATTTAATGATTTTCTTGTTAAATTTGGCTTTAAGTTTGTGTGTTGGGTCTGCTGGTTGATATAAAGTTTTGATCTTTTTCTTTGTCAATTTGATGCATTGTGGTTCATATAAATTAGTTTCTTGCATTATCCTTTTGCTGCTGCAGCCATTGGCGCACACATGTATGGCTAATCGATACTATCTTCCATGTTAGGATTGTGGTTTTCTGGGATTCAGACTAACAGTTGAGCAGTGTTTTGTTTTTCCAACTCCAGGCACTTCCCAACGCCAAACCAAGTAGTGAAGATTTAATGTCAAAATTGCTTGACAGAAGGTGGACATTGCTCAATCCTGATACCAAAATTCATCAAATTACGGTTTCCCAAGGGCGAAAAGGAGGGGGGTTGTTTAGCAATGTTTCTTTCTCAAACAACAATCAGCCTTGTCTTGGCAACAAGATGTTTGAGGACAATCAAGGGTTATCATTCTATATTGTGAGGGATGATTTATTGCACCCTTTTGTTAATGGCAATAAAGCAAGAAAACTTGATGGATTGCTTCCTCTCATTGAAGATCATGGAGTGACTGATGTGGTAAGAATGTGTTGCTTTTGCATGTAAGAAGGCTTGTGGATTTAGATTTACCTGCCTTTGATATGAATATGCTTTATCCATCTGGTTCCCCTTGTTAGTATTTCTCTCCACTCTCTTCTTTAAACTCCCTTTTATCTCTATTGAATCTGGTAGAACAGGTGGTTGATCGGGTATCATTCTTTATGAGAGACATTATATACTTATATGTCGCTGACCAATGTTACTTACGCGATTGGTAGACTAAGAAGTAATAGTTTCTATTTGTTCTCTATTTTAAGGATAGCTTAAATCAGAATAGGTTGTAATTTTTTTATGGAATAGATGGTTATAGTAACATTTTGTGCTTAGGACTGGCTTTGTTAGATGATGGATATAGCTAAAATGGTATTTAAGAGAAGACAATTCCATTTGGTAATATGTATTACTTGGATAGGAAATATCCTACTGCACATACAACCTGTACAGTATAGACAGATATGACTTCACACTATCATTCTCCTCGATGCAACTCTCCTCCCTCCTTTCCCTATTTTTCTTCGAGTGAATTTTCATTAGTTGATACCCTTTTTTATCTTGCAAACTCTGGAGGGCAGATAATTTCATATTGAGAACTTTTCTAGGTTACATGTGGTGGTTGTCAAAGTGCACATGCAGCAGCTGTTGGTAGGTATTTTCTTGTTGCAGTTACAAAAGCAAATTCCTCCTGAATTTTCTTTTCATGATTTCTAATGAGTTTTGGTAATATACCATTCATATAAAGCCTTGCTTCGTATTAACCATTTTTGTGTTTTCCAGCTGTTTCTTGTGCAGAGAGAGGACTGAACTCACACTTGCTTCTACGAGGAGAGCAGCCACAGATTCTGACTGGCTATAACTTGATTTCAACAATATATGGAAATGTCACACATGTTCCAAGATCATTTTATTCCCACAGGGAAGAAATGCTGCGGAAACATGCTAATATGGTTGCAGACAATACTGGTAGCGTTGTAAATTGCAATGATATTATTGATGCTTCTCTAGCATCCCAGACATTTGAGTCTTCAAAGTTTGTGCAAATGGATGGACCTAGGGACACTGAGAACCGCACAAATAAGGTTGTGATAATCAATGAAGGTGCTGGTGATGCTGTTGCATTACTAGGTAAAAGAAAATTATAGATTCTCTATTTGCATATATATTCATCATTGTATATTTTTCACAAATAATATCCTTTGTATGCCGTTAAATTATCAATTTCAGGTTACTTGTTTTTTCATTTATAGGTAGCTTCAATTAATTGGTTTCTTCCTTATAGGTCTGTTTCGTCTGGTTGACTACTTATCTCAAGACCATTTACTTGGAAAAAAGAAGGCTTTCAATTTTGTTGTGGACTCTGGTACTGGGACGACTGCTGTTGGTTTAGGCCTTGGTGCCATGTATCTAGGGTGAGTATTGTTTTCATTATATATCTTTCTGGTTAAGACTATCATTCTCAAACAATTTATGAAATTGTCATGAATAAATTTCCTATATTGAAGCTCACTTCACAACAATAATCACTACTGTTGCTATTTTCCAGGCTTCCATGGAAGATTACTGCAATAATGTTGGCTGACACAATTCACTCATACAGACAACAAGAGAGACGGTTAATAGCTGAGTTCAAGAGGCAATTTTGTTTTCTTCTTGATAGTGACAAACTCAATGGAGCTAATGACGGAATTGTGAATTGGGTAGACCGTTGCCATCCAAGAAAGTAAATTAGTTTGTTCGTTTTCTTTTTCATCGCTTACAGTTTAACTTCTGCATTAGCTAGTTCATAACCCTTTACCTTTATATGTGGCAGAGAAAGATGAGCATGTTTAATATGTTCCAAATAAATCTAAGTCCGAGAACCAAAAATAGACTTGAACAAAGCTTTCTTATGAAGTGTCATGTGTCAACTGGAGAGCTTCTGCTTTCCAAATTAATCCTGCAGTAATGCATGTGAATTGTGAAGCAGACTAATGCTATAAGAAATCGTGAAGTTAATAAGAGAAATGTCAAATGAGAAATCATCGTTTATTCTTGAAAGGTTGTTTCTTATTCTCGAACTAAATCTATTATGGATTTCTATTTTGCTCTCTTTCATACAGATTTGGCAACATTTTGGAAGGGGAAGTAGATGCTTGCCAGCAAGTTGCACAGCAAACTGGTATCCTATTGGATCCTGTATATACCTTAGCGGCTTGGGAAACAGTAACCCGAATTGCTTGTTCACGTGAAGCTGATGCCAATGTGGTGATGCTTCACACTGGTGGCACGCTCGGCATGTTCGGATTAGGACAGAGGTACAAATCACACTTCGGTAAGCTGAACAATGCCATAAAGAGTTGATTTCGTGCTGAGAGCTTCGTGTTAATCTTGGTGGGGAAAAAGAAAGGTTCCTACGGTTACGATTTGGTATTCAAACTGACATGAAAACATGAGTTGGACACCATTAAACTCAGCACATGATGATCTTAAATTCTGGGTTTGAATGCAGCAGTTTAATGCTGTGGGAGCCGGTTTTATTTTCATTTTCTTCCATACTCTTTTAACCGAAGCAGGAACATGCCCTGCAACTCTCATTTCATGCAGGCTGCTGCTGCTGCTGCTGCTCACTAGTCATGGTCCAGTTGCTATAGTCACTCTTAAAAAAAATTGGCATCCAATATGTTTGAATTCAAATATTAATATTATAACAATTTCCAGTTTTTTTGTAAGAACGAAATTTAAAAAGAAAAAAAGACTTGGCTTTTCATAAAATTTGGGTGTACTGGGAACCTATGTTAGGAATATAAAGTTAAGGGCTTAATGGAGCCCATATGTTTAAAATTGCAGATAGGAAAAGACATAAAGCTAAGGTCCTCCCTGCAAAATCCCAGTACTTGAATGCCATATCTGTATCAAAGACCAGAACTTTCCCAAAATCCTGATCTTTACCCTTAATCCGTGGTGATCCGAATTTGAATAGTTTAAGCTATATGTGTGGTGAGTTTATTCAGATTTAAAATCAGACAGATACTACTTTATATTCGGAGAAATCCTATTATGTGGATGATTGACATCAGTTAGGCCAGATTCCATTGAATCGAAATAAGAGTTTTTGTGCCCCATTAACTATGTACTCAACACTCAATTTTCTGAAGTTTTGCAATCTCCTCTCCCTGTCTGTCCCGCACTGTGAATTTTGGGAGAAGAGAAACCGAATTTAATACTCTAAAGCTTACCTCCTTTCCATGATTTTATAATACAAACAACATTCTTGATCACAGAGTTTGTCTCTTTTTAAAAGCTGAAAGATCTAGAATCCAAAAGCCAAGTCAAATAAATAAAGCGGGAACCGAGTCCGACCCTTTGTTCGAGTCGCCACGGTGACCGAACACGACGACAAACACAAACTCCTTATTATACGCACGCACACCGAGGATGTAGTGGCGAGACGAAGGCATGGCATGGCTTAGCTCTCCGATTGCCGATGCCATTAATTAGCAAAGCCACTAGTGCAGGCAGCGCGCATTGAGCGAGGGAAACTCGGTTCGAAAAAAATATTTTTTTAAATAAATTATATAAATTTAATTTAATTAAAAAAATTAATAAAATTTATTATAAAATAAATATTTAAATAACTTAAAATAAAAAAAAAAATCGATCCGATTATTGAGTGTCCATCAGCTACAGTCCAGCATCAGTGATAGGTTCAGGCAAAATTCCCTGTACCAAGGTTGCAGCATGTAAAGGATGGTCTAAACTCCAACTGCTCCACTTTGTCTGCCCCATCAAACAGATATTAGTATTCCCTTCACATTCCTTAGTATTTACATTTAAAAACAGACCATGAAAATAGGCCAAAACTTATCTATTCTTCTATATAATATGCCACTTAAACCTTAGCCTATCAAATCATATTAGATGACAGTACAAAATGTAATTTTTTTTATAAGTTAATAATGATTACACTAATATTTGTTTTAGAATATAATATTCATCATTTGACATTGATTGCACACTCACTCTGCTAGCATCGTTAGTACTCGAACCCGTAACTTCCGGAAATAACAACCGTCCCCCACATCCAGCAAACAGAATGTTCTGGTGTGTCTGTATATATATTAAAAAAATAGAAGACCGGAAGCACTTAGCCATGGAAAAGGGGGAATGAAACAATAAACATACCTTTTATATATACTGAAGTGGCCCATGAAATCGTGTGGCTGCACCAGGGAACATACCACTTAAGTAAAAGAAACTAAAATGATTTGTATTTCTTTTTTTAATATAAAAATACAAAAACTCTGCGTTTAACCCATCATTCATGTAGACGGTAAAGACATAAAGAGCATGGAACAAACTTGAAACGCAATATAAAATTTGACTTTGGATGCCATGCCAAACATAAACACAATCAAGAGGAGATGACATTAGGATCGAATTAGGACTGATTTTAAATTAATTGATGATTTTTTAAAAAATAATTAAATGTATTAAATAATAAGAAAAAACACTTATTTAGATTAAAATCTTGACAACGACAGCCAACGAAACTTAAATCTATTAGACAAGACCGATAAGCTTGAAGCAGTAGATAAAATCGACTACTCGGAAGACTAACATCGAAAGTAGCATGTCGGAGGGGAGGACAATGATTACTCATCCTCTCCGTCCGGTTTTTTTGTCAACTTGGCAATGACATAAACCCACAAAACATTCACCTATTGCCACGTGTACGGTTCGATTCCTCATCACCCCAAATCACAAGGAAGATCACCAGATCATCACCGGTTAAGTCATGTTTTCCATGATGTGGCGATCGGCATTTATAGCAACTCTTATTTGTCTTGGAAACAATGTACTCTTCTATATAGCCATGTTCGAAATAAATCCAAAGTCTCTTCCTTTTCTCAGGCTTCGCGATTTTGTTTCAACTGAAGAACAACAGATATACAGACAAAAATTTTGTTTACTTGGGGTTTGAACTGTAAAAGCACTCCTTTTTAGCAAATCAAAGAAAGGGTTCTTGTTTTTTTAGCTTTTGTTCTTTCCTTTTTGTTTTAAATTTTGTAAGTTTGGTGCTGTTTTTCAGCTCGAAACAGTCATGGCGGAAGCCGGACCGGCTCATTTCACTGGGAATTACCTGGACCCGTTTGCACAAGAATTTTGGCCTGCACAAAACGTTGTTTTCCAACCTCAAATACCTATCTTCAGGCCGTTAGAACTTTACTATCCGTACGCTGCGCCGCCCTTGACGGTGTCCTTTTCTGGTGGTGGAGTAACGCAGTTCCATGCCGCGGTTCCTGTGCCTGTACCTGCTCCTTTGCCGACGGAGTACGTTACGGGTGCGGTGACGGTTTTACCTCATCCGCCACTTCCTCCTCCGAGTGCGGCGGCGACGAGGGCTTTGTTGTTGACGTCGGTTCCGTGCGACGTTAGCGAGTCAAGGGTGAGGGAGGAATTGGATATGTTTGGGGAAGTACGCTGGGTCCAGATGGAAAGGGCTGGGGAAGGAATCGTGACCGTTCATTTTTATGATCTAAGACACGCGGAGCGAGCTTTGAAAGAAATACGAAATCAGCACATGCAACGACAAAGACAAGAACCCCCGGCAGCTGGTGCAGCCGGACACGAACCAGGGGAGTCCGACGCGTGTGCTCCACTGCGTCGTCCAGAGCGTGGACTGATATCCGGGAGAACTGTTCGGGCCCACTTCATTATTCCGGCCAGTAATTCCTTGCCTGACGGGAATAATCAGGGAACTGTTGTCGTCTTCAATTTGGACCCCGGCGTTTCAAATTCCAAACTCAGAGACATTTTCCAAGCTTATGGTAAGCTCTTGAATTTTCCCTTTCGAAAAAATAGGTTTAATTGCAACTTAAGGTCTCTTGTTTTGTAAAATTTATGAATAGGTCCCGTAAAAGAACTGAGAGAAACTCCATTGAAGAAACACCAAAAGTTCGTGGAGTTTTACGATGTAAGAGACGCTGCTAAAGCTTTACGAGAAATGAATGGAAAAGAAATCAATGGGAAACAAGTTGTAATTGAATTCAGTCGACCCGGAGGATTTAGCCGGAAGTTCTTGAATTCAAACACTCATAATATTCCATTGACACCCAGTAAATATAGTCACCCGCCGTCTCCTCCGCCGAAGTTATCTCATAGATTCTCTAATAGATATTTTCCCAACATCCCTCCTCGTTCTTTTCTTTCCCGAAGCCCATCGCCGACCAAGAAGGTGACTGATTCTAGCCTGGGAAACCCTAGTGACAATAACAGGACCCGGAGCTCAGTCGGAACGACTGTGGTCGGTGGCATTGGTACTGCTAAGAAGACGTCAAAGAAGAGCCAAAACAACCCTTCGGCGCAGTGTAGGGGAAGACCATGGAAAGGCAAACAAGGGAGGAAACTGGATCCTCGTTTCTTAATAAGCGAAGAATCCATGTCGGAATCTAATTGCCATGATTCAAGGACCACCGTCATGATCAAGAACATACCCAATAAATATAGGTTTGTCATTTTCACCAACACTTTTACTTTCGTTTTTTTTATAGATATTTATGTCCGTTTGAATTTGTCATTTTGAAGTCAACAATTGTTGTTGAACATGCTCGACAATCACTGTATTCACTGCAACGAGCAAGTTGTCAACGCCGGCGTCGATCAGCCTTTATCTTCCTACGATTTCGTCTACCTCCCCATTGATTTCAAGTAATTTTCTTCCTATTTTTCCCCAGAATTTCTTCATAGAACTTGTAAACCTTACAGATTTATTGAATTGTTTATTGAAAATCCAGCAATAAGTGTAATGTGGGATATGGGTTTGTGAACATGACCTCCCCGCAAGCAACTTGGAGACTTTACAAGGCCTTCCATAATCAACACTGGGAAGTGTTCAACTCCAGGAAAATCTGTGAAGTAACATATGCCAGAATTCAGGTTTTTTCAACTTCTTTTTCTTCGGATTGAATTGAAAAGTGTAACATGGAACTGGGTCTAATTTGATTATGGATTTGATAAAAATTAGGGCTTTCAGGCGTTGAAAGAACATTTCAGGAACTCCAAGTTCCCATGCGAGACGGATGAGTATCTTCCGGTAGTGTTTACCCCGCCGCGAGATGGGAAACAACTGACTGAACCAGTTCCCGTAGTTGGTGAAAAGCAGCAGCACTCGGTCAACAATGGTCTCTCCCCGATACCCAATGAAGAACCAGATGACTACGAACACGATAGTCCGGTCGACGGTTGTGACGGTGAATAATGCTGCTGCCATCGGCAATCATTTCAGCAACGTCACCCAGAGTGCAAACGGCAGCGTCGTTGGGTCATGATTATAAAGATTGAATCTTTTGCTGTTGCTGAACTAAGTTGTAATCTTTTTTTTTTATTTATTTTTTGTAATTTGCATGGAGATCAATGATGGAGATATGAATGAATGCAAATATAATACTAGTTTTTTTTTTATGTAACCAATACGACTGTTCATTTTCACAGTTTACAATTTTTTTTTTAAAAATGGCACTAGGGGTAAGGACGAGGGACGGTAAAAATTTAATTTTTGAGTTATTCGAGTTAATGAGTTATATTTTATAATTTTTTTGATTTAAATCGAGTTTAAAAATTCGAGTTGAAGCGAGTTGAGTTTTTGAATTTTTATAAATATTTAATAATAATTATTTATCATATTGTAATATGATTTAATTTTAATTTAAACGATTTTTTAATTATATTACATATGTATATATATATATATATTCTTATATAATAATATTTTTTATATATAAATATATATATAATAATAATAAGAGATATTTATTTTAAACTTAAAAATAAAATTTAAAATTATTAAAAATAAAGTTATTTGAATTTTTATTTTATGATTCAAATTTTATTTAAATTTTTTTTAAAATAAAACTATAAAATTTTGAGTAAAACTAAATAAGTTAAATATTTTTATATTAAATAAGATTAAATTATTTAATTTTTTTAAATCGAGTTTTATTCACCCTAACCAACCATCACCGGTGGCCAATGGGGTTCATATTGATCACCGAGCCTTTCGTTTTGCTGCCCCACTCAAGCCGTCGACAGTCTATGATTGTAGACCGCCATCACATCCATTTACTACTCTAGTGATCTTCTATGTCCCTCCATGATCTCTTCCCCTCCCCTAGTAGGTTCATTTAGACGTAGGGTTTAAAATCCAAGACAATCCTTAGAATTTTTAATCTATTAATTAATTTAAATTTTAATTATATTCTCCTAAAAAATATATTATTATTATTATTAAATTTTAAATTTTTTTACCTAAAATTTTTAAATATTTAATCCTTAAATTAGAACCTAAATTTTTTGAGTTTTTATTGAACAAGTGTTTTTTAAGGTAGGCATTTAAATTATATTTTTAAATTAAATACTTTAACTTATAATTTAAGTATGATAAAGATTAATCGTGATAATATTTAAATAGTTAAATAAATAACAATCAAGTGATTTTACACAAAAATGACTTTTTTATAATATTTAGAGTATATTAGTTCATGTTAGATCGATATAAATATATAAGAGTAGATAATTAGATTCGATTTAAAAAAAAATAAAGATCAAGTTATTAAACGAGATTTAAATAATTTAAAATTTAATAATTAATAGATTGTTTAAGTTTTAAAATATAATTAATCAATTTAATTTATCATTTTTCTTTCATATTATTTTTTTATTAAATATCACATATAATCATAAAAATCTTTATAAAAATCTTTATAATTGACTGTGAATAAAAAATCAAATAATTTTAACTTGTATTAAAAAAAATACAAATTAAATTTTAAAATATAATTTATAATTTAATTGATTTTAATTTTATAATCAAATAATCTTATTTTGTATCACTGTTTCTTGCCGCATTATAACCTGACACTTCCACTTTATTTTTTTCAAGCTAATTTTATGTTTATTCAAGTGATTTTAATATTTTTTATAAATATTTTAATTTTAGGTAGGATTAATAAGTGCGAATTTTTAATTTTTTACTTAACTTTTAAATTTTATTAGAATCAAATAATTATTAAATTTATTTTATTATTATATTTGATAGTTTAATAAATATTTTTTTATTAACTAATTAATTGTTTATTTAATTTAATTAATATAATATAAGATTTAGAATCAAATAATCTGTATTCATCCATTAATCAAAATAAAATTTTAAGGATTAATCAAATTTCCTATTTGTATAAATATATTGTTTGAGAGTAGTCAAAATATAAATAATTCAAATATTAAATTATTAAATTAAAATAAAATTAAACTCTAGTAACTAAAATAAGAGTAAAAAGAAGGTTAAGTGATGATTGATATAATTTACTCGTTTTTATTAAAAAAAAATAAAAATTAACGTCAGTTTCTAACATGAATGACCATATTGAAACCGAACTAAAAGTTAGGTCACTATATTAAAATAAAGCTAAACTTTGAGTGACTTTATTGAATAATTTAAAAATAAAATGACTAAAATGAATATATTTTAAAAGTTTATTGACTATTTATGGAATTTACCCTATATATATCCCTATGTTACATGGCCCAACCCTTCGTGTTGTTTTCGTATTTCAGTAAACCTTCGTGACCCTTTTCCAGGTCTCTCTGCAAAGCATTAATTTGGGTTGAAGATAATTTTATACACAGGGAAGAATAAACAAGAAAAGGTATAATATATTTATTCAAGAGGTTGACAATAATTCTTCTAATATATCTTATTCGATATCGGATTCGAACCAATTGATTTATACAATAATCTATTTAAGTGGTTGAAGATTTGAATTCTGACATATATAATTTTTTTTAATCTCGAAAAGAATTATGATTTTATCGACAATTACGTATGAAGCCATCATGTATTCACTCCTGAGAAGAACCTGTCAAAACCTTAACCATAATTTCCATAGCTATGACCCTCATCTGCAACGACAGTATATATTCAGCTGTGTCCCTAAAGAGCCCGTCCAAGCCCTTGGACTCGTGGTTGGGAATCAACCTTTTTAGGGTTTTGACCTTCTTCATCATAGGGTTGGCGAGGCTTCTAGAACCTGCTCGAACTGCCATCCTCTTCATTCCAACACTTCTGGTGTGGGGCATTCGTTGCTTCTTTGCCATCAAGCTTTCCTCGGACAGAAGACTCTTTGTGTAATGAAAAAACATTAGGAAACTGGGAGATTTTTATATGGATCGAGGACCAAAGTGGAGAGTTGATAATAATGTAATGACAGCCTAAAAGAGGACAGCTTCATGGAAGGTTTCCAAACGAATGGGATGGATGAATGAAGAAGAGATGGACAAGTGTATCTGAAGGGTTGCTTTTGGGCATGTTCTCCGGCACATGCAAACACATGATTCTACCACCACCACCCAACCCTAATCCCAAACAACAAAATCATTTATCCTTTTTGTGCCTGGATATATTTTAAATAATTTTTTTTAAAATTTAGGGTTAAGATTTAATTTTTAAAATTTAAAAATTAAGATAAAAACTTTAAATTTAAATATTTAATTGAAGTTATATATAAAGACATGAAAAATGATAAATCATTTTATTTTTCTCTAAAATCTCTTAATCTCCTCCTAACACCCTGGATTATTCCTCCCCCACTTTCCAAATTCAATGCATGGATTATTTGAACTTCGGGTCCTCAGTTTCCTCTAGCCAGCTCAACAGACATGGGCATCATTCCACGTGCGTAAAACTTCCGTTTATAATTAACGATATAATCCATTGTGAAATAAAGAGTTTGATTTTTTTTAATGTGAAATTTGATGTTTATGTTTATTAAATGCATAAAATATACACAGGAATTTTTTATATATAATTTTTTAAATAGCCACATATGAATTGATATTTTGTGTACAAATTATTTAAGTATTATTTAAATTCACAAAAATATATCAAATATTCGACTTCATACTATAGATTATCCGGTTGTTAGCCCATGTTTTTAGGCATAAATTAATATGAAGGAATTAAGATTGTAGCTTTCTAGTGCCAATAAACTAAAAAGTAGACAATTTAGATCTTAATGTGGTAGGTTTTCTTATGACTTTCATGAACCACATCTTTTTCTTAAGGAATTAAGTATATAAAAGATCATGTTCGGAAAACAAAATGACAAAGGAGAGTGGAGACAAATCTTGGGGACAAAGATGCACGCGGCTATCACCGGCCGCAGATGCTCTCTTGGCCTTTGTTTTCAGTCTCACACCACATTTTACAAATTCTTTTTAGAATTTTTAAAACGTATGAATAATTTTAAAAATAAAAATTAAAGAAAATGTTAAGATATAATGGTGTAATACAACATATTGCATCAATTGACATATTTAAGTCAATAATCAAGCGGGTGATGAGAGGATTAGACGTTAATTTTAGATGCAAAGGATATAATAGATGAAACTCTAATACAGTTAAATCTGACTTGTTGTCAGCTCTAACAGAGATAGTGGAGCAAAAGAGTAGAAAGCCAAAATTATTACTCAGACTCAGGTATGATCACTGGATAGCGGTATGTGCCTAATCAGATATGTTTAATGTTCGATTTTAAAGCTTTTATGAGTTTAGTGATTATTTATCGAGCAAGTCGTTTGTGAGTTAAGTAATATTTGACTTATGTTTGTTAAAAATTAGTATTATTTGATAAAATTTTGTTCAACTCGTACTCGTTAAAAAATTTCGTTGCTCGACTCAACTTGTTACTCATTAAACTTGTCAAATTTTTTGTCATGATCTAATGATATTATTAGAGCTTAATAAAAACATAAAAATTTGAAAAAATTTAAGATTTTAAGAAATAAATAAACAAATCTGTCATGATCAAGTTAGAGATGAAGATGATATTCGAACATGTGAAAATCTTTCTATTTTATCGACAATTTTCGATGAACAACAAATTTGAAAATACATTAAAATTTCTGAAATTTTAATTTTTAATCGTATTTTTTATTTGAGAAATAGAAACAAAAAACTTTTTTCCTTTTATACTTTATACGTAAAGTAATAATAATAAAGATTTTAATTAAAAAAAAGAAAGACCCATTATTATAATTTATTTTTATATTAATACAAATTAACGTTTTTAAATTTGGATAAATACAAAACATTTTGGAAATTTTAAACCAACATTTTATAAGATAGCCTCAAAAAAATCATGAAATACTTGAAAAAAAAAAACAAGATCCACACAAACTTATCGAATCGAATTGAACTTTATTAAACTTATTTGTTAATAGCTCAAGTCTATCGAACATTAATTGGTTTGAACTCGAGTTATTTACGAGCCACTCAACTCAATAAACGCCCCCTAATCCCCATACCTGTCTCAATATGTATTGAACATTAATACTTCAAGAAATACAAATGAAATACTTTTCAAAATGACCTTAAACAATTTAGCCATCATCTGAAAATGAAGAGCAAGAACTCTGATTCTCACTGTTTCAGCAAGAGAGATTAGCAGTCAAAATTATACTAGACGAAGAGAAAATCCAATCGATGCCCAAATTTATAAAGCAATAGGAAATAACAATTCGTCCATGACATATCATGAGATTATCCAGCTCAAACCCAAATATTATGGTAATTATGGTATTCGATCACAATTCCATGAAGTTCTAAATTAAAACAGAACAAGAAAAATAATGGGCAAGTAGAATCGGGACTGGAAGGCAGAATTTACGGGAGGCGATTGTTCTCCCTGGCTTGCTGAAGCAACTCTTCCCTCATTTTCCTAATCTCCGCTTCTCTCTCCAATCTCTCTTTCTGGAAACGAGATAATTATTCAAACTACAGATTACAATTAAACAATCTAGGGTTTTCATAACTTTTATTTATAAAAAAATTTTGCGATTCGATGAGCATGTTTTCAATGACCTAATTCGGATTTAAAATTAGAAGTGAAAGAGGGGTATACCTTCTCGTCTTGGTGGAGGGCGATCCAGACGTGGACTTTATCCATGGTTTGCCAGAAGACAAAGGCGCCGAATGCCATCCCGAAATAAGTGGCCACTTTCACCATTTTTGCTCCTTCTCAGGTTGTAGAGAAAGGTTGTTCTATCTTCTATGGAGTTTCGATTCTTAGGCGATAGATTTTATGATGGGATTTTTACCTTTTTTTCGCCCTCGAAACAACTCTGCTTCGCAGCCGTAAATATATTTAATTTGTTTATTGGGTAAACTACTCCGGTAGTTATTCAATTAATTGAGTATATCTATTTTGGCTATTAAATTATCGAATTTGTTAATCATATAATTTAACTTATTAAATCAATCTATTTTGATTATCGTTATTAAAATTCCGACGTAAAAGGTTAATGGCGTGACATGTCAGTTAAATAAAATATATAAAATTATATATTTAATCTTTATAACTTATTTATTATCATCTTCGTTAGAATTTTAACGACAGTAATAAAAATAGATCGATTTAATAATTTAAGTAGTCTGATTAACGAATTTAATAATTTGATGACCAAAATAAATATATTTAATTAATTTAGTGACCACCAAAGTAGTTTACCCTTAGTTGTTTTATACTAAAATAAAATATTTTTTAAAATTTATAATTTATTTTTTAATATTAAAATACAGAAGAAGAAAAAAGAGAAAGAGACGGTAATTTTTTCACAATACGGAAAGATACACCAAGTAAAGACACCAACACCTCTTGAAAATGAAAAAGATTGTTTCAAGATTAATTTTTAATCCCTTTAGATTTGACATAATTGTTTTTAATTTAAATCGTTAAATATATAAAGTTATATCATAATTTATACTAAATTTTAATATTGTTGGATAATAGTGTGGATTTAACAAATTAATCAATACTATTATACTGCAGTTAATATAATATATAAAAAGTATAAAATTAAATATATTTAGACGTTTAATGTATTTTTATTAATAGATAGAAAAGATTTAAATAGTATAAATATTATATGTTAAATGTTAAAAAATTGATTAGATAAAATTAAATATAGAACATATTTTTTATATTTGATAATATGAACAAGAGTTATATAAAGACTAAAATGATATCGATAGATCATTTAAATTTACAAATTTTTAATAAATAATTAACTTTTGTTGAATACATTAAAAAATATGTCTTTTAAGTAAATTTGTAGCTTTATTCAATGTGCATAATGCAAGGGATACGGTACACAAAGCATATTATATATTAAATTGAGTTAATTAGACGATATGTTTTAAATTAATCCATAAAATCTTATATTTTTTAAGTTTATCTTTAAATTATCTTTCCTATTTTAAATTAATAATAATTTTTAATATTTTAATTCATTCCCAAACAGTATTTCTCATTCTAAAATAATCGTTAAAATAAATAAAAGGTATAAAAATAATTTTAACTTTTAATATTTATAATTTTTATCGTTTTGGTCTTTATTTTTTTTTAGATAAATTTAGTCCTTAACCTATATATTTTTGACAAACAGTTTATTTTTTAACCATCATGATAACTGGACCGTTAAAAATTTAATTGTGATGACATGTCATATGCATATGATAATATATTTTAAATGACATGACATCTAACCTATCGAATATATATATGAAATATGATTTTATTTTAATATAAAATATAAAACAATTAAAATTTAAATAAAATATTAAAAATTAATAAATTCTAAAATAAAAAGGCTACTAAACATTCTTAACCCTAATTAATTAATTAAATTTTTTAAAGTAAAATTAATATTACCATTTATATAATATATAAAAAAATATAAAATTTAATATATTTAAGCGTTCAATATATGTTTTTTATTTACAGACGAAAAGTATGTTAACCGTTAAAAAATGGATTAGATAAAATTAAATATGGAATATATTTTTATATTGATAATACAACTGAGTTAAATTTAATATAATTTAGACTTGATGGTGTCAATAAACCATCTAAATTTAGAATTTTTTAATAAATAATTGACTTTTGTTGAATATGTTAAAAATATGATGTCTTTTAAATAAATTTATAGCTTCATTCGATGAAGAGATCGATAAAATTATTCGAGATAATTTAAGTAGGATAGGATCGATTATAATTTTGTTTTTTATTATATTTGAAGAATTAAACTAACCTTTCAACCCAAGAAATTTTAAAAATAATAAAATAATTCAAAAATAACAAATCAGGAATGATGAAAAAAAAGCAACAACTTAAAAAACGAATATATCAATTTTTTTTTTAAAAATTAACATTTATATATTTTTATAAAAATTAATATCAAAATTCTCATAAATTTTATAAAAATTCGATATAAATGTCCAGTAATTTCTTTTTGAATTGGTGCCAGCAAAGTATTGTAGGTTTTACTATAATTTCTATCAGAAGATGATAAGACCAATTTGCCCTTAACAGATGATGGTATTTTCAGTAACTTTATTTTTCACGATCTCAATTCTCAAGCAACTTGATCTGAAACACTTCACAAGTGAACTCAGAGAGAACTTTCCTTTTTTATCCTCTCGAGTTGTTTACCACCCGCAGCCGCGTAAATCCGAGTGGAAGAAGCGGAAGCAGAGATTTCGAGAGCTGGCTTAGAGTCGGAAGCCGCTCGTGGTTGAGCTACGACACTCGAGCAGCTCGCTCGGGAGCCGAGTCGCTTCTTCTCCAATGAAACGCGACGAGGACGCCTCTCCTCTGATCCACGATCATGTCTCTCAGCACGTCGAGGATCACCCTCGCCATTTTTCAAGAGCTCGTGACCGTTCGTTTTGCTGGAAAATCCACTGCTTTTCCCCTTTCTCTAAGGATGATCCTAGGTTTTCTCAACGCGGTTCCAGGATCTCTTTTTCGTGCTCATTTTTGTAGCCGTTGCCGGATTGATCTCAATTTTCTCGATCTTGCATCGATCGGTAAGAAAGCGGTTCACTCGCTACTTTCCCCCCTTCCAGATTTTTTTTTTTCGTATTGTGTGCAAATTGCAATCGGATTTTGAATATTTCTTACTATTTTTTTAGTAATATTGTAATAGTATTATTAATGTTCCTGGGAAAAAAGATTTTTGTTTGGAGCGAGAGGATCGTAAATGAGACGAGACAGATCGTGAATTACTCGATTTCGATTCAGTCAAAGTTTGATCAAAGCTTGACTTGAGTTTGAACTCAACTCGAGTTCTTAACGAATTGAATCGAGTTACATGATACTCGACTCGAAAAGCTCACGAGATAATCGAAAACATAAATATATAATTTTTATTTTTTGATAATTTAAAATCTAAATTTCTAAACTTAAAACCCTAAACTCTAAACCTTAAACGTAAGTCTTAAACCCTAAATTAAGATATTAGAAGCTAATATTAACAAGTTTGAGTTTATACAACTTGTGTATCAAAGTTTTTTCTCCATTAAGCTTTAAATGAGACACGAGAGATAAAAATTACTCGAGTCTAATACGGTCAAATATCGGTCAATACATGACTCGATTAGGTTCGAAAAAGCTTGAACTCGACTTGAATTCTTAACGAATAGAACTAAGATATTTCAGATTCGTTTAAATTACCAAGCTCAAACTCGATTCGAAATGTTAACGAGCCGAGCCTAGCACGAGCTTGACTTGAGTTCGAACTCAACTCGAGTTCTTAACGAATTGAGCCGAGTTACATGATACTCGACTCGAAAAGCTCACGAGATAATCGAAAACATAAATATATAATTTTTATTTTTTGATAATTTAAAATCTAAACTTCTAAACTTAAAACCCTAAACTCTAAACCTTAAACGTAAGTCTTAAACCCTAAATTAAGATATTAGAACCTAATATTAACAAGTTTGAGTTTATACAACTTGTGTATCAAAGTTTTTTCTCCATTAAGCTTTAAATGAGACACGAGAGATAAAAATTACTCGAGTCTAATACGGTCAAATATCGGTCAATACATGACTCGATTAGGTTCGAAAAAGCTTGAACTCGACTTGAATTCTTAACGAATAGAACTAAGATATTTCAGATTCGTTTAAATTACCAAGCTCAAACTCGATTCGAAATGTTAACGAGCCGAGCCTAGCACGAGCTCGACTCGACTCGTTTACACCATAGGAGTGACCTAGCATAGTAAGCGCTACTAAAATTTAGCTTATTGAATTAAATAGATAAATATTATAGGTTAACTGTTAAAGAATTCTTTTGATAAAATTAAATATGGAGTATATCTTTTATATTTGATAATATGAACATAGTTATGTGAAGATTAGAATGATGTCAATAGACCATCTAAATTTACAATTTTTTTATAAAATAATTGATTTTTGTTGAATAAATTTAAAAATATGTCTTTTAAATAAATTTGTAGCTTCATTCGGTAAAGATGTTGATAAAATTATTTTTCGAGTGAAAAAATTTAAGTAAGATATTATCGTGTACGGCTTCGTTTTTATTATATTTGGAGAGTTAAATTAACATTTTCACCTAAAAAAAATTTCAAAACAATAAAAAAAACTAAAAAAACAAATTGTGAATGACAATTTTTTTAAAAAAAATTCAGCTAAAAAACGAATATATTAAATTTTTTATAAAAATTATAAGAAATTTAGTATTAATTTTGTATATATTAAATTTTATTTTAAAAATAATATATACTAAAATCTTTAATTTTTTAAAGAAATTTAATATAACAAAAATTAATATTAATAATTTTATAAAAATTCAATATAAATATTTTTCAACATTTTTTAAAATAGTATTATTTCATATATAATATTATTTTTTTCTAAAAATAGTATTAGTACATATATAATATTATTCTATATATAATATTAATCCATATATGAAATAATACTCTAAAATAGACTTAATACTATACATGAAAAAGAAATTTATACACTGTATATAGAATAATATTATATATGTATTAATGCTATTTTTAAAAATAAAATAATGCTATATATAAAATATTCTATTTTTAGAAATAAAATAATATTATATATAAATTAATACTATATATTAAATAATACTATAAATAAATTTAATACTATATATAAAAAAGAAATTTATACTATATGTTGAATAATATTATAAATGAATTTAATACTATATGTAGCGACCCTAAATTTCTTAAAATAATAATAGGTGTAGTAAAAAAGGGGTCACTAGTGGAAAAGGTGAAAATTAGGGAATGAAATTGAAAATAAAAAATTAGAAATTAGGTTTGAAAACTAGGGTTTGAAATTAGAAGATTTGGAATTAAAAGGAAATGATTTTAAAAAAGGTTAAAAAGAGTTTAAAAATGATTTAAAAAATGTTGGATTCGCCATCGGTCATTTTTGGTAGACCGGACATCGGGAAAACCAGAGATTCAAAATAATTTGGGTTCGAGAGTCGGTTATGATTAAAAACAGGATTAACGTTTAAAACCGCCCAAAATTGACACCTTTATCAAAATGACCGTTTAATTAATTTTGGAAACTTTATTTTGAATTAAAGTGACATTTAAATTAGGATTTATTTAAGGATTCGAATTCAATTTTATTTTTACTATGTCGTTATCCTAAAGTAAACGTATACACTGCCACCACTACGTTTAGTGTCGGGCTTGTTACATTTGTAGTAAAATAGGTATGTACATAAATTTTTATATTATAATATTTTATGCATATACAGTTTCATTATAATTAATATAATTATTTATGTACAAATCTCATAATAAATTATATATGTACAAATCGACTATCTACTAAATAGATGAACCTTAAATTAGCCTTAAATTATTTATGTATATACCCAAGTGTTCTCTATATTTATATGAACAGAAACACCACAGAGGAATCTCAAAACCAAACCAATAATGGGATTGTTTAATTCACTCAGCTGGCTTCTATTTCTCCTCCTTCCCCTGTTGCTACTCTTCAAGAAGATGGCTGGTAGAGTTAACAAAGAGCTCAAGAATCTCCCACCGAGCCCACCCAAGCTACCTATCATAGGGAACTTAACTCGGCGTACCACCGCATAGTTCTCTCCGCCAGCTTGCTCGCGAATACGGTCCGATCATGCTCCTTCATCTCGGTCGTATACCGATCCTCATCGTTTTATCGGCGGCCGATGCGGCGAAGGAATTATTAAAGACCAATGATCTCGCTTGTTTCAGTCGGCCTAAGTTAGCCAGTGTTGGGAGGCTTTCGTACAATTATCGGGACGTAGTATTCTCTCCATACAATGAGTACTGGAGAGAGATGCGAAAACTATGTGTTCTTGAGATTTTAAGTGTTAAAAGAGTGAAGTCTTTCTGGTCCCTAAGATAGACGAAGGCAGGTCGTTAATTGATTCAATTGCTTAGTCGGCATCAGCATTCCCGAATAATCTGGTGAATTTGACCGAGAAGGTGTTTACTTCGGCCAGAAGCATAATATTCAGGAAAGCTTTCGGTAAGAGCTTCCATGGAAGCGAGTTTGACTATGGTAAGTTCTATGAACTTGTTCACGATGCCGAGACGGTGGCCGAAGCTTTCTCTTACACCGAATGCTTCCCGGGACTTGGCTGGATTATGGATTGGATATGTGGTCATAATGAGAGAGTGGAGAGTTTTCCGTAAGCTGGATGCGTTGTTTCAATAGGTGATCAACATCTGAAACCTGGAAGGAGAAACCATGAGGAAGACATTATTGACGTGATGCTTATAATTGAAAAGGAGCAAATTGAGGAACATGGTCATGCTTGGATCACAAAGAATCATATCAAGGCAATTCTTTTGGTAAGTCATTTCAAATTTCATGTCAAATGTTAAAATTTTTAATCCCTTTCGATTTGACATTATTGTTGGATAATAGAATTGATTTAACAAATTAATTAATATTACGGTTAGTATACTATATAAAAATATAAAATTAAATATATTTAAATATTTATTATATTTTTATTAATAGATAAAAAATTTAAATAGTATCAATATTATATTTTAACTTTTAAACAAAAATGATTTTTTTTTATAATTTTTATAAAAAATCGATATCAATATATCAAATTTTTTATAATTTATATAAAAATTAATATATACTAAAATTTTTAATTTTATATAAAATTTAAAATATATAAAAAATTAATATCAAAATTCTCATAAATTTTATAAAAAATTAATATAAATGTCCAGTAATTTCTTTTTGAATCGGTGCCAGCAAAGCATAGTAGGTTTTATTATAATTTCTAACCGAAGATGATAAGACCAATTTGCCCTTAACAGATGATGGTATTTTCAGTAACTTTATTTTTCACGATCTCAATTCTCAAGCAAGTTGATCTGAACACTTCACAAGTGAACTCAGAGAGAACTTTCCTTTTTTATCCTCTCGAGTTGTTTACCGCCCGCAGGCCACAGCCGCAGCCGCGTAAATCCGAGTCGAAGAAGTGGAAGCAGAGATTTCGAGAGCTGGCTTAGAGTCGGAAGCCGCTCATGGTTGAGCTACGACACTCGAGCAGCTCGCTCGGGAGCCGAGTCGCTTCTTCTCCAATGAAACGCGACGAGGACGCCTCTCCTCTGATCCACGATCATGTCTCTCCGCACGTCGAGGATCACCCTCGCCATTTTTCAAGAGATCGTGACCGTTCTTTTTGCTGGCAAATCCACTCCTTTTCCCCTTTCTCTAAGGATGATCCTAGGTTTTCTCAACGCGGCTCCAGGATCTCTATTTTCGTGCTCATTCTTGTAGCCATTGCCGGATTGATCTCAATTTTCTCGGTCTTGCATCGATTGGTAAGGAAGCGGTTCACTCGCTACTTTTCCCTCTTCCAGATTTGCTTATTTTTTCGTATCGTGTGCAAATTGCAATCGGATTTTGAATATTTCTTATTTTTTAGTGATAGTATTATTAATGTTCCTGGAAAACAGATTTTTGATTGGAGTGAGCTAGCATAGTAAGCGCTACTAAAATTTAGTTTATTGAACTTTGCTTAATGGAAATTGTGAGTTTGGTATTTGATCTGTGTTACTAATGCTAATATATGTGTGTTAATTTATGGTAGAATTCCCCGTATCTATGTACAAAGGATGGCATTGTTCTGCATTGTCCGCATGTAAGTTTCTGATGAATTTTGTTCTTTTGCTGTCATTATATTTAATGTTTCCTGTACTGTTGCTGGCTTCTTCCATTTGTAATTGCTGTTTTCTGCTTTCAAGGTTAAGGAGAAACCTTCACTTTGGGAGAATCCCTTCTCCGCAACTACTTCATGGAAGCCTTGTGCTGAGCGCCGTGAAGGTGGAATATCAGGTATTGCAGGTTCCTCTCTTTAGGCCTATGATACTATGTATTTGACTGTCTCAGATTTGTGAAGCACATTTATGCTATGTTTGGGAGTATGAATTTGAAACTCTTGATTTGGATTTCATTTGTTGTATAAATTTGTGATAATGAAATGTATAGATTATGTTCAAGTTAGTTGTAATTTGTAAATCAATATGATTACATATTTAAAAGATATGAAGCATGAATTTCTAAGCCGCACGTATCAATACATTTAAGATGGAGAACTGCTAAGTTTTAGGTTATGATCTTAGAGGATTAGATCACTCTAAACTTTTTCAGACTGGTTAATTGCTAAATTCCTTATAATTGTTATAAAGTTGTTTTGTTTCTTGTTCGTAATATCACAGCTAAGGTTAATCACTAGTTTAAATTATTGTCCAGAGCTTCCTCCTGAGAATGAAACAAGCGGTTATCTATTCATTCATGCCGAGGGTGGTCTAAATCAGCAAAGAATTGCGGTATGGATTCTTTTCTTCTAGTTTCAACCTGATTGAGTGTTTTTCGTATCCTCTTACCATTTTTATCTTATGGTGCTGGAAAAGGATATGTCTGTGCCTAAGTTAGAATTGGTAAATAAAGTGCCTAACAATTTCAAGTTAGGAGGAGCCATTCCTAAGCTCTGCAATGAGTGTTATGTCTTTGCCTAAGTTAGAATTGGTATATAAAGTGCTTTCTTAAAGCACTTTTGCTTGTATTTGTTCTTGATTTACTGATTTAGTTGATACTTTTTTCTATTTGGTTCTATTGTAGTTTATATTTCCAAATGCCTTTTGGATGTATTTAAAATGAATGTTTGGTTGAATTATTTGGTATCTTTTATGTTTATGGACTTGTATAATTCCTTGCAGATATGTAACGCAGTGGCTGTGGCCAAAATTATGAATGCCACTCTCATCTTACCAGTGCTGAAGCAGGACCAGATTTGGAAAGACCAAACGTGAGATATGTTGTCAACAACCACACACATATTGTTTATCTTGTGAATGTAAATTATTGAAACTTAAGTATTGATATGTGCATAGAGAAGGCAAAAGAATGATAAGTGACTGAGATTATTAATTTAGCAAAATGGTTTTGTATTATTATTACTCTTAGCTTCACAGCCTTAATGCATCCAAGTCATGCTGTAAAACAAATTATTTTTCTTCAGACAATGAAGTTTAGAATTAAACTTTTGCTTGAACTTAGTCTGTTTGGTCTCAGATCCTGTGACTTTAGAAGCTTCAGTATTGCCTAATATCTATGAAAATAATGTACCATGTGTTAATGTTGATGTTCGTATTAATTAACATTTGAAGTGTCTAGGCGCATTGCAATTGTTTCTTTGATCAAGTTACTTGAGGTTGGCTTATAACTTTGTCTAGGTGTTTAAGTTTCATATATAAATAGCAATACCTCGAGATTAAATATATTCTTGGAATCTTGCCTTGAACTTAGATTTTAATCTCTAAGCTAAGTAGCTAACTATAGTTTGCTGAGAATTTGCAGTTTCTTTTGCTCCTCTCAAGGACCTAAGTAATCATTTTATTGCATTACTTATCTAACTGCGGCAACTCTGTTTCATCCTTTTGTTTGTAAAACCATGTGCAGTAAATTTGAAGACATTTTCGATGTTGATCATTTCATTGACTACTTAAAGGATGACGTGCGAATTGTTCGTGACATACCTGAGTGGTTTACTGACAAATCAGAATTGTTTACCAGTATAAGGTGATTTTTCATTATTTTCTCGTCAGTCGTCTCTGATAGATTTGCAAATTAAATTAGTTGAACTGCAACAGCCAATTTAGAAGCTGTTTGCTTCTATGAATTCACATCAATCATGACAGCATCATGATTTTCCTTGGGTGTGCTTGGTTGAGTGGAAAAGTGAATAGGAGGAAGTGGAAAAGTGAAAAGAAAATAAATTTTGAGTGTGCTTGGTAGGAAAGAAAATGAGATGGATTGTCATTTTCCATCCTCATGTGTAAAAACAATTCACTCCTATTTGGAATGATAAGAGGAGAGAAAATGTGAGAGAGATGTAAGTTTGTTCAAGATTATACATTTCCAAAAGCTTGATTTTCTTTCCTCTCATTTTTCAATTCTATCAAGCAATGAATTGAGAGAAAATACTTTTTCTTTCAAATTTTCCATCTTTCTTATCATGTACATCAATGGACAGAAAAATAAGTACTTTCTATTCTTCTACTCCCTCAAACAATTTCTTATTCCAATTTTCCTTCCACTTGACCAAGCAAACTTAATATTGTGATTATGACTTCATTAGTGGCATGAAGTACTGGTGGACAAAAAGCTATAGGTGAGGGTGATGTGGGTCCTATATGGACTTTGAACTATTGGTACCTGTTTCATGAGGAGTTTAAATAGACCTCATAACTGAAAATTTGGTTTCATTGTTTTAGATTAACTGATAGATTATATTAATATTTTATGTAGTTTAATTTTTTGGAAACAACTGCACCTTGTAGCCAATTTTCTTTGAAAAGGAAATATTAGAAAGTATTTTGCTCATGTATCATTTCATATATATGTTAGAATCATCATTGACAGGCCACCATCTTACTACATGTGTATCATAGTTTGTTTTGATCTTGTAACCAGTCAATCATAGGCTTAATTGGATGATGATATCCTTACTTTAAATATGACATGAGATGTCGAGAATGAATACATCTTGATCAACATCTATTCCATCTTTCTTCCATTGAAATTGTTTACATGGAGAATTTTGGTTATGTGCAATAGACGGACAGTGAAGAACATTCCAAAATATGCTCCAGCACAATTTTACATTGACAATGTGTTGCCTCGGGTCAAAGAGAAGAAGATAATGTCCCTAAAACCTTTTGTTGATAGACTTGGGTAAGCCATAGGTGTTTAGATATGTGTACTATTACTTACTAAAGTTTACTTTTCAGAAGAAAAAAAACTTGGGTTTGGTTTATTAATTCTATTACATTCATTTATTTTGTTCCCTATTCCGTGGGTATTGGTTCAGGTATGATAATGTCCCTCCAGAAATCAACAGGTTAAGATGCAGGGTCAATTATCATGCTCTTAAATTTCTTCCAGAGATAGAGGAAATGTCAGATTTATTGGTCTCAAGAATGAGGAACCGCACAGGAAGTCCAAATCCATATATGTATTATTTTAGCTAAGATTTTACTAAAATGCTGAATTCTTGCTTTTCCACATCCGGAATAACTGATAATCCATTTCATTCAGGGCTTTACATCTTCGGTTTGAGAAAGGGATGGTGGGCCTATCATTCTGTGATTTTGTTGGAACTAGGGAGGAGAAAGCTAGAATGGCAGAATACAGAAAAAAAGAATGGCCTCGACGGTATAAGGTGCTTTATAACAACTTGCCTTTTCTGTTTGTTTGTTCTTTTGAAGAACCAAAAGTTGTCGTGGATATGCTTATCTGTATAGTGATTGTGATGGCAGAATGGAACCCATCTCTGGCAATTGGCTCTACAGAAGAGGAAAGAAGGTAGGTGTCCTCTAGAACCTGGGGAAGTGGCAGTTATTCTTCGAGCAATGGGCTATCCGAAAGAAACACAGATTTATGTTGCTTCCGGCCAGGTTTATGGTGGTCAGAATCGGATGGCACCCTTAAGGAACATGTTCCCAAATCTGGTGCGTTTTTATCCTAGGTTTTATTTTCTACAAATGCTAGAAAATCTTCTTGTCCGGAATCATTTCTATACGGAACTTTTTATGTGCTATTTCCCTTGTTATATATGGAAGCATTAGAACTATACTCATCGAAGCCTGTTAGTTAAACAAACAGGACTATATCAGGAACTGCAATGCAAGTAGTTGACATGATGTACTTGAACTGCAAACTATTCTGTTTTATTTTCCTCTTGTTTTTGTGAAAATAAATCCTTATGTTTTTTCGGCAATGATGCTAAATGCTTTAAAATAGGTTACCAAGGAAGAGTTAGCAAGTAAGGAGGAGTTGGCTGTTTTCAGGAAGCATGTGACAAGCTTGGCAGCACTTGATTTCTTGGTGTGCCTGAAGTCCGATGTGTTTGTGATGACGCATGGTGGCAACTTTGCCAAATTGATAATCGGAGCAAGAAGGTACATGGGTCACCGTCAAAAGTCCATAAAACCAGACAAGGGGCTTATGTCTAAATCTTTTGGGGATCCTTATATGGGCTGGGCGAATTTTGTTGAGGATGTGGTTGTCACCCACCAGACACGAACCGGATTGCCTGAAGAGACCTTCCCGAACTATGATCTTTGGGAGAACCCCCTGACTCCTTGCATGTGTAAAGCCTGATAGCATAGGTATTTCTTTTCAATTTTAATCTATATTTTCAGGATCATCACCGAGACGGAACTGCATATCTATCAGCATTTGGAATAAATGAAAATTCTTTTACTCACAAGCTACGAGGGGAAAAACAATAAAATTATTTGTCCGGAAAAGAGGAGTGCCGACAGAGACGGTTAATAGGATTAATCGTATCCGAGCAGGGATTTGATATTAACCTTGCAAGAGCTGCCGCTATCACCGGGACACCCAGCATCAGCAGGTTTGCTTTATCCTTCAAAACTAAAAACTAACAGATTGATTTTCTTAGCATATCTTCCCCTTTCATTTTTATCTATTGTTTTTAATTGTATCTTCAAGCATCAGGATTCAGGACGTGTAAAATATTAGTGAAACTACCTAACTAGTTTCTGACCATTTTACTTGTGTGTTTATACACGCACACAAATCCCCTTAACTAGAAAAATTTTAAAGTTCAACGAAAATATAACTTCAGTAATAGATGTAAGTGTACCTATTTGATTGATCGAAAAAAATATTAATAACTAAAATAAATGGCAACATTGGGAGGTTCATTTATCGTTTATCCCACGTGAAGCCAATTTGGTAGCAGCAGCAGATTCCTTGACAGAAATGTCGTGGCGACATCCTTTTGGTCTTCAAGAGCTTCGTCCTCCGCTTTCGGTTATGGAATCGTTGCAATTAGATCATTCCTGGAATTAGGACGGATCCTAACCGTAGGTTTTCCCCTTCTCAATAAAAAAATTATGGAGTAATTGGTTTAAGCAGAAAATAGATATCGTTCTCTCTAAAAGATTAACTTCATCGATTCAAACTATAAAGTTTACAGTTTTATTGTCATTTTTTTAAAATTTTAAAATCTTTTTCGGTTTGAAGCCTACGAGTTCTTTATTTTTAATTACAAAAACATTGTTAAAAAATAAGATTGATTTTTTTTTTCCAATTCCTAAACTTTAAATCCATCTCAAAGTTTTATTCAAATAGTTTACTTATAAAAAATAATTTAATTCTATCTAAAACAGTTGATTTAGTGGGATGAGAAATAAAAATTTTATGTTCATCTTTAAATAATTATAAAAATTTAAATACAAAATTTTTAAATAGACCGAAGATTTTTAAATAAATAGATCAAAAGTTTTTATTCATAAAATAAAATATTAGATTCTTTAAATAAATATAAAAATATAAAAACAAAAATTTCAATAAAAAAATAAACTAAAACTCATATAGTATTAAATCTCTATATTATCTAATTTAAATTAATCATAAATAATTAAAATCTGAGTAATTAAAAAAACAACTCGAAGGAACGATGAATTAAATAAGAGAAAAAAAGTAAAGGTTGTGAATATTACACCCCACCCTCCAGGCCTCCGTCCATCAACCCTTCCCCAAAGTCATTTAGTACTCCAACCTTACGTAGCCTTAAACCCTACACAAAAGCAACCTATACTAACCCCTACCCTGCGCCTACACCTAACTGTATCCCTTCCACTTTTCTTATATTTTATTAGACCGTGCGCTTCACATTCGGTTCGTGCGCGTTTACTATGGTATCAGCCCCATTCCGGTTCCCCCTCTCTGCCGCTTTAAAAATATTTAACTTAATTATATAAATTCTAATAAAAGCTGAAATCACTGAACTATGCTTTAATTATTACTTATCTGTAATCCCGTCCGCTTCGGTATATGTTGCAATTGCTCTAGTTTCCCAAAATCCCAACAAAACAAAATTATCAAATAAATAAGAAAAACAACGAACAGGAGAGTATAATATAGTATAATTTTTAAAAAATGTCGAAAGCCTGGGGTGGCATCGGCGCGTGGGCCGCAGAGGCCGAGCGGGAAGAAGAAGAGGAGCGTAAAGCTGCGGCAGCCGCTGTTCCACCGCCTGAATCCAAGGGTTTTCCTAGCCTAAGGGAAGCCGCTAGTGCGAAGCCAAAGAAAACGAAAATGACACTCTCGAAGTTCACAATGGGGACTTATTCGTCTTCAGGAGGCGGTGTAGTTAGTGGTGGTGCTAGATTAACGGACTACGACAGTTTGACACATGAAGAGATGATGATGCTCCCGACCCGACCCAAAGAACGTTCCACTGAAGAAATGCAGCATGACCGTCTCAGAGGTGGGTTTCCGTCTTATGGGAGGTCCGGCCCACCTGCGCGTCGGGTTAACAATGACGAAAGCCACGGATCATGGGGCTCCGGAAGAAGGCAGTACGGCGGTTTTGATGAACGACGGGGTCAATCTTCTAGGGTTCCTGACTACGATCAACTGTCGCGTGCAGATGAGGTGGATAATTGGGCAATGACCAAGAAAATAATTCCCTCTTTTGATTCCGGCCGGCAAAATCAATACGGCGTGCATGGAACTGGAGGAAGTGGTGGAGTCTCTAGGGCCAATGAGGTGGATAATTGGACGGCTGGAAAACGGCAAATTCCGGCTCGTTCTTCGACGTTTAGTTCAGGTTTTCGTGACTCCGAGCCGGGATGGACCGGAGGTGGTGGTAGAGGTGGATTCAGCGAGGAAAGGCATAGATTAGTATTGGATCCTCCGAGAGAAGCGAATGAGCCTGTAGCTAAGACAAATAAGTCGAATCCTTTCGGGGCAGCTCGGCCCAGGGAAGAGGTGTTAGCGGAGAAAGGCTTAGATTGGAAGAAGCTGGATTCTGAAATCGAAGCAAAGAAGGTAACTAGTAGGCCTACCAGCTCTCACTCCAGTAGCCCATCAAGTGCTCAATCCAGCAGGTCGGAAGGTCCCCAGCAGCAAGGGGTTCTAAATTTAGTGAAGCCGAGGCCAAAGGTCAATCCTTTTGGAGTTGCTAAGCCTAGAGAAGTCTTGCTGGAAGAGCAAGGCCAGGATTGGCGAAAAATAGATCTCGAATTAGAGCAACGCAGGATGGACAGGTTTCGATTTAAGTACTCATTTTGTTCTTAAGTTTGTTGCAAGTGTTGGCATATTTTGCTCAATCTGTCATGTGATAGCACATTCCTCTTTGTGTTTGTCGTGTGTCGCTGATCTTAACTGTGTAGCTGTGTTTCTATACAGATAACTGAATTAACTCAACAGATTTTGTAGTGATTGAGCATATTTAATTTTAATAAGTTCATGCAGTGGCTAGTGCACTTGATGTTCGAGTCTACAACACCATTTTAGAAACTAATTTTAGACTATGTATCAGTTCCCAACAGATATTTGCCTTCGGAATCAACTCGAGCTCATATTTCAATCACTAAATTCACATGTACTGTTGTATTCTAAAAATTCTTTGATTTGTGAATAGTATGTAGTCAGCTCAATTGTAAACTGAAACATGTGCTCTGTTATGGTACTATAGTTATAGAGCCATTTTGATTAGAAAACACAGTTCATTTTTTTTTTTATTTCTTACTCAGTTTTGGTTGGCTAGGGGGATCTCTCCTTTACTATTTCTTGATCTAAAGTTTGCTCTGTAAATGTTTCTCGATTGGCATACCAAATCGAAATTTTTAAGAATATTGTAAAAAAAATCAGGTCATTAGCACTGTTCATAAATCGTATCTATACTGCAATTACACTGAGATTAATATGGACACATGTAGACGGCATATGCGCCAGTAATGAAATGGGAAACTGTTTGTAAATTTATCATGAGTTCATGTTTAAGGTTGTCATCTAAATGGTTTCAGGTGCAACAATTTCTCTATATGCATGATAATTATGATGTACTATTTATTATCTTTTGTTCTTTTTTGCTTTCAGAATTTGATCATATTGCCTGCACCATTATATTCTTCATTTCTAACAAGAATTATGTTTCAGGCAAGAAACAGAGGAGGAAAAGATATTGAAAGAAGGAATAGAACAACTAAAGAAGGAGATTGAGAAAGTTTCTACACCAAATCCAGAATCTACCAGTGATGCCCAATCCACTTTGCGTGATACACTTTTTATCAAAGAAAGAGAATTAGAGATACTTATCCAAGATTTGGAGAACAAAGCTAGAGTTGGGCAGAAAGTTGTTGAAAGACCTAGTTCTGGAGCTGGCAGAATTGGCAGCTTTCCTGATAGACCACCTTCACAGTCTGGGTCAAGCGATGGCTCTATAAGTGTAGAGTTCATGGTTAGGCCGAGATCTCATGGTACTGCAAATTCATGGACAAGGCCCGGTGATGACCGAAGAGGATTTCAAGGTGGCAGGGATGGAAGATTTCGTGGAGGATTTCAAGGTGGCAGGGATAGAGGATTTCTGGGAAAGAGAGATTTGAATGGGTAAGGATGTAAAATATTACCAGTTTACTCTCTTTTTTCTTTCAGTGCTTTTTTTATCCTGTCCTCATGGAAAACTTGACTTCGGCGTGTGTTTTTTTTCTGTCATAGGAGAATTTACAAGGTTTAGGAGTGTATGTGGTATTCTAAGGTCGTTTTTCATGCAGATCTGAAGCTCCATATTTTATAGGATTTAACTTTGAGACTAAGCAAATTCGTAGGTTCTTAAGATGTGTTCTTTTGTTCCTGGGTAGAGTTGATACGCATCGATGAAATGAAGTATTTACTGTTTGCATTCATTCTACCATTTGTTGATCATCACTCATTTGACATGTCTAACCAATTATTTGCATGTGTTGCACTTCGATTGCTTCACCGATTTTCTTTTGGCTCAAGTCTGCATATCTCGTAGAAATCAGACTAGTCATATGGCTAATGGAATCATGTTGTTTGATATGGCAGGTCAAGGTCAAGAGAGAGATGGTGAACCACAATTGACACTGTTCCACTAAATCCTCCTCTCTAATTTCAACCTCATGAACCGATAATATTTTATTAGTCTCACTTTTTAATTGTTCTCCCTTTGCCCTGGTAAAACACAGTAAGGTTTCTTCATTTACCCCGACCGTTTGTTACATTTTGAAATCATGTAAAAATGGCCTTTCCACCACTCCTCCCTTCCCTCTTCTTTTCTGGCTTTTTTCTTGAAAGAAGACGACTCTAGGCAGCCTATATTTGTTAGGTTTCTTAGTTTAACAAAAACCCTTGTGGACTGTGGAGTTCACCAGTTAATTGTTTAGATTCCTTTGGACTCTGAAGAAGTTAGGTTTATTGGTTTGCCTTTTAGAAGATATCGATTAGATTCGAAACAGAACTCCCAAGTGTGCAATTCTGAAGGATACATGGTTTTTGGCACATTGGGTTTGTTTGATTTCTTAGGCAATGGAAGCATCAATGACTGATGGAAAAGCCATTAGAACTGATTTTAGTTTCCACTGTCTTTGCACTTTATGTTCGTTAACATGGTGATATGTGTTACTGTTTAGTTCTTGAAAGAGTACTTCAATGGTTTTATTTTACTGATCATTGTTATCCAGGACGGGGCTTGAGATCGATCAGTTTCTGTCGGGTACGGATAATAATAGACATCGGCTTCGATCCGTATACATCAGAATAATCTATGTATATACAGGTACAACTCAAAATTATAAGTAGTGCACGATACGTTTCTGTTGCTAATATTATTTTTAAATTTAATTATTAATTACTTTTAATATTAAATTTTTTATAATACTTAGCTGTCACACCCTTGTAAAATTCCATGTAGTTCCCACACGTTATAAAATTCCACTTAACAAAATATCCTATTCCTCTCCCCACTTGACATTCTGTCCGTTTGTAGTTTTCATTGTATACAAGAAATTGCCTGGAAACTGCTCATTCAATACTTTCTTTTGTTACAACTCTTGGAATTCAATAATTACAATATTAAATTTAGAATCAAAATTTTAAAATTAAATTAGAGTTAAACTACAAAATGGGGACTAAATTTTACTAATATTGTATTTTAATCACTTTAATATGGTTAAAAACCTCTCTAACAGCTAAAAATCAAATAATTATTTAAATCATATCATTACTAATATTATACCATTTTATTGTTATTCTGGTTTCAGAATTTAACCCTGACTAATCCAGATCGATTCGGGTCACAAACTTAGTTTTGGTGGGTGTCTCCCAATATAAATTCTTTGCGTACATAACATTTCAAACATAAAATTTAAGCGAAATCAAATTGTTTATTACCTGAACCATCCCTATTAGTAACCGAAAATTATACATACGATCATATTAGCCTTTCAACGGATCTAATATAAAAAATATTTCCACTTGATATTGAAAACGAAATGTTGAATTCATCGATTTGACGTAACGCTTCGTTTGTTTTAAATGTTCATGTTGACACTTGTTAAACAAAGATTAATAATTGCTGCTGATTCCTCTAATTCTGTATTAAGATATTATATTTTAAAATTGCAATCAAATACTTTTATTTAATCAAATAAATAAATCTGATAAGGCAAAAGCCAAATCCAATGAAATAATGATATTCTCTTTCACATAAAACAAGCAAGGGAGGGGAACAAATTAAGGAATACCATGGAACCTGTATATGAATAAATGGTCTCTAAACAAAACTTCCAAACACATGGCTCAGGGAATGGTTATGTACAAAACCGAGAATTTCCGAACATTTTATCCGACTAATCAATCAGTTCCCCAAGGAACTGGGAAATCATTTAGTCGGATAAAAGTCGAGAAATGTCGCTGTGGAGCAGTCGCGGTAGCACCTCCGACTAGCCTTTACAAGTATAAGCATGTGAAGCTGTTTGAAGAATCACCCGCCTTCTCTTATACAATTTCCAGGGAGAAGGAATTTATATTTATCTGCATTCTCCAGAAGAAATGATGGGAGATGAACAGCGGAATAGGAATGAGGGATCGGTCCCATTTTCCCGATGATTTCCTTGAATGTGTACTCCTCCGGGAGCATGTCGAATAGATCAGTGCCTTTGCAGATCACTCTCTGGATCCTTTTCGGGTTCAGATAGTGTGAGAACTTCACTCGATCATTATGGCTGTAAGCTTTCATCTTAAATATGAACTCGCTGATGCGGCGGAAGCAGAAACTGCAATGCCACCCTGCATCTGCCAGAATCACATCGCTCTGGCGATAATGTGCGTACCTTGTTTTTCCGCTTTGATATCTATGGACCGATGCTCTCCAGCTCTTGTTATCAACAGGAAACTCAAAGGAATAAAGATAATTCTTAAGCCGAAGATGAAGCACTTGAGGTGTATCATCGCACCACCTGAGGAGGTTGATGGTATGCCTGCTTGGTATCTCGTCAACATCCGACATTATCAACAAGTCATCATCTGAAATCCCGGCGATTTTGAGAAGCTGGTCCAGCGCTACTCGCTGGAAAGCCTCCTCAACAAATGGATTTTCTCCTTTCTTAAACCTTCCTCCAATTGTCCCGTAAGTCAACCGGGGCTCCACAAACTTGAATTTGTCTCGATTGCTAGCAAAAACCATAGGCTTCGGGATCCCCGTAAACGTCGAATTAGACTCGAGAAGCACAAACTGTGTAATGTAAGGATACAACTCTTGCCACCGTAGAGTAAGAATATCCACCTCATTACTAAACAACACTGCATCATAAACCCGTCTCGGAAATTCACGAACCCCCCAACCATGAAGCTTGCAGAGCTTCTCCATCGACACTTCCTCGTGATAATAATGTGGGATATCATGGAAAGGCTTGGGCGGCGATTCCCACAGCGGCCGGAGAAAGTAAGAAATCTTCTGACCATGAACATATATACCAAATATGCAAGTCGGAATCAGAACAAACATGAGAATGTAAGTCTTCAAATCAATGCCACGCAATATGCAACGAATTCTCGACATGCTCAGCCGGCTTGATTCCTGTAGCACACAGAAAATACCATATTAATTCTAATCAAATTTTATCTGGATAAATGAATTCAAAGTAAAATTTTCAAACAAGGCAATCCAGATACATCATCAACGACTAGTACAAAATCTAGATGAAGAAATTTAGAAAAAGAAATTGAATATATGCAGCGTAATTCCCTTTCAGATTCTTAGAAAAGTATTATAGAAGATAAATATATATATATAAACAATTAATTTAAAAAGGCAGTAGATTCCATTCAAACAATTAATCAAACAGCTTGAAAGCAAGCCAAAAGCTTCGGTAAACAAAGCCCCCAAAATATTTTTCTGGCAATTCTATTAAATACTGAAATCTGGAGAGTCTCAAATCGATAACGAATCAGCAGGCAAACTCTCAATCCCCAAATTAAAAGCGAAGACCTAGCAGCTAACTGATTTATGAAACCATTGACTAAAGATTCAAGAATTTTGAACCCCATTGACTTAGCTGACATTCCCCTAAAATGATGAATACCCAGAAACCAGAGCATGTAAATTTAAACAAAAACAGAGATCAAAAGAGTAAACTAAAGTACCTGGCCACAGATATCATCTGATTTTTTAGAACAATACTGCCCTCCTCCTTCATTCATCATCCACCACATTTTTAACAAATCTTTTAGCTGAAAGCTTAATAACCCAGATCGATCAAACTGCCGGTCCCGGAAAAGTAAATCTCTAGATCTCCGGCTATACCAGTGGATTCTTATTGGGGAAAGAAAATTAACAGAAATATGGGGCTTAAACAGTTAATTTAAACGGCCAAAATTGAATAAATAAAAGAAAATAAATGAAGAACTGGGGTTGTCTATCTCTGAATGAGTGGCAGTTGTTGCAATGGAAGAGATGGAAAAGAATTGGTATCTTAAAAGTGTGATAAGAACCGTTTCTCTTGTCGTCTACTTCAGCTCTACTTTCCCTCAAGATCGTGCCTTTGCTTTAAATAAATTTTCTTTCTTTCTTTTGCGTTTACTGATTTGCCCCTAGGGTTTTACTTCGTGGCCAAGTCATGGGTGTTATATCGAGGGTTGTTTAGGGAATTTAGGGATTAAAAACAGGGGTTGTCGGACCGGGTTTCCTACGCGTTGGAAACTGCAGGAATTGACTGGCTCAGATCGAAAACCCACGAAAACGGCAATTTCACTCAAATATTCTGCTTTTTAATATTATTTACAAAATTAATTCCAGATTTAACATTATTTTCTACCAAATCAAAGTGAGCCTAATATACGATTAGGGTACGGTAATAATCAAAATGTTAAAATTTTTTATAATATTTAAAATTTATAATTAACGATTTTCAAGTAAATTTTAATATTTAAAACTTAGAGATAAATTTTGATACATAAGACTAACTTAAAATATTATTAAAAGTAAAAAATATCAATACTCAAAAATAAATTTTAATACTTAAGTATTAATATATTATATTATATCAAAATGTATAATATTTTAAATCAATATATATAACATTTTGAATTTTACGCTATAATATTTTAATATATATCGTTTTATAACTATATCGTAATTATATGACACTAAACTCACCAATCAAATTAGCCAAAAGCTCAAATTAGTATCGAAAACATTAATTATTTGTGGAATGAAATTTTTTACGAAACACGCTTTTAACTGATCACATAAAAGGATACTAAATCAAAGAATTAATTTTTAGTTGTGTTAATTTATAAATAAAATTAAAAATGAAATATTTATAGAAAAAAATCTCACAAAAAACGTCTTTGGTCTTTACAAGGAATACACGTGGCTGTCGCATGCTGTTTTGAGCTGAGTCATTTAATACACGCGCTTTTATTGTTTTTTTTTTTTTTTGACTTTGTTGCAAGCTAAGTCGTGATTAGATCTTTAATGCGAAATTTTGATAGTGTCAATATAGATGTGTTTAGGATAATGTTAGGACCTATAATCCACATGGTTAATGTTATTTTGATATGAAACATCTTACTTAAATCATTAAAAGAATAATTATTAATTTAAATATTATAATTCAAATATTAATAATATCAGTACAGTAATTGAACCACCAATATTTAATGTTTAAGAGTATGTTCTAAAATAAATACTACTATAACCATCGTAATTAATTAAAAAAATAATAATGTTATTTTGGTTAAAAATTATAAGATTAAGGTCTCAAAATTTTTAGGGTTTAAATTAAATTTTAAATAATTTCAATTCTATTATAAAAATATTTATTTATACAGATTTTTAATTTTTAATAATTTGCGAACAAACCAATTAAACATGACTTTTTTAAATGAATATCATTTAATAAGTTCATTTAAATTAAAATTTTATTAGCGCTCTCCCTTTCATTATAGACCCACCCATTGGCTGACTCGCACATGCTTTTAATCATTCAAAAATTATATAATATCCTCTCACTCACCTTATTATTGATATTATTATTTTTAAATAAATTTAAAAAATAATATCTATATTTGTAATAAGTATGTGTAGGCTTCATGTTGTGACTCAATTTTCGGTATAATTAATTTCGTGAGAATAAAATTGAATTTGGTACTACTAAAAAACAATTGATTAGTAGGATAAAAATTAACTTTTTTAAATAAGATTAAAGATTTAAAATTTAAAATTTAAAATTTAAAATATTAATAATGTGGAATTATATGATTATAGTTGAAGTTGATGTGCATCTACATATAATTCACTCATTTCCTACAAAGTAGGTGGAAGAAGGCAGGAAGATTCAAAAAGAAGTGTCAACTCAAAAAGGTTTAACATAAAATTCCACCTTCACCTAGTCGATGGCTACGTTGTAGGCTTAAAACGTAGACATAGGACTTAGCAATGGTAAAACCTAAATTATGCATCCCCACTTGTTAAAAGAAAATGCGTAAATCGTTTATTTTTAATCCTAATTTTATTGATGTATTTATTTTAAATTAATAAATTTAGGGTTTATAGTTTAAGATAAATGTTATAGTTAGGGTTTAGAGAATTAGGAATATAGTGTATTTTAAGATATAAAATTTAGGGTTTATGATGTAAAAATTAGGGTTATAGTTTAGAATTCAATTTTTATGTCTAATTGAGAACCTAATAAATGATCTCAGTAAAAAAATAACGTTTATCTTAAAAGATATGAGTTTAAACAATTTTACCTATAAAATATGTATCTTATTAAGAGTTAAGGAAAATATAAATATATATCGAATTATATATTAAGGGAAAAAAAAGGGGGGAAACATCCCACTATATTTTTTGAACCCTTCAAGGAAAACCCTAAACTGTTTTTTAGATGCTTAACAAGATTATATTGGTCAACAACCCTTTTCCAAGTTGTAGCTGCTAATTAAAGCCGACAAGGAAAATGGAGAAAGTTTCCTTATTTTCTCAAGAAAATGTCTTGAGAAAAACAAATTAAATGGCTCACGCGGCAGATAATTTTAGTCAAATATTACGTTGCAGAGCTATCTAAGTTTCATGTATACAATACTAGTATCGATATCAATAGTATCAATCGGGTCGTTTACTTAAATTATTTTTTAAAATTTAAAATGTATAATCATCGGTTTAGATATATAATATCGATTCGAATTTAAAAAAACATATTTAATATACGTAAAACGAATTTCAATCATATATAAAATTATAACATTATCATTAAAATTTAACATGTTCGATATGCGAGTGATCCAGTGGAAGGAAAAATATCTATTAGTATGTGGAACATTTATTCATGTGAATACACAGACAATAATATAACAATCGTTTTCAGGGCGAAAAAATAGATAATGTTTATGAAGTATATGTATTTTATTAAAAAATTAAAAAAATATATAAATAAATAAATATTGTATTTATATTTTTATAATTATCTTTAGATTATTGAAAACGATTCATTTAAATATTTCATCTCTTTGATTGAGTTTATGTTTTAATTTTTAATTTTTTTAAACTCATAATCTTTCAAATTAGGACAAGAATAACATGTTAAACTAGATCTGTATTGACCCTAACAAACTTAAACTTGTGTCCGCCTTTTTTACTTTGTCCTTCCGGTCCCTCCCTTGAAAGTGGAACAACCTTTTTGACTCTTCCATTTCTCTGGACACATGTTAGGCCATTCCCGTGGGCACGTCGGGGTTCACCAACAACATTGTGCCGTGCAATTAAGTAATAACGTAAAGAATACATTACCAACATTACGAGTCAAATTGGATGAATTCCGTGGCCTGTGGACCTGGGTTTAGTCTAATCATTTCCACTAATTACAACAATTTGGAAATGGAACGCCAATCACTACAATTATTTTAAACAAGGGAAATTACTAAGCACTGTCTAATGACATTGATTAAGACTTGGTAGACTTAACATATAATATTAAATAAATAAATATATTTTTATTAATTAAAGAGATAATCATAATTTCAAAGTAAATGTTAAAATTTAAATTCATATAAAATAAAACGATTTAAACATTTAATAAAAAGAGAGATCAAAATATAAATTTACTCGTAATTGAGTTACGAAAATATAATAAAAAATTAAGGTTTGTTACATTAAAACGATATGATAATTATACGATCAATAATTAAAGTGACCAAAATCATAACATTTGAAATATGATGACTCAATTGTAAATCAAAGACCCAATGCTGGTTTCATTGTCTTTTGGGCTTTGACTTCGTTTTTGTGTATTCAAAGTTTGCAAACTATTGGGCAGTGCTCTCTGCTTTTCTGGGTATCTGTATTTGGAGCCCATTTTTATTTATGTTCATCATTAAATTAATTTAATCAAAAATATTTATCTGCTTTTATTTTATGAATTTAAATTTTAATATTTACGATTAAAATTATATTTACTTGATTTAATTGTTTTAAAAAATATTATAAATTAAGATATTTATTTTTTAATGCAAAATATCATATGAAAACATCACACGTCAATATTTTACAATATAATAATTAAAATACCACCATAAATAATGTCACACATATCATTGTCTAACGCATAAAATTTTGTGATATCATATTCTAATTATCTCCCCCACATAATTCTGTACAAAAATAATATCATGTGTCAATTTGTATAATTATAAATAAAAAATTATATGAATTAACATATACCGTCACTATCTATGACACAATACACCTTTTTAGCATTGCTATAAGAAAAATGTCGTATTAATAAATGAAATAAAACTTTAATAATAAATTAAGTGATAATTCTTAAATTATTGAAAAAGAAAAAGCAATCCATGGGTGAACTCATTGATGCGATTTACTTTAAGCCACCAGTTCAGCCTCAATGATGAGAGCAGATAAAACAAAAGGGAAAACCTTAACAATCAAAGATAAAAGAGAGAATTATCATTGTCATTGTCAATAACTATATAAAGGTGGGTAATCTATTATATTATTGTTATTTTAAATATTGTGATTATTATTTTTAATGTTTTTATTTAAATTTTTTTATTAGAGTTTAATATATTTTATTATCTATTATTTGATCAACTATTCTCACTTAGTAAAATGGTGACAAGGAACCGACCTTGTAATGATGAAACCAGTTCAAGTGGATGGGCCATAACCAGCTGTACGAATAAGGACTACTTAAAATTAAGGTAAAGAGTGCGGATTTTTATATTTAATAAATTTTGAAAAATATAAAATAAAATCGTCAGAATAAAATAAATAAAAATCTAAAATATATAATAATTTAAAATTTTCAAATCATCTACTTAGCACCTTTGACGCTAAGTGTATAATTTTTTTTTAAATCTTTCGATGTTTAGTAATTATATGAGTTTTGATTATATCTAAATTTAGATATTAACTCAATAACAATCGGGCGTCTCTCTTCAAAATTCTAATCCCTGATATGTTGTGATTGCCAACGACCGTCTCCTTTCACTTATACTTCAAGATTTTCGACAAGAGTTTAAGGAGCTTCGAAAATCCACCCCCTAATGATTTAAAAACACGAAGGGTTTCCAACCGTGGAAGTGGAGGGCACAAGGGTCCCACACCATGGACCCCAAAATGGTCCCACTAAAGGAGATGTTGTCGGCTGGCAGACACCTAAGGTAGCACCGAGAAGGACCATTACAGGCATTTGTGGATTACCGTTCCCTCTCACGTACGGTTGGCATCAAATTATCCCACACACAGGACTTCACCCTGTATCCATCTCCACTCAATTTTGTCACACATTATCCTTAGCCTACACCAAGAGAAATATCAAGATCACCATAGTTGCTTTACCCTGGGACAGGCATCGATCGAGTCGAATCGAGACAAATCCTTGGTCTCGGCCTTTAGCAGACAACGATATAGCCTAAACGGAGACGGTGTCTTAGTCTCCCTTGTGATCATGCCTCAGTTCTCCACAACATTCAGGTAGACAAAACCAAGCTGTTTAATGCTACGTTTTTAACTTATTTATTGATCGGATTGGCAAAGGATACTTGTTCTGGCTTTATTTTTATACCCTTTTTTGGTTTCCATCTGAAGTAAAAAGCATGAAGGGTTTGCAGCATTTCTTCTCTTTCACTTCATTGTACATAGCAGCAGAAGAAAGTCCCCATTTTAGAACACCTTGAGCTAAATCAGGTAACCCTGCAAACCCATTTCTATTTTTGTTTATTATTCTTGATTTTCCTTGTAATTTTCTATCTGGGTTTTTGCTTGAGCATGCATTGGTTAATTCATATCATATCTTAAGTTCCTCCATCAATGCTGTGAATCTCAGCCATTAGAATAAGATATTATCCCTTTTCCATATTCCATTCCAAGATCATAACTTGAAAGCTGACCTTCAACTGCATTTATGAATCCCTTTTACAACTGAAAAAAAAGAATACACTTTTAAACATTCACGTCAATAATATGCTCAACTTCATGATCATTGGACCACTTTGGAATAAATTGGAGGAAAGGGTTGTTGGTGATATTTTCGTGAAAATCACAAAGGGCAGTTCGGCTGCAGATTTTTTTAGTTGTGGTGCAGATTGCAGATTTCAAACCCCAATTATTACAAACATATGATCTGCAATGTTTGAAAGTCGTCGGCGACTATGGTTAAAGGCACCAATAATAGCCATACACATATATTCTATTCCTTCTTTCAGCTTTTTCCTCTTTACTTTCTTTGTGTAAAGTTGGGGGATAAATTTCGAAACTTGACGTCTTTTGATCGTACCATAAACATGCGCACCTAGAATTATCCGTAAAGTTAGCAGACATTATAAATGGTAGTAATTGAGTGGCGTACGATGTTGTGTATAAACTAGTTTTGGATAAAATAAACCTGGGGGCGTACAGATGAAAAGGTAAAACATTTTGGTGTAGAAATGATGAGGATTGAGAACGAAGGTCATAGGTGGGAGCAGGCTTGGCACGTGGCTGCTGCTGCCTTTCTCATTGTTCGCTGGCAGGCGAAAAATGCACTTCAAGCCTAAGGCTTTAGCCTTTAAACCATATGTACTTATATATATATATGTAATATACACATATACAGGTTGAATTTTCCGATGAATGGTTGGCAGTTGGTGTCGGATTTTCAGGTGTTTGTCTCAAGAAACATTCTTTCTTTCTGTTTAGAGTAACATAGTGAACCGAAAAATTTATGTTTGCATGTCTAAATCAAATGGTGTCTGGAATTCAGATTATTTGATCTGTTTGGTTTCCTTCACTTGACAGCTTGGGGTTGCTTGGTTGGGTAGTTTTGGAGCAGGAAATTGGTGGTCCGGTTTGGTGCACCAAGAAACGAGCTTTATTGGTTCCCATCATGTTAATTTGTAGCTGGTGAAAACAAAATTCAAGGGAAAACACACACAAAATCCAGACATGAAGTTTATGAAACTTGGATCTCGACCGGACACCTTCTACAATGTTGAGGCTGTAAGGTATACAGAGTTGCAGACATACGCAACTTTCCTTTTTTGTTCTTTTCTTAGAAAGATTCCATGATTTTCTTTTCTTGATTCAGGTCTGTCTCTTCTGATGTTTCTAGTGACCTTATAGTTCATGTGAAAGGAAGTAGATATTTGCTTCATAAGGTAAATTTTTTCAGATTGTTGTGATTCAAGTCAATCTCTTTTTTTTCTTTTCTTACATTGATTCTTTAATTCATTGTACAAGCAGTTTCCTTTGCTGTCAAAGTGTTTGAGGCTGCAAAGGATATGTTCTGAATCCCCTGAAACATTGCAACGACAAATAATTCAATTACCTGATTTCCCGGGCGGGATTGAGGCTTTCGAGCTTTGTGCTAAGTTCTGTTATGGCATTGCAATCACCCTCAGCGCCTGCAACATTGTCGAGGTCCGATGTGCTGCTGAATATCTGCAAATGACGGATGATGCGGAGAAAGGGAACTTGGTTTACAAAGTTGAAGCTTTCTTCAGTTCCTGCATCCTACATGGTTGGAAAGACGCTATTGTGACCCTGCAAAGCACCAAGGCCTTCCCTTTATGGTCTGAAAACCTCGGGATTACAAGCAGGTGCATAGAATCGATTGCATCGAAAGTTTCAACACACCCTGCGAAGGTGAGCTTGATACATAGTCATTCGAGAAGGGTTCGGGATGAGATATCATGTAATGGAGCCAATAGCCAGCGGCATGGATCGACAATCAAAGGTTGGTGGGCTGAGGACATTGCTGAGTTGAGTATTGACTTGTACTGGAGAACCATGATAGCTATTAAATCTAGTGGGAAAATACCCTCTAATCTTATCGGCGAAGCATTGCAAGTCTATGCATCTCGATGGCTACCGAACATATCGGTGAAGGTAAAAGCTAACAAAGCAGCAGCAGCAGCATCAAGCTTGGATTCAGACTCGACTAATGAGGTTAATTCGAAGCATAGGCTGCTGTTGGAATCCATAGTAAGCTTACTCCCATCAGAAAAAGGCGCTGCTTCTTGCAGTTTTCTACTTAAGCTCTTGAAAGCAGCCAACATTCTTAATGCTTCATCTTCTTCGAAAATGGAATTGGCTCGAAGAATAGCACTTCAATTAGAGGAGGCAAGAGTCAGTGATCTGTTAATACCTTGTTTGTCACACTCGACCAATACCCTCTATGATGTCGACATGGTTCAGACCATTTTGGAGCAATTCATGTCACAAGGACAGAGCCCTCCAACGAGCCCTCCAAGATCCAAGCTGGGGACTGAGAGGAGGAGAAGGTCACGATCCGCCGAGATTGTCGATATCGAGCTTCTGGAAGCTAGGAGATCTTCTTCTGCATCACACAGTTCCAAACTAAAAGTAGCTATAATTGTAGATGGATATCTCCAAGAGATTGCCAGAGACATAAATCTATCTCTGTCGAAATTCATTGCAATAGCTGAAACAGTCCCGAATTTCTCACGTCCTGACCATGACGATCTCTACCGAGCCATCGACATTTATCTCAAGGTAAATACAAACTGGTTTTCTAGCCTCATTAGTTTACCATATAATAGTAATCAATATCATCTCTGTCAACATTACCAATGAAGGTGCATATTCAATTAGTTTGTTGTTTATGTACATTCAGGCACACCCGGACCTAAACAAGAGCGAAAGGAAAAAGCTATGCCGAATCCTCGATTGCAAAAGGCTGTCGGTAGAAGCCTGCATGCATGCTGCTCAAAATGAAAAGCTTCCACTTAGAGTGGTGGTACAAGTTCTATTCTTCGAGCAAGCTCGAGCAGCCGCAACGGGGATCAAAATGTCCGAGCTCCCTAGCAACATAAAGGCACTTTTAGCGTCTCATAACCTCAATCCATCTAAGCCTCCAGGGCCTTTTAGCACTAGTACTACCACTAGCAACATTCCAGCAGATGACCAATGGAGCATGTCCTGCATTAAGTCCCCGAAGTCCATAATTTCGGCATTACGAACAAAGGCATCTCGAGACGATGATTTGGACGAAAACGGCATGAACCCTGATGGAATGGGAAGACCTTCCATGTTCAAATCTTTCTGTTCCCTTCCCACCAGACCCAAAAGAATGTTCAGTAAGTTGTTGTCCATGAATAGAAATGGCAGTGAAAGAACTTGAGGGAAGTTTTGTTTATTTTGAAGCTACTAGCTAGGGATGCTAATTTTTAAGGGCAAATCATATATATACTCTTTCTCCTTTCTTAATGCCTTTTAATTTTTAGCTAAGAATCAAGATTAAATTTAAGCATGTATCCATGTTTCTTTGTTTGACGCAATAATATTAGGCTAAATCGAGCAGGATCGGACATTTAAACAAAGATAAAACTTATCATTTTGTTGTCGTTTTCAAATACCAGACTCAAATTTTGAATTCTCGTTTAACAAACATCCAACCTTCTTATCACTTAATTCAAGTCATTGTATGGTAAGTTTATTGAGTAAATTATATTAGAGGTCACTCAATTATTAATCAAATTATGATTGGTCACTCAATTATTATAATTTACAATCTGGTCACTCCATTATAATACAATGCAAATAGTAGGGAATTAGGGATAGCATCTGATTTGAAAGTTAAAACATTCATTACGGATTCGATCCGACCTGATCCCAATATATTTTATCATCGAGTCGACTGATATAATAAAAATCATAACTTAATTCTGATATTTTAATTAAAAAATGATTAAACCCCGATCTAGAAAAAAATAATAATAATATTAAATATTATATATAAAAATATAATATAAATATATAAAATATATTAGATCGTGTAAGAAAAATTTTACCTAAATATAAACTTAACCGACTTTATGTTTTCAATAATTTAATCTGACTCAAACTCGATTTTTCAATAAAAATCCTCCCTATTAAATTGGATTAAGACCCGACAAGTTTAGACTATATTATCATCCCTAACAAATAGACATTTAACAAAATTTAGTATAATAATAATTTTAATCCTCAAAATACATATTGTATCAATTTAATTTTAATTTAAAATAATTTAATAAATTTAAATTTTTTATATTTAAAATACACACATGTTGGACGTGTTTACCGGTCAACATTGTCGGCGTTGTATGCTTTGGGCTGGTAGCTGCCCTGCCAAATCGTTGAGGTCCAGCCGTGCAAATCCAGGCTGCCCCCCACGTGGTGTTTTTTACTATGTAAGCATCCCACAAGATTTGTTGATCATCCACCGATGAGACCCCCACTTCAATTGACTGCAGTCCCCAAACAAAGCCAAACAAACCACATTGCATTAAATATTATAATTAATTATTTTATACGTCTGCCATTAAAAAACATACGAGTATTTTAATTTTAGAGTTTAAATTATAGTTTAACGTTTATATTTAAGAATTAAATTTTAAAAATTTTAATTAAAATTTATGAGATTAAAACCTAAATCATACTCGTATCATCATAAAACCTAATTAAAAAATATTTAAAATTATGATAAAATTTTATAACTATTATTATAAACTATATAATTTGGATTTTTTTTTATAAATTTAACTCAAGAAATTAATGTTTTAGATTGGACAAAGACCATAAATAAAAACGCTAAAAATTTAACAAATTATATATACAAACAAATTTAATTATATCTGCGTATTCTATTCATATGTATTATGTATATGCTAGACATATAGCAACTCATTTGTTTAAACCTTATTCTATAGATTCTCCAATAATTGAAGCAAAACCTAGTTTAGGATAATTAAAATAAATTAATATGGCATTGGAAATAACAAAAGCATCTGATTAAGTAAATTGATCCTTATCCTATCATCCTTTGCTCGCATGATTTACCCCCAGTGTTACCTTTGTCTCCTTCCATGACACAAGTGGAGAAACAGACAGACCTAACAAACAAGACAACAGTTAGAAACTAAAACAAAATGATTACAGACAGGGAAAGACAGATGACAAATGAGCCAACGTTGTTGAATGAAGCAAAGAAATGATAAGGATTATTTTAGTGTAAGGTGTCATGTTTTCTTATACCATTTATTAAAAAAACATTTAAAAATTAAATTTTAAACTATAATCTTAAGTTTTACGTCTAAAATCCTATTAACATGGTCAGAACAAACGATTTTCATCTTCGAGTTTTTATGTGGTGTACAATAATAGCATTAAGTTTGTCAGACGTGTTAAGACATGATTGCTTCAATCTCAGAGCTCTGATCCCGAGAAATGATTCGTTTTTTTATACAAAATCATATCCAGATTACGTGAGCTCCAACCTTGTCCAATTTTTTCAACAATGGCTGCCTTGGATTTGGATTCATGCTATCCGCCTCACATTCTTCAACTATATCCTCTTGATTTACTGTACGTAAATCTTTCGTACTGCTGCTGAATTTAAGGATAGACACAAATAATCCGACAAACGGAAAGTCGGAAATAAAAGAAAGTAACAACGATTCTTGTAGTAACGTTAAAGGAAATGAAAATAATCTAAACCGTGGAAACGAGTTTGTAGAACCCCTAAGTGCATGGCAATAGTCTAATAGTTGAAAGCGTCACTAGTTTGGAGAGCAATTGTATCTATTTTTTCAGAAAAAAAAATATATTTTATTTTAATAGTATTAATTTTTAAATAATAGTTTAATGTATAAAAAAATAAAGTCAGTACACCCATCTTTAAAAAAATACATTCGATTTTATTCTTAAATTTTTAAATCTGTAGTTTCGAATTTTGTTTTTCCTATTTTGTTACCCTTGGGAAAGGGTTAACCTTTAACTATGCGTTTGACAACTTTTGGTGTAAGATATTAACCCTAGTTAGATGTTGACTTGCATGTGTCATTCATTACCACGCATGAACATGAACAGTTCTTAAAATTAAAAACTGCCTATGATGGTTTGTAAGCACATTGGAAATCAAACATAATACGAATTTCGGAGATGAATCATAAAATGAACGTAGAAGAAATGTAAAAAAATCATATCACTTCACTGAAAATCGGATGATTTAGATTTTCTCTGTTAAATTTGCAGCAAGAATCCAGAAAGAAGTCAAGAACTATGCTATACATAGAAACATGAAAGAACACTAAAACAAGCTAAAGATCTCCATGTTATTTATGTACATAAACTTGAAATGATCATCACTACAAAGTACCCTAAAACAGATAAAAATACATAGAGAAAAAATGAAGGGAAGTTAAGAAAACAAACAAGCTTAGGTTCGCTGGAAAATCAGTAAATTAATTAGCCCTTTCCCTTATAAATACAGACTCCAAATCCGGGGGAGTGAAGAACTCTCTTCCACTTGTTCTTCCATAGCTATTATTACACTTGAACGAAGCTTTTGGCTTCCTCGGAGCAGGTGGTGGACACTTGAATAGAGTTCGAATCCTGGCTTCTTCTCCGGTTGGTGTCGTCGGACACGATGAAGAATCATCGTCGTCAACATCGATGCCTTTCTTCAATGGAGGATCGTTTGGTTTTGTGTTTATAGGCTTCAGTGGAGCTCGTATGGAAATCATGGTCAAGACCCATTTCTGGCTTTCGGATTCTGATCCGTCGTCCAGTTTTGGCTTCCTTGAAAACCCCATTTCGTAGGATCAGAAATTGAATTTTACCGGCGAGTTTCCGCTACAATTATAGCTATGCAGGAATTAGGAAAGAATAAGGGAATAAAGAAGAAGGAATAAAGGAAGATGGGTTTTTTTCTTCTGCTTTGCTTTCTTTTCTTTTCCTTTTGTGGAGGGAATCGAGAGGAAAGCAGGAGGAAAGTGGAGGAAATGGAAAGGAACAGGGAGGTTTTGGGTTAGCAAGAAAGGAAGAAAGTGAAGGCCATAGACTATGGAAAATGAGATAGAAGGTAAAATGTTTGCAGTCAAATGCAAAGGGCTTTAAATAAACAAAAAAAGTTAGTATAAAAATTTTATTGAAAAATGTGGGTGGAATTGTCTTATCAGTAGGGATGACATCCGGGTCGAGATAATAATTTTTGAGTTAGTTAAAATAAAAAGTCGTATTTTATAATTTAAATTTTATTTAAAATTTTTAATTTATTTTATTTTAATTTGATCGAATGTTTTTAATTTTAATTATAAATATTTATAATGTTATTATATCAATTAATTTTATTTTAAAAAAATATCATATACAACATGTATATTTTTAATATTTATATCAAATATAAATATGAGAGTCGACTTAAACCGAAAATGATTGAGTAATTATTAAACCAATATTCTGTTTTATAACCAAAATTTTTCAGTTGAATTGAATTTATAAAATTTTAATTTAAATCAAGACGAATATTTTTATATCAATTGAATCAAATAATTTAATTTTCAGTCGAGTTCTCTCCACTTAATTATTAGTTTACTAAATTATGGATTTAATTCATATCGTTTATACTTGTTAAATCAAAATTTGAAAAAATTATAAGGTGAACCCTTTTTATCACGTTATTTATGGTCTCAATTAATTAGGATCATTGATCTTAATTTTTTTCAAGTGAATCATCATCTCTTTCTTACATGGACTTAATAGATAGATAATTATTAGGTGGTTATTTAAAAATTAACGATCCTGATTGCTTGAACCATGAATAACATGATAAACAGATTCACCTAATAATCTCTCTAAAATTTTATAGTATTGATTATATTACGTGTAAGTAGTAAATTTGACTTTATTTCCCAATTTAATTATATTATAACTCATGTTAAAATTTGAAAACACAAAAAAAATAACAATTAGAATTAATTAAATTAAACTAAATTAAAAGAATTACAATTCTAATACTTCTATAAACTAATAGTAATATTTGCCACGTGCAATGTTTATAATACCAATCAAAACTCAAAAAAGAGAACCCGAGGCAACTCGTGACATAAGCATAAAAGGGTGAAAAAAGTACGTATAATTTATATAATAATTCTTATTTTAAAAGGAGAGGTAATGGGCCAAAAGCCCAAACAAGTGAAAATATCTGACCGCGGGCAGCCTGGGAGAAATTACAAAAGAGGGATTTGACTTGGGATTTTGGCGCCAAATTGTGTGGCATGGACGTTGCATTTTCAACCATATGCTTCTTTGATTGAATTCTTTGAAGAGGCTTTCACAAAAGGAAGCTTTCCCTTTTCCTTTTTTGGGTTGGATAATTAAAAAGAAAGGAAACAATTAAAGACATTTGTTTCGAATCTAAAATCTAAAAACGTCAAAATAGTTAAAATATCAAAATAACTGTTATATTTTCGAGACTCATTAAGGATTTTTTAGCAAGAATATTCGTCTTTTTTATACTATCACTTCGATAAAAACGTAAAAATTTTAACATCAAAAAATATATCGTCGATTACCGTCAGAAGAGACGACTGTCCGAACCGGCCATCGAAAGGAACTAACCAACTTACAAACAGATCCCTAAACAACAAAAGTGGAGGTTACTGGTTGTAATAAAGATCAAGCTGATTTTTTTGCATGTAATTGATTGAAGTTTGTGTTCTTAGTTGGGTAGAATTTTCCCTCCCGTTTAGTTCAGTATAATTTCTTTGGATCTTAAGCCCGTTCTCTTGAGCCGGAAACCTGTTTTAGTGGACTGGTGGGATACGGATGGGCCTTTTTTATTTGCGTCATAATTCTTTTGGGTAAATTACATGGTTCGACTCCTTTTTGTGGACTATTTCATTTTGATCACCTGTTTTGGAAAAGTTTTGTTTTGATCACTTATGGAGTAATGTTATCAACTTATTATAAGGATTCTTTTTAATATGATATCTCAAAGTTCATTTTGGAAAGTAAGAGCTTTGACTCTAGTTTTATGGTTTTGTTGGATATATAGATCGTTTTTATTTGAAAAAATAAGATATTTAAAGTTTATTTTAAAATTTAACTCAATTTTTATCGTGCAAGTTAAAGAATGTCACTTACAGGTTACACATAACGAGTTGAGGGAAGAATGTCATATACAAATAACGTTCTTTATTTTTTTATATATTTTTTATAAAATTTAAATAAAAATACTACTTACACATGACGTTATCTTATCTATATTATAAAAGTTAATCTAAATTCTTGAACGTAGATAAAAATTACTTATACTTTAGAATAAAATTTTAGTTTGGATTAAATATTTTCCCTCAATGGAAAAAACAGTGAAGATAAAGTTACTGGCGCGTGAGAATTAACCAAAGTAAAAAAAATTGCAAAAGTGACGCCGTTTTTGCAAAATCTAAAGTAATATTTCCTGAAGAAGGCAGACAAGTACAGGAAGGAAGCTCAGGTCATCGTTCTCCCATTTCCCATGATATCATGATTCGGCTTCAACAAACTCCTCCAACTTTACACTTACCTTCGTTTGATCTCTGCTCTCGGACCGATCACCGGCTCTGATTCAATCAGATCTTCAACAAAATCAGTCAAATTCAAATAGATTATTAACCAAAAGAATAAGGAAATGGCGGGGGCCGCATCGGCACTGTTTCTTCTAGATATAAAGGGCCGCGTCCTCGTGTGGCGTGACTACCGTGGCGATGTCTCCGCCGCACAGGCTGAACGCTTTTTCACGAAACTCATCGAGAAAGAGGTTCGTCTTTTCTCTCTTTGGATATTTGAATTCTCATCATTTCGATTTTAATATTTGTTTTCCGGTTTAGGATAGATCGGATGTTATTGTGTTAATTGGTTTAATTATTTTATTAAAAAAAATGTTTGAATTTGTCTATTTGCATTTCGAATCAGTTTTTAATTTTATTGAGGATGGAATGATTAGCGTATTGTTGAATTTCTTTCATTTCGATTTTCGGTCTCAGGGAGATCCGCAGTCACAAGATCCAGTGGTGTACGATAATGGTGTAACTTACATGTTTGTACAACACAGCAACGTCTACTTGTTGACCGCGACGAGACAGAATTGCAATGCCGCCAGTCTTCTTTTCTTCCTGCACCGTGTTGTTGATGTAAGCGCAATTCGGTAATAATTGTTTCTTACCTTTTTTATGATCAATATTTTCATTTGCATTGAGTTGTTTACCTTTGCTGTCTCTATTGATGGTCTATGATCTTGGATTCTTTCTTTCGATCTGAATTATTTTCCAGGTTTTTAAGCATTATTTTGAGGAGTTAGAGGAGGAATCACTTAGGGATAACTTTGTTGTAGTGGTATGTGGTAATCAAACTCATTTCCTTGTAGGTTAAATAGTTCTAGCACTGGTTGTTAGATGGTATTGATTTGTAATTGTAACTAATATTGTTTGTAATTGGCTGTTTGTTATGCCTTGGCAGTATGAGTTACTTGATGAGATTATGGATTTCGGTTACCCTCAATACACTGAAGCAAAAATACTTAGTGAATTTATTAAGACTGATGCATATAGGATGGAAGTTACGCAGAGGCCTCCGATGGCTGTTACGAATGCGGTCTCTTGGCGGAGTGAAGGAATAAACTACAAGAAGAATGAAGTAGGTGACTCATTTTTTATGTTCATTCTTTTGAGTCATATATCAATGTCTTCTCCTTATGTTTTAGACACTAGATTATGAAGATTTATTCTCTATTTCAGGTTTTCTTGGATGTGGTTGAAAGCGTGAACATCCTTGTCAACAGCAATGGACAAATAATAAGGTCTGATGTGGTTGGGGCATTGAAGATGAGAACTTATTTGAGGTATGTTTTCTGATAGTTTTAAAATTTGTGGTATGTCTTAAGGGAACATACTCTATCTCAAATTCCACTGTCTTTACTTAAGAATGTACGTGATTTTTTTAACAGATTAATTGCATGTCTAATAAAATGGCAGTTCTAAGTAACTTGACTAGTGTAGAAAAACTCATATTCAACCACTTTGTAATTTTGCAAGTTGAAATCAATAGGTTGATGCATGTGAATTTCATTTTCAGGGTGGTGGGTGGAAGATCCACAGTCATATATATGTAGAGACTTAAATCAATAATAATGAGGCATCTTTTGTGGGTCAAAGCTGACAGTACCTTGGAAGTTGGGTGTCGCCCTTCAAAGTATTGTCTGTTTTGACCTATTTTTATATGCTATTATAGATCTCATAATTTCTCAATGTTGGATTGTAGGCGTTACAAAGTGAGAAATGGTCTCTCCATCTCTGTTTTGCCCCCTTGTAGACAAAAACTTTCATTTGAAAATTCTGTTTGCAATGTCATTCATGCGTGTTATATTGAAGCTCTGAAAATTCCAGTGTCTTCATGCATGCCTTTTCTGTCTATCCCTTGTTATAGGCAGCTCAAACCTTCACGCATGCAGGCATGGTCCTGAGAATTTATTTGTCTTGATGTTTATGAAAAAATATCTTTTCATTTTGGAAGTCCTTTTTGAAGCTATAGCTGTCTTTTTATTTATTTGATTCCAATTTTATGTGTTTCAGTGGTATGCCCGAGTGTAAGCTTGGTCTAAATGATAGAGTATTGCTTGAGGCACAAGGCCGAGCGACAAAGGGGAAGGCAATTGATTTGGAGGATATAAAGTTTCATCAGTATGTACTTAACATTTTTTCTACTTGAAATTTCTTTGGCTTTGGTTGCAACTGCCACTGAATCTGATTTGCAAATTTTCCTGATTCCCTCCCATTAACGGTGTGCTATAGGTGTGTGCGTCTGGCTCGATTCGAAAATGACAGGACTATCTCCTTCATACCTCCCGATGGGTCCTTTGATCTCATGACATATAGACTTAGTACTCAGGTGGACCATTACATCTGAATTCTCTTTCTCCCTTATTTCTTTCTGCCAATCAGTTATTTCTTGGCAAATAGTAATGATGATTATTTATTTCCCCCTTTTCAGGTAAAGCCTCTCATTTGGGTGGAAGCTCAAGTTGAAAAGCATTCAAGAAGCCGTATCGAGGTTATGGTAAAGGCTAGAAGTCAGTACAAGGAGCGTAGGTATTGGGTTTCTGTCCCTATTCCTATCCATTAGTCTCTTCATTTAATTTCAAGTATATCAGGTGAGCTTATGTTACGGTTAGATTAGTAAGTGTTCACAAAGACATAATGCTTCTTTACAGTACTGCTACAAACGTTGAGATTGCGGTGCCTGTGCCTGCTGATGCTTCCAGTCCAAATATTCGGACATCAATGGGTTCTGCAGCATATGCACCTGAAAATGATGCACTAATGTGGAAAATAAGATCTTTCCCTGGTGGCAAGGTATCATCTACCTACTACAGACTTTATTAAAAGCTCTCTGTGTAGCCATGGCACTAATGATTTTGAAATCCATAACACTAGGAGTATATGTTGAGAGCCGAGTTCACTCTTCCTAGCATAACAGATGAAGAGGCAGCTCCAGAGAGGAAAACTCCTATACGTGTGAAGTTTGAGATTCCGTATTTTACTGTTTCCGGGATACAGGCATGCCCTTCAGATGCTTTTTTATTTTAATTCTTACGTTCATCTTAACTCTCTTATCAGTCTTGTGTTCTTCCACATGATCTTTGCTCAAAGGGATAATGTTATTAGTAGTTTCAGCACGTTTTAACAGAAACCATCCTCGAACCGCTGAATTTGCAATGTTTGTGTTTCTCTAGTTAATTCTTCTGACACACAAACCGGGGGGGTTGTAGGTCCGTTATCTGAAGATCATTGAGAAAAGTGGTTACCAGGCTCTTCCATGGGTACGGTACATCACCATGGCCGGCGAGTACGAACTAAGACTTCTTCAATAACCATCATTACTTCGTGTCGAGATTTCCAGTTCACCATGTTTGTGAGTGGTAAGTCGTAGAGACATCATTTTTTCTCCTATCAAACTAGAAATTGAATACTGTGATTTTTTTCCCCCCTTTTTGGATGATTTCTTTTTTTTTTTTGGCATAGGGCAGTTGGGAATTCTTTTGAAGCAAGCTAAGCTAATATGACCTGTCGAGGGATCATGACATCAAAGAAATATTAGGGTCTTGAAACAAATTTCCATTTGAAATGTGGGGAATATAATTAGTGTTTAAAATTGTTAAAATGTCTTGTTCTTTATAACATAGACAGTGTTGGGGGCTTGTAATTTTCTTTCTGGATTACACATTAGTCTACATAATTACTCTTTAAAAATTAAAATTTATATTCATTAATATTAACTCTAAACTTTTAAAATTTTACAAATTCAATCTCTGATCCCTCAAATGAAAGGTTTATATTAGACATTTAGACTACGCATTATATGTATTGAATTATTTTTCCTTATAATTTATCTTAAAACAAATCTTCATATTTATTTTAATTTCACCACCGGTACATTGTTACGATATGATATGTTTTTAAGAAATCTCACAGTTGATACAAGTACCTTGTATTTCCTTATTTGCCTTATTGATTTAAACTCATTCTATTTTCTTGTCTCAATCCACTATTTTATTTGCAACAGCAAAATTTATAAATTTAATTTTATTAAAAATATTTATCTGGATTGAATGAGAAAGTTCATTATTTAAATTTTGTTTAACAGTTTTTTCATCAGTTTTAAAAAAGTTTTACAATGAGCTACTTTTAATGTCTTCGTTTTTTTGTTATTTTACTCTCAAATATTGTATTTAAAGGGAACTAAAAATTTTAACTTTTAAACGCGATTAGTTAAATATATAGAATTCGATACCAACGAAACCTCAAAATGCTTAAAAGAATATAATTTAAAATACTGTTATTAAGGTTAATTATTGAATGGTTTAGTTTGGTTTGGATGGTGGTCTTCTAAACTGACGTGGCAATCAGACGGGCTTAGATAGCACGTGGATACCACACCATGTGAAATGCACACACCAGTGAGGAGATAAAAGGTACTCTAATGAGTAAGCGTGATCTTGTACGCGTACAACACGCGTACAAGGGAGAAAAACCATCTAATCTCAAAGTCCATCTTTATTCTTCAGTTTCTCTTTGGCTTTCGAACGTTGTTTTCACGCCGTCTTCATCAGACCGGCATCTCGAGCCGCCGATTTCTCTTCTTGTCGTCGCCGCATCGTAAATCTCTTTTCAATGTCGTCCATTTTTTTTCCTGTAAGTCTCATTATCTTGCTCCCCTTTACACTCTCACGCTCAGTGTTATAATCGCCATGGGTTTTGTTTTTAGATTTTACGGTAACGGAAGAGAAAAACCACATATCTCCCACTCTTGATGATGGCAAGAAGAAAAGGAAGCGAAAGCGAAACAGAGTTAAGAATTCGGAGCCCCAACACTCTGATAAAGAAGGAGAAGAAGCAAATGATGAATTTGATGAAGATGAAGCACAAGCGAGAGAAGTTGAAGTTGTCGTTAAAAAGAAAGGGAAGAAGAAGAAAAATAAGAGGGTGAAGGGCGAAGATGATGAGAAAAAAGCAGGAAAGGACCCCGACGATGGAGAAAAAGAAATTGGGACTAATGATGAAGAAAGAGAGAAGGAAGAGGAGAAAATACAGAGTGGGGGAAGTGGGATAATGAGCACTGAGTCGTTTGAGTCCTTAGGATTGTCTGAGCCAACTTTTAAGGCTATTAAAGAAATGGGGTTTCAGTATATGACTCAGGTATCCCCTGTTTTCCCCTAATTTTGTTTCAGTTCAATTATTTGTATATTGTTTAGTTGTCTACTTGTGTGCGTCTGTTGTTGGTTCAGTTCAATTCAGAGTTCAGTGATATATGATTGTTCAATTCAGAGGATCTTCTCAAATACCACTCTCAAACCCTGGATTAGTCATGGGTGGTTCATCCAGAAGAGGAGAAGCGGAGCGGATTGTGAAGGGAGTAAATTTGTTAGTGGCTACTCCCGGTCGGCTTCTTGACCATCTTCAAAATACGAAGGGTTTCATTTATAAAAATCTGAAGGTAACTTTAATATTTCTGAACTTCTGTAATATGTTTGTTTTGTTTTCATTTTTTCCTGGCTGACATTGTTGTTTGTAATTTTATCTGATTTAGATTTATAATCTATTTAGTTAAACTCAATTTCCTTGATTTTAATTTCTTCTTGCATAGTTGATTAGTACTTTGAGACCGAATTGTAAACCAGAATGCATGGTATTTTAGGAAGGCACTTTTATGACTTAAAAGTATATTGTCCATCTCTTTCATATACTTCTTTCTTTAGATGCAACAGATATGTGACATGACCGGAAATCATCATGCTACTTGTTTGTTCATTTTTACTTCATAAAAAACAAGCAAGTTCTTCCATATAAATTCCCTTGTACTGGGGTTATGATATACTGGGTAAGCCTACTGAAGTTTTCCTTGTTCGAATGTACCTCTCCAATAACAGATTGACCTCAAATAATTGTGTTTCTACTTTTTATGTATTTAACAGATAACTGAATGGTCAAGGGGTGATCTTTGTTTTAAATATCAAATCATGATGCAATTGTTGGAAGACAAATTTTTGTAGTTATTATGATTTGATTGTTTTAGTTAGTATTCTCTAACCAATGTTTATTTTGAATTTATTTCTGGTGAGTTGTTATTTCACTCATAATCCAATTTAGATATGCATTAGGTTACAGTTAATTCATGCAGATAATGTGAAAACCCTCTAAGAAGATTAAACTGGATTCAGATTTGTTGTTATACATCATGCAAATTATTTTTTTTTGAGAAATTCTGTATTTGCAGTGTCTCATGATTGATGAAGCCGACGGGATATTGGAAGCAAATTTTGAGGAAGAAATGAAACAAATTATTAAGTATCTTCTTAAGGTGAATCTCTTAGCCGTCTATATTGTAGATTATACTCATACGATGAATTTATAACTTTGAATTATGCCAATAAACTCATCTCTATGATTTTTGAAACTGAAATTGATGAAACCAAAATAGTGGTAGTAACGGTTTTATGCAATGATATTGCATTTGAATGTTCAAATATATTTTGCAAAGTAGTACACGGGTTAATAAGCTTAGCTTTCTGAAGACGAAAGTACAGTTGCTCAACTTTTCTCAAAATTGTGAATGACAACCAAGACAATTGGAGTAATGTTGGGTATTTAATGTAATGTTCTTTAAAAGATGAATGGAAGGGGTTTGAACTATAGAATGTATGTTTCAATTTCCAGAAGTTTAATGTATAAACAGGAGTATAAGACTTTGTTCTTTTGAAAAATACTTGCTAGCATATATATTGTTGGTTGTAATTGCAACCAGTAATAAATTATTTCAAAAATGTTAGCAGGCTCACAAACTTTGGTGCATTTCTCTACTCTGTAATTGTGACAAATGGTGCTAGGAGATTGCTAATTATGACATAACTTTAGGCATCAATGAGTCTTAGATTTGCCAACTTCTATGGTGTTTAAAGCTTACTATAAGCCTATTTTATGTGCAGGAAAACAGACAAACTGCTTTATTTTCAGCTACCCAAACTAAGAAGGTTTGTCCTTCACTCTTGATTTTTTTACCATTTTACCTTGAGAAATACTAGTAATCACATGTATCCTAGCTTTTCTTCAGAAAGTTGTTTAACTAGGGTAGTTTCTCTTACGTAGAAAATTGACAGTGTCTTTTCTTTTTGAAGTGAAAATCTGGGTTTTATTGTGTGACCAAATTTGCAGGTTGAGGACCTTGCTCGTTTGTCGTTTCAGACAACACCTATTTATATTGACGTAGATGATGGGAGAAAGAAGGTAGGGTCAGTGTGAATTTAATCTATCGGTGCACTAGTGGCTTATCCTTTTAACTTAACAAGAAACTTTCATCACTATAGGTCACCAATGAAGGATTGCAGCAAGGCTATTGTGTTGTGCATAGTTCCAAAAGATTTATCCTTTTTATTCATTTTTGAAGAGGAACCTGTCCAAGAAAGTGATGGTCTTTTTCTCTTCATGCAACTCAGTCAAGTTTCATGCCGAACTTCTTAGATATTTTCATGTGAATTGCCTTGATATCCATGGAAAGCAGAAGCAGCAGAAGCGAACCTCTACCTTCCTCGTGGACTTGATATTCCTGCTGTGGTATGTTGCTAGTTTTAATTGGGTTGCCTATGGGTGACTTTCTGTTTATGTTTTCTGCTTTTTGTTGGAACTGTAATATAATATTTGTGTAGCTATGGTTTAAGCTTAACTGACTATCGTTTAGGTATTTTCCCCATTTTAATAAAAATTGTGTACATGGTTGTGTATAGGTTAATCTTGAGTACTTCAATTTTTTAAATTTGAGAAAGAATCATTTTAATTGAAATATTTTCCTTTCTATTCCTATGTGTAGGATTGGATTGTGCAGCATGATCCTCCTGATGAGCCCAAGGTGCATGCTTTTTATATATATTTGCTATTTGTTTATTTTACTGTTTCCTATCCATGTTGAGTAAACATTTTTCTTTGGAATGTTGCTTTCAGGAATATATTCATAGGGTTGGTCGAACTGCCCGTGGCGAAGGTGCAAAAGGAAATGCTCTACTTTTCCTGATCCCTGAGGAACTGCAATTTCTTCGCTATCTAAAGGTGCATTATTTTGTTGAATGACCTGTTTTCATAGTGAGGAAGGAAGTAGGGGCAAGGGAGATATCGACATATGGGGATATGACTTTTCAATTGCCCACTAAATACATTGGAAACTTAAAAAATGAATGTACCCATATAAAATATATTCCCTTATCCAACACTAACACCCAAGTTTGAATAACATAGGGATGTGGACCTTAATATGTTATTGCAAGGGGTTGGAGTATGTAAAACAAGACCTCTAGAAATTGCTTTCTTTCTTTCTTCTCTATATGTTTCTAATGACAGGCTGCAAAAGTCCCGGTTAAGGAATACGAATTTGATGAGAAAAAGCTGGCGAATGTTCAGTCTCATCTGGTATCCTTTTTGCTTTGTTCCATGTCAGTGTTTTGAACTAACAAAGTTCGGAGGAGCTTAAGAGTGTTTGCTTGGAATGTTGCAGGAGAAATTGGTGTCGAACAACTATTATCTAAACAAGTCGGCTAAAGATGCATATCGATCTTACATTCTAGCATACAATTCGCACTCGATGAAAGATACGCCTTGATCTTCAGGTACTCCCTTTCTTCCAGCTTCTTGAACTGGAATCTCTACTCAATTCTCTGCAAATCATTTTGGAATGTGTTTGAATCTTAAATTGATTATCGACTGGTGATAGAATATCAAAACACTGAAGTTACTCTTAGTAACGTGAATCTATGTTTTTGATTAGTCTGTTGCTGCATCCTTCTGTTTTTCATGCCCTCCGAAGGTTAATCTGAACATCGACAGCAATGCATCTAAATTTAGAAAGAAAATGGGAAAAGTTGGAGGAACACGAAACCATTTCAGTGAAAGCAACCCCGCCAATTTGTAAGGTATTAGTTAAGGTATGATTCAGAGGCACCATATCATATATAGGATTACTTGCAGAAGCTGTTAATTAATCTTTTAGTCGTGTCTAAAACTCAATTTTTAAAATATTTTTAGAGAATGACAATAAATGATTAGCATTATTTTTTATTTTTTATCCGATTATCTTCATATTTTTTTTATTATTTGTTTTATTTATTTATTTATCTTTATTTAACAGTCGAAAAATATATTTTTTATGTATTAATGATGCTCATTGATTCTCATCGTTAGTATACTCGTTGAACATTGTAAAATTTTCTGATTTTAATAGTTTAGAGGTAAATATAAGTACTAATGGTACGTAGATTTTTTTTAATCATTTGAAAAAACATTTCAAAGGCGATTATAACTATATTAATATTGAAAAGAACATTAAATTTACTAGTTTTCATGTGAAAAACTAGTATTATATACATGTATATATACATAGATATTAGTATTATGCGTAAATAATGACATGTCTTAACTCGAATAAAATTATTCGTTTAATCTGTTTTGTAAGCTTGATTTAATCTTAAAAAATTCTATATACAATCTTATGCAGAAGCGACCTTCTCAACGTTAAGAGAAAGTAACATTTTATTTCCGTAAATTTTATCCCAAATGGGGGTTGGATTATTATCCAAAATTTGGATTTCAGGGGAAAATCATAGCTGTTGGATGGGGGTCTTCTAAACTGACGTGGCAATCAGACGGGCTTAGATAGCACGCGGATACCACACCATGTGAGATGCACACGCGAGTTAGGAGATAAAAGGTACTCCAATGAATACGCGTGATCTTCACGCGTACAACACGCGTACAAGGGAGCTCTTAAATAGACCGATCATCTAATCTCAAAGTCCATCTTTATTCTTCGGTTTCTCTGTGGCTTTCGAACGTTGTTTACACGCCGTCTTCATCAGACCGGCATCTAGAGCCGCCGATTTCTCTTCTTGTCGTCGCCGCGTCGTAAATCTCTTTTCAATGTCGTCCAATCCTTTCCCTGTAAGTCTCATTATCTTGCTCCCCTTTACACTCTCACGCTCAGTCTTATAATCGCCATGGATTTTGTTTTTAGATTTTACGGTAACGGGAGAAAAGGGGATAGCGGCCAGTTACTTCCATTTAAATTGCTGTTGTGACCCACGATTATTAGTGTGATTTCGCCTTCCACCGTTGATTTCGCTGGTAAAAGTTTCGGCAGAGTCATCACCGCTGCCGTTTCTTTGAAACACTACTATAATCTTCTTATAGCGACCCAAGTATGTTCCTTTTCAGCGTTTCTTGTTTTTGTTTCTTTCAAGATCTATAATCTGTTCATGTTTTTTTTTGGATTTGAATCTTTCTATTTTTTAACGTCAATTCTTGATACTTGAATCTTTCTTGTAACATATTTACATGCGTTAAAAATATTTCTTGGGACGGCTCAACTATAGATTGAATCTTGAATCTTTCTTGTAACATATTTACATTGAATCTTTCTTGGGAAGGTTGGAAAAAGGCTTCACTGGAAAGGATATCATTCTTTATCCATTTCTTTATCATTCTTTTGACTCGTTTGACATCTTTCTTTATCCAAGTTAAGTGAAATTGACCAACTTCAAAAGAAAATGTTTCTCCTCTATTTTTGTTCCATGATCTCTATAGTTTCAGAAGATTGATTTTTATTGACCTGGATTTATTTTTTATGTCTAATTTTCTAATATTTTTCATATATTTTAAAGATTATATACTCGAATTCTTTTCATGACGGAGAATATGAAAATTTCATTTCATAAAACATTTTCCTGTTTGTAAAAATCTTAGACTATTGCTTGATGAAAAGAAATAGTTGTTTGATTTGTTGTTGGCTGGAAAGAAACTCATTCTTCTAACTTCTTTCTTGTCCATTGCTTGGTAAAATTGGAAAGTAGAAGAATGAAAATCGCAGTTCTTTTACCATATTATAGTATTTTCAAGCTGAGTCAAAGTGACCAACTTTAAAAGAAAATATTTCTCATCTGCTTTTGTTCATTGTTTTTATAATTTGAGAAGATTGATTTTTATTGGCCTGGATTTATTTTATATGTCCATTTTCCAAGTTTTTTTTCCTCGTATATTTAAATGATAATATACTTGTATCCATATCCTAAAATGTTTTCGGATACACATGTTAAAAACACGAGCAATGTTACTTTTAATTTCTTCTTGTGACAGAGAATACGGAATTTTTATTTCTTTAAACATTTCCTTTTGAAAATTTTAGACTATTGCTTGATGATAAATAAATGTGAAACACTGAAAAGGGGAATAGCTGTTTGATTTTGTTGGCCGGAAAGAGAATCATTCTTCTAACTTCTTTCATATCCATTGCTTGGTAAAATTGAAAGGTAGAAGAATGAAAATCACAGTACTTTATAGCATTTTCAAGCTGAGTGAAAGTGACCAAAAGATGTTTTTGTTCCCTGATCTCTATAATTTGAAAGGATTGGTTTTTATTTGCATGGATTTAAAAGATTATATACTTTTATCCACGTCCTAAAGTGTATTGGGATATGCGTGTTAAAAACATGGGTATTGTTACTTTGGTTTCTTCTCATGAGTCAATGACAGAATATGAAAATTTTATTTCTTAAAACATTTTCCTGCTTTTGAAAATTTTAGACTATTGTTTGATGAGAAATAAATGTGAAATACTGGAAAGGAGAATAGTTGTTTGATTTTGTTTGTTGAAAAGAAAATCATTCTTTTAACTTTTTTCTTATCCATTGCTTGGTAAAATTGAAAAGTAGAAGAAGAATGAAAAATCACATTTTAAAAGATTGTATACTTATATTCATGAATTTATTTTATATTTTCAAACTTCTAAGTTTTTTTTTCATATGTTTAAAAGATTGTATACTTATATTCATGTCCTAAAATGTTTTCTGTTACATGTGTAAAAATATAAGTATTTTTATTTTTGACTTCTCATGCCTGAGTATGAAAATTTTATTTCTTAAAACTTTTCTCTGTTTTTGAAAATTTTAAATTATGGCTTGCTGAGAAACAAATATGGTATGCTGGAAAGGGGAATCGTTGTTCGATTTTGTTGGCTCGAAAGAAAATCATTCTCTTAACTTCTCTCTTATCCATTGCTTGGTAAAATTGGAAAGTAGTAGAAGAATGAAAATTGTAGTACCTTTACTATATTATAGCATTTCCAAGCTGAGTGAAAGTGACCAACTTTAAAAGAAATAAATGTCAAATACTGAAAAGGGGTATAGTTGCTTGATTTGTTGTTGGTTGGAAAGAATCTCATTCTTCTAACTTCTTTCTTGTCCATTGCTTGGTAAAATTAGAAAGTAGAAGAAGAATGAAAATCGCAGTTCTTTTACCATATTATAGTATTTTCAAGCTGAGTCAAAGTGACCAACTTTAAAAGAAAACATTTCTCATCTGCTTTTGTTCATTGTTTTTATTGGTCTGGATTTATTTTATATGTCCAATTTCCAAATTTTTTTCCCTCGAATATTTAAATGAAAATATACTTGTATCCATTCCTAAAATGTTTTCGGATACACATGTTAAAAACACGGGCATCGTTAACTTTTAATTTCTTCTTGTGATGGAGAATATGGAATTTTTGTTTCTTTAAACATTTGATTACTTTTGAAAATTTTAGACTATTTCTTGATGATAAATAAATGTGAAACACTGAAAAGGGGAATTTTCTGAGTTTTTATCTTTATATATTTAAAAGATTATATACTTTTATCCATGTGCTAAAATGTTTTCGGATACCCATATTTTTGTTACTTTTGACTTCTTCTCATGCCTGAGAATATGAAAATATCATTTCTTAAAACATGTCCCAGCTTTTGAAAGTTTTAGACTGGCTTGATGAGAAACAAATGTAGAATGCTGGAAAGGGGAATAGTTGTTTGATTGTTGGTTAGAAAAAAAAACTTTTGTATACATTGCTTGTTAATATTAGAAAGCAAAATAAAGATAATGAAAATAACAGTGGGTATTATTTCTTAATGTCAGCTTAAAGTTCAGCTCTGGTATGTGCCTCCAATATCATATAGCCTGGGGATTCTGCATGGAAATTTGCAAAAATTAAAGGTAATTTTTTAAGGCTACTATTTGCCCTAACATGGCATTTGCTGCTTCCAGGGTCAGTATTATTTACCCTGGTGATTGAGAAAATAAAAAAAAAAGAACTAAAATACACTGTTTAATGATATTCTGAAACACACTTAGCCCTGTATGCCTCTTTCTGGGTATATTGTAAAAATATACATTTTCTGAGTCACAATGTGGCAAAATTAGGGATGAGGGCGACGATGGGAAACCACATCGATTGCCTTGCTGTTAATTATTTTTCTGAGCTCTTTACGTCCGCTGACATTTCTGACCCCTCAACTATTTTACAAGGTAATTTAATTGCTTGCTCTATAGACCTTTCTATGAATCAATTTCCTTCAAGGTGATTTTTTAGTGTGATTTTTAATAGAACCAACATTGTGTTGATTTTTCGTTACTTATAACATCATCACTGCTTATGGGATACTGCATTCTTATAAGAAGAAACGTACGAGTCAAAGTTATTCTTTTGCTCTGAAACTCGATATGAGCAAAAAGCTTACGATCAAGTGGAGCTCGAAAATACTCTTAGAGATGGGTATTGAGTGGTTTGGTTGGTGACGGCAACAACAATATCTATCTGGAATAATTATTGGTTACCTTTATTTCCTTCTCAAATGGTATCTTCTACTCGGAATAATGGCTTAAACAAGGGGTTCTGACGCAGCATTTGGAGCTCAAAGAGGACTGCAAATATAGTTGCGTCCGAAGGTTACCAGTTCGGAACTGTCGCTTTCTTGAACCTCCCTGACTTGTTGGGACTTTACAATCTTTCTTGGGGTTTCCTCATTCTCTTTTGTTATTCCTGTTTATCAATCTTCTGCACTATCCCTTTACTTCAGCTGCGACAACTAGTTCATCAATATTTGATACATTCACCATCAATGTTATTGTAGAATACCAATCAAAACCCAAGAAATGTAAGATCTTTATCTATCATATCTTGTGAAATATTTTAGTTCTTGGAGGAAGATTGCACTGCAAAAGTTAAGTTTGATGACTCTATTTCTTATAAGCCTCTTTCAGTGTCTATTGTTGTAAATCTTCTGCATTTGTTGTCTAACGCCCAAAGTTATGATAAGCATGTAGAAAGTTCATTGGTTTCTAGTCTTGAGCAAACAAATCTTGAAGGGGTGTTATGAGTGCTGATGAAGATATTGTTCTCCTTTTAGAGGTTAAGTCCCCTTCCAATCGTGATACAGTTGATAAAGATTCAACTGAGATGAAGGTAGTCGCTAAAGTGAAACATGAAATTGATGCATCATAAAATTTTGGCTTCTACTATTTTATCTTTTGTGGATGAGACTCGTTGAGATTTACCTGTGCTGTCTTTACATGTTGAGCTAACTGGAGCAGAAAAGATGTGTGAGAAAAACATTAGTTTAACAGATCTATGAATCGTACTTACATCTTCTTTGGTCAGACCATAGGCAAACATGTATGATATTACTTGATCTATTGGTTAGTCAGGTACTATATCTTTTATGTTACTCCTTGAGGCAACATAATCTAGGGTTTGCATGACTTAATATTGTTCTGGTTAAGTTACATGTTATGTTCCTATGGTTATCAATGAAGTAGAAAGCTATATTCCAGGAAGATTCGAGTTCTTTGTTTTCGGTATTTTTATAAAAAAAAAACATTTTCCTTTCCCCTCACCCTAATTTTAATTGGATTGTAGTTGTTGTATCTGTTGAGCTTTTAGGGTAATAACAACATTTATTTTCTATAATGTCGTGTATTTGTTTCCACAATGCTGCCTTGACCTTATTTGATTGAGTTTGTTTATAGCCTGATGTTTGTGTATTAACTCCAAAAGATTATGTATGATACAGGTTCTCTACTTGCTGTATTCAATCGCAGTCTGATATCTACAATTATATCTGGAAGTTATATTGCCCTTCAAAGGTAAAAATTAACTGGAGAATGATTCATAACTATGTTCCTACCATGAAAAATCTTGTTATAAACATAACAAGGTTTATGTAATTTTTTAAACAATATACATATATATATATATATATTTATTAAAGAAACTTACTCAAAATAAAATCATTAAACACTTCATGCGTCTAATAACTTATTTATTATTTCACTTAAAGAAATCAATTATCAAGAGTAGCATCATAATAGAAATTACAGAAAGGTGAGAAATGAATTGGGCACCCCGTAAAACATCTTATAATACATACATACGTACATACATTTGTAGTTTTAAATACTTTATTTGCTTCCTTTTTTATTCTCATTTGCTATTCGTTATTTTTTCCCCCTCCTTCTACAACCACTCTCAAAAAGGAGTAATTAATACAAAAATAAATAAAGGGATCACATCTGGGGTCTTGTCTGGACAACATAAACCTTGCCATCCCTAATGACACCTTCAATGTCTTGTGGAGATCCATACAGTTCCTCTATAGCATTTCCTGCACCAGCAATGCTACACAGGATGGATCGTTGGAACTTCTCGTCGGTTATTAACCGGTCGGTTGAGTAATCAATCACTACTTTCTCTTCTTCGTCCATCGGAACGCTGTATTAAAAAACAAAGTTTGGTGACCGGTATAACGGTGGGGAGCTTTATTTGATAAGTCCATAGCTTAACAACGTATGTCCGAGAAATAAAATGTTGATCATCAAATTACCTGTCATAAAGTCCAGCGCCTGCATAACCTTCTAGATCTTCACCATTCGAATCGGATCGGAAGATAACGGAACGTCTTATGAAGAGAGCAATCGGTTTGCTAGGATATCCCAGCACCTGAAATGTTTGGTAAATTGTTAGAGAATGTGATGGTGGCATTGTGATCAAATGAACATATTTATCATGTTACATTGTTATGGTATACGTTTAATTAAAATCTCAGATTTGTAGCCTGCAGGCACGTTGTACCTGAGGGGAGTTGAGATTGCTTTTCTTGCAAACAAAACTCAAAGCACGGCCCGGATAAGCTCCGACCAGAGTTTCTCCGAGTCCCTTCACCACCTACGTCGAACAGAATGCAAATAATTCCATTTTCTTACTTGCATGACAGAAGATGATAATCGGTGATACATACCTCGGCGTAGATCTCTGACGAATCCCCCGAAGAAGGATTAGTAGTATGGATAACAAATGCATAATCAGCATTGATTATTTCCTGAACCAGGACAGCCATACATAGGTAGTCATGGTCTAGTTTGACTTTCCTGGTGCTGAAATACGCTCTCTCGTTCCATTTCGAAGCCCAGACCTTCTTTATAGCAGTCCATGCTTGCTTCCACCTCTGTTCACCTTCATCTCCGGGCCAAGGCATTCCGGAACTATGCATCTTGGTCTTCAGCTCTTTCACCTGAAGGTAATAAGAAATCAAAATCAATCTATCTCCCACAGAAATCTCTGATTTGATCCAAGCGCTTTTGAAACATCGTAGATTCGACAGATAAAACGGATACCAATTCGGGTGGTGGTGCAAGCTGTAGAACTGTCTGACGAATCTCCCCGAGTGCCTCGAAGTTTTCTTCTCCCAACTTTTTCTTCAAAATTTGCAACTTCTCAAGCACCCCCTGAGGAATAAAGGGGAGAGAATAGGATAAGAGGAATATTTTAACAAGTAAAGAAGAGGATCTAAATGCACATTGACACAAAAGAACATGTTTCGAGACTATCCAAGTTCGAATGAAAATAACCTGGTTTAATTTATCGGCAAGAACCTTCTCAAATACTCCAAATGGCAGGGCAACCGATGTGGGAATCCCAATCCAGGATGGTACTTTTCCTTTCAGATATGAGATATTGCGTGATTTAGCACCAACCTAGGACAAGAAAGATGCCGTCATGCATAAGTTAGACAAGAAAATATTAGTTTGGAGATAAAGTGAATAAGATGTTGCAAGTCTAACCATTTCAGGTGTAAATTCCTCAGCTGATATGGCATATTTACCACCAAACTGCTTTCTGACCAATGTAATAGATGTCGGACCGTCATCTCCCCTCAAGTTACTTGAACCAGCTAGGTCACTCTCGTTCACCTCACTATGTCAATGCACAAAAAAGATGAGAAAATTCGAATCACTTTGTAAGTTATCAGAGCTAAGGAGAAATAATAATGAACCAGGTAATCACCTTGCAATTTCTTGCTCGGACGGAAACATGTGATAAAACATCAGGCATGTCAGGTGTCAATACGGCAACTGTGCCGTCCGGAATTTCTTCTTCTCCTTTTACACGTTTTGCCACTAAAATAGTAGGACGGTCGTAAGATTTATCCTGTACGGCGAGAAGCTCTTCTACAACATCAACGTATCCAACAACTTCAACTGGACTGATAACCTGCCAACTGTAGCAGGACATGAGAACTTGCATTAGTAAGTTCCAGGAAGTGACAGGCTCGTATTTCTTTAATCCTAGGCCAAATCTGCTTAAATGAATCAAGCTGGGTATAATTGTATAAAAACTATTTTACTCCTAAAATTTTCTAATTATCGAGACAGATAGTAGACCGATGATGATATACCTGCCAAGATTAGCAGTCTTCCTAAGGACAGGATCAAGTCGATTAATAAGCGAGGATAAAGTAGCAGCTGAACCAGCGCGGATAATTTCTTCAGTAAATATGTTGATCTAGAAGAAAATTCAAAGACTGCACTTTATCTTCCAATTTTGATAAATGGGATCAATGTCTAGTAGCTGTGGAAATTTTTAAGGTGACCAATCAATATTGAGATTTAAAGAAATATAAAAACATACAGCCCACGGATCTACTCCAAGCAATGTTCCAAGATATTCTGCCGATGGCTGCAAAATACGCTGGTACCACTCGGCCTTGCTAGTTAGTCCAAGGCGAGTTCTGTCTAGTACCGATTTTGCATACAGTGCCCAGTGACCACTTTGACTCCTGCACATGCTTATGGCATGTTGCCATCCCTGCATGAGTAATGAAGTAGCTGATATTATCCATGTTATAAACTTACAGGGAGAATTTGTACGATGACATGTCATAATTGAAACATTATCATGGTGCTCTATGAAGGACGAGTGAGTGTGTAAGCTCAGTATCTCAAGAGTGAACGTTATCATTAATCAAATTTTCCCCATGAAAATTATAAACTTGGAATCTGTTTCCACCCTGAAGAAATAAGAATAATCATAATCCTGCATGACTAAGTATTTTACCTTCAAACAATAGATCAGATCCTCATTATCATCTGATGAAAGTGCAAGGTTTTCTAGGACGAGAATTGTGAAGTACATGATCTTCTGCAAGATTCATGAGAGCCTAATCAGGATTTTATTTACGAAAATATATAACTAAGATCATCACCACATCATACGATAGAGATACCGATAAGTCAAGAGCATTGTACAGAAATATTAAATATTTGGAATAGATGATACGGTGAAGATGACAGGATTTACATCTGGTCCAGCATTATTCAGATCCTCATAACTTCTTTCAACAGCCGTCCTAATCGCAGAGTCAAGAGCAAGGTCTAAAAACAATAGATCCTTCAGACGATCACAAGACTTCAACAACAATGGTCGAAGTTCTTGACGAGCCTCAAGTAAACCCTGTAGAAAAAGGGGTTGAAATATGGTATATCAGAGAAAATAAACCAGCATAGTGATCCCGGATTTTCAATCTAATGCCACAAACCTCAACCAAGGCTTCTACATTTCTGTCTTCAACGTGTCCAAGGATAAACCGAAGCAATTCCTGTTATATGTGGAACTCAGATATATAATCACCTTTCTTGAGGGAAAAACCCTCAAACATTTGAAAGAAAACTGAAGATGAACTTACAGGAAATCCTGAGGGCAAGCCAGGTACAGGGTTTATTTGCACCCCAACCATGAAACCTTTACCCTGAACACAGAGAAAGCTTTTGTTAAATGCTGACAAATAGTAATCTGATCACATAATTTACCTTTTTCCTGATATTACCTCCACTTGGTAGCCCATGCAATTCGAAATTGCAGACTCGAGATCTGCACCAGAATGAACAGCCTATGCATACACCACAATCAGAAAGAAATTATCAATATAACAAGTAGAACATCATATATTTGACAAAGGAAAAAATAATTGAAGAAAATTAAATACAACATGAGACGGCAGGTAAAAGTAAAACCAAGGAACTTATGGCCAATGTGTGAAGAGTGCCTTCTATAATGTTCTCTTCCACGCATAAAGGTGCTGATGACAAATCAAGAACATTATAATGAAGGCAACTATAACGGTTTAATAAGACAGACCTTCAAGGTTCTCATATAATCTCCAAGATCACGGAGAAGACCATCCTTCTGATCTCTCGTAAAATTTGGTTCAGAATGGATAGCACGATCATAACTTAAGAGGCGCTCCTTTGTTATTCCATTCTCATTTAGAGTCTTCCAGTAGACGCTAATATCAAAGTCACTTTTAATATAGTTGAGCAGTGCCTGCAAGCATTTGTTCTGTTAGCAAATGGAAACTACTTAGGAATTTCCACTAAATACACATCTGATACCTGACAGATTATAACATCATCTGGACTAGTATTGTTATGTAACTTCTGGTGCCATTCCTCCATCATCCCTCCCTCGCATCTATTGTTTCTCTGAAATAGATAGATCAAATCTCCATGTAAATATAAAATAAAAAAAATAAAAAAAAGGTAACTTGTTTTCAAGATTGACCTGGATGACCAATATTTCATCCCTAATTCTTTGCCCTACATCCCCTTCTCCTCCACGACCAACGGTAGACATAATCATGCGCAAAAGCTCACGATACTGTGGATGACTGATGTAAGTACTCTGGAGCAAGTTAGTGAGTCTATCCTGTGCGTTACTTATCTCCCTACACAATATACAAATAACAACTACATTTGCATTAATAAAATCGTCATGCATAATAGCAGAAAATTTGTACAATAAGTTGACTCATAATCTCTAGCCGATTAATCTAATCTATACGTGCCGTGGTTTCACGTTATAGTTTTTGTTCCATATGAGCTGCCTCGTAGCCATAAACCTCATCCACACCAAGATCCCAGCAAGGCCTAATTCACCAGTATCTTTGGCTTGATCCATTAAATCCGACGCAATATTGAACCTAAAAAGGGAAACAGATATAATTATTCATAGTGAAGAAAAATACGAGCACATCAACAGAGCCAAGGATGGAAGTTGTCATAGTGATGTTCATTACAGAGCAAGAGAAGGGAATACACACACTAACATATATATAAATATGGATTTGCATGCATTTTGAGAATGTTATAGTTGTTTCCTCGTAGACTTCCAGAAGCTAATGGCGAACCTATGATGATAATGCATGCTAGAAGGACAACTAAATTCCTCATAACTCTGAAATATCATGAATCAGAAACAGTAAAAACGAAATGAATTCTACATCCCAGAAGTTCACTGACCTGTGCATAAAGGACTTTTGCGCCTCACTCTCCAATTCTGCTATTCTATCCAACAAAAACTTTGAAGTGCCTTTCCCATCACCAGCATCCTTAAATTTTCAAGAGAAGTTCAATTAATCATACGGGAAAACATCAAACTGAAAACAACATATGAAAAACATGATGAACCAAAAGTTTCCATGTTAAATTCATGAACAAGAATTTGAACCTGCTTCAATTTCTGACTGAACTCCACGTAGAAGTCAGAACCATTATTTTTTATCCACTTCTCTCCAGACAGAAGAACAAATGGCAACCCTTTAAAATTACCATCCTCAATCTCCAACTCAATGAATTGCACCTAAAGATGATTTCAGGATATGAATACATGAAAATATTTTAGTATTTTGTTATATTTTAAATCTAAGTTATATAACTTCATTCACAAACACGATCGGTGAACCTGCTTAGGAAGATCGTCTGAAGATCGTGTCAAAAATTTTGATTCAGCAGCTCCACCTAAAGAAACTGAACCTGTGGGGAGAACAGTGCGAGGTGGTGGCTGAAAATGTTCGCATAAACTAGTCTCAGATTTATATGGAAGGAAGAGTGAATCAGTTCCGAAGTATAAAATTGACCCGAGGAGCATAAGAGTTTAAGGGATCTTACATGCCACTCTCCGGCCCTTTCAGATAGAGCCCAGTGAAGGGTAAGTGGTTCTCGGAAATCGCTAGCTATGTGAATTTTTGTCTTACCAGGAGGTTTGGTGACAAGAACCTGTAATATTTGGAAGGAGTCAAAAACTTAAAAATACATATATATTTCCATGCAAACATCTTTAAATAGATAAGGCAGAGTCGGAGGAGCACTAGATATCTTACCAAAACCTCCATGTCATCAAATTTGTAGATTTTCTTGTTCATAACAGCGCTGTCATCCATTTGCAATTTCTTAGCAAAGCTTTCAACCGCAGTCGATGGTTTTGGTTCAACAGAGATACTTCCCACTACAGATTTCACCGGATGCTTATTAAGAAGCACCATCGGGTCCCTCTGCCTGCGCTGAATCCGTTCTGCACTAAAATGTCTTTGGTTCTGCGGTTGCTTTGAAACCTTAGTCTCTACCTCTCCTTTAGTAATCTTCCTTCGTATTTCATCAAGAGATACACCTCTCTGTAGTTCAGATTGCAATACTTTCCTTGCTTCCTCAAATTCCCTCTGATCATTGAAACATTGCTACGGTCAGTATTTAGAACATGTAATGACTGAGACCTCAGTAGTCCAATTTGCTTTAATAAATAAGGTTTCGAAACATAAAAGTCCTAAACTCCAGTTAGAAAGAGATTGGAAAATTACAAGTTGCTGCTCTGGGGAATAATTTGGCTTTCCTGCTCTCTCCCATCGTATATAGGATTGTATTTGGACAAGATCATCAGGTATTTTGTTCGTTGTCTCATTGTCCTTAAATTCTAGTCCACCTTTTTTCGTTAGTTTTGACCGGATGTGATCCACAGAAGCACCCCTGGCTATTTCCTCCAACAACTCAACACGAGCTGCTTCATATTCTTCCTATAACAAGAGAGGGTCATATGAACCTGAACAAGATCTTCAGGTACTGAAATATACGAACAATGGAACAAGAAAAAGGACCAGAAAAATACCCGAAGCAAATGCCAGACTTAGCTTTGACAATATGAACAAATAAACTATATAGTTATTAAACTTGTTACTTGCCTTCTCTTTCTCTGGGCTGTACATCTGCCTACCCTTTCGCTCCCACCTCAAATATGCTTGAATCTGAACAAGATCTTCGGGTATTGAAATATTTGAAATCATTGTCTCCTGAGGTAACTTTACATGAAAGTTCTGACCATTATTTTTTATCCTACAAATGGAAATAGGAGGGGGGAAACAGTAAATTCATAGCCTTCTAAACGTCATGAACATGGTAAAAACAACAACAGATACTTGCCATCTATTTCGGGCCTCATCAAATATGAGAAATTCTATAGCTTGTGTTCTAGGATCCTCGATTTCCAACTTCAAACAGGAACCAGAGCCAGACTACAGAAAACCAATTTGTCGACACACAAAATTGATTAGGATCAGTCAAAAGAGAATTTTTGTGATTGTCTTTATTGTTGCTAACTGCTAAGTGCTAACCTTCGCAAATGGAGTCCGTAGGGCTCTATTCTTGTAGTTTATGGTCCTTTCTGGTTGACGTGAAGGAAGTACCCACTTTCTGCCAAAGAAGAAGGATATGAAGAACTCATCACAAAAAAAAAAGAAGGATATGAAGAAGAAAAGAACATGAAACCACAATCTATGTGATGTTCATATAACACTGACTGGTACAAGAGAACTTACTCGTTTCCGCCGCATTTCACACCCCAATGCAATAGCAAAGAGTCACTATGATACATGATTCTAAAATTTACTTGTGTGAGAGACCCTGAAGTAGGAGCACCGGCATCAACCTGCTCAATTAGAAAAGGTTGAATCGAGTGTAAACACCAAGCTAAGGTCCACTGGACTGGTGGTTTGTGCAGAGTATAGCTAAAGTTATTTTAAAACTAAGCAATAACTTACCTGCAATTCAACCCCATCAACGTTGAAACTCGCAAGGCGCTGCAGAAAAGTAAGAACTCGTCAACAGTTTTAGATAAATACAACAACAAAATGTTTTGCCAATAAACGTGCACATGCAAATATATGCCAGAAATACACAAAAACAACATATTGATCTTATCAATAAAGCATAATTTCAAATTAAAGATTAAAAAGTTCCAGGAAATGAAATTCAGGTTGAACAATCTCCTGTGTATCTATAAATATATGAAATATTGTTTAATTATATAGAGATCCGTTCCTTAATAAATTAACTACCATAACTGTTATTCAGATTTTTCTATCTAAAATTCATAAAAACAAAATGCAAGCATGAGCAGCAGGTAGGAAAAGGCAAAATCTGCAAAAATGCCGAGTTAATTATTTTATCTGCATTATCCAAATCTGAATTAAACATTATTATTCTCTAAATATCGAAATTTAATAAAAAAAATGACAATAGTTCAAATACACATACTCCATTTTTAAAATCAAAAGTCGAATTCGAATATCTGATAATGGATCATGGATATATTTGAATCCGCAGTTGGTAGCTAGAGGCAAGAGTAGAAAATACTTTTACCTGCGAAGCCGTGCCAGCAGCTAATGCGGCTCGAGGGCTGAACGTAAAAGCCCAGCGGTGGATCTCCATGGCTAATTTCGGTTTCCTCTTGGTGATCAATCTGTTGCCATAGAATTTCGTAGATATCTGAAACTTGCGCGGCGGAGCAGACGATTTCTTCAGGGAAGCAACGGCGCGGAAAGAACTTTTAGGGACGCCAGAAGAATTTTTGAGTCTGCTTTGACGCTCTAAAACCGTAGCACCACGGAAGTACTGCTGCATCAAATTCTGGCCAACGCTATTACTCATCTTCCTTTGTTGAATTTGAATCCTTGAAGAAATTATATTCCAACAGTCACTCAAAAGATTATATATAAATATAACAAGCATTTTCCATTTCAGAATGACATAAATTCAAAACTACTAGCATAACATCGTAAATCCGCTTCATTTTCCAAATCCATGATGATCTGGAAGTACTAACAGGAGCACAAAACGAAACTTACGATCCAAGAAAAGAAAAGGAATTGACCACTATACGTAAAGATAACAATTCTTCGATAATCTCGCAAAAGAAGAACGAATCGTATCAAATTTATAGAATTCAAGTAAAAATTTGAAATTATTAACAGGACAAAGCGTTGAGGAATGAATTTGTGAAGAACAATTCTTTCTTGTGATTAGCGCCAATGGAGTGTGTTTATAAATGGATTGAGGATTAAGCTCTGGCGAGTGAAAAGCGGGGGACTGTCGAAATTATGCGTCCGTGAGGTGCGTGAGGCGATTTATCATCACCGATGAGCACGTGGCGGGTTAGGCTAAGGACACGTGCCAAGAAGTTCGGCGTCGGGAATTGTCCATTTTTGTCACGTTCAAGAATGGAGGGAAGGAAGGAAGCACGTGGGGTCCCGCCAACGGTGCCTTCTGTTTTTTAAAGCTCCAAGACACAGGGGATACAAGGGTTGGGGCCCCATAATTGGGAATATTTGTTTTCTAGTCCCTTTAAAAATGAATCCAACCCAGCCCGTCCTCGTTTACTCCATTTTCAAAAGGCCCGAATATAGGTGTTATAAAATAAATAAATAAATATGAATAATAATCTAAAGTTTAATTATTTATATTACTTCAAATATTAACTTAAAATGGTCATAAACAAATTCAAAAATATCTTATTACAAAAGAATATTGTTTTTAAGAAATTTAAATTTGACAGGTCTATAGTTAAGTTTGGAGAAGATAAACACTTATCCAGGATTCATAATTAATATGTCTAAATATAATTAAAATTTGTTTTTAATCATCAAAAGGGGTAAAAAAAATTTTATATGTTCTTATAATTTAATTTTTTAATATTTATTATTAAAATTTAATTTTTAGAATTTTTATTGGTTATTAAAATCTAAGAAACGAGCATAAAATTTAAATAACTTCATTAAAAATGCACGTGTTTCATTCAAGGTAAAAGCTGAGCATATATTATTATAAGACCGCCCAAAAAGTACTAAAATATAATAATAATTTTAGCGAACGCCAAAATGTGATCACAGCAATACTATTAATTGTAAAACATGGCAATATAAGCGGGCTTGGTCTAACTTGGGCTTCAAGATTTGTTACAATCAGTCTTGGACAGGTCTAATCATACGTAAGTAACATAATTTAGTTTTTTATATTATAGTTTATTCAATATTAGTCATATATTGTTCAAAAAAATGTCATATATTTTAATTTTTAATATACTAAAACTTCATCAATAATTCAAAAGATTCGAGTATAACTAAATTATAAATATTTAAAATAATTAAACTTTAAAATATAGATAATTCATTTATGATACAAGAACTAATAGTATAATTGATTTATCAGATTTATTAGCTAATGTTTAGATCATATCAATAGATTCAAACTTTTAAAAAAATTTAAAAATAAAATACATTAAATAAACTTAATCTATAATCAAAAATATAATAAATATAAAGATGTGATCTTTATATATTATCTCGAATGATTGTTATATGAAAACTAAAATGACATTACAGGTAAAATGAGTTTATATTCGCCTTAAAAAATTGATTAATTATTTATTTTAATGATTATATATATTATAAAATCTATTTTTTATGTTAAAATTATATATATTATAAAATTTATATAATATATTTATCCTCAAAATTATTTTTTATTAACAATCATTCAATGGGTGGATCCGAATATCGAATCCTGGACCCGGGATAAATCCCGGCTACACGACAGCCAACATGTTGGGCCAATTCTGATTGGTAGCTGAATTTGACTTTTTTAGGATCTAGTAAGGCAGTAGCAAGTAACAATCACCCACGTGGGTATGGCAACTCACAAGCAAGGCCAATACTGGAATTTAGAATCCAAGGATTTGGTATCCGGATTTAGATATTTTTATTTGGAATTGAATATTCTTAGAATTATGTAAAGGGTTCTATGGTATCCGTTGAATATTCCGCCCCATTAAAATAACACGTTGCTTGATAAATGATAAAATGACCAAAATCTCCTTTTCCCCCCAAATATGGAGTTCATTATCATACACGAAAGGAATGACAATAACCTTGGATTTATTAAATATTTAATATTTTTTTCTTAATCCAACTATGGACGGATACAATTTAAGTCCCGTTGATTTTTTTTTCTCGTTCAATTTTTTATTGCAACAAATCAGTTACCAATAACCAAGGATCTCACCCACTCCAAAGCTCTGTAAACATGGTTTAAACATGGCTATTTACTTGTATAAAATTATATAAAATTAAATCGAATCAAAATTTTTAAATAAAGTAAAAAATAAAATTATTTTAAGATTTTATTTATAAATTATCAAAATTTTGACCACTGGGCTTAACAGAAAATTTATTGATTGGAATCATAACTATGGGGCCGGGTGGGGAGGTTTCATGATATATTCTGTCAAAAATAGGAATATGAGGGCATAGTTGTCATTTCAACAACATAGGAAAAGTCAAACTAAGAATCTCCGACCAAGTCAATCAAACGGACATCACTCCTGCTTAAGTTCCAAACTCTGGTCCCCCACCTCTAAAAGTCAATGATTTAATTACACAATTTTCTTCTGTCAGTTTTGTACGTTCATGCCATCAGTTGATAGAAACCATAGACTAATAGAATTCTTTTGATGTTAAGTAGTGGTTAAACAATGAGACTCGGCGCAAAGGGAAATTGTTCTTTCAAGAAGTTGTGCGTAGAGAATCTTTATCTAGATTTATTTATTAAATTTAAATATATAACATGAATCGATTTAAATTAGTTAAAGTAAATCTTTAAAAATTGAAAGAAAAAAAAAATAGAAAAATTTTTTTTTTAATGGATTTAACTGTCCCACTCGAACCCTGGTCGGTTCATCTCTGTTTTTAAGGTTGCCTTTTCACCCTCCGGAAGCCATTGTTGCATGTCACAGTTCTCCGAGTCACAGTTGTGTAAAAACCCCAATAACGTATATCTGAACATTTCCGTTGTTTAACAATCTTGAGAAATACCACTTGTACTCTTTTTCAATGGCAGCAATATGTTGATTTTTTAGTCCATAAATATGAACCCGAAAGTAACATGATTATGCTATAAGAAACCAGCATTTCAGCACTATCGAAGTGCACTTTCTGAAGAAAAAAAAAACTGGCAAAGACCAAAGATTGAGATTTTTCGTTAAGAGAATGGAGATATCCAGCACCATTGCCGAAACTCAGCCGAAGTTTGCTCTTCCGGTGGATTCAGAGCATAAGGCGACCGAGTTTCGATTGTTCTCGGTGGCTGCGCCGCACATGCGAGCTTTCCACCTGTCTTGGGTTTCATTCTTTGCCTGTTTTGTGTCCACTTTTGCAGCTCCACCGCTCCTCCCTATCATACGTGACAATCTGAACCTGACGGCGACTGACATTGGAAATGCGGGGATTGCGTCGGTATCCGGCGCGGTCTTTGCTCGGCTCGCCATGGGGACTGCTTGTGACTTATTCGGACCACGTCTTGCCTCGGCGTCCCTCATACTCCTCACCGCGCCGGTAGTTTTCTTCACCTCCATCGCCGATTCCCCCGTCTCCTTCCTCCTGGTCCGTTTTTTCACTGGTTTCTCCCTTGCCACTTTCGTGTCAACTCAATTCTGGATGAGCTCCATGTTTTCGGCTCCGGTGGTCGGCACCGCTAACGGCGTTGCCGGAGGATGGGGAAACCTCGGAGGCGGCGCGACGCAACTTATCATGCCACTTGTTTTCGGTCTCATCCGTGACATCGGAGCAGTCAAATTCACAGCTTGGCGTATCGCATTCTTCATCCCTGCCCTGTTTCAAACATTATCGGCTTTCGCCGTCCTGATGTTCGGACAGGATTTGCCCGATGGGAATTGCCAAAGGCTGCAAAAATCCGGGGACAAACAAAAAGACAAATTCTCTCGTGTGTTCTACCATGGGATCACAAATTACAGAGGATGGATCTTGGCCTTAACATACGGATATTGTTTCGGCGTCGAGCTAACAATCGACAACATCATCGCCGAGTACTTTTACGACCGATTCAATCTAAAACTCCATACAGCCGGAATCATCGCCGCAAGCTTCGGCTTAGCGAACATCATTTCCCGACCCGGAGGCGGTATGCTGTCCGATTTGGTGGCGAAAAGGTTCGGTATGAGGGGTAGGCTATGGACCTTATGGACCGTGCAGACATTAGGAGGAGTGTTCTGCATCATCCTCGGACAGGTCGATTCATTGAGCGCATCCGTCGCGGTGATGATCATTTTCTCGATCTTTGTTCAAGCGGCCTGTGGTCTTACATTCGGAGTGGTTCCCTTCGTTTCCCGAAGGTATGGACGTAACGTTACAACTTTCATTTCATCCGATTTATGTTTTTTTTAATGATTAATTCCATTCGTATCCATTCGAATATATTTTGTTCAGGTCTTTGGGTGTAATCTCCGGGATGACAGGAGGAGGTGGGAATGTGGGTGCAGTTGTGACACAATTGATTTTCTTCAAAGGCTCCAGGTATTCTAAAGAAACCGGGATCACACTGATGGGTATCATGATCATATGTTGCAGTTTACCATTGTTTCTCATCTATTTCCCGCAATGGGGCGGGATGATTTGCGGTCCGTCTTCGACCAAGACCGCCACCGAAGAAGACTACTACATGTCGGAATGGAGTTCCGACGAGAAGAACAAAGGTCTGCATGAAACAAGCTTGAAATTTGCAGATAACAGTAGAAGAGAAAGAGGAAGAAGTGTGCACTCTCAAACTTTGCCTTCTAATGCTACTCCGCCGATAAATGTTTAGCCGCTTGAACATGTTTTCCCACCGTCTTTTAATTTTTAATGTGTAATATTATGATCAAGTCAAGGTTAAGGTGTGCAAGTAATCAAGTTCACGATGTCACAACTTTATATTGGTTTCAATGTAAGATAGGAAATGATTGCAAATTGTCAATTTTTAAAAAATAATTTTAATTATGTGAATTAATCGAGTTAAGTGTCGAATTTTTTATATATCTATTTTTATTTAAAAATTATTAAAATATAAAAATATAAATTTTAAACTCATTAAGATCGATAAAAAATTCGATTACATTATCAAATAAACATCCATAAAGTTTTTTTTGTGCTCGGTTGTAGTAAATCTTCACAATTACCAAATAATTTCGATATATTTTTTAAACAAAACATTCTTTTAATTTTTTTACCAGAACAGTGGGTCGATAAATAAAATATTCATATAGTTAAGGTAAATGTAGGAGAAATAAGATGTTTAAAGTTTATTTTAGAATATATGTTAAAAGCTACAGTGAACGTAAGAGAACGTCACCTATAAGTGACAATTTGGGTGAGGACGTCACCTGCAGGTAGCATTCTCCTTTATTTTAATATTTTTTATTAATTTTAGAGCGAAAACGCCACTGTTCTCCTTTATTTTAATATATTTTTATTAATTTTAGAACGAAAACACCACTTATACATAATGATCTTCTATTTATATTATTTATTTTAATTTAGATCTCTAAATATCAATTAATGATTTTTATTTTTTAAATTAAAATAATGAATGGATTATCCATCCAATTTTGCGTAGGTTTTAACTATATGATGGTATTGTTCTTACACCCTATGTCTCCGTGTCACGTGTCCTGGACACTTTGCAGCATGGTGGGTCCTTTGAGTATTAATGTTGTTCGGTTTGCGTCAGCGTTTCTTTCATAAATTCAGATACCGACAGGACTTCTACCAAATGGACTTTTGTATTGTGAATCCGAGTTAAAAGAAAGTCTTAATTTAAGACTCGGTCTAGACACATATAATACAGAAAAGAAATACAATCATCCAATTGAAACAGCAAAGGACGGAAATATAATCAAATATTACGAGAATTAAATTATTAAAATTTATTAAATATTTAAATTAAAGTAAGTGATGATTTTTATATATCTAACATTTATACTTAAGTTTATTTTTCTTTGTTTTTAGTTATAAAAATTTTTAGATTGTTAATTCTAATTATTTTATTTTTTAATTGTGATGCAATTATAATTTTTACAAATTTAATAAAAATTAATGATATTTATAAAAAATGGTTCAATTATAAATAAAATATTCAAATTATATTTTTTAATAAATGTTTGAAATAATTTTTAACTAAAATAAATACTTGAAATTTTTTATTAATTATTTTAACTTTTTTAATATTTTATAATTTTTTAAAATTTATAAATTCATCTATTAACATAAAAAATTTATTTTTGTACATTTAATATTAGTATTTTTATAATTAAAAAGGGAAAGTTTCGTCCATCAAACGCCACGTGTAATGCAAATACACACACCATTCATTGTTGCAGCAAAATCAGGTACAATTGTTGCCCCACAACAATGAATAAGGCAAAGGAGGCAATATTGCACTTGTCCTCTTCCCATTATCGTCATATTCCCATTTTTGTAACACTTAAAAATTTAGTATTGTTTTTACTTTTATTTTTTTGAAAATATAAAACATTTAAATGTATTACTGTAAAGTAAAAAAAAAAATAAACGTAAACAATATTAAAATACAAATCATATATGAATTCTTTAGTTAGTCTGCCTTAATTATTTATTAAATATAACAATAATTTGTATATATTGATTATAATGATTGATATAATTGAAAATTGTAACTTGAAAGCCCTTGCAATCGGCAAAAATGTTAGTGCCAACGCGGGGACTTCGCTTTTTTGACTTTAGGGGCAGTAGAAATATACATATCCTTCAAAGACGGTGCCCAAATTTCAACGTTCTCTAGCTGGTTCACTCGTATTCTTGTTGCAGACCATTATCTACCATTCTTGTAACAAGCTGACTTCTTTGTTCTTCTGAACGACTACTTGTACTAGATGATTTGGCCACTGCAAAATCAAATCTAGTCTTTGAGGATAATGGAAACGACAGTTCTGATCGTCGGTTTTCGATATATATTCTTGGTTCTCATCGGATTCATGGCGTTACTTGAAGGAGTAAGAGGAGATCCAAGAGCTCAAACGGTGAACATTTCATGTGGTCACCAATTGGAGCACAACTCGACGGCTTACGTTCCGAACTTTGTTGCTACCATGGAGACTATTAGCGAACAAATGCGTGAATCGGGTTTCGGAACAGCGGTTACTGGTTCGGGACTTGATACGAACTACGGTCTTGCTCAGTGTTACGGGGATCTATCGTCGCTCGACTGCGTATTGTGCTATGCCGAGGCGCGTACGATTCTTCCTCAATGCTATCCGAGCAACGGGGGACGCATTTTTCTCGACGGATGCTTCATGAGAGCCGAGAATTATAGCTTCTTTGAGGAGTACACAGGACATGATGACAGGGCAGTGTGCGGGAATACAAGCAGGAAAGGGTCGAATTTTCGAGAATTGGCCAGGCGGGCGGTAACGCATGCGGTTGCTGCTGCATTGGAAAATGAAGGGTATGGTAAGGCTCGGGTGGCGATTTCCGGTACGAATGAATCAGCTTATGCTTTGGTTAACTGCTGGAGGACATTAAACGATGCTTCTTGTAAGTCATGTTTGGAGAATGCATCCGAATCGATACTACAGTGCTTGCCTTGGTCCGAGGGACGGGCACTCAACACCGGCTGCTTCGTCCGGTACTCGGACATGGATTTCCTCAATAAAGAACTGAAAACCGGTATATCAAGAGGTAAATATCACATGTCACTTTGAAATCTTATGCATTATCCGAGTATTTTCTATATATTTTGGTGTATATGTGACTTGGATTGGTGAATTTCCAGGAATCATTGTAATCATAGTAGTTTGCATATTCAGTTCCCTGGTTGTTTTAACTATTGGAGTAGCTACTGGAGTCTATATCTGGAAGTACAGATACATACAGAGGAAAAGACGAGGTAAAACGTTATCCAAGTCGGACTCTTCATTTTTCTTAAATTATTCATGTACGATAACTCTTCGATTTTCTTTACGAGGGTATGATTCGAAATGTCTTGCCTGCATTCCCAGTTTCAAATGATGCAGAAAAGTTTGTGAAACTCCTTCATGACAGTAACTTAAATTTCAAGTATTCCGTGCTTGAGCGCTCCACGGGATCGTTCAACGATGTCAACAAGCTCGGGCAAGGGGGATTTGGGACAGTTTATAAGGTAGTAATTCTATTCCTCTGAACTCCACTGCTGTTCTTTGGCATTAGAGCAGTGTTTTAAGGTCTTAGATTTCTTTTTGCTGTCTACAGGGAGTCCTACCGGATGGACGAGAGATTGCAATCAAGAGGCTATTCTTTAACAATCGACACAGAGCAGCCGATTTCTACAATGAAGTCAACATTATAAGCAGTGTGGAACATAAAAACCTGGTCAGGCTGTTGGGATGTTGTTGTTCGGGACCGGAAAGTCTCCTCGTCTACGAGTTCCTCCCGAACAAGAGTCTGGACCGTTTCATCTTCGGTAAACATCGATACATTTACATATATTGTCGAGGCCATGCTTAAAATGATACTCAAATGTGTTCACTAACAGCTTATACTTTTCCCTTTGTAAAACAAAATAGATCCCAGCAGAGGCAAAGTACTAAATTGGGACAAGAGATATGAAATTATTCTTGGGACAGTAGAAGGTTTAGTCTATCTTCATGAGAACTCTGAGATCAAAATCATTCACAGAGATATAAAAGCTAGCAATATCTTGTTGGACTCGAAGCTCCGAGCTAAAATTGCCGATTTTGGGTTGGCGAGGTCTTTCCAGGAAGATCAGAGTCACATCAGCACTGCCATTGCTGGAACACTGTAAGTGTCACATTCTTTTAGCCTGTTCCATGCATGATGATCCATTGCTTAGCATTCAATGGCTAATAATGTGTATCTTCAAAATTCAAAGAGGATATATGGCTCCGGAGTACCTAGCTCACGGTCAGTTAACCGAGAAGGCGGATGTGTATAGTTTCGGAGTGCTTTTACTAGAAATAGTAACGGGGAAGCAAAACAACAGGAGCAAAGCAACGGAATATTCAGACAGCATTGTATCAGTTGTAAGCTTCTAACAATCCCTTGTCTTTTCATTTGAGAACAAAGGGTTTGTCTAACATATTGTTTTCGTCGACGGAGTAGGCGTGGAAACAGTTTCAATCAGGGACCGTGGAGGAGATTTACGACTCGAATCTGATGTTGTGCAACGATAACCGTGGCAGCAATGCTCGGAACGAGGTTGCCAGAGTGGTGCAAATTGGACTTCTATGCACACAAGAGATCCCATCACTGAGACCATCAATGTCCAAGGTGCTGCAGATGCTAACAAAGAAAGAAGAAGACATTCCTGCACCAACTAATCCTCCTTTCATGGATGAAAAGACCATGGAATTCAATGGCAGTATTGAGAACGAATGTCACGCCCTCGGTGGAGCCGATGACGATGGTTCGATTGCCACCATAGCCCACAGTTCGTTTTACGGAAGATAAGAATTACATGTTGGGATCAGAATAAAAGATCAAAAATTATGTAGTACATCTTTTATATGTACAAACTATTAGCATGCTATGAAATTTTGTATGGAATTGTAGTGTTATTGATCCATAGAGAGGACAGAGCCTTTAAGGCCCAATTATAGTTTGCAACGAATCAAGGTGGTGAGAGAGTACATTTCTAATATAAGATCTTTATTCTTTATTGATCACAAATGTCATCTGTGTCTGCCTGAGATCTCAATGTTCATTTCTCAGCAAACAATTTCAGATGGTTCAGTAATATGAACTAAACATTACTTTGAGGTTTCTAACACAATTTCAAGGCAAATCTAATCAACATATCCCACTGGAAAAAGAAAACGCAAAGTGCTCAGAAATCGAATACAAGAACCAACAACTTATGCTGCTGCAGTGATGTATTGGATGGCCTCCTGGCATATACCGGTCATTGTAGCTTCAGGACCATAAACCTGCGAGACAAACATCCAGACAATGCATATATGAGCATTTTCAATGGTAGGGGAAGGGATTTGTAAGGTTTAAACCCGGGATCTAAAGACAACGACGATTTACGCATTGTGTGTCGTTTATGTGCCCCCATTTTTGCTGATTTCATCGTTTGCATTATTAAATATGGAGTTTTATATGTAGTTGTATAGGGGAGGGATACCTCAATGGGGATGCCGATTTCATCTCCAAGTGCTCGCATTTTTGCAAGCCCCTTCTGGTAATTGGGACCTCCTCTCCTCACGTATATGTGCATGTTGGCTGCTTTGAGCTTTGATTCCTGTGTAAATTGTTGGGAATATCATATCCTGTTATTCTTAAATGTATATCAAGGATGATGATGAGTAAAGCGAATATAAATATAAATGAGCTCACCTTCTCCTTCAAGGCTCGAATGATGCCGTTGAATGTAGCGCCCACATCAGTAAAGTTGGCTATTCCACCACCGATTACAAGGGCTCTTACACGACCATCGGGTTCAGCAGTTGCACACTGTAGAGTGTAGAAGAATAATGAAATTATTTGTATATCCAAAATCATATAAACCAAAAAAAAAAATACCAGTTTGACTCGAGTGTGAGTATTCAAAGATGGTATGTGTCTAACTCTAGAGTTGGAAGTTGGAACTCTAACAACGTTATAATGTGAATAAAAATGCTAGGATTCTTACATCAATTACGACTCTGGCATACTGCAGAACTTCCTCTTCGTTGGGTGCTCCACTGTATTCAGCATAATTTCCAAGCTCAGAAGCGAACCCAAGATCTCCAACCTGACAGGGAATAAGTTACATAAGTAAATTAAAAGCATGGCCGATAATTAAAAAACACCAGAAAACTCTGAATGCTGAAAGCAGAGAACCAACCGTATCGGCATAGATGACACTTGCACCTCCTCCAGCAACCATTGTCCAAATGCGTCCCTTAGGGTTCAACACAGTAAATTTCAAAGATGCACTTGTCTGGAAGAATTTAATTTAAAAGTTAATACCATACTTGTGGATGAAGCTACCAAATGAACATCACACCATTTCGTCAGAGAAGAATTCCTAGGTTTTAAATTTATAGTAAAACAGTCATTAAAACCAAACTGAACATTCAGGTTTACTTAGAGATAACATGTGACAAGCAGGCTAATAAAAAATTGTCATATCTGCCATATCAAATATGGGTCAAGTTTCTTCTCCAACTAAGTGCAAGTAAAAGATTTTGTCATCTATTACATGCGGAATACCTTCTCATCTAGCCCATGAATATAGCTTTCAGTTGCACTCATTACTCTTCCAAATGGCATTGGGAATTCAATATTACCCCACCTACAGAGAAATGAAATTGCATCAGATGGCGTTTTCCCATCTCCATATTACATTGAATAGATAAATAAGGAAACTATTGATAGAAAGGGATATACTTCTTGAAGTTCTTGAAAGAAGCAGTGTCATCAAGCTCGCCTCTCATATCCAAGGGATAAGGCTTTCCGTCAACCAGTGTGAAAGGGTTCATCTCAAGGAAAGTGAAGTCAAGATCTAACATTTTGGCATTTTGAAACTTGAAAAAGTTAATGGCAAGTTCCAAACATTTAATATGAATACTGAATAGTATTAGATTCAAAACCAATATATGGTATACCTTGAAATAGAGTAAAAATCACTTTGATGAACTCCTCAATTTCTCCTTTGATCTATAATTAAATAACATAGAATTTGTCAAAGATTCAGAGTATTTTACTGTATGCAGATATATAAATCTACTGATTTAATTGGTAAATCCATCTAAAGTTGTCCGTTACACAAGGAAAGAATGTGCTCAAGTTACAATACTGGAAATTAATGACCTTAAGTACTAGTGAAACTACAAACAAGATGCAGAAACAGCTCACAAAATCATCAAGTATTTGGAAAAATTACCTCCAAGGGAAGGGTTGCAACAAGTGGAGCACAAGTCTCTGATGTGAAAGATGAATCAGTTGGGACAAATATGGTCTTTACCTGTTAAGGTACCACCGTAAGAAATAGAAGAAATAAAGATGAAGTCATGAAGAATTCAAGTTTATCTTACAGTACCTTGTCCCAGTTCTCTTCAATTTCAATTCCTCCACACTCTGAAAAGCTAATGCTGTTACCGAGTCGCTCGGATACAATGTTAAGGTAGAACTCTTCATTGTGAGGAATGAAAGGTTCAACAATGAATGTTGTGACAGGTCCTTTACATCCGCCCATTTCCACCTGCAAGTCATGGAGATGTTAACACAAAGCCTAACCTTAAATCGTACCAATAATGTCAAATTAAAGGTAGTAACCTCTTTGCCAAGGCGCTCTTTCACAAAAGCAATAACTTGAGCGAAATCTAGATTTAAGCCGACCAAACCACTCTTCCCACGCTTTCCAAACAACATATCTGGTTTAACAACCAGCTTTTGCAATAAAAGCCATGGCTCTTTCTCTGCTAGCTCATTGAAATCAGTTGACTCCGTCACCTAAATTCAGCAGCACAACCAACCAAACAATTTGAAATTCAATACTTGCAGTAATCATTCATAAACGAATCAACGAAAGATAAAAATCTTACAAATTATATTCAAAAGTTCCTGATCCGGACAGACTAATATTCTTTCATAAAATAAAATAAAGAAGGCTAATAAAGGAAACCGAACATTCGTCCATCTTAATTTTGTTTTGAAATCAATTGAAATTTGCTCAGCAAACAAAATATTAATCAAAACTGACTACAAATGCGAATTATTGATAGAAGAAAAGGAGATCTAGAGGGGAAAATTGAACTGACTTGTGCAGATTTGATTGGCAAATCTTTTCCGGAAAGCCTTTTGAAATGCTGCTTCAACAATCTCTTTGAATCGTACTCTCTGATCTTCTTGCGTGCCATTTCTTCGTTCTTTTCCTATTCTCTGCAAAATCAAGGCGTAAACCTTTTGTAATTCAGATCTGAAAAAAAAAAATCTAATGAAAATGAGAGGAAAATGAAATGGAGAAATACCGTTGAAAGTCAGGCGGGCGGTGGTAGTTAGAGCTACTGCGTTCGAAACTCTGTTTTTGCCGCTTTAGTTTTTGTTTGGTGTATTTATAGTTGAGGAATTGGATTTATTTTCCTTTAATTAATTAATTAATTAATTCAGTTCATTTCTGAAATCAAACACCTGCAATTCACCTAACCGCTACATACCAAATTTTCAACAAATAATAAATTATTAATTAATAGTTTAATACTAAATGTTCTTGTAATTATCAGTTAATGAAATTAATTCAAAGGATCCCCGACTAATTAATATCTATTTTATAATTATATATATGAGACTTAATGTCTATTTTTTATTTATATTTTTAATAAAAAACTATTTTAAATTATTATTTTATATATTATATTACGTGTTATTTTATCTATTTTTGTGACCCAATTTTTTTATCATGTGATTCGTTTATGTGTTTATTTCATAATAAGATTCTCGTTCGTTTCTTGATAGTTTGATGTTCGTGTAGCGATTGTGATGTACATCTTTGATAAAAAAAAATTATCAGTTTCGTATAATCAGATTATTTTTATGATATTTTATCATTATTTTTATTTTCAAAATTATTAACGAAACAATTTACAAGATTAATTATATTTATAATATTTTTAATCCTCAATTTTTTGTATTTTTAAAAATAAGAAAAAAGTTGAAACTAAGAATAAATATATTTGTCCATATAATAAACATGTTTTTTTAGTTCAAATACTAACATCAAAATGGAGTCGCCTATGCTGTATCGTCCAAATGTTGGAACTTTACAATCGAGATTTAATGGAGAGTGAAGACGATATCAGGTGAAGCTACAGCCGTTGATTATCTATTTCGACGGCGATGGCTAAAGGGTGATGCTATTCCAGTACAAAATTTTGAATTTTAAGAGGAAAAGTTAGTTTAAAAGACTGAAATTTGTTTATATTGTCATCCAATATCAAACAAATTACATATGCAATATGTTGTTCTTATTCAGATTCCTCCATTCAAACAGTCCAAGTTGATCGGCTCGTCGTTTTGACCATGTTATTAGCACTTGTGTTGAGCTTTGGTTTGGTAGTGAAGCAACCATTGAATTGGTCAAGGGTCATGATTTGGACATGCCATCAGTTCATCGGTAAAATTTCACTTTCTTCGTTATATTTTTATATTTGTTCGGATAAAATCGTTTATGGATTGGTCTAAATGTCTAAATAACAAATAATTTAGTATCGTTTAAACATGTATCGAATTTAAGATATTGTTTTTTGTTGGTCTAAATGACAAGTGTACAACATAAATTGATCCCAGATTAGTTAAGGCAAAACCTTAAAAATCGCAAGAACAAAATAATTCGTACAAACTTTTATACAAAGCGAATTTTCCGTTACATATTATTTTTTTAAAAACTGAAATTTTATATCCATCGTTTGCAATTATTTATTAAAAAATCATTTTGTATTTGATTTTGGATGGACAACTAAATATTAATAAAAATTACTTGAACCAATCAAATTATTATATAATTAAAAATGGTTTTGGTAAGTGAGTCAAGGAAGAAATTGAAGATTCATCGCATGAAAAGTTAAATAACTCATCGAGTCAACACTGACGGTATAGAAAAAAATAAACTCTGTAGTCTTAATTTCCAAAGAGCATAAACTCCCAGAGTTCCCCGGAGCTGTAAAATAAATAATAAGGATTTAGCTTTGGTAGCACTGACACTAATTAGTCACAAATGCACTGCAAACCCCATCAAGTTTGGGATTTTTTTATAAAAGAAAATAGTTAAAAGTCTTTGCTTTCATAGTTGCCTAAATGCTAACTGGAAGTGTACCTTTCAATATAAGAATAATAATAAAAACACATGGTAAAATGACTGTTTTATTTTAGTTTAGGAGCAGACAGTATTGACCTTCGTTTAAATTTTTTTCTATAGCCGCTGCAATACAGTCCAGTCTTGTTTTATGACCTATTGGCTGCTGCATATAGTATATTATTTTTCAAAAAATTATAAGTTAAGCTTCGGTTTAACCAAACATAACCTTTTTCATTGTATCCTCCTTCTGAAGCTACATTTCATGACAGCAATGGCAGATGGGGCTTCAAATTCTACATTTTTGAAAGGCCTACCTGATGAACAGCTAACCTACTGCAAGTTATTGGTTGGCTTCATTCCCACTTCCTACCAAATGACACTAGCGGTACTTAGCTTGTAACCTACTGCAACCTCATACCAACTAGTCTAGTACTAGAAGGTCATCTGATTGTTAATGTTCCCCTTCATATCATACACTTCCTAAAGGACCTAAACATTTCTGTATTCTGTATCAATGAAACTAAAAAAACGTTGGCTATTCGTACAAGGATCCACAATACAATGACATCCAGGATAATCTGTAGCGCATCAAATTCATTAATCATTGTCTTTAACCACATAATTGTACCGGGAAACAACATAGCATTCAAATCACTTTCAGCATTTTAGATCGCAGATAGTTTTCATTCGTACAAGGATTCATCATAGAAATAAAACTAAAGAAAAGAACTAGACTAGTGCTATTTTAGTCCTTTCATTTCACTGGATTCCTACCATGCTCCACATACACAAAACTGAGAATTCCAGGCAAGCACTCACACAAAACGCAAGAGAGCAATAAGTTCTACATGTTTTCTCAACTGGTCTCTGACTTCTCCAATGCTGCCAAAAAGAAAACACAAAGTCAGTGGAAAGCAATAACAAACAAAGCCAGCATGAGATGTAGTGGAATCCAAACAGAACGAGAGCAGGAAAGGAGACAGATAAATTACTGTTGTAGTTCAGAAGCTTCTCAATGAGGTCCACATGGGTCATTAGCATTCTCCTACAGCAATAACGAACTAATCCCAAAGCATCAAGAGCATCTCTGCAAGTAAAACAAATGTCCCAGTTTATTCTCTACAATACTATTCCAAGTGTTGATGCCTTGGACGACTTCAGTTAATGAAGACTATGATTCATAAATAATACATAAACTAGATTATTTCCGCATCAACTTGCTACATAATACTATCAAATACATGCTTTGTCTCTTGGATGCATTTCCTTAAATCCATAAAACAAGCAGACTTGATGATTCTGCATTTGGAGGGAACAGGTAAAACTCCATCACTAGTCACTACGTTTACCTTTGGAAGGATAAAACTTGTAACAACACTTGAAGTTTCAATGTTAACCTTTAGACCTTTAAAATAAGGTGACTATACCGGTTACTGATGTTTCAGCAAATGGAACTGGAACAAAAGAAGTCAATGGGCATGAATAAAATTCACCACATGATTGTGAAATGTTCAGATTTCAAATAGCTGAAAGGCAATTAGGATTAATTTATTATTTAGCTAAAGCATTTCTTTCTTTAGCAATATCTTCCTCCACTTCCAGAACTCTCACCTTCCCTTAACAATAAAGCAAAACCTCATTTCTCCAGAATCTCCCTTAACAATCATCCAGTTCCAAATCATATCCTTGTAAGAGTTTTCCCTAAGAGTTAATTATCGAAAAAGTACTAGCACTTTTTTTTGACCAAACTCTTGCCTCACAAAGTTCCTAACTTGTGTGTTTCAGTTTAGCACAAAGGCAAAGGCTTTCGGTTTAGCCCAAAGGCAATTCCTTCCTAATGTATGAATCTTTTGAGTAAAGATTAGAAGAACCTGTAGTTTAGAATACATGATGAGAGCAAATTACTATTGGCTTGCTACTTTTCTAGATTGACTTGAAAAGGTAAACAAGCAGTAGCCTTTGGAGTATTTCACCAAAAATATCATCAATGAACAGAAATATGAACAGTTTCCATTCAACAGAGTGAACATATTAACTGACTTACATGTCCCAAATTGTACACTGCTGATAGTTAAGAGGGAAAAGGCCTCATGTTTGCTATTGAAGTATAAGCAGGCGCATAGAAATCTTACACGCCTAGAGAACTCGAATTAAAGCTTCCTTAGGCTTAAAGTGCTCTTAAAGATATCGATCAAGATTCAAGCACACACAATAAGAAGCTTAGAACAAGATATAACAAACACAAACAAACGTAAATCAGCAGAAAACAAGTTTAAGGCATAAGAGGTTATTATTCATCAAAGAACTCACTTAATTCCTTCAAAACTATTAAAATAGATGGAATGGAATTGTCACAAACCCTTCGGTATAATCGGCCTGGAGAAGATCAAGATAAGTGTCCCATTTGTTACCAATGACCTACAAAAGTAACAGAACCAAACTTACAATTTAAGAAACAAAGAAAATAAGTGAAACTTGCAATTCAGTTGAAAGAAAGAGAATCATGGGAAAATACCTTGCCGCAGGTGAAGCAACGAACTGGGATGATCATCTTTCTCGGCTACTTGTTGGTCTCGACTTTGAAGTTTGCCCTACCTCTCTCAATCACTCACATTCCTATTTATACACCTCGCGCCCTAGAAACTTCTCACGGGGATTTTAACTTTGCCTATATGTGGTGCGGCTGTTTCACCGTTGCCTCTATACTACGTCGTTTTATATTAAAACTAGATCACTTTATTTATTTTTAACATTTGATTTTCCGCGTAATTAATAATACGAAGGGAGCACAACTCGATTTTTTTTTTTATAAATATTTGTTTTCATTTTATTTAAGAACCATCAAATTACAAATCATCAATTCGTTTTACAACAAAATTAAGATTAAAAAAAAAAAACTTAAATCAAATCCTAAGAAATAAGAAGAAATATAGAAGAATGGATAAGTTTATTACATCCTTGCAACCTCATACCAATATCAAATTTAATTTTCATCAAAATATTTCAAGCACTTCTACTAATTTTCCCATGCAATCTGTTATTTCTTTCCTGCCATACATAATACAGCATAATCTCTCAAGCTATGCGAATAATAACAGCCCACAATGATTTTCTCTTGTCATGTCTCTGAGTCAAGTTGTATTCCACATCCTCTCACAATAGAGCTAATAGCACAATCTTGTATGATGAGATGCTAAACTTTTTTAACAAACCTGTAATCACAAAATAAATGGTTCCTCATTTCTATAAAATCAAAATAGATAACACAATTTGGATCAACTAAGAACCCCAAAGTAACATATGATCGAAAAAGTTAGGCCATCCCAAATAACACGAAACCATCTTACTTTCTCTCTTTTATGTCGTAGAGTTTTTCAATTAATTTTAGCCTTGTAACTTCTTTAACAACTCGATTTCTTTTATTTATTCAAAAACGCAAAACTCAACTCAATTCAAATCATGATTTTATTTATACAAATAAATTGAAAAAATAAAAAAAAAATTAGATTTTAATTTTATTTTTTAAAAATAATTCAAATTTTTTAATAATTAAATAATTAGTTTTAAATTTAAATTCTCTCATTTTTATTCAAGTATACAGATATAAAAAACTATTTAAATTAAAACGTTTAATATTAAAATATTATAAATTTTACGGCCTCTGTCCATTTTACATTAATTCCGTTCAGATTAGTGGTTATACTAAATACACAAATAACTGATAACCCTGTTTGTACGGTGTAGACCTTAAAAACTACAAATTAGAATAATAAAATTAAAAATTAATTATTTCATACTATAATAAGTTCACAAGCTTTTGAAACTTTTTATAAGTTAAAACATAATACTATCTCTAAACCCTAAATCTGTCTAAACTTTTAGTCTAAATATAATCCCTAATCTCTAAAACTAAGTGATTTATATATTAAAAATTCTACCACCAATAATTAAAAGGTAACAACCAAAATCAATGGTAGGAAGAAAAGCTGGAAAACTGCAAGACAGGGACAAACACCAACCATCATCATCAGCCATCTGCTATCATTACTTGGCATCTCCCAACTCTTCACCTACCTTTAGCTTAACAATTTAAACCATTTAATATTTGAAAATCACTTTAATAGACAAAAGAACATCAAGGCATGGGCAACAACACCTAGCATTTGTACACACATCACGAAAAACACAACAAAAAGTAAGATAGGGGTGGACTTGGGAGATAACAAAGGATGCTTTTTACAAACTCCATTTCAAGAAAATGGTTTACTTTTTCATACATAGTGTCTCAGTTTAGGAGAAAGAAAGGGGGAATATGCTGGTTGTCACACACACAATGCAAGGGTATTATATTTTTCATCTTTTCAAGAATTTTGCTTCACGGTTTTAGGATAAGTACACTTGGACACCAGCAGTTTTCATTACCTGGCATACAGGACAAACGTTGATCGATAAATCACAGTCTTTACATAAGCAGAGATGCCTACACGGCATCAACAAAATGGATACCTCCTTTGCCTTGCATACTCTGCAAATAACGTGTTCCTTCATGGCCCTGGAAACACCTCTTGCATCACCAAGAGGGGCACTGAGAAAGTTGTTCGGATCGATATATGAGGCAGCATCATCGACTTCACTGTCTCCAAAACCTTCCTTACCCTGTTGAGTTCCCTGTGAAATTACTTGCTGAAGGTTGTTCTTCAACACGTTAACAACAGACTCGTTGTATTTCGCTCTATAATGCCAATTTTGAGCTTCTGTAGTCACCTGCTTTATTCTCTCAATCAGTTCCCTATTCTTGTTATTCACAGTCTCTAGTTCTGTGTCTTTCTCCCTAAGCTTCTTGCTGATGCCTTTCTCGATAGCAGCAAGAAAAGAAGTCATGTGTTTCTGCTTCATGTCTTTTATTCCCTTTGTCAGGTGCTCCTCCTATCAAGAGAATAAAATGAACCTATAATTTGAAGTTTCTAAAAAGAGAGAGCATCAGATTGTAGTTAAACCATTTTGGATCTGTAATTAAGAAAGCCCTGAATTCAAGAGAAAATAGTGAAAGGAGATTTTTTTTATTGGTGTACCACAACAATACCTGAATTTTGATGTACTGATCAAATTCCTCTTTCTGGCGATCAAGTTCACTTCTAATGTTGTCACCAAGTGACAAGATCATCGATGGTCTTTGCGTCATGCTTCCACTACCAGAAGTTACAGTTGAATTTCGCTCATCATCATCATATGATAGCCGTAAGCCGGTTGAGACAGCATTGGGATTTGGAATACCAGCTGAACAGTCAGCTTCATCTTTACAAATGTTGTAATTCAAGGATATTTGTAGATTTTGCTGCCTTCGAATATCTTCTGTTTCTCTGCCTCTTTTATTGGGTCGAATCATGGGAGTGAGATGTTCATTTCCAAAATAATTCACAGGATCAACATTGCACCCAACTGGCACTGAAGGTTTAGAAAATTATGAAACGATACTAAACTAGTCTATGAGAGGATGCCAAAATAGGGCAGTGAAATAAATTTTTTAAATAAGAAAATAATTGCAAAGATAAAGGGAAAAAAACTTACAGCTTCCAAATAACTGTAGTTGGTTCGCTGCATTAGTCTGATTCGGATATTGAAGATTATTATCATCCAGGAAAATAGGACGGACAGAATTACCGTTGTTTCCTCCTAACATTCTCCTATATAAAGCCTAAATTACTGTGATATACTGATGTATGTAGCTCTGAGGAATACCCACAACTGAGAACTTGCCTGCCCAAGAGAAGGAAAATACAGTTTAAACGCCAAATCATAAATAATGAATTATTGAAGTGCAAATACAACACAATGAGTCTAGGTTAAGGGTTCATTGTCTCCGTCTTAAAAACGGCAGTAATGCAATGTCCAATTGTAATCCGCATTCAAGAGAAATAAGATCCCATACAAGTTTTTATCACAAAAAATACACTACTAATACATGTACAATCTATATATTCAGGGAAAAAGAAACAAAGTGGCCATGAACTTGTCCTCCTTGTATTAGGTTCAAAGTCAATGGACTAATTCCAAGAATCAATCAAACACCACAAGGACCCTCACATGTTTAATCCCTCGAAAGTCCAAGCTCGAAAACCTCATATTCTCTCTCTGTATATAACTAGAAATTCAAACACAAAGGTGTCAAATACCTTAGGGGGGATCAGTTTAGTAAAGTTATACGTCTACTTCAGTAAAGTAAATTCTACGCAGTAGTAGGATAAATAAAAGATCAAGTAAATGTCTTGGTGATGGTCTCAAAGATCAAGCTTGAAAAAGAATAGGACTGAATTTATGGATATTGTTTCCTAGAAAAACACTGATCCTTCAAAGAAATATAAGAAAAGGTAAATCCTGGACAAAAATGAAGCCTGGGAATTGATTCCGGGAAAGGAAAATATTAAGGTAAAACACAAAGAAAACCAGAGATACAAATCCAGGTTTGAACTTGTTTAAACGGTAACAATCTTAACACAAACTGCGAGATTTAGATCTCTTTAACGATTCCGATGAATCTCCCTGCATAATATAACAAAAGAAAAACCTAAAGAAAACATTTCTTTAAAAAATAACAAAAAAAAAAGCATAATCAAATGCATGAAAATCCCAAACAATCAAAAACCCAAATTACCTGCGCGAGATGAAAGCACTAGAGATTTCAATTCCAACAAAAAGTAACAACCCAGATCCTGCAATTTCAACACCAATCCTCAAATACCCAGAAAAGAAAAAGGGAAACCCATAAACAAAACGCAATAAATAGCGAGTAAACAAGAAACGTACCTCAAAATGTAACGATTCCAGAGAAGAAATCAAAGGGATGAACCGATCATTTAGGATCTGAAGGAATAGGGCTCGTCAAATATAGATTACAAAAGAAAAAACAAAGCGAAGAAAACGAACGGTTAAAGAAGGCAGCAGAAAAATAAATAAAAAATGAACAAGAGAAAGGGAAAGGGGGAATAGGCAACGCAGAATGTGGGGAAGTTGGAGAGAGCATAAAATTATTGAAAATAATAATTAATAAATAATCTGGTGGTAGAAACAATCGAGAGTGAAGAAGGTAAACTTGTTAAACGAAAATCGATTAAACGGTTGTGACGTTAGGTCAGCCGATTCCGTAACAGATATAATTCAAACTTCATTTATCTAATTTTTGGTATCAGATCAAAAATATATAATGATATATTCAATATTCAAGTTTATATTTTAATTTTAAATTATTAAATTTAATATTCAAGTTTATATTTTTTTTCAATTTTATCGGATTATTAGATACGTTTATTTTTAAATTATTATATATATTTTTAAATTTAAATATAAAGAACGGGATAGTAAAATTTCGTTATCTAGATACCTGTTAATTTGACATAAAATAATAAAATACATGTTTATTTGATTATTTAGATAGAATATATGAGAAATCTCTATTAACATCTATTTATTGTGAACGATTTTTTTTTTTTTTCAGGATTTAACTAATGAAAAATTTTATCGAAAAAATATATTATAAAAAAATCATTTTTGTTTAACAATATAAAGACATATATCTAACAAGAAAAAAAACTTCTATATGTAAATTTTGAGATATTTTATAATAAAATAGATATCAAATTTAAATTTAAATAACAGGATGTAACAAATAATAAAATTTAGTATCAAATGATCATAATTATGATAAACAATCGACGATAATGAATAATAAAATAATAAAAAAAATAATGTATAAGCTTCCATTACTAAAACTTTTAGAATCTTTAATAAATAAATTAAATGTTTTAAACTTTAGTAATCAAAATAAATTTATGAATAAAAATTTAATAATTAAAATAAATTAATAAATAAAATTTAATAATAATTTACATAATTTACGTGAGATTTTATAATAACCTTTAATGAAAAAAATCCGAGTAAACTCAACAAGAAACGGATTGATGCTAAAGTGGGCGGCCATGGATGAAAGGTTGAAGAAGGTCAAAGATAAACTCTTTGACTGACAGATTCAACGAATCGTATTCAATATTTTTTTCCAACCCCGTTTTCCCAAGAAAAAGAGAGAAAATTGAAGTAGGTGGGTTAGATGCGGAGGATGGATCATCTCGCCGATGTGTCTCAATCCCAAACTCAAATACCTCATTTTGCTCTCGACATTGGAGGTTTGTTTTCCATCCTTTAATCCTTGAATTTTCTCCAAGTCCCATTTCTTTACTCTGTTCTTGGCCAAGTTGTCTCCCAATTTAAGTTCTTTCGAATTCACAGCGTTGAATTTCGGTGGTTTGCTTACACTAGTAAAATATAACAACACTAACTACATCTACAGATTATTTATGGGGCCTATTTACAAAGCCAACTCCCCAAGTTTTCCTAGTTCTTGATATTTAAGCATGATGTACCAGATGCTACTTAATATTACCAGCAAAAGGAATAACAATATTACCTGTGCAAGCCTTCAGATTATGGGTTTCCAATTGTGGTCACAAAAGGCACCAGCCTTCTATATTCCCTTCTTCTCCCCAAGGCGCAGCTATCGAGCACTCGTCCAAGGATCAATCGGGTGTTCTGCAAAGCCACCTCTCTAGCTGGCATACCCGAGTCGGTAGAGAATGGTTGCGTCACTGATGTTGAACCTGCCCCGTATCCTGAACCCAAAGCATACTGCAGCGGCCCACTTCGAGCCTTGAATGAGGACTGAGGAGCTAGCGTCTTCTCATCTGGCACATTTTCAAATGTCCCAGACTCGTATGAGTGTGTACCGGTCAATGAACTACAACTCTGCAAAAGAGCTTCTAATACACTTAGTGCCTCCAAACTCAATGAGCTCTCTACTAGCTGGGATACGATAGCATACATGTGTGGGCTTTGAGCAGAATCCATAGGAGTGTGGTGGAGCAATGCCTTGAGAATGAGCAATATTACTCGTTGATACTCAGCTGGACCTCGCTCCAGTAGCCGCAGCAAGTGTCCAAAAGCAATAGCTGAGTGCTTAGGGAACCATTCATTGCATAACAATGGTGATACGCAGGCAAGAAGATTATCAATGCTTTTGATCTCACCTTTGGCGTAAGACATAAACACGGTAGCTAAATCATCCAATGATTCAGCTAGACACCAAATTGAGATACTGGCAGCTACAGAGCAGACTTTCTGGTACTGTTGGTGAAGTGGTGAAGCTGAAGCCAATGATGGATCTCTGCTCAGCTGTAAGCAAAGCCAGGGAAGCAATCCTGTAATGTGCATAAGTAGTCTGGTCTCATGATCCCCAAAAATGGAGTCACATGAGTGTACTGTGATCCGAGAGAGGACTTCTATTGCTACACCATGTCTAACAGTGGACATCAGTCCTTTAAGTACAAGAGGCTGTACTCCTTCAAATGCAGGGAGATTTCCCTTAGATTCGATCCGCTGAAAGTCCCCCGTATCAACATTATCGAGCTCATCCCGAGGCATGCTGGAAAGGATGACATTTTCGATTGCTTTGTCTCGGAATGACAAACCGTCAATCACACGCGAGAAAAGCTCAAGAACCTGGCAGTAGAGATGAATGAAATATGTGTGCATCATTGCCACACAACCCCAAAAAAGTTGAGGGTAGAGTATGACCTTTTCTGGCTCCATGTTCTCAACCATTACTTGCAGTGTCAGTAAAATTTCCATAATGAAGCCAAGAACAGGAGGTATTGGATTTCCCAGGCATTTATGTAGGCACCGAAGGAGTAACACACGTGTCACTTGTAACACTTGGCCGCAATGCACGATAGATCTGGTGGGAACGACAAGCAAGGTGCCTAGATGTGCACTCCATGGCCCATTTCAGTGCCTCAACACCCCAAGTTTCACGAAGATCTCCTTGGAAGAAGATTGCATCAACCATACTCTGAACAAGGGCAGAGAGAAGAGCAGCACTAGGAAGCTCTGTCCTTGTAACCGTAGGGTCCTCATTCTCCCACATCATGCTCCCCCGCTTTGACTGAACATACTTGATCAGACTAACAACCTGTTGCTTGTTCTCTCCATCAGTGTTTTCTACTTCGTACAGCTCCAAGTGCCGACCAGCAAGCGAATATAGTAGATTAACAAGCAAATGCTGGCAATGCTCCAACACGATATCCTCAGAGCTATCCATGGAAACAAATGTGACATGAAAGAGCAGAGGTAAGTGCTCACGAAAGTCTTCATCATTCTCATATGCAATTTCAGCAAGTAGAATCAATGCTATATCCACGAGTGAGTGAGTGCTGCTGGTGCCCTTGCAAAGCTGAATGAAGCTCTTTAGCATTGATGCCATGCATACCTACCCCAGAATGTAAGATATCTTCACCAGAATTTGGAGTGTCAATCAAGTAGTCTCCACTATCACGGGAAACATGGCAGCTCCGTAAACTTCCTGTGGAACTTCGAACCCCCATTAAAGGACCTGACATGTTTACTAAAGCTGAAAGGAGCTGACCTGACCTGCCTGCAGTTACAGGAACAATGTTCAATTCTGGAGGCATGGGACTTAGTGGGCCTGAGGCACTTCGCCCTGTAACACCAGCTGTCCGCCAACTCAGGCTTCCACTGGTATTTCTCAATGGACCATCAAGTGAACCCCGGACAAGTAATGGTGACATATGTGGCTGGGTGTCTGCAACAGATGCAATCTGAGTGGGTGCAGGCCCCTGAGAGAATTCCAAAACAAAATTCCCATTGGCATCGCCCCTGTTTGTACTTGACCCAATTGGTTCAATGCTATCTTCCAGCATCCGCTGGGACAGCTGATAAACTAGGTGATCGATTGTCCGTTGCGGGCAAATACGTGCTAGATAAAGACTGACTCTCTTGGCAACTGAGAAATATGTGGCAAAAGCACCACTTATTTCAGCAGATGCATTTGAATCACAGTCCTCAATTCCTTTTGTAATCAAGAAATCTAAAACAGGACTAATGTTCCGAGGCTTGCTGGCAATTTTGCTCCAAAGTTTCTCAATTTCATCAGGACAAGGGACTAATGTTTCGGTGTCTTTAACTTAAACTGTATGTGATGATTACAATCAGTTTATTTTACACAAGGGATTATATATTGATTTTAACTTAAACTGCAAGTGATGGTTACAATCAACAAAAATTTAATCTACTCTGATATTTAGGACACCTGAGAAACCTTATCAACTTCTAGAGTTCTCTCTTTATTATCGTAAAATAATGGCGTGGTCGAAAATGATAGGAGACAATGTATACAAGAAAAGAGACCATGGAAACTAAAACGCACATTGACAATAAGAGCTTTTCGGAAGGGATAAAATGGCAAAAAAAACAACAAAGAAGCAAATGATTCACCTTTCTCGCCATCTTAGAAGAGCCTCTAGAAGAGGAACAGGTGTATGACGCGCAACCATAGCCAAGGAATCTAATACTTGCTCATAAGCAGGGTCGGAAGGTCGAAGATACTGTCCATCCTGTGAATACAAACAGAAAAAAGAACATATTACATTGAGATTCCGAAAGGGGAATCACAAATTCACAATACAATAGTTAAAAATATATATACCACAAAATTCATGCATAATGGTATATTTGGCAGAAAGTTGTTAAAGTTGTCAAACAAACAAATGACATGATGTAACCTTTCCACCCAGCATTCCATTTTTTGATCTCCTAAATATGTTTAAGATAAATACTTCTCATATCATAGATGAAAAAAATGCTAACCTGTATTGCTGGATTCCTTGTTCCTATTGACTGTAGACTGTCGTTGTATATAAATACATAGGCTTGTATCATTGTCAAAAATAATCTATTTTCCGTATGGTATCAGCAAAATTAGCTTCTTGGGAATTTTATTTTTCAGCCTTCAAGTCTGATTTTTCATTTCCCTTTTTTTAAACAAGTTCATCTACACTTCAACTGAATTTTGGGCAAAAGACTTCCACCAAATTGAAAGGTGGATCACCTCGTGAAATGAGACATAATAGCTGGCATATTAGCAAATTCACTACCTTCATCAATCCACAAAGCCAATCACTTGGTAACCCAAAGTCAAACTGTTTCTAATTCAACATCAACTTTAAGCACTACAATATAATGCTGAAGCTATAGAAATTTTATACCGGTCAACCCTTCACTCAAAGGCGTAGTTCCCTGGGAACCAAAAAATAGCTCCTGATCAAAACTCCACTAAAGTATTCAATCCGCTGAAGAACTTCTTGATTAACGGTATATTATTTACAAAGCAAAATCTTCACATGTTTAAAGTTTTCCATTATACAACAAATTCCATTTCTCTTAAACATCGTTTAGCATTCAAATCCATCCCAGTAGGTGTATACTATGCGATACTCAATACAACTTCAAACTATACGGAACTTTTTTATGATTTATCAATATGGGATAAACCATCAGTAATCTAATTAGTTAAAAGAGGCAAAATTAGCTTACAGACACTTCTCTCATGCTTAAAAACGTGATGATTAGTATCGAATTCAAGAAAATTAAAGGTTGTAACAAAAGAACAAAATTACGAATAAATTAATAGCAAACTAGAGAAGAAAACCTGAGGCTGAGCCGTTTCAATGCGGCGCCGAGCTAGAGGAAGAAACCGCTGCAGTAACGCATCTACAACCAACTTGGCAGCACTTTCTGACTTCATCTCTGTCTCGTTTTCTTTTCAAACTACAAATTCTAGAAACATGAAAGTTTCAGGCTCAAAACAACGGTTCCTTTATAAATAAAGAAAATAAGATTGGAATTGAAGGCTCTTCTAGCAAAATCATGTATGAAAATTGACTGGCTCAAAATCGGAAAGAAGAAGCAGAACTAATACCCGAAATTAGGGTTTAACTAAATAATAAGCCATTGAAGTTTCAGAGAGTGATACTGAGGAAGATCCAAATCTCGCTGTTCTTCCACTAATCACGATCAACGAAGTTGAGTTGGATTTGTATTAAAAATGATTATTTGGAGAAATAAAAATAAAATAACGGTATTTAGAAAGGGTAAAATTCAGGATAAGTCCCTTTTATTTAGGTTGTATTGTATTTCCGTTAACCATTTTTAGAAAAGACTATTCTTACCACTAATATTTTAAATATATTTCATCTTTGTCACTATACCGTTTACACTGTTAATTAGTTTGATCACGTGGAACGTTAGTTTAAATGATTAATTTTTAATTTAATCCTTAAATTTTAAATAAAATATTAATTTGACTTTTAAACTCCTTAAACCTTGTTTTAACCCATAATGTAAGTGTACAGCAAGTAAACTTGTCGACTGCACACCAAAATCGGATGATTACCGACATGATTAGAAACAGTGGCGGATCTATGCTTTAAATAATACACCCTAAATTTTTTAAAATTTATATATTTATCTTTAATTTTTATGAATTGATCCTTAAATTTTTTTAATATTTAAGTTGTGTACTCGTCTTGAGATTTCGAAATTTTATATGTGTCCACCTCAAATAAAATTTGGATCCGCCACCGTCTAGAAATGGACGTAAGCCATATACTTTACCAGATTTTCGGCGCTTAATATTACACTTCACTAAAATTCTAATTTCCTTTACAAAGCAAAGCATCTTTAGTTTGTCTCCTTGGAAAAGAAAGCAATAGGCATTTTATATACATAGCCTCTAGTTACACCCAAAACTGTTCCTTACTTGTTTAAAAAGTTTACTGTAAAAGCCTCCCTTTGTCTGCACTCAAGGAACAAGGAGATGCAGATTTATACAAGATATGAAGATATAAACCCTTTTATTCTCTACATCCCTTCATCTTCTGAACCATTTGAAAGAAAAGATATGTCGAACCAACCGCAACAACCCGTCGTGGTCTACCCGAATAATGTGCCTGCTGGGCAAGCTCCGCCATCTCATAGTCACTCGGATGGATCGTTTGGGCCGGTTTTTATAGTGTTGGCAGTGATCCTTGTTGTTTCAGCCTTAGCTTGCTTTATTGGAAGGCTGTGTAACCGGCGCCGGATTAATCAAACGAAACCATCCGATCGAAACAGGAACCATGATTCCCGTCCAGAAGAAAGGGACGTGGAGTTGGGATTCGATGGGAGGATTCCTGGTGCCAAACCAGTCGATGGGAATGGTACTGAGCCCAGCAAAGGGTTCAAAATGCCTGGAAATGTGGAACTTGGAGTGCCCAGAATGGCTGAACAAGGAGACCCAATTCCAAGAATCAGAATCCCTGGAAATGGAGATCCTAGAGGACGTAGAGTGCATGCAAATGGGGATCCCGCAGGCATCAGAATTGCCGAACCTAAGCCTGTGGATAATATGGAGCGCTAAAGCCTGATGCATGATACAGATATATGGATGGCGCAGAAAAGGTTCCAGGCTTGCTGTGTTTAGTAAAAAACATATTTTTTCCCTCTTTAAATTATGTAGTAGTTTCTTACCGTTATGATATTGCATGCACGTGTATTTATTTTCTTATATCGATCTCATTACTGAAAAATATACATTAAAAAATTTCAAATCCTGTTTTTTATCGTCTGATATTTGTGTAATTATTTTGATTTTTATTTAATTTTAAAAAATTAAATCCTCAAAGTTTCGTTCTTTCTGTTAAAAGTGTTCTTTTTCCATGTACCTTCGGCATGCATAAGTGCCAACGTCACGGCACTCGTTTGTATCGATTGGGTCTCCGGTGTAATCCAGCATAACCTTAGTCTGTCTCTTTATCATGCCTTCATCTATGTCTCTTGTTGAAAATTTTTAAAAAATTAAATTTTAAACTTTAACCCTAATTTTTTATATATTAAACCCTTAAACCATACAATTAAAAGATACACTCATCCCTAATTCTCTAAACCTTATCCAAAACCCTAAACTTTTAATCCTAAACTTCTAATATAAAACAGAAACATAGTATGAGTTATAAAAAAAAGTAGACGATTTACGCTCCTAACGAGCGCCCTTTAAAACGAGCTTCCCATGAGTTGATTTCTTATCTTTCACACTGTGTCTAGACTCGGAATCCAGTGATCCACCGCGTCCGATTCCGTCAACCCCAAAAGTTCTCACTCCTTGCCTCGATTTCAATCTCACTCACTCTGTCGCCTTTGTTCCACTCCCTTTTCCAAGCACAAGACGCCACCAATCCCTCTTGTCTCGGTTAACACGTAACCATGACTCACGCTGAATCCGAGAGACTCGGTCGTCGATAGCACAGACGCTGGAAATTTCGGTACGACTACCTCTAACACCCTTTCGATCTATTCTTGACCAGGAGATTAGTAAGCTTAATTAAGTGGATACGTAAAATTTCTCACAAGGAGCAGTCTCAGTAAAAGGTGACATGTTAAATTTAAGTGACCTGTGTGCGCATAAATTTATTAAGATTTAAAATTAGACATAAATATTATCTTATATTCGAATAAAATTATAAAAAAATATATATATTCTTCTATTTTAAGATGAACCCAGTTTAAATTTGGTCCTAACCACTGCAGGATCTTCAAGTTACCTGCAGGCTGCAGCAGGAGCAGCAAAAGAGAAGAGTAAATTACAGATTCAGCATGGAATGGTCCAGTCCGACAGACTAGAGTTGGATCAAACAGCTTCAGCAACCTAGTCGGCTGCTTGGTTACCGATTCTTTTAACATATATAAGAATAGCAAATTACAGGAAAAAGAGAAGACAGCTCGAGAGTTCGATGGTAACGGATTCCCTAACCGAAGGGACTTTGAGTTTAAATCCTAATTCCTATCATCTAAACTTCATGCCTATTCTTTTTCTCCACATTCAATCATTTCCACCAAAAGTTCCCAAAACAAACTTTCCATGAACGAGGCTAAGAGCAGCAAGCCAGCAACCAGTTATATGAAAGCCTGGTCTTCCTCTAATTGAGGAACGGCTGGTGTCTCATTGATTCGAATATTACCGTAACTCAAAACAGTTTGAACTCAGAAAGCTGTCTTTGTTTTCGACTGTCTGAACTGACTTCGCTCGCCAGATCAACGTCGGCTTCCAAATTACACCCAGCTGATCTGGCAAAACCACAGGGAATTAGACCACATTCATTTCTTTTCAATTGCATCTACCGGTTCACAGCTGCGGAAAACTAATAGTATTTGATATAAAAAAGAGTTATTTGCTTTCATTGAGAATCGAACTCAAGACCTCCCGCTTACTAAACGGGTGCTCTAACCAACTGAGCTATGAAAGCTTTTGTTGCAACAGGTTGAAACTTTAACCCACCATATCTGTTTCAATGGTGAGAACTTCAAGCCTACGTTATATATTTGGTATTTGATATCTTTCATATAATTTTCGATATCTACATGGCGTATCCTTTAAGGATTAGAACCAAATTTTAGAGAAATTTATTTTTTCTTAAAAATTTCAATCTATCTCTCTCATGATTTTTAAAAAATATATATTAAATTTTAAAAGTTTAATTTTCTTATTATTTTTTTAAAATTTTATTTTTTGTTAAATATTTTAAAATTATTAAAAATTTTAATTAAACTTTATAGTATTTTGAAATTTTTTATTTGAATCTTTATATTTTTTTTAAAAAGTAAGTTGGTGACTTTGAGTTTTTACTTCATATTCGATCATTAAATATTTAATTCATTAGTTGATTAACTTAAATTGAATATTATTTAAATTCATTATAAGATAACTTTTCTAATTTAATTATTTTATTTATAATATCAAAATTTAAAAATATATTAAATATTTTATCTCGGATTAAATGATTATCGTAATACACCACTATTTGATATTTTAACTACAATAATATTTATTTATATATTTAATTTTATTTATCTTAATTATTTGATCAAATTTGAAACGACACCGTTATACTTAGTTAGGTATACAAATCCAATCGAAATCCACGACTAAAAACTTCGCCTTCAGCCGACTTTAACTGCGCTGTTGCTTCTCAAACGAATCTGTCTCCGTTATTAATTCTCTCAAATCCTCGATTCCACTCTCGCTCTCCAGATCTCAACAGGTAACATCGAAGACTTGAATTCTTTCAATTCTCTCATGAATCTGTAAATTTATCTTCTTTTTCAATCTGCATTACTTTCTCGTTGGTATTTAATTTCAAAATTTTAGTATCTTTCGTCACCAGATGATCAGAAACGAAAATCAGCGTACTCTGATTCGTTAGATTTGATACAGGTTATTCTACGATTTGTCTATTTCTCTATCAAAATATAATTTTCAGGGAAAGTTAGGCATTTTACAGTTCTATCTGAAATTACTGTTTATGATTAGGGTTATGCTTTCTTGTTTGATAGAATTTCAAATGGCATTGATCGAAGTAGTGTCTTTTGATGTTAAAACTAACTGTTTGGATATGAATAAACATCAACTGGAGTTTATATATAATATATATTTAAAGCCTTTTAACTTTATTTAGATTTGAGAACATTTTAAATGTAGAACTATCTGCTGTAATTTCTCCCATGGTTAAGACGCTGTGGTGCAATTTTTGGGTCGAAGCTGATTTTCTTGATCTATTTCTCTGTGTTTTATTTCTGAAGAGATTGAAATGGCGGAATCAAAGTCATTGAGGAAACCTGTTTTCACCAAAGTGGACCAGCTTCGCCCTGGTACTAGTGGCCACACTCTTACTGTCAAGGTTGTCAGCACAAAGATGGTATTGCAGAAGGGTCGTGCTGATGGTCCTCAAGTTCGTCAAATGCGAATTGCTGAATGCTTGGTAGGAGATGAGACAGGAATGATCATCTTTACGGCTAGAAACGAACAAGGTATTGCACCCATCACTTATTGGTGAAGATTATTTAGATTACATTATTACTTAAGAGCCTACAATCTTCATTTTGTAGTGGACATGATGAAAGAGGGAACTACCATTACTCTTCGCAATGCGAAAATAGACATGTTTAAAGGATCAATGAGGCTTGCAGTGGACAGGTGGGGTCGTGTTGAGGTTGATGAACCTGCAAGTTTCACTGTGAAGGAAGATAACAATCTGTCACTGATTGAGTATGAGCTGGTTAATGTTGTTGAAGAGTGATCTTTCTGTATCTTTTTTCCAGGCAGCGTTTGCTTCGCCTCTATATTGTGAAACCAAGAATAAAGTCTAGTCCAATGAACGTGTTACCATGATATATGCTTCATCTTATCTTCATAAAGGTCATGGAAGTTAAATTTCAGGAAGAAGAAACCATGAAGATAGTGTAGTTCTCAAAGTTGCTGCTCAGTCCTTGCGGCAAAAATCCAGCAGAACCTTTTGGTTGGACCACCCAACAAATGGTAATGGCTGTAAATTTTAGAGCTAAAAACAGGTAGCTTTTGGAACTTGCTTTCATCTGTTTGCTCTACTTTTACCTTTTTCTGGGTAGCAACTGGTTTTTGCTTTTAGATTATACTTTGGAACTCTAATATTATGTATGCCTACGATACTTCATGTTGATCTCTTGTTTCAAGTTATATTGAAGTGATTTGGCATAGGCTCTTTTTCCCTTTTCTTTTATATAATTTGAGGGGGAATAGTTGCATGTGATTAAGCTAGATATGTCCAATTAACTTTGAGCGATTAAACATGATTGATCTTATATATTATATTAATAATATTATCGACCAAATTAAACTCAATCGGTTTTCAATCCTCGATCGACTAATCTAGATTTTTTTTTTTTTGTAAATGCTCGTTATAAGATTTGAGAATGTCCTCTTAACCTTATTTTATTGCTTAAAGAATTTAACATCTCATATGGCTAGACAAAGTGAATTTTGGTAGTATATTTTATAACCGAATTTAATGGCATAAAGTATTAGACTATATTTTATTTAAAAAATTTTAAAGATGATTGATTTTTGATTTTTTTAAAATACTGGGGTTAAATCTCGAATTTGAGTAAAATACATAGACTATGGATGTATTTTGACAAAAATATAAAATAAAATTTCTAGGAATAAGAGCTACGACGTCGTGTAAGATGGTATTGTGAGAAACCACGATAAAAGATCCTGTAATTCTCGGTAAACAACAAAACACAAAAATGGAGATGGGGTATATGTGGATGAAGCGAGTCCGACTCGGAGCCAACTCCCTGTTCCTAGCTATGGCTTTTCCCTCTTCCACTTCTCCTGCTCTCCGATATGCTTCCCGCCTTCCTCTTTTCGCCTCCACTTTTTTTAAACCACCTTATCTCATTTCCTTAGCTTCCTCCTGTGGCCATCGCCCCATTTCAATCTCAACCATCTCTTGCTTCTCTTCTGCATCCCCACTTCTTTACCTCCCAGAAAACGACGATCTCCCTGATTTTGGACGTGAGGAAAAAAGCTTTCGAAATCTGCCCAAGGGATCCAAGGTGCTTCTCAAAGGGATGAATTATGGTGAATTTCAAGTGGGTCTTTATTTGTTATTTGTTTTTTTTAATTTACGTGTGAAGTTTGTAATTTTGAATCTCTGTGTCTAAAATCTTATGGGTTTTTGTTTATCAGGAATGGGTTCAATCACATGGATTCAGGCCTGGTCAGGCTTTAATGTTGTGGAAGCGTCTCTATGGAGATAATATTTGGGCACATGATATCGATGAACTAGAAGGTTTTTTCCCTCTTCTATTTATGTATCAAGTTTACTTCATCCATTGGAGAATCTTGTTTCAAGGGATGGACATATCACATATGGTTTTATGTTAGGAATGCGAAGAATAGCTTGTCAGTATAAAATGCACATGCAAATCTCTAAAATATATTGAAAATTTAAAAGTTTAGGTGTGCTAGTACACCTGGCACCCTTCGGTCCATCCCTGCTTGTTTATCTTTTGGTTTTTGTGATCTTGCCAATGATTGGATTCGTGGGTAATTGGGTATTGGTTGTTTTTAGGATTAAACAAAGATTTCAAGAAAATGCTGAGTGAGCATGCTGATCTTAGAGCCTTGTCTTTGAAAGATATCCGCACTGCATCCGATGGCACTAGAAAGGTACGTATAATCTAATAATGATCAACCTCTTGCAGTTTCATGTATGTCCAACTTGGGTCAGTTGCTTGCACTACTTTGAGAATTTTCTCATTGATTTTGAAACTCACACAGGAGGTTGCAGATTTTGTTCGTGCTGGAAGATGGGTTGGTAATAGAAACCGTTGTGATACCCTGCGATAGGGGCAGGACAACCGTTTGCGTCTCGAGTCAAGTGGGCTGTGCCATGAACTGCCAATTCTGCTATACTGGCAGGCAAGTTAGTTTTCTAAATTTGCAATTTAGATAGTATGAAACTCTCAGAAATCATTATCTCTCTATGTGTAGTTCTTTGATTTATGGATTTACATTTTAGGATGGGTCTGAAGAGACATTTAACCGCTGCTGAGATCGTAGAGCAAGCTGTATATGCAAGGCGATTGCTCTCCGGTGATGTTGGTTCCATTACAAATGTTGTATTTATGGTATGTTTATTGTAGATTCCCAGTGTTCGTTGAGTCTATTGCTTGAAAATAATTATGGCTCACTTGCCTGTTGTGCGCGAAGTTGGTCTGTAGTCATGAAGAGCTGGTTATTTGCGAGTCAGTTTCAGAGAGAAATTTTTCTTCTTTTTTCAAAAGAAATAACTGAAAGATATTTTGACTGCTTGTTGTTTTCATTTTTTAAGTGTTGTCAATTCCATATGCTGTGTGTAGACGCTCAAAAGACTTGTCCTTCAAATGAACTATTTTTGTTTCATTTTCACTAGTGAAAATCTTGTGGGTATCTAGGGTTTTCTTTGATTATCTGGTATTTGTAGATCAGTATTCGGTTATTTTCAGGGAATCTATTGTGCCCTTAACTGTTGTTGCTACATGAATTTGTAGGGAATGGGAGAGCCATTTCATAATATTGAAAATGTCATAAAAGCTGCTGATATCATGGTGGATGAACAAGGCCTTCACTTTAGCCCTCGCAAGGTCACTGTTTCTACAAGTGGACTTGTCCCCCAGCTGAAACGTTTTCTTTGTGAATCCAATTGTGCCTTAGCTGTTAGTTTGAATGCTACCACTGATGAGGTACTTTATTATCATATATTTATATATTCCTACTGCTTCTCGTTTTTCTTGCATAGTGCATGCACACACAAACACATACACATAAAAGACGGTGGAGGTCACGTGTGTTCTCACTCGCTCACAAAGAATGGCACAAATAAACGTAGAGAGAGATATCTAGAAGTGGGATTCTGACCTGTTTTTTGACATATCATGCAGGTCAGGAATTGGATCATGCCAATTAATCGGAAGTACAAATTAAACCTTCTTCTTGAGACCCTTAGGGAGGAACTAAAGTTCAAAAATAACTACAAAGTTCTATTTGAATATGTGATGCTTGCGGGAATCAATGACAGGTTAGATAAACTTACCCTTTTGATCAATATTTCATATTTTGTTTAAAGTGTTTATAGATGTGGAGTTAGATCATACACAATCAATCATCCTTTTGCAACTTGTGGACTGTTGGTTAATTTCCTAGTCATTGTGTGTGCATCAATTTCAAGTTCAAGTGTAACTGAGATTTGGGCTGATTTGATTCCATTTAGCACGCATTGTGTTTGACCTGAAATATTGTAGAACATCAACTCACCAATTCCAGCTATCATAATCTCTCTATTGTTTTTGAAATGTTGATTGACATGTCTGAAGCCATTGAAATGTTGATTAGGTTAATGGCATTGATATAAATTGATGTAATTCTGACTGTCAATAACATTGATTTCTATCTGCAGCATCGAGGATGCAAACAGGTTAATCGATCTTGTGAAGGGTATTCCTTGCAAAATCAATCTTATTTCGTTTAATCCTCATTCTGGGTCTCAATTTAGGCCGAGCAGTGATGAGAAGATGATTGAGTTTAGAAATGTTTTAGCAAAAGGTGGTTGTATTGTTTTTATGCGGTTCAGTAGAGGCGATGATCAGATGGCTGCCTGTGGTCAGCTGGGGAACCCTGGTTCAATTCAAGCACCTGTGCTTCGCGTTCCAGAGCAATTCCGGGTGGCTCTAAACACAGGTACTTGATTTCTTGAATTATAAACAAACCAGATTGCTTCAAATGAGTGTTAAAGTTAATATTGTCTCAAGCCTCAGACGAGTGGAGTAGGAACTAGGAAGGAAGTAGGGAATGTTGGGCTGTTTTTTTCTCTTATTCTTGTCGTGATTTGGAAACTAAAATTTGAGCTTCTTTTATCAAAACTTAAATAAATTTCAGAGCACAAGTATGTATTTTCAATCTTTGAGGCCCTGGAAGACTGTTTTAAGCACAATTCTTAAAACTGTCGGCAATTAATTAGCACCAATCCACCAAGTTTCTAAGAGCAAAGATAATCAACAATCCAAGCAATTTTAGAACTGTAAAAAGATGATCTACTAGGAACGTAATACAGTTTTCAGCAATACTTCGTATTGGAACATTTCCACCATTTGTTGTCACCCATAAAACGAATCAAAGAAATTTCCAGGAATTCGATTTTCAGTGAAACAGACCGTATTCATTTCCAGAACAACATTTTCTGCAACATCATACTGTTTTTCAAATACAGGCAACCCATGAGAGCAGTTATGCATGCTTGAATATCAGATGACCCAGAACCAAGCTATGACCGATCCTGATGCCAGACCAACAACGAGAAACAATACCATAACAACGCCGGAACTCCCGTGTGTTGTATCTGAACAGATTTGGGTGCCATGATCATTAACACACTCGTCAAGTATCCGTTAGTTAGCGCTAGAAGGAAAGTTAGTAAAGAGATGTGGAACTCTGCCCGGGAAGGCCCAAACCAACATCTATCCGCATATTAGCTTCACTCTTGTGAGCATATAACACGATGACAAGAGGCAGAAGAGACCGATCATCATGTAAGAGACGGGGAATACACGGTCCGTCTAGAGGTAAGAGAAGTAATCGACGGTGGTGATGAAGGAATTCCATGGGAGGAGGATTCCGACCCCAAAAGTGAAGTAGATGATGTAGGCCGAATTGAATCTGGCTTTCTGGCTTCGGTGATTTACGGAGGAGGGCGGATTCGGCATCGGGTTCTGGGACTACATCAGTCGCGGATGCACCGGTGAAACCAGAAGAACATTTGGAGAGTTTTCTAACAAAAATAATAATATGGGACACAATCCACTTGTTCAGTGTAAAAAAAAACAACTAAGATTTTTATATTGAATTGAGATTATTAGATGAATATAAATTTACACTATTTAAACGTTTTGATTGTGAAACTGTATAATCAGATCTTATTTATAATAATAATAAAGTTTTGTTTTATTTTTTTCGTCACAGTCGAGCCTTCACCAAATTCTTCACAACCAACTAATGACACATGCAGTAAAGAACAAGATTGCTGCTGTACCAAATTTCAAATCCATGCCGGATCCTTCAAGGGAGTGACAACTGCCTTGACTTGCAAGTAATTGCTAAGGCAGTGAATACCCTTCTCTCTTCCCTGTCCACTCATCTTGTACCCACCAAATGGGATACCTGCGTCGAAAACATCGTAGCAGTTCACCCAAACTGTTCCCACTTTCAATGCTCGTGTCAACGTGTTTGCCGTGTCTATGTCCTGCGTGAACACACCTGCAGCCAATCCGTAAGAAGTCGTGTTCGCACGCCGGATAACCTCCTTGATGTCCCTGAGATTACGGGAAGTTATTGGAGTAGTATTATTAGCATTGGTCATATTGGATATGTTTGATGAGGAGACAGTGATGGTTTTTGCTCACTTGAATTTTAGGACGGATTGAACTGGACCGAATATCTCATCCTTTGCAATAAGCATGTCTTCGTTTACGTTAGAGAAAACGGTGGGCTGAATGTAGTAGCCCTTGTCTCCGACCCTCTTGCCACCGGTTTCAAGGGTTGCTCCGCTTTCGACGCCTGATCTTATGTACTTCATGATCTTTTCAAATTGTTCTGAATCAATCTGATTTGATCATGCGTCGTTACTATCAGTACATCTAGCTAGTAGCTACCATGATAGAATGCAGATGGCTCTATATGTTGGTTGATTTACCTGAGGACCTTGTTCAATGCCAGCCACGAATGGATCGCCGACGCTACGTTTCAATGCCTGGGCCTTTGCCTTCTCCAAGAATTCATCGTACACGCTCTCGTGTACATATGTACGAGAGCCAGCACAGCAACATTGTCCCTACAAATGGTTTATAACTACTGTCAAAAAATAGAAACTCGATTTCTGAATTGATTTCGGTGCATCTTCTTGGACATTACCTGATTGAAGAACAAAGCAAAGTGCGCCAACTCAACTGCCTTGTCAACATCAGCATCCTTGCATACGATAAACGGCGATTTTCCTCCGAGCTCCAATGTTACTGGCTTAAGATTGCTTTTTGCAGCCAATTGAAGGACAACTTTTCCAGTTTCAGTTGATCCAGTGAAAGCAAGCTGTAAATGTCAAATAGTCGAGCCTGACATTAGCATTTAAACCCATAAAAAGATAAAACTGAATTCTTTGGATTAAAAAGGCACAGAACATGAATTAGTCTAGGACCAAGTAGTTTTTTTTTTTTACGATGTAAAGTACCTTGTCGACTTCCATATGACTGGCAAGAGCAGCACCAGCTGTCGGACCATAACCTGAAACCACATTTACAACACCTGCAGGAGCCCCAGCCTGTGAAAATGATTCCAAGTGAGAATGAGAAATCAATAATCAATTTGATCGCTCGTGTTGCTGAATATGAGAGTCGACATGAAAGAAAATACCTCGTGAAGTAGCTTGGCAGCATAAAGAGCAGACAACGGTGTCTGCTCCGCTGTCTTAATGACAACAGTATTGCCACATGCCAAGGCAGGTGCAACCTTCCATGCAAACATGAGAAGAGGGAAATTCCATGGAATAATTTGACCAGCAACACCAATTGGTTCATGTATGGTTTGTACAAGGTGTGGACTATCAGCTGGAACTGTAAGACCATGAATCTTGTCGGCCCAACCTAAATAACCCAAAGAACACGGTGTGTCAAACATTAATGCATTAAAAGTGGACAAGAACAGTGTAATTTCAGAGGTTTTACCGACCAGCATAGTATCGGATCAGACGTGAGATCATCGGCAGTTCGACCTTAGCAGCTTGTTCATATGTCTTTCCATTATCCCAAGTCTCAAGTGTTGCAAGTTCTTCAGTATGTTGGTCAATAAGATCAGCAAATTGGAATAATACCCTTGATCTTTCCTGGGACACAACGAAAACACAATTTTATCAGGGTTGAAGATAATTTACTATGACAGAGGCAGTAAAAACAATATGGAGTTACATAAGCAGTCATCTTTGGCCAGGGTCCTTCATTGAACGCCTTGCGAGCGGCGGAAACTGCTCTGTTAATATCTTCAGCATCACCTTCAGCAACATGAGTAATCACATCTCCAGTCCTGGGGTCATATGTTGGGAAAGTTTTGCCTGTTGGATGGAAATATTTCGTCAACAATTGGTTCAATAATAAATATCATAACATGCTACCACCATTATCGCTGAGTACTCGTTAACACTCTGTTAAGAACCAGAATTCAAGTCTCACTACAGGTCTCATTTGACTTCTCAAAGAAAACGTTCAACGTGCTTTACATTTGATTAGAGCTTTTGCTATTCAATAGAAAATTGCTATTCCACGGTTCACCTCTATTATTTCCTTCGAGAAATCATTTCTTTTTTCATAATCAGGCTAACGTCCAAAGAATTTTGCTTGGTGAGTACATCTATTTTTGCTTTAAGACTAAGGATCACAATCAGGTAGAGAATAATAGAAAATTATAAAGAATTTATATTGAAGAAATAAAAAATATCAATTTTTTTATCACAAGATAAAAAAAAATAAAGGAAATTTTATTCTCAACACTCAAATGGAGACTAAAATTATTATACTTTTGAAAAAAAATCTATTATAATTTTGGTAAAACTAAAATTAATACTTATGTTTGTAATTTCAAAAATTTAATGTTGAAAAATATTTGTTTAAATGTGTTAAGATTTAAACATTTTAAAGCATAATAAATATATAATTTATAAATTAAAATTATCATATATTTTAAATCCATAAATATCCGCGTGTAAAAGGTACGAAAAAGAAAATCAACGAAATATTTAATCAGTGTTCTTTAAAAGCATTTCCAAAAGTGTCAAAAGGAAAAGATTATTAGGTGAACTTTGTCTATCACGTCATTCAAGGTCCAAGCAATCAGGACCGTTGATCTTTAAATAACTACCTAATAACTATCCACCCACTAAGTCTATGTAAGAAAGAAAGGATGATTCACTTAAGTTTAGATATAGTTGGGTCATATAGTTATCGGACGCCGGAAACTCGGATGAAGTTTCTATAGTTATCGGACGTCGGAAACTCGGACGAATATCATATAGTTATCGGAAACCACAAATTCAAACAAAAAATATGAAACGGTATACAGATTTCCCCATCTTTATCATAATTTGCTTAATTTTCAACTTCTTATTATATATATTCAAAATTCCAATTGAATTAAAAGATACATAATTCATCCTAGAACCGATTTATTTCACCATGTGATCAAACGATAAAAATGTAAGATCGTAGATGAATGAAAGAAACAAGAAACGCTGACCTGAAGCTGAATCGACATAATCGCCATTGATTAAAAGCTTAGTGTAGTTCACTTTGACGGAAGGAGTAAACGGTTTCTCTAAAGCAGCGGCCGTGGCGTAACTACAAACAACCGATCCCGCCACTCCACAGATTCTCCCTGAAATCAAGAATAATAAATTTCAAAAACTAACGCTAAGAATCAATAATTTTGACCAATAAATCCACCGCAAAACATGAAGAAAATAACATACCGCTAGAGAGTAGAGAAGAAGTTGAAGCAGCCAATGAACGAGAAAGCAATGAAGAGATCCTCAAAGCGGCCGCCATGCTTGATTAATCGTAATGTAATCTGTCGTTTGAGATGGCGGATCGGATGAACTACCGGTAATGGCAGAAGGAGTTTCTAAAGTAAGCAGATTCAGATTGTTTATTGGACTTGTATTTCTCGCCAGTGCCACACTAAAGTCAAAGCCGAGGAAAATTTGCCAGCTTTTAGCTATATCTTTGAAAAATAATATGAATATTATACTGAAATGGCGCAAATTTCCGTAAAAGAATTCAAATTTAAAGAATGTGTGATCTTAGGGGTGCGTGCGTTTGTTTGACTTAATTTACCGTACTTTCATATTAATAATAGCTATTATTAAAAATTTGCGATTAATTTAATTTGTTAATATATTATTATTATTAGATGTCGTCAACATTTAAATTAAAAAAATATTGACAGATGTCGTCAACATTTAGTTTGTTTATAAGGTAAAAGAGGACGTGCTTATTTATTTAATTAATTTGTTTTGCGATTATTCTAAGTAAATATAATTTGTTGTGAGTTTGCTATCTTTGTACCAAATGTTAGGCATGCTTGAAATTGGAGCGAAAAGGAATAAAGCATTTGATAATTTACTTGTAAATTATTACTTGTTTATTAAGTTAAATAAATAAGATAAATAAAATTTTATATTCGTTTAATAAAAGGATAAACATATACAAATATTTATTCAGTTTATTTATGTTCAAGAATAAATTCGTTTATCAGCTTGTTTATAAGTTCCTTTATCAACTGGTTTACGTGGTTTTTCTTTCCTTTTCGTTTTTATATTTAAATATTTGTGAAGATAGGAACTAATTTAAACACATTCTGTGCTTTAGAGTTCAAATTGTAAAACCTAAGGGTTTGAAGACTAGTATAGTTCTCCTTTCCATTTCATGTTTATATTTAAATATTTTTGAAAATAGGGACTGAATTGAATGCATGGTACGTTTTAGAGTTCAAACTGTAAAACTTAAAGACTTCAAGGACTAGCGATACGTTTTCACCATTTTGGTGAATAGATAAACAAACATATTACATAACACCTTAAAAATAACTAAACAAACACAATATTAAAATTTTAAACATCCACAAAACAAAACATGAATGTTTCAAAAATAAATAATCGAACATAAAAAAATTATTCGTTCAAACTCGATTCATTTACTTCCCCGCCTACAATCATGTTACGTTTGTCTCCCTTTTCAAAAATATTTTTGTAACGAAACTTTTGGTTGAAAAAACTTGTCAACAAATGAGGTTGCTATCTTTGACAAAATGTTAACCCTAAAGTATAGAATTTAAATCCTAAATTTTAAAACAAAACATTAAATTCCTTAACCCTAAAACATAAAAATTCTATCATTAGCATCAAATATTTTATAATAATAATAGTAGAGGGAGAAAAGGGGGAATTACCCCTCCATTTGGAGTCCAGTTACTATTTATTATGACTAATTTTAACAATAATGAAACAGATTCGGTACAAAGAATTTCTAGGCTGATCTTGTTATGACTAAATTTTAACAATATACGAAACGGGCACACTTGCGATGCGCCGGCCAGTATCCCGGCCCCAACAGAAGTTTTGAATGGTGAAGCAATCACCGTCCGGTAAGCTTAACAACCCATGCACCACCTAAGTAAAGACCCAGAAGTGGCGTTGCCAGAAGCATTTGAGTAAGAGGATCTGTTGATGGTGTCAATACAGCTGCTGCAATAACTGCACCTACCACTACATATCTCCAAATGGAAAGCATCTGGTCCCCCGACACGAGACCGAGTTGTCCGAGAAGAAATTGTATGACAGGAACCTGCAGGGTAAATCAAATGGAGCCATCTAAAGGTCTGTTTCTCAGCATGAGACGGTATCGGTTTAGGTTGCGCTAAAAACATGGTTGCAGAAATCTAAATGTTGTGGTTTTTAAGAGATTTTTATGACATTGCTAAGAGAATCATCAAGTAGAATACCTGGAAAGACAAGCCTGTGCTGAACATGAGCACTAGTACAAACTCGAAGTACTGATCAATGGACCACAAAGATTCTACAACCCCTTCGGCGTAAGTAACAAAGAAATTTAAGGCTGCTGGAGCCAAAACCGAGTAGGAAAAAGCAAGACCAGCATAGAAAAGAACCGATGAACCCAACACAATAGGCCCCAGAAACCTTCTCTCTGATCTGGTCAAACCTGGAAGAACAAAGGCTATGATCTCATACAAAATTACAGGGCTTGCTAAAAGAAGGCCACAATATCCCGACACCTGCAGAACACCATGAACTAAATCAACTGTCGTGAGTTGTCAGGGCTCTTTTCTTTTTTCTTTTTCCATTTCTTTCTTTGAAATCATCCCCCTCCTTGCACCTGCCAATTTTGTTGTTGTTTTAAGTTTTATACGGTGCAAGGTCACCAACTAGTTTGTTATCTAATAAAGTACTTGCAATGTCACATTCTTCAGGGTATAACAATGTACAGCAATTAACTCTCAATTTAATCCAAAATTTTTAAAACTTTCCTTAATATGACAGGCTGATAAAGGTATCTCCTATGGTGCTGTACTGGTTGGTTCCAAAAATAAATATATAAACATGAAATAGGGCAAGAAGGGATGTTAGTACCCAATCCATAGTTAAGTGTTACTAAAAATTTGAACTAATGTCCCAAAGGAAATCATTCAATCTAACCTTTAAAGTTGTGAAGAAAAACTCGCCAGGAGCTAGTTGCAGAAATCGTACACCCTGTGCTTTAACAGGAGCTTCAAGAAATACAATCAATTCTTTTGAAAATGCAAAGCATCCCAGGATAGCAGCTCCAACAGCCAATACAGACACGAATAACCTCTGTCGTAACTCTTCAAGATGATCAAATATAGTCATTTCTTTATCATCTGGGAGAAGATCTTTATCGGGATAAAGAAAATTATAAAGTGCATTTCCATCATTAGTCTGCTTAGTCCTTTGTGGTGTTTCTTCTGCTAAGGTACTAGCCACATCTATATTATAATCAAATAAATAATGTCAGCATTTTACCTAGTAGCATGAAATTCTATTGAGATCCTGAAAGTACTAACATTAAGAATTATATTAAGAAAATGATATAATTCCAAAACAATCCAACAGGTGCAGTTTATGCGTTTCTAACGATCTGAAATTAAATATATCAAGAATCAATCATATTATAAGGGGAAACCAAGTTTTGGTAGAATTTGCTTAAAAAAATTTGGTCCCACAATGGAATGGCAAATCCCCCCCCCCTTTGTGTTAGCACAACCATTATTCATTTTCACAGACACTAGCATTGCACACCTAACTTCGGTGGCTGAGTCTCTCAGCTTGATTTCCTGCAAACAAAAGGCCTCGAACTCTGACCTTCTTAAGTGATATCAAGCTAGTTATCACTTGGACCAACCCAGTTGGTAAATAGACCTCATCTTTAAAATGTTATATATCAATAATCTAACCCATGAGGACCAGCAGTTAATATTCATCCAAAAGCACTAAATTAGACGCTCTAATGTTTCAAGGAACAAGAGAATAGACTTATATCCTATACCAGATAGATTAAATCATTGCAATTTGATTCTGGCCAATATACATTTCCAAATAAAATTCACATTCATTAAGAACCACAGTACCGCACATTTAAACTCCATAATACTGAAGCTATATCCCTCTTCCAAAGTATGTGCAAAATATCTAACTTCAGTCCAAACATTCAATTTAATTTAAACAGGAATCAAGCTTAACTTTCATTTCAAAATTTGGGAAAACTGCAATTCACCCTTTGAATTTGTTGTAAAGCAAACTTCGAATTATAAAAAAATAATGAAAACAATGATCAACAACAGGAACAATGAAACTAAGCTTTAAATCGCTAAGAGCAAGTAATTAGTTTTTTTTTTAAAAAAAAAAACAGAGATTCAAATTGAAAGATACCGGGTAGATCTTCGGTGGCAGAGGCGCTGCTGGTTTTACTGAAGGCTGGTGGCCGGTTTTCTTTGACATCGTCATCAACGGCAGCGAAACAAACAGCTGTATCAAACCCTTTCCTGCTCCGTGAAGCACCGAATTCCAGCCTCCTTGAATGCCTGAATTTGAGAGAGGTGAACTCGAGCCGAGTCTTTGTTGGCTCAATGAGCTTGAAGCAGCTTCTGTTGAGCCGTAAATGGGAGAATAGAGCAGCGCTGGTGCTTCCCATCGTCTGTTTTTTCTTTATTTGTTTGGTTTTCTGCTCCTTAATGGAAGAACGTTTCTTGTAATTTCTAACTTGCTAGTTGCTGCTAGCTACCCCTGCCATACGCAATAAATTTATTTATTTAAATATACAAATTAATAATTAATGCTAATATCTAAAAACACCAAATTATTTGACCTGATGTAAAAATATTTAAATCGTTTCAACTTTTAACTCTTAATTTTATAAAATTAACTTAGATATAAAAAAAATAAATTTAAAAATTAAAAGAATTTAAAATTAATAGATAATTTTTAAATTTAAATTAAAACTTTTAATTTTATATGATATATAAAACATATGAAAATATAGCAAATCGACTTTAATTTTTAATTTATAATATTTACTACAACAGTATATATAAAATCGTACTTAATTAAATTTAATTTTTAATAATATTTTTTTAAAATGCCCCTAGCATCAAAAATAACCTAAAATTATTTTTTTTACCCTCGTTTTAAGAATATTATTTAAAAATTTATTATTTAAAATAGAATTTAATTAAATTTAACTTTACTTATATTATAACAAATATTATAAATTGAAAATTAAAATGTATTATACAATATTTTTGGAAGGAAAAAAATAGGGTGCAATATTTAAGTGAAAAATGCTTGTGGGCTGCATATGGTTATAAAACAAAAATAATTATTATAGAAAAGGACAAATTAATTTATGGACGTCTCAGATTCATTAAACGAATCGGACGTTTAATATTGAAATGAAACATACGAGATCAACCGCAGTGAAAATTTTTCCAGTAACAGCGCAACAATTCCTCTTGAGTCTCGACGACCTCCGTGCTTCTCTTTCCCTTTTTCTTCTACCTTCAGATTTTCTCCTTGGGAAACCCTAACATTTCCGAACAAAAGTTTTATTCTTAAAATCTGCATCATTTTAGTTCATCTTTCAGAGTTCATTACCAAAAGAATCGATTAATCGATCTTTAACCTGTCTAGGGTTTCTTCATGACAGAAGCTTCGAGAGGTCGTGTTACCATCACTCTCGGTCGTACTGGCCAGGTATTTGTTTTAGTTTAGTTTCCTGACTATTCTAATTTCTTTTTCGTGATTTTTGGTGATGATATTTAGGTATATTTGTTTGTTTGCTGGTAAAATTTGTTAAATAAGCTTGAAATTAGTAGGATTTTATCTTTTGAGCTTAAATTGTTTCCGGTTTGACTTTGAATGATTTAGTATAGCATGATAGGTTTCTCCTCATTGTTCATTGAAGTATTTAAGCTTGTTATTAAAAAACTGTCGGTGTAGTTCCCCTAATTTTTTCGTTGGTTTGTTGAACTTTACTGATTTCGTTGGTGTAGGTGGTGAAGAGGGCTGGACCTGGATCCGGTGGTGATTTTTCTGATTCTGTTCCTGTTTCTGGAAGTAAGAGGTCTGTAAGGGATAGGTTGGGAGGCAACGCAGATAGTTCTTTGTTGCATGGAAGTATGCTGAATAACAAACGGTATGCTTTTAAGAAATTTGCTGTTGTTTTCTCAGCATTTCTAGATCTTGCCTTGCTAAGTTGGTGCTTTTGCAATGGCTGTTCAAGTAATTTTCTGTATTTCCTTGTGGAAGTTAATGACGTTGTTGCATTCATATTTCATATCATGTGAAGATTGCAAATTAAACCACTTAGTTTAGTGATTTTTTTAATCGAAACAATGTATTTCGTTATGTGTGTTGCCTGGACTTGGGAGTGGCTATTACACGTTAATGTCTTCAATTTCTTTTTTTCTTTAATATTATTTGTATAATTTGAAGTTCATGAATGCATCCTGGTTCCACTTCTACTGTTGGACTTGGATATTTGTTTGACAAGAATTCTGTAAGAAAAAAATGGTCGCAGCTCCATAGGCCATGAGAAGTAATACATTTCCCTGCCTTTGGCATTTATTTTCTATGTTTGCAAACTTTCACCCGATCATTTTATCAATGAATTACTTGCATCAAAAGTTATTGTGCTGGTTTGCCTTTTCGACAGACAAAGAGGTGATGGTTATACTACAAGCTTGAATGCCAATGACTTGAATGGTAACAAACTTTTGCCTGTGTTGCAAAATCTCTGTTTTCTGGTTCAATGAATGGTTTTTGTGATTACTAATGTTACTTCCTTTTCTGTGGAAAAAAGCTGTTCACATTGGTAAAAATGACCTCCGATTTAAACTTATGCAAAAGAATATGTCTAGACAGTCTCAGAGTGATGGAAGCCAGAAGGATATGGACCTTCGTGAAAAGTTGTCAAGAATGGGACAGCCTTATGAGACACATCAAATGCCTAATTCTAGGGAGCGAATACCTGAAAGGAGGGAGAGAGTGCCAGAGTCTAGGGAAACTAGTATCTTGGGCAGTATGTCCTCCACAAGAAGTGCAGATGATTTGCCTAGTGCTACCCCTTCAAGAAATTCTTATTCTCCTTGGACCTTAGATCATTTAAGACGACGTTCTCCAGAAAGAGTAATGGGTTCCTCTAGGGGTTTATCTCCCCCAAGAAATGTTGGAGAGATTCAGAGAAGGCAAGTAAACAGGACATATGATGATGCCAGAACAGTTTCATACATGGGCAAAGATGTTCTTGATGCTCGAGGGCCTGTGGGTACATCTTTTGCTACAAAGTCCAGATTGCCAACCACTTCATCAAAGCCCATACCACCAGGCCCCAAAATTCCATGCCCAATTCCTCCTCCAAGCAACATTGTGCAAAAACCTTCATACACAGTATGTACTATTTGTCATCAACTGTCTGTTCTACCAGCGAATCATGCAATAATCTAATATGTTTTACGTCTATTTTTCTGACTATATTTTCTTGTGAATCCAGTCTGTTCTTTACCATATAACTCGTGGTATACTTTGTATGGTATAAGCTATCTTATTTTTCATTTTTTTACAGTCAAAAGAAATGTGTTAGCCTTATTCTCAGACCACCATGTTTGGAAAGTCAAGACCTATCATAAAATATTTCCGAGTTAGATAAGAATATTGTGACTTACTAGATCTTCCACTTCCAGCCTTTATTTTTCCGCTTGTTATTCAAATTGTTCTTTGGAAACTATAACATCACATTGTTTTGGTGAAATGCATGTTATTGATCATATTCTTAGAAGTCTCGGCTAACTGTTTGGTAGGCTAACTGTCGGTATTTATTGTTGTGGTTGCTTTTAGTTCTGAGCAATTAGCAGTTGAGGTTTCTTTGAAACTGTATAGTAAGATGCCTAAAGTAGTGTTATTACATTTATAAAATTTCTTTTAGTAGGAGCTATGTATTCTTTACAAACCCTTCTGACCCCACCCCATTTAACTACCTCTCCTTATAATATAAACAAAGAATCTTCTTTACGAAAGAATTTGTTTACCTTTTCTCTTGCTCATAAAATCTGGATCGTTATATATGTGCCCTCTCTTCTTCCTCTATGCCTGTACCTTTTCTTCTTGACCTCCTTGCTTCTCATAATATTTTTGCTAACTTCCAACCCTGTTTTTGTCAAGCTTTTAATGTTGTCTGTTTTCCTGCTCGTGCATAAAACTAGTATTTATGTGGTTCCGAAGACTTTCTTTTAAAATAGTTGTGTACCTTGATTTATAAAGAGTGGCGTTTAGAGGGATTTTGTAACCCTTCCCCCTTTTCTTTGGCTGGCTGCTGTATAGGGTGTCGAACAACAAACTGTTGAAGGCTTGCTGCATTCACTGGGGCTGGGGAAGTATGCAATCATTTTCAAGGCAGAAGAAGTAAGTGATCTATTGCCTAAGATTCTCTGAGTAAAGGTAATTCTTTTTTGAAAGAAAAAAAAAGGTGTTTGGAGATGCTTTGGAAGACTAATCAGCTAAGAACAAAGATGCATTTTCATTTGATTTGTTATTTCTTCCTGGTAATTTGTTGCTTGTTATTTGTTTTCTTAAGTGCACGTCAGTAGTTAAGTGCAAATACAAGATGGTAGGATGTTTCTTTCATCTTCACCTAATTGGGATGTTTGCTAATGTTTCTGGTTGAAAAAATATTATCAATAGCGATTATCTTTTACATGTCAACTGATCTTAGTAGCATTCTGGATTACTCATCAGTATTAACTCTTGAATGCATCCTTTCTGGTTATATATTTCTAGTTGGTCCTGGCAGAGGTTTTTAATGTAAAGACGTCTTCACACAGGCTTGTCCAAATAAAACCAAACATGGAACTTTATAGAAGCAACGGTTAGCCTGTGTATTTTATGATTAAAGACTTCCGACGTGGAGCTTGCAGATTTTATCTTAGGATGAGGAATGAATCACAGATATGTTTATTCTGACTGATATGACTGATATGGATCTGTTTGAAATGGTTGCTATATTTTTAATGTTGTTGACTTATGAATGTCTTCTAAGGCAATGCCAAGTATGTTCAAGACATTTGATTACTGAAATATCCTGTAGTTGCTGCAGCTGTTCTACCAAGTTACTGAAATATCATGGACCTGAATATTGGTTTTGATTGGAGAATTGCTTGTTTAGTGTGTGTGTTTTTTTATGTGTTCTCGTTCAGCTGATCTGTCAATTTGGCATTTTACTCAGGTGGACATGACTGCACTGAAGCAGATGGGTGAACACGACCTTAAAGAGCTAGGAATACCAATGGTTTTTACCTTTCTTTTCTGTACTTGTATAGTTTTTTTTGTTCGTTTTCATAACTGATTTGCCGAAATTAATAACTGATCCACATAGGCGCATATAGTAACATAGATTTCTGATGAGTTAGATTCAGAAAGTTGAAATTGTTTAGTATGCATCATGCTTTCTTTTACTTGAATTTCGATTAGTTCCCACAAAAGGCTCATTTTGAACAAACACTATATGAAGTAGGAAAACAAGATTTCGAGTCGTCTCTGATGAAACTGATTTGATTTTCAGGGCCCTAGGAAAAAGATTCTTCTTGCTCTCTTGCCCCGTCCGAAAAGGCAGCCATGATTTTTCCTTCATATTCATCAACCTTGTCCGAGGAAAACATCTGTAACTCTTTCCGGTACTCTCGATTCAGTTGTCACATTTCCTTTTCCATCTTTAAGGCTGATCAAAATATTTGTAGTTGGCAAGAAATTTTTAAGATGCCTAGAAGCTATTCATGCGTGTTAATTTTTCTTTATCAATAGATTTAGAGTTTCTCTTGCATGTTACTTGTTGTTAGTTATTTTTATTGTCAACGACTCAGCCAGGACAATAGGCGTTTCAGCTTTTGATGATGATTTTATTTAATCAGATTTAAATCTATTGATTTTTTTTCGTGAAGTAAGAAAATTAAATCACATTTTAATCTATTAATTTTGTGAAAAGGGTATTGCTTAGCGAAGTATATTTGAACTGGTTTTCCATAAGACTCTACTTTTTAGATCGGAGGGTTAGATTTTAAAGTTCTATATCTTCTGATTTAAAATTTATAATTTGAAGTTTAAATTTTAAAAATAAAATTTAGGATCTCTAATAAAAAAAAGTGACAACTCTAAAAGTTTGCTCGTAAAAAACATATCAAACAATTACCTTTTAATAAATATCAAAACTAGTTTAATTGATCAATCAAATCAAAATTATTTTAAAAAAAAACTTGTCTTACTAGTTATTTTAATTTATCCGGGCTTTGTTACTATTGGTTGTCTATTCTGTGATAGTTTTGGTACATGGATCAACGACTTTAGCCACAATGTTAGTATCTTAAATGCACTCCAAGCTGAATTATAGGTAATTTATGATGATCTATATTTGGCTTGGCAAAATGGTTTTGAATTTATGCATGTACAATCTGATTCGATAAGTGCTATTGAAGCGATAAAAGATCCGGACGCAAGCCATAGCTCCATCCCTCTTGTCCGAGTCATCTCAATTTTACACAAACGAGGTTGGGTGATCGATTTTACATGGATTCCACGCGAAGCAAATCAGGTTGCTTATAATTTGGCTAGAAATGTCACTTTGACTCACTACAACTTTACTCTCCATGAAGCCCCCCGATTCTATCAAGGACTTGTTTATCCAAGATATTGACGGTCTCCCTACTATAAGACTACAACCATATAATCTAATCTATTAGCTTCCACTTTAATTCAAAAAAAATAATAACGGGATGCGGTATTAATTATATTGATTTAATTTAAATTTATTAATCCTTAAATAATAAGAATGTTAATAAAAATATTATATATAATTATAAATAAATCATGAAAAATGAGTCGAAGAATTTTCACTTTAAAACTAAACTTATGCCACCTGGTTCAAAATTTTTAAGTTATATCTGACTTAAAAATTGTCCTTTGAAAGAAAATCAACCCAACCATATCAGATGAAGTCAGTCCATAACATGTCGGATCTGATTTTTTTTGTCCTCCCTATTTTCTCCTGTTAAAGTGGTCTACGCTGTTGAACTTTGACTTTATTTTCTTCTTTCTTTTCCTAAAAAATAATATATTTTCTGTCCTCTCTTCCTCGAAAGTAATCCGTATGATCCCATCTACGATAAAACGATAACTTATTTTTGAAATTTCTGCATCAACGAATATTTAAGAAAACTTAAAGTAGAAATAGACTAATTTTTAGTCATTAAATTTGATCATTTATTCAATTTAATTTAAAAACATTATTTCATTGATTCATAAGTTCTATAAAAACTTTTAACTTTATTTTAATTTATATTAATTCTTGATTTTTTTATTTATTTTGATGAAATAATATTACAATCTCTCGTATTATACAAATAAATATCTATTAGATTAATTTATAATTTTTTAAATCTTGAAATAATACTAAATTTTATTGAAATAGAATAAGGTGTTTAATGATAAACAAATTAAAGATAAATTATTGAAGATTATATCCATTAAAAAATCTCAAACATAAAATAAATTAAAAAAAATCGAAAATACAACGATAGTCGAACTTTTTTTAAATCAAAAGTTAATCATATACAAATTTTAAATTTTGAAGGGACAATCATCTCTTCTAATTCATCTTTTAATTTATCTATACCTTTATATACATACAAATAGCAAAAATTATATTTAAAATTTAAGGTTAGTTATTAAAGATTAAGACGCGAAGTTTAATTGTTAATTTAAAATTTAAATATTTAAAGATTAACTATTTTTAAAATTAACAAAGACATAAACAATATATTTTTAAAAAATGAGGCAAAAACAGTCTACATATAAGACATACGTACGATCAAAGCTTGGTTGAAATATAATGTTTGTTGTTTACTCATACTCGATAAATTAAGTGATAAAAAATTTTAATATTTTAAATGTTATTTTATATTTAAACATATAAATAAAAAAATAATTAAGATAATTTATCTTGTTTTAAAATTTAATTTAATTTTCCTAAATTTATTAAAATTTTAAATAATTATCGAACGCCAAAACTCTCGAACCAAATAAAAATTGTTTGTAGCTGAAGTGATAATCTAAGTTACGGATGTAGGCCAAGTCAATCTTGGCATTCTATATGGTTTTGTGAAAGAGGAATTTATGGGAAGAACGAATATGTTAACGGATATATAAATATTAAATAAAAATATTCATCGAATATAAATACTTTAAAAAATAGACGAATATAAATAAAATATTAAAATTTAAATAAATATATATCAAATATAAATACTTTAAAAAATAACCTTACATGTTAAAGATCTTGGATCCTGCAGATCTCCCAGCAGGTGATGCCTGACTTGAATTTTAAGCCTCGCTGAAACCAAATCAAACCAAACAACTCATCTTTCAAACTTCATAATGCTTCATGACTTGACAGCAGCAGGCCTCATTGGAACAAACGGATAGTAATAAAATAATATAAGAACTAGATTTAATAATATTAAATATTTGGATTATAATTAAAATTAAAATCTTTGACATATTTAAACCTTAATTAATCTATTCATTTTAAAAGAATTTTGGGTGGTGGAGACTGGAGACTCATAGAAGCTTCGTCTAGTGAAGAATAATCTCACTTTTATGAAGCTTAGAATTGTTTAAGCATTGATTTGGCGACACGTGGTAGATATACAGATAAATTTATAATTTAATAAAGACCTTATAGTAGAATTAAGCTTCATAGAATTAGAATTAATGAGAATAATCGAAAAATAATTTGATATTATTTAAGTAGGTTTTAGATTTAAGATATTATGTATATAAAAATTTATTTATCAAAATTAAGTATATAATACATATAAATTTAAATTAATTAAAACGAAATTTTCAAAACCTAAAGTTAATAAAACAAATAAAAGTAGAGCACGTTACTAATTGCATAGTCAGTCCACTGACAGAATGTTAGTTGATGTAATTAAATAAACTTTGAGGGATCTCAAAGTACAGTGCAAAGCTTAGAATTAAGCCCTTCTTTCTTTGACTTTTCCAAATTAGGGATTAATTTAATAATAACTTTAATTCTATTATCTACAGTGGAATAACTTTGTATACAAAAATCAAAGTGCTAAGCATTATTGATGGTCTTTGTCCTTTTTCTAAATTGATTTTTTTTTGAAAATTAAAAACCAAGAGGGATTAATTATTATATTTTAAAAATATAATAATTTATTAAATATTTAAATTTAAAAAGAGAGAAAAAATAATTTAACTAATATTTAACTTGATAAAAACATAAGTTATTCTTAGACAAATTAAACTTATACAATCCATACAATCATTTTTAAAACATTAAATTTAAATAAATTTAATATTTATTTAAATGCCAACGGAGTATAATTATCTACAATTTATGTTAATCATATGATACATTTATATCTATTTTGAATGACATGTCATGATTATTTAATAATATATAAAATTAGAGATAAACATACTATTTTATGTTACAAAATAAAAAGAAATTATCTATTTTTTTTGAAAATTTTTATGTTTCAATACTAAAAAAACTCTAACTTATTAAATTTTAAATCTTAAATTATAAACACTAACTATAAATTTTAACATTAAACTTTAACCTTAAATCAAATTTTTTAATGCGAAACATATATAACAATACTGAAAAAGAAATTAATTTCAATAAAAATATATAATTTTTTAAAATATCTAAATCATATTCTAATTTCAAATTTAGAAAGATAAACATTCTCACAATCCCTCCCTCCATCACTGCATAAAATCATACGTGCCAATGTATCTCACACATAATTTTCTAATAAAAAAGAATATCAAACATTATTTTCATGGACCGGCTTCTTTGATCTGACTTTTCTAGTTGGCTGCCTTTGTTTTATAATTGTTTTTTTTCTAGGCTGTTCATCAGCATAATTAAATTAATTAATACACTGAATTTAATTGTTGCAGACCACAGAATTACTATATAAACTAACCCAACACAACAATCCATAGCCTGCACATATACACACAGAGAGATGACAAAACATGCATACAGTGGTGCTTCCGACACATGTGGGAGTGATTCTCAGGCAAGGAAGAAGATCAAGTTGTTCGGTTTCGAGCTCGAACCGAGTAATAACAACTGTGTCGAACGAGACGAAAGCGTGGATTCGAGTACTAGTGAGAAAAAATTCGAGTGCCGATACTGCTTGAAGGGGTTTTCGAACTCGCAGGCGCTTGGAGGCCATCAGAATGCTCACAAGAAAGAGAGGATGGAGAGGAAAAGGTTGCAGGTTGAAGCTAAGAGAGCAGCTAGTATCTACTCTTATCTTTTGCCTTTACAGAACAGTTTCGGATTTTACCGAGAATCTCAGATTAGTTTCGAGCAATACCGGCATGATGGCGCTGATCAAATCATCGAGTTGCAGCAAGATTCATCCGTCTTCACCATAACACCAGCTGGTAAGCCTTTAAAGCAATGATGTAAATACTTGGATCTTCAGTTGGGCCTGAGCTTGTAATCCTTGGGTGCCTGGCGGTAGAACAGATATTGTCGTGAGGAACATGCCTTCTCCAATTACATGAATTCTTTCTTCTTTTTACAACAAATAGAAACATAAATCTAGTTTCCTTGTAACACTCGATCTCAATTCGGATTTAAAGTACTACATTTGAATCACTTAAAATCGATCTATCAAAATTTTTATTTAAAAACTATAAGTTTATGTAATTAGATAGCATTAAAAATAAGTATACAAAACATGTTAAACTACGTATAAAAATTAACACGTCTACGTAGCTTTTAATCGACGAAAGATGACATGGTTCAACAATAGAGTGACAATCTCAAAGTTTGGGTACCATTATAAGAAATAGTATATAATCTAAGGGGCAATTTGATATTTAAGCCTAGATTATGTAAAACTATATACAGCTAACAAACAAATGAAGGGTAAACTAAACTCGAATCAAGCGTACTGCAATTGAAGGTCTCCACCCCCAAACCCCCAACCCCCCCCCCCCCCCCAAATTAAAATCAGTAGATTACAATCTCAAAGAAATTTAATTTAAAAATAAGGTTAATACATTTAGATTTGATTTCATGGTTATCGAAATCTAATTTTTCTTCTTCAAGAATATATTTTTGGGTACATAGGATAAAATAGTAAGAGAGAAGCGCATAAAACTATAATCTAATCTCTTTGATTATTTATCGCAAGTTAATATTAATTTAAATAAATTTTAAATTCAATGTCTTATGTATATAAATACTATGAAACCATATTTTATTTTCGGGGTTCTATCCCTGTTAAGAATGTAATAACTTGCGGCCGGTTCCGATCTCCGCACCCAAAACGACGTCCTCACAGCCTCCACTCCCAAATGCATCAATCGTGATGTCACAAACATCCTTGGAAATCTTTCTAGATCGATTAGAATGACAAAACCAGAGTATAGGGACCAAGTAATAACGTAGATATACTACAGGGAGTAGAAGAAGAATTAATCAAAAAAAGCAAAACGTAGTTCGCCAACTAGAAAATGACGCTTTTACCCAAGAAATCTCAAAACAACGGTGCATTTTAGCAGGATACCCTCGATTGAAAAATTGGAATTACAATAACACCCCTAGAAATATCATAACCTGAACGTTAAAACCGCTCCTTCCTTTTCCCTCACTCCCGTAGATTCTATCATATGATGAAAACTCTCTCTGCGCTTTCCCGGCGATTGGTATAGCAAAGAAGATACCTACCGGCGGCGGGAAAAAAATCTTTGAAACAGTTGAAAAGGAAAAAGGAAATCGTATTTTTTTTTCATTGAGAGTTGAGACTTCAGAGAGAAAAAGGGTTGTTGTTTTTTACATTTTTTCTTGGTGTTAAAGATTGAGCTCGCTCGGTGATGCGATCAATGGTGTGTTCCGATGAGAGAAAGATGGCGATGGAACCCCAGAGATCAAAACCTCTTCACAATTTCGACGTTCCTTGTTTGAAGTGGGGGAATAGGAGATATCTCAGGTGTAAGAAACTAGACGATGCTTCAAACGCTGCCTCCGTCACCGTCGCTGATCAATACCAGCATTGTCGGCGCCGTGTCGTTCAAAGGCGCCGGTTTCCCCCGTCGAAGTTTGAGAGTTTGGTGGTCGGGGGAATGCGGCGGAGCGAACCGGAGTCGTCGTCGTTTCCCAGCAGCAAGAATACCGATTGTGGGAGAGAGAAGCGGTTGAGGATACCGAAGGGAGAGGCGGCGGCAGCGGGGATCGAGGCAATTAGGGAGAAGATCATGAAGGATCTTAAAACGGCGGCGGATGAGATCAAAGATGCAATTTTTAGAAACGAAGTGTCCGACGACGTGGACGACGATGAATTCGAAGAGCCTAAAAATAATCAGAAAGTAAAAGAGAAAGAGAGGGGAGAATCACCTGCGGTAGAGGTGGACCCGAGGCCGTGGAATCTCCGGACAAGGCGTGCCGCGTGTAAGTCTCCGATTGAAGGAGAAGCAACTAACAACAATTATAGTTCTCCGATGACGAATGAGGTGTTTCAGTCGGCCAGAGTAAGAGACAAGGGACCGTCGTTGGCATCGACGCCGGTCGTCGCCGATAAGAAAAGACCCCGATCGAAATTTTCGGTACCACTATCAAAGGAGGAGATCGAGAAGGATTTCATGGCCATCGTTAACCACCGCCCTCCGAGAAGGCCAAAGAAACGAGCACGTAACGTTCAGAAGCAATTGGATGCAAGTTTCTTCTTCTTGTTGTTCTTTTTAAATTTTTTACTTTTCCGATTGTTTTTCGTTTTTGTTTATTCGTTTTGGTTACAGTACTTGTTTCCTGGGTTATGGCTGACGGAGGTAAAGGTGGATAATTACAAGGTCCCGGAGTTGGCTGGAAACGGCAAGGTAATATTTTTTCTGATTTTTTCTTCAAAAATATTCACCCTTTTCTCTTTTCTGTTTCTGATCATTTCTCAGCAACCAAACAAATGAAAGAAAAGGGTCTAACTTAAGATCTCTGTATTATCATCGAGTCGAGATTTATGAGCTTTACTTACATTTTTTTCTACTTTCTGCAGAGGTAGCAAGGGGAGTTTCAACTTGAAACAAGGTCTAAAGAAATGTGATTAGATCGAGGCATCCCATTGCTTAGTGATGGTAATTTTGTTACCGTCGACTGGTAGACAGTGGTTTCCGGACCTTTGAGAATTAGGAATTTCACAGAACGAAGTTGAATTTGCTTTATGTTTCTGGTTAGGTTCAGTTGCTTTAAAATGCTAAGTTTTGTTTTAAAATGATCTTTCTTCATTCATTTTATTTCTTTATCTCGATCTGAATAATCTTGTACAAAGTAAGGTGACAATTAGATCTGCTGGTCTGCTTTTCAATAGAAGAGACTGGTTCTTCTGAATACAATTGCTGAATGAAATGCAGTACTTGTCTTTGATTCTGTGTTGAGTAGAGAAAATGTGAGAGTGACCATTTGGTACGAAATGCTCAACTAAATTCTTATATGCAGTTCTTTAAGCTTGTCGTATGTCGATTTTTTCTGGATTAGTCTGCTGATACTGCCACGGCTTTCTTTTCGCGACTTGTGTGCTTGTTTCAGTTGATGAAGATACTTGAGGATTGGTTATACTTATGCTTTGTTTACCACCTTCAACAGTGTCTCCTGTGTTCATCCTTGGTATGAAATACCATACAGGTGTATTGATTGTCATTTATCAGAGATGATGATTTACCGGATCAAGTGGTAAGGAGCTTGACCTTCCCTGAGGAAGGTTTCAGGGTTCGAGTTTTATCTGGTTTGGCTCGAGTCGTGTTTGCAGCGTAAGGCATTGCTAGTAACATTGCCTATGCATCTTAGGGACAATACTTTTGGAAATCCTTACTTCCATAACTATAAACCTGACAGATCTGGGCTTTGCTAAATGATGTGTTGTGGTTCGATTATGCGGGTTCAACCAAAACCTAAGAATCTGAGCATGGGAACGTGTGTGTTTCAGATGCCGACGTTTTTCTAGCTGTTGGGATCTGGATTCGTACTGGTATTCTGAGTTATGGGCTGAGCTCACCCGATCCAACGAATCTGTATCTTTGGATTCCCATGCACTGAATCCATACAGCACGTGGTTTTGTACTTGGGACTCGCTTTCATCAAAACTGACGAGAAATTTCAAAATGAGTTACCTGGGCCGCAACCTACGTAGCCCATGCAATATGGATAGATCATCTCTGGGCCTACCTGATTACGTTATTAATTCCTCCATAAGTACTCAATAATCCGGTTGTTATATCCATTAATTAATTCGGATCCAAAGAGAACAATAATTGAAGGAGAATTCAAGCATGAAAGATCATGTTGTATTTTTTTCGATTGAAGTTGATTATCTCTGATAATGGTAATTTTTAATTTTTAAAAAATATTTTTCAAAGTAAATTTTAAAAAATAATCTAGTTTTATATTGTCTTTTTATTTTAAAATCAATATTAACACCATAATATTTTTAAAAGTATTAAAAAATGAATTTTAGATTAATATTTTTGAAAATATTATTTTTATTGTTATATTAATATTATCCTGTTGTTGATCATAAGGATTCCATGTGTATGTCTGTGCTTCCCCATGACTTTTTCCAGCCTTACTGGTTAAGTATTTATAGGTAACAAAACAAAGGTTGAAGGCAGTAGAAGTTGAACACAACAGAACAAAACATAAAGAAGAATCCATCAGTAAACTTAAAGGTATGGGAAGCTGGCAGAACTGTGATTTCATCAAACACAGGAGGAAGGGGAGAAATAGGATTTTAGACTTTTATCGTACGTAAAAAAATCAAATTAATTTAACTTTCCCATTTATAATATCATGTTTTATTTTTTAATAAAATTTGAGTTATAAAATAAGAATTTAAATAGTTTAAATAATAATAATTAAGATTTATCTCTTTAAATCTGGGTTATTAAAATAGGAAAATTATAATGTCAACCGTCAAGTATTAGATATAACGATAAATGAAATAATTTAAAGAAAATATTTTTAGAATGAATAATTAAAAAAAGGAAAAAGTCCCCACCTAAACACTAATATTTTGCCAACACCTGAACAATAATGTAATGTATATACCAAAATCCACGAAACCTAGCCAATATTAGTCGAATTCGGATAAAAAATTATTAGATGAATCATATTTATAATGTTATTTATAGTTTAGATTAATTTATTTAGTTTTTTAAGATAAATTATTATTTTTATATAATTAGTAAATGTGTAGTTATTAATTAGTTATTTAATGATTAGTAAAACTGATTGTTTGAATTACTAATGATATGATACACAGGATTAATCTAATAATTTCTGGATCAGAGCCTTGAGATGAAGCCATCTGTCCTTTACCTATAACCTATCTCCACTTTAACTTTCACTTCCATGGCTTCTTTTCTCTTTTCCTTATCCCCTACTCTCTCTCCAACCATTCATCACCCGTTAAGGCATCGCCCACTATTTAAATCCCTCAAACCCCTTTCATTACAACACAGACCAGAACTTAAGCCATCGTTTTTTGTTTAGATTTGCTGTCGGAAAACATATCTCAGTGTGTTTGTAAAGTGTAACAAGATGAGGAACAAAGCGAGTGTGTTGCTGAAGCAGATAATCAAGGGTTTAAAGACAATGGAGAAGGCCAAAACCATGGCCATAAAGAGAAAGACGAAGGCAATCAAGACTCGACTTGTCTTCTCCTTGCTCCAAAACAGAAAGCTTCTGGTCAGCTCCTTCTCCGACAAGCTCGATGCTTTGTTGGGACACAAACACAATGGCGGAATCTGTAAGGAAGTGGAAGACGATGTGAGTGGATGTCAACAGAGTCAATCCATCGTTGTTTACAACAGCGGCAACGCCGTGTGTGTTCCAAGTACACCGCAGACCAAACATGAAGATGGCGATGACTGCAGTGGTGAAGGAAAATGCCCGGAGTTGAGTGAATCGGTTTTCGACAAGGAAGAGACGGAGTTGGCGGCGGATCCAGGATTAGGAGGTTCGGTGATCGAGATGGTGAAGAACTGTAAGGAATATATAGGTGAAGAGTTTAGGCTTGAAGACGAGATAGACCAAGTGGCTGATTTGTTCATAAAGAGATTCCATTGTCAAATGAGAATGCAGAAGCAGCTTTCTTTGAAGAGACGGCAAGAGATGATGGGGAGTAGCCCCTAAAGTATGAATGTACGTACTTGTGTACTTAGAATTTATATACTTTAGATCTTTAATTATACGTGGGAAAAGGAAAGACTTTTCTCTTTGTAATTGTAACGAAGACAAAATCAATGTGTACCTTAATAATAATAATATTATTAAAGGTTTTATACAGTTGACACACTTTGACACGTGCACTAAAATTAATTATACATTTTTACCAAATAGCCCTCCATTTTATGAAGCGACGAAATGATAATTTAGCATTTGTGAACACTTGAGAGGGCACCATTATCGTCGCCAACTCGGACCCATTGTATTAAATGACGAATGTAATTGTAGTTATGAATATAATCGTGATATTATAATTATAAATTTTGATATAATAGCGTAATTTAAAAATATACTTATAATTTTAAGTTATAATTGTGGCTGTAATGTTATATTTTTTATTTTTAAAATTTAATTTAAAGTATGATTTTGAGTTTTAAATTTATTTTTAAAGCGTGATGAGTATCGAAAAAGATAAAAGATTTATATTCTTGTTCGCGACCCAACTTAGTGCTTTAAATAAATGTCCCCCCTAGTGCCAAACCTTTCTTCACTAATCTCCATTAAGTTTAACCTTGGCGAAGAGATGGCTCGGCCGTGGGAACAACAAGGGGTTAGATTTGTTGACGGAGAGGTGCAGCCCCTACCGAAGACTTCAGCAATGTCTTCTTAATGCTGTGGGCAGCTTTGGTTGCCCTTTCTCTCGTTACAGCTATCGTGTTCTCCTGTGCTGGTGGCGCGTCCAAAGACAGACCCTCCGCTACCCATGGTACATCTCGTTCCACCTGTGCGGCCGGCTGCGGCTGCGGCTGCGGCGGTGGATGTGGCGGTGGATGCGGTGGTGGATGTGGCGATGGCTGCGGTGGTGGATGTGGCGGAGGCTCCGGTGTTTGAACAACAAATCTTCATGCAGGAACGATCGGCGTATCGTATTTTCTGTGTTGTTGTTACCGTCGTCGTAAAGTATGGCACATTTGAACAGAAATGTTAGTGCAGTACTGAACAGCGTTTTGTGATTCCTGGATCGGCTTTCCTGTTTTGGTAATATAAGTATTTTAAATGTTGCCCCTTCTGCTGTAAACAGTTTCCTTCCTTACCTACTTTTCATTGGTCAAGTGTAGAGGTCGAAAGTTGAAACTATGACTCAACCGGTTGGTTAAGAATTTGAATCGAGTTTAAACTTATTTAATTAAGTTAAATTTAATTTTATTTAAAATTTTAATCGAATAAAACTCAAATAGTTCATAATTTATATCATCTCATTTATATCCCTACACATTATTATATCATGTTTTTAAGTAACTCACAATCTTTTAAATCAGATATCAAATAACTTATTTAACTTATTAAAAATTTAAATTAAATATTAAACAAATCTTAATATAATAAAATTTAAATAATTCACGATCTATTTTATCTTATTTGATGTCTTACGATCAATAAATCAACATAAATTAATATTTATTTTATTATTTTTTAACCGGTAAAAATATGTTTATAATAATAATAATTCATTGTACATATTAAATTAAGTTGTAACTCACCGTTGAATTACGTTCCCCCTCTTTATTCTCCATCGTAATCAATTTCCATAAATATTTCACAAAAGTTATGACCCTTTTAGATTCCCATGTGCTATGTCTCCGGCATTAAGTAGGGGTCAAAATCGAAGTGAATGTACATTATAAGACCTACAAAAAATTGAAAATAGGAATCATTAAACCAAAAATGTTATAAATCATATAGTTTAGATTGTGATACTCATTTATGAGTTTTGATACTTCACGATTCAACTTAATAGGTTATTTATTAATAGTTTTTAAATTTATACATTTTTTACGGATTTCGGTATATGTATAATAATTTTAATATAAATAGAAAACGTTGAGAGTTACGTGTTAATCTTAAAATATTACTTTCACAATCGAAAATTATAATATTTTACGTTAAATTTCGAAACATCTTTTACCAACGTTTATTGTCACAAACTTTTTTAATTTATTAATAGTATAGTAAATACTAATACATCTTTCTTTAGACACCCTGAGTATTCTCACAACCGTCCTACGATACATGCAAGTCTCAAAACATTATAAATCGTCGAAAATCAGAATCTAAATGCTCTCCAAGAAGGACAAGAATCCTTGTGCCTTTTCGGCAGTTATTTTTTATATTTTAATTCTTAAATTGTAAATTTCAAAAAAACATTATATTTTAAATTCGAAAAAGTAAATTTTAAGTGTACATAAATAGAGAACCGAAATTAAAGATTTCTATATCTCCATTACGATAAATTTTTAAGTGAACCTTGTTCACAACGTCATTCATAGTACAAACAATCAAAACCGTTTATTTTTAAATAACTGTCTACTCACTAATTACATGTAGAAAGAAGTGATGATTCACCTTAAAAAATTAAGATGAACGGTTTTGATTACTTGGAACCACGGTTAACGGGCGAACATAGTTCACCTAATAATTTTTACTCTATGACAGCAAGACTCAAAATATAAGTTTGGTGAAATGAATCTCCCTTCATTTGTCTATCGCCATCATAGTCGAAGACCAATTCCTCATTTGTTTCTTCCCCTAGTTAGTTCAACATGGCATATGATATCAGATTCTCCATTGGAACCAGACAGAGCTAGAACAATAAAACGTTAAACACCAAAGCTTTTGATAGCACAACACAAGGGATTGAAATCCAAATACATAGATGTAATAGAAGAATGTCATTCTAAGCATCCGTGATGGATCCTAGGATGCATCGAGTGTTGAATTTGTTCCACACCAATTCCAAATGGAAGTCGAAACCAGACAAAAGGGTGTCGTTTTCTTTGTACTGAGAATTACTATAACAAAGCTCTTAAGATTTATTTGTACATGCCGGGGAACTGCCTTGGAAATGATCGCCAAGTAATTGTATAAAATATATCAATGGTTGCTACTGTATTCTAAATTCTCCACACTTTATGGTAGAGCAAACAAAATAAACAATGGCTACTTTTTCTTGTCCGGTGGTCTCCTTTTCGTTCCGGTGTTCTTACGGTTCGAGTTCGAATGGTAGCCATGGAGATTATAGAGTCAATATCAATGTTAATGGGAATGCTTCTATAAGGCCTTCTAAGCAGCATGCATTGGTGAATGAAATGGCTCTACAAAGTCCCGCTTCTTTGGCTAATATCCAGATCCTCGAGAACGGGCACGTAAGCCAGGAAAAGATCCGGCAGAGGATTCCGACGAAGAAGCAGTTTGTCGATCCTTACCGACAAGGGATCATCGTCGAAAGGGGAGTCGGGTATAGGCAGACGGTTGTGATCCGGTCGTACGAAGTTGGAGCTGATAAAACAGCTTCGTTGGAAAGTTTGTTTAACCTTTTCCAGGTGAGAAATTAAAGTTCTTGTGGTCATATGATATTCAACTCTTTTAATTTAGACGAAGAATCGCAGATAATCACAAGAGAGAGATTTAGAAGATGAAAATCGATCTTAACTAATGATTATATTAGCATGTTTCTCATAAGATTTCGGGTTACAATCAGATAATAGAGTCAATTCGCGTTATTGATATCGTTGTCCTCTATAAGACCGCGGCTCCGGGGTTTTCTGCTGCCGGAAAAATGGTTCGGAAGACTCGAAGGAGGAGATATAACATGTATAACAAGTATTTTTCTTCTTTTATGTAGGAAACAGCATTGAATCATGTCTGGATGTCTGGACTTCTAAGTAATGGATTTGGTGCCACACATGGAATGATGAGGAACAACCTCATTTGGGTTGTCTCAAGAATGCATGTCGAAGTCGATCACTATCCCATCTGGTAAGCCTTTCTCATAAAATTCAACAAACTTGAACTTATATAAGTTTTTCTGATGAGTTTTCTGTTGCAGGGGAGAGGTAATCGAAATCGACACATGGGTCGGAGCATCGGGGAAGAACGGAATGAGACGAGACTGGATAATCAGGAGCCAAGCCACAGGCATCACTTATGCTCGTGCCACTAGGTATGACATCCAACATTTGCATGCAAAATCACAACTTAATTAACTAAAACATGCATGATTGAACAGCACATGGGTGATGATGAACGTGCAAACAAGGAGACTCTCAAAGATGCCGGATGAAGTAAGAGGAGAAATTTCCCCTTGGTTCATACAGAAACAAGCAATCAAAGAGGCTGTACTCGAGAAAATCGTCAAGTTGGACGACAAAGCAAAATACGTGAACTCGGACTTGAAGGTACTATAATCGAAGCGTAAACTAAACAAATGTTTGGTGTTAAAATAGCATCGATTTTAATTTACATTAATATCATGTTGTAGCCGAAGAGGAGTGATCTGGACATGAACCACCATGTAAACAATGTCAAGTATGTTAACTGGATGCTGGAGACGATCCCAGACAAGTTCTTAGAGTGTAATAAGCTGTCGAGTATTATACTCGAATACAGGAGAGAATGCGGGGGTTCGGATCTGGTTCAATCGCTTTGCCAACCGGATGAAGATGAGATTTTGTTCACAAATGGAGTAGTGCAACAGAATCTGCTTAAAAATAATGTTATGGGAATGGAGACGATGTCATACGGATATACTCATCTTCTTCAAACAAAAGGGGGGACTAAAAATGAAGAGATTGTAAGAGGAAGGACCAGATGGAAACCAAAGATTTGATCTACATGTATATACATGTATGTATATGTATGTGTGTATGATTGACAAGAACAAGAAAATAATATTACTATTTAGAGATGGACTGGGGAAAGGAAATAATTGATTGAGCAAAGGGGATGGAGAGACCATCGTAATGGAGTGGCCGGAGCCGACTGCCGAGCAATGGAACCCCGAGAGTGCTATTTTCTCGGCGTCGAGCTCACGGTGAGAGCGAAATTAAATAGTAATTAGTAAGTGGTGTGTGATCATTGTCTGTGGTGAGAAATGTGAAAATATGTCCTTAAGTAGGACTGTAGGAAGTCCACAACTGAGTTCAAGTTAGACCTTACAGTGTGCTTGAACTCTTCTTTGCTTCTGTTTTTCTTTCTTTTATTTCATTAATTGTTTTAAATATAAAAATTGGTGTAAATTACTATAAAACACTAAAATTTTTAATATACATGACCTTGTAGCATAAGTTAGAATCCAACTCTAGAACTCGACAACGAACACAATACCAACACACGTAGGCTGCAAGGAAGCTCGGTCGCTACCCAGGTGAGGAGGATGGTGGAGATCCGACACAACCTGATGACCTAATGTCCTACTTATGAATGAACAATAGTAAGCAACTGTAAAACTTGATTGAAATCTGAGACATTGTGGGGAAAATTTTGGCAAACTCCATATTGGTAAAACTGTGAAACTTGGGATGCAAGCATTTCTCAGTCACACTAACACTAAGAAACTAACACTAAGAATAAGCACTTACAATACAGTTTTTATGATGTGATACACTGTATTTACAACCATCAATATAATGCCACTGGTAAAATGACCACCAAAGAATAGTGAAACGTTCACTTTGTTTCACGAAATTATCGTCTCCTTTTGTCGTAACTACGCTGCAGTTTCCAAGACCAAACGAGTATGAATGAAACAAGAACCACTCCGATAGACACCCAAAATATTACCAACCATGTCGGCATCGCGTTCGGATATAAGCCTGATGGGATGGGAATTGTTAAATACTGAAGAGTAATTGCAAGCTGTGTGAACATGGATTATCATTATGTATGGGAGTTGGGACATACCGTGTCCGAACTTGGTTCCGATGAGAAGCTCAACAATGCAAATTGCAAGGGAAAGCCAACAAAATGCTCCAACCTTTTTCACTGGTTTTCTGAAATAATAAATAAATAAAATAAGTGTTTTAAGTTAAAACAAGAAAAATCTTCATTGGGTTATCAACAGTTTTCAGACACTATATATATTTGGATCCAAAACAAAAGTAGAGAGAAAAGGAGGGTACCGGTCTTGGAGGTACGAGTTGTACTCACGAATTGTAGGTATTGCTATTAACCACCACAGGATCAACCTATACACGATCACGGGGTTTCGAGGAGGAATCCACAGACAAAACTTCAGAAAGAATGTATTAAGTTCCACCGTCAGAAAAACGATGCAAAGGCTGAGAACTTGAACGAAACGCATTGGACCAAGCAGCGGGTGCCATTCATCTTTGTCCCACCGTGCTGGTGTAAATTGTCCTAAAGTCCGTTTAACCTGGAAACAGCAAAGAGTATATATATATATAAGGAAAATGTAATAAAGTATAAAAAAGAAAATATATATTTATAATGAAAAGGGACCATATTTCCATGTCCAAACAGACTTAAAGGTTTAAAATTGCAGCAATTTCGTATTTATAAGAAGTAATGACACCGCAAGGAACATACTTTGCCTATGATGTTAGGCTGGCGACTTATACCAACCCACTCGTATGTTTTCCCATCAAAGTACCTAACGGTATGCATTCCGGCCCAAATACCTATGTGCAAGGCAAATATGCTGTCAAGATAGGTCGAAGAATCATCAACACATTATTTCCATAAAAGAAAGTAACAACTCACATGTATCACAAACTTGGACATGAAAATTACATAAAAATCTAACACATGTAAACATAAGTCGTATTGTCATTTGCCTTCCTAATATACTATGAATCGAAGGAAGTATCGATGCAGAAAATAGTGTATTCCCGAAAACAATTCAGTCAACTAACATAAGTTATTCAGTTCCTTGTGCACAGTTCACACTTACGTGATTCAAAAGCAAATAATTTCGTAAGCTACAGCCTAAAGCACAAAGATCGATAAAAGGGATAACAAATACAAAGGGAAGCAAAACTAGCAATGCAGGATCTTACCAAACCAATTACATGTCAAAATATCAAGAATAATGCTGTCCCACCAGCACTCATTAAAGTTCGGTAGCATGTGTCGGAAGGTAAACTGTAGATGCCATCAATATTAGTTAGTTTACGGATGCAAAACAGACAACGGGGACAATTTAGACTTGCCGATTACTATAATACATCTAAATGTCAATTGAGACAAAATGAAAAGACAATTTGTGCCCATCTGAAAAACTAACCTCCATCAACTCAAATCCGATTGAGAGGACCCAGAGAAGTGGTTGATTGCGGATTAAAATGGCCTTACCCCACCAACCAAAGATGTGGGCTACTACAAATTCATCGAATAGTGTTTCCTAGAAATTTTTTTATACACAACAAAAGTTAGAAGTAGGAAACGTATATATAATTTGCATCAAGAAATACAGGCTCAATCATGCAACTAGAATAAATACCTAAAGAAAAAGAGGTAAGAGAAGTAGAAAAAGAATACAGAAGCCATGTTGTGCAAGAAGATCCATACATAAACATTCTTAAACCTGCTGTTTGAGGGATTTTCAGGAATATATATGCGACAATCTGCACCATAGGATCTCTCCGGAAGCTCTGTAAAGACGCAAACAATAATCAAGGAACTTAGATATTATTAAAAGTAGCAGAACAAGTATGAAACTATAAGACTTTCAACATCAGTACCAACACCAAGGTCGGGATGGAGAAACTTCATGAACTGCCTGGCATCATCACGCTTCTGGAAAACAGAGTTGAGAGCAGAAGCCATCACCAATCATATATTCAACTATGTATGATAGCTTTTGTGTTTGTATGTGGTTAAATATGCGAATCATTCTAGAAAATTATTGAATTTCAGCACATCATGCACAGACACATATGAGTGATTCCATGCATGTGTGAGCGCAGAGAGAGATGGAATTCATATTTGTAAGTACTAACTAGTGCACCTCAGCTTCTATTTTGAAAGGGTGTCTTCTGATATTCTTAACTGATGCCATGTTACCGCTTAACTTTACTGAATGGGAAATAAAGGGAAAAGGAGGGGGAGGTTTTCCCAAGGGAAATGAAAAGTTTATAGGTGCGGAATGGCAATGGCCAAGGATAGATAGAAAAGCTACTACAGATAAGAATGGATAAGCACATATAATATAAATAAATAAGAATATCAGTGTACAAACATATGGATTAAAATGAAAGAAGAGCATAATAAAACTAACCTGAAAAAGCAAAAATGTGAGGGCAACAAGATAAACAACAGCCATTCCATGAACTAAACGCCAAATTGCAGGATGCGGCCGAATAAGGACCCTGCAAAGAAGTGTAAAATCCTGATCTTTAATAAAATGAATTCCATTTTAATCCATGCATGTGATTTAAGGTTGAATATTTGTTTTAATGTATTAAACTTTGTTTGCGTTTTTGGGTACATAGATTAACCGAAAACCGCAGGGATCCGTAAGGGATGGGTATGGGGACGAAAAAAATCCCCAAAATGTTTAATGAGGATTCCCAAAATCGTACCCATAAGTGTTGGGGACGGAGTGAGGAATGCAAAACCATCCCCGCCCCACCCCCATTGCCATCCCTTACTATCCATAAACAAAATCCATAGACGTATTTTCTCCAGCCAGCACAATCTCAAAATGTTTCTTCATATAAAGTGATAAAGCCTAACCAGTTTCCACAGGCATTTGGATTACTGGAGAAAAATAATATAGTCATACCACTAGATAACAAGAATGCACAAGCAAATCTTTAGTGACGAAAACAGTAGAGAATCCATTGCCAAACAGTTATACACACCAAGTTCAACAGAAGAAACCAAACTAATAACTTACGTAGAAGGAGCCTGCAGCAAGCAATAAGCTAGAAAAACTGCAATCATTGCCCATACACCCCTACAGAAACCAGTCACGCGAGCAAACAATTAAAATGTGTTAGCAATAAAAGGGAAAAAACAGTAAAATGCCATCATAAGTAAATTCGGAACCTTTTTACAGATGTTACAAGATCTCCAGACTCACTGCTCTCAGGATCAAGGGCTCCACTTGCCCAACTGGTAGATATATGCAGACAATAAATAAATAGTAATATAAGAATTGAGAGAATTTTGAACTAAAGAAAAAACTTTAAAACAAAAAAGAATTTCATTCTTTTAAGTAAAACAAATAAAAAAAACAGATTCTTCATGGTTTTCTGCAATGTATCTTAGTAAACGGAAAAAACAGCAGGATGCAACTTAAGGACGTGGAGCTAGTTCCCCCTGGTGAAAACATCTAGGAACACTATTATAAGAAATCACATTCATAATAAATGGGAAGTAAAATGTATGATTTTATGGGACAGAATGTAGCCAAATAGATATACAAAGAATGCTTGCCTTACACGGAACAGTCACTTTACTGAGCAAAATGGGGAGAGAAAAAATAGAAACCACTATATTTGAATAATACTTGTTGAATGATATAGAACCAAAACAAATATGTAGGTTGCCATGATATTTTCCTAAAATTACTAAAAAAAAGCCTCTAAAACCATTGCATCATTTTACGTTAGTAACCACAGTGCCCTTTCTAGAAAACATTCCCCGTTCCAAGCTCAAAACCTTGATTCACTGCACAATTGACAACACAATAGCAGCATCAAGTATATGATGGAGACTAGGAGAAAAACAAACTGAAACTAAGAAATAACTTTTACTTGGCAAATCTTTTTATGGATCATGCGAACATACAACAGAAACAATTTCCACAATAAGGGCCCAGAGACAACCATATGGTTGATGACAACCAAAAGATTGGCAGTCATTTGAAACAAAAACATGAGTATAAATGCACCAAAGAGGAAACAACATAAAATATGTATTCTAACCAAACAACGGGAAAAACTGCATAGTTACGGTTGAGTTGCAGCTAAGCGGGGATGGGAGAGGGGGGGAGAAAAAATATTAAGCACTCACATGAGAAAGCATGCACCGACAAATAATAATGAAATAGTGCGAGGCTTATATGCCCAAGCAGTCCATGGATCAAGTTCATCTATAGAACAAGATAAACTAGTATCTCCATTTCCTTGGACAGGATATTCCCTTCTCCTCGCTCTCCTATGACCATTAGGCTCCATAAGTGCTCAGTGTTCAGAAACACACTGCAGAACAAAGAATAGAAGTAAGCTAGAGGTAATTGAAGTTGAGAATTTCTAAACACAATAATCTTACAAATAACAGCAAGAGAAAATCCAATATAAATAAAGTGACACATGCAAAAAGAGCAGTAAGACAGACAAGACTAAAGCAAGAGTGTCAACAGCATATATGAATAAAAAATACAATAATTTCATTAATTAAAGCTAACCAACTTTATGGGGAAAGAGGAGGATAAACTTTAAAAAGGAAAAACAAAAAAGATGGCAAATTCTTATGATCGGATATATCATCAGATGAGATACTTTTCCTTCCATCTTTTTTTATGGTTAAAATAACAGAACTTCGGGATGAATTTTTTTAAGTCAAATACCAGGATATGATTCAACATTCAGCAAATAACATCAATAACATACATCTCTCTCTACAGAAATATGTAGGGGTGTTTCCCAAAAGTAGATATTAAGCTACTACTTAATTAATGAGCAAAGTTTATTAAAAAATATAAAAACAGCAGTTAGCTCCCCGTTAACTAATCCAATTTCAAGGCAAGTCCCATGTCAACAAACACATTGACATCAGTTTCATGGGTAAACACACATATACATCTCACTTCATACAGATGAAATTTTTTATAAAAACGGACTCACACCATTAGTAATTTGTCGCATTTTTCATAGTCATCTTAACTGCAGCGAACGATCTGGTAACTACAAAGCTATAACCATTATAATGGAGATATTAAATTTCGAGAATGACTTAAGACAGGCCACATGTTTGGGGAGGAATGTGCAAAAGGCAAGGCCAATTAAGCAAAACAAATTGTACACTAGTGTAGCGAAAGATGTAAAACACATCCTTATTAAGGATGAAAGCAAACCAGTAAAGAACCCCTAAAGCTATGGTCCCTACGGTTTGGCCAAGGATTTCATATGCAACTCCAGTTCATTTGATGTGACACTCCACTTCCCTGCAGAGGACAGTGATTTTCTACATTGTAATCTATCTATCTACCACATAACAAATATCAATACAGTTTCTTTATTAGTGTTATAGTATTCAAAGTTAATGGTTATATTAATCATCAAAAAGCAAAAAATTTCATAGGAGGACAAGATAAGAGGATCTAAACTTTAAGGTGCCTCTCAAAAACTTGTTTTAAGAAGAGAATATACCAAGGACTATAAGTACTCCTCACATGGAACTAACTACAAACATTTCTGGATCATTAAATCATAACCCAGAAGAGCAATCTTAAGCTTGACAAAATCTCCTTAAAACAGAATAATAGTTAGTAACTAGGCATTCATGTCTTGGAAAAGTTGAAAAGCAAACAAAAAATGAACCCCATAACAAAGTAAACAGCTTCACCAAAACAAGTTCACATACTCTAAAAAGTATAAGCAAAACCCATTTATAAATCTCTAAGAAAGCATTAATGTTATTCAAACGTAGCAGTCTACATACATTAAAGAACAAATGCAATAGCATCCTGTAAGAATTTCTTATGCACTATAACAGGGAGAATAAAAAGAGCAAATACAAATTACATTCTGATATCAGAAAAGAATAATAATTAACCACTTTCCATGTACAAAATCAACAAATCCCAGGTCAGAAAAATAGAAAAACAAAAATGCATTCCAACAAGAGTAAACTTTTATCCTCATGCAAATCATAATTAAACTTATAAACCAAATGATCATCAAAAGTTTCTCAACTTTTTTCTTAAAAAAGAGAGAAATAATAACAAATTTAACTAGAGCTACTGTAGGATTTAACACCAATAAATAACAGTTCCAAATTCATGCTTAAACTCCAAATGAAAAATTAAAAAAAAAAATAGTATAGTGCTAGAATTAAAAAAAAAAAAAGTAACGGATCCTTTATTATTAAGCTAATCAAACAAATTGAGCTGTCGATAAATAAAATTAACCCATAACTAAAAATTTATTTTTTTAAAAAAATCGAAACAAATCTCAAAAAGCTTTACTGCATGCAATCAGAATAGCATTAGAAAAACAAAACTTTATCTTAAAAAGAAAAAAAAAACAATTGAAAGCATTCAATAGAAACAATTACCCACAGAAAATTAGTGAAAGGGATGTATAACTACCATATTAAAAACTGGAAAATTTAAAGAAAAAATTAACGCCGTTGATAGAGATTGAGAAATTGAATACACAGCAGCTTCAGGTGGAAAGAGAGAGAGATTTAGAGACTGACGTGAGAAGAACAGAAAAGAAGAAGCTGAGAGAAGAGAAGGGTCTAACCGTACGATGAAAGTGTGCAGAAGATCGACAGCGGTCCGATCCTTGGAGTTTTACTTGTCCCAAGGCTAAGAGAAAAAGAGTGAAAAAAATGAAGGAATCAACCCCCAAATATATATAAAAAATGAATCTTTTTGAACGAAATTGAATTGATATAAAAGAAAAAAATGAAACAGCTTGTGTTTGTTATTCATAAAAATCTGGGAACACTCTCGAACAAACACAATACTCTGTACTTTCCATGTTTATATGTATACTATATTACTATTTTACCAGAGAAAAAAATTAATAATATCTTAATAAAAATATAAAAAAAATTTAAATTGTAATTAAATAAGAGAGAGAATTGGTACCTTTTTTCTGGTCAAAGAGACATTTGAAGATGTTTTCTAAAGATGCGGAAACCATGAGACGAGATGAAGAAGAAAGAAACGATTTGATATTAGGTTACATAATAATTTGGACTTAAAGATTTAAGTTAATAATTTTAAAAGATTAATAAGATAATAATTTTTTGAAAGAATATTATATAAATTTATGGTTTTTTTTTAATATTATAAATTAATAATTTTATAAAATTATAAATATAATTAGAGTAATTTAGTAAAATATAGTTTAATATTATAATTTAGTAAATTATATCTGTTTTAAAATATATTATTTACTATTTGATATTGATCGTTTAATTACTCTGTTGATATCACTGATGCTCAAATCCGTAACCCTTTTAATTATTTGGGTTAAATAACTCATGCGAACAGTGTTGATTTTTTTCTTAACATATAATTATACGATTACATTCTTTTATCAATAAAAAAAAGTAAGTGATTTACCATTATGAAAGTGGACCCACCACCAACTTATCCATGCATCACCACCAAAGAGATATTGAGAACGCCAAAAGCAAGCAAAGACAATCGCAACGAGACAACAACATTCATCCTCTCAATTCATATAGTCTGCAAGTTTATATACATTATGTGTGACCCATTGAGAAGATGTTGGGTCCAAGTTTCCTTGCTCCAGGGGATACAACAGTAATGTTGATGTTGAGTTTTGTGGCACCTGAGGCGGAGGGAATAAGTCGACCCATTAATGGGTGATATATTTAAAGTACGGTTAAAAAATAATAATTTTTTTAATAATATTTTTTAATATTTTATAATTACCAATATTTATGTTGTAAGTTATGATACTTTAATTCAGAAATAAAAATTATAAAAAAAAATATTTCTCCAACTTTAATGTTGTGGTTGTGTCTGGCTAAGTTTATCTACTTTCTCTGTTTGGACTTTATTTAAATTTTCTACGCATCCTTTAATTCTTTGTTGTTTTTCATTAGTCGGTAAATTTAATGAATCCATCACTTCTAAGATGCTTCCCACTAATTCCTGTGCTGTGACTACTAAAGCTAATAGATTTACAATCTTATTCAAATGATTCCAATCTTTGACCACCAAACACAACAAGTGCTTTTAATCATTATGAAACATGCAGGAAATGAAATTATATTTATTTTTTCTTCGTCATTTATGATTTTATTCTAATTAGTTTAGATAGATTTATAATACATATTTAATTTTAATAGAAAAATTTTATAATAATTTTTTATATATAGAAGATATTAAACTTAAAATTTATTTAAATGATATTAAATTATTTATAATTTGAATTAATTTCGTTCGACTAAAATGTTTACTTAGCGTAATTATAAATCCGGCATTTATATTTTAATACTCTTTTTAATTATAAATTTTTTAGTATCATTACACATGAGATTTTTTTTATTTAAATAATAATAAAATAAAATTTTGCGTTTTTAATTTTTAAATTTAAAAACTTAATAATTTTTTATCACTCTTAATATTAATCCTAACTCTGTTTTTGTATACCTGTCTCAGTAACTTTTCAAAGAATGACCTTCTATCAGATTATGAAAAAAAAAATTATATGATGAGACTTTAAAAGTCACTTTTTATAAAATACGAATTTAATCTTTAATGAATTTATAAAATTAAAAATAATAATTTTCTGCGCTTTTTAGTATAAAAATTATTCTGTAGGACACAACATTATCTTACGTGACCTGACTTATGGTCAATTTTCTAAATGATAATAACATGTTTTTTATATTTTTTAAATAATAAATAAAAAAGGAATATTAGCATAATATTGCCTATAAATCCTCCCCCCACAAAGGCGACCAAAATAGCCAACCCATCCCATCATTGCTGGATGAAGAAACATCCGTTTCAAATCAACGGTTGTGATGATTCATGTCCAACAGCATCACCATGGCTAACAAAACAATCAAACGATCCCCCTTTATTACCGCATTAGTGCGTTAATCTGAACCGTCAATAACATACACAAGATTTTAGGTTAGAAATATATATTTTTATGTTTAATAAATTTATATAAAATATAAAAAACTCAAAAAAAAGTGATTGTCTCTTAATATCTCTCGATCCATTCCTACAAATAAATCATATAATCTCTAATCGAATAAAAAATAATACTTGTTATGAGCCAACCAAGACTATCCTTAAAACACAAGTTCAAGTATTAATTTTATAATACAATAATTGAATTATCAATATCTAACAATCAAAATTATATTTTAAAACAAATATTATTATAAACACGATAATTAATTAAAAACCACGTATGTCTAACTCGAACGACCAAACCTTTAGCATTTGGTCGTCAGTTGATTGTCCCCGGAGGAATCTTGGCCCAAGGGGAGGGACCTGCCTTTCCATTTTCAAAAACCAACCACATAAATTGAAACCGAAAAGTGAAACAACAAAAGGGGTCCTCCAAAGCACAGCAACGATGAATTATCCATTGGCTTCATGTCCCGACACTCCGGCAACTATGAAGCGTAACGACGACGAGGATGCGTCGTTACCCGGTCGCGGGGTTACAATAAAGTTGAATCAGAGACAAGCAACACATAGTTCTGACTCTAAACCCTTACGTTTTAATTAATGGAAGCCCAGAATTTTTGTTTTCAAAAGGAATCTGGGGAGCAAACAAGGACCAGCCTCGTGCCCATATGCACAGATTCCTCTCCTTTCAAAATTATTACATATTTTTACCTAACGACACCCCGACAGCAATATCAATTGTCGCATTTCGAGGAAGCTTTCTTTTTTATTATTACAATACACTATTGGCCATCTGTTTTGGTTCTGATATTAAATATTATATTTCAGATTAATCGATTAATATTAATGAATATATAATATTATCTTTTAAGTGATGACAAGCACATGGTATGCTACGAGTCAACTTAGGTCACGGGTTGGACAGGGAGACTATTAGTTTTATTAGCTGCCCCAATCTCCATCACATTGTGCTTGTTTTTTTATGTTTGTTATTTTGTTTTCTTTCGAATTGTTTATTTAAATAAAATATAAACTCAAATCGATGTAAATGATTCAAATTGAATATGAAAATTTTAGTCCCAATTTTTTTTAATATTTTGTTAATAGTTAAATATGTAAAGCCTGAGAAGTACAAGATGCTATAGGAAGAGGTATATGATGTACAGTAACAAATTGTTGTTGTTCTGAAATAATAGATTTAAGATTTATATAAAAAATTGCACGAGTTCTCTAGTTCAAGTGGTTAAAGGAATGATTATTGTTTCTAAAAGTCACGGGCTTGAATACCTGCGATTCCAACAGAGTGATTGAGCGATCAATATCAAATGATGAAAGATTATATTCTAAAACAGATACTAATGTAATCACTATTAGTTTATTTAAAAAAAATAATTCTATATGATTTGAAAAGCCTAAGCCCATTTATCTAAACAACACCATTTAGATCAACAACTTCAGCCGAACCAATTTTGACAGCCCAGATATATTTTTGGATCCAAACCCATATTATTTTAATTCTAATCATAAGTCAAACCTATGTTATCTACCCAAGGAACTTGGACTGCTTGGTATTTCTTTGAAAGTCATGTACACGATTAAAGGTGAGTATAATTCGAATAGATTCATAATTTTTTTTTTAACTTGGTAAAAAAAAAATTGACCCGTAATTTTTTAAAATGATTATAGAAAATTTTCAATAATGTTTAAGTTATAAAATAGAGATTTGATTAGCTTAATTTTTATTAATTAGTAAATTGATTTTTAGATTCGAATAAAATCCCTTAATTATGCATGATTTATACATATATGGATATGATCAAGTTATAAATATAAAACTCTCTAAATTTTAGCTGTAGGTTGTGCGAAGATTATCACTTATGAAAATTTTAGCCGTAGGTTGTGCGAATATTATCTGTAAATATGGATATGATCAAGTTGTACAATATAAAACTCTCGAAGTTTTGGGATCGCTTACACGATCTTAAAAAGTGTAAAACTTAGTTTTACCATAGATAGATAGATTATATATGAATGTAAAAAGTTGTTTAAATTGGAATCGATATATACTATAACATAATAAATAGTTATAATTAAATTTGTATAAAAAATTTGAAAACTTGTCTCGAATTTCTTAAACTCGAATCGAAAAATTTAAATCATAAAATAAAACTCTTAAACTTGATTAACTCGATAAAACATTCAAGACTCACCCCTAAACATTACCAGCGACCATAATTTGATTACTCTGTCGGAATTTAGTTTCTGCTGCAATTTCATTTTCACTGCTAACTTGTGTTAAAGAAAATGAAAAAGCAACTTGAGTTTAAGGTGTGACCCTGAGCGGGAGCTCCTGTTGCTCTCCCCTGGCCTTGCCAGCACCAATTGCAAAGCAACAGACAAAGAGAAAAACAAGCACTGAACTCATGTCTTTATTCAACACAAAGCAAATACATATAGAATAGGTGTAAGCGATGCATTCCTAGCAGCATTTATGCCTAACAAAACATACCCAAAACTCCAAACAAACTATCTACCTAGCTACCTCGTATGCATCTCTTACATCCCATACCTTAACACTACTTTAGTCCTAAAATAAACAAGTCGAATACGTAAAAATCGGACCGATACCCTCAATTCCCCGCCATGCAACCATGCTGCTCTCCCGGTTCTGCCTCCTTTACAAAGCTAGAAACTCAGGAGAGCGCAATTGCAAAGCCTTGTTTTGTTTCTTTCATCACATCACTTTTCACTTATGGTTACAAAAGAACCATCGCTCGTCATGCCGCCAACAACAAACGCCGCCGCTTCCTTTGTGTTCTCGGCCGATCCCGACACATCCTCGCAGGTTGTTGCCGGCAACCATCATCGATATTAATCAATGTCAACTATATATATAGCTCAAGAGCAAAGGAGGGGGGGATTGTTTTAGTAAAGAAAAGATTGGATATATGCGTGAGGGGACATGATGGGTCGTATATAAAGGCCACAATGTAGCTTTTTGCTAATTTAATTAAAATATTTTGAATATATAAATTTATTTTAATTTTTGTTTAAAGTGAAACGTTGAAAATCTCGTTCGTAGTTGGTGTTAAGGGCATGTTTGTGGGGAAATGAAAATAATTCCACTAACTCGAATTCCAAGGCTCTCGGAGTTTTCATATTAGTCTCAATTTGAGGGATGATGGAGTTTGATCCAAGTGGGTAGAAAGAGTTTTTTTTATTTATGTTATAATATTAAAAATAAGTTTAAAATTTAAAAATAAATATATATGTATTTTTTCAAATTTACGATTTAAAATTAAAAATTATAATTTATTTTTAAAATTAAACCTAGAAAATATCCGAATTTACATAAATTTTTTGTTTGTTAACGTGTCTTGTTGGGTTCCATTTCATTTATCAATTAAGAATGGTGTCATTCACTCCGCTCAAGGTGTGTTAATAGGCTCATAGCTAACTTTATTGTTTAATTGCCCTGTTAGTAATGGTAATGGTCAATAAAATTTAATTAATTTAAATTATAATTTTATAAAATTTATTATTTTAAAAAAAGGTTTGTATTATAAAATAAAATTTTAAATAATTTAAATTACTTAATTTTGAATTAAAATCAATTAGTATCATTATAAATGTTTATAATTAAATTTTAATAAAAATTCAAACAACTTAACTTGACTTAAATATTATCTTAAATAAAATTTGAGTTATAAAATAAAATTTATCAATTCGATTAACTTAAAAAAAATTATTCGATCCAATAGATATTTACCCTAATTCAGAGTAGAGTAGAAATAGTCTCCTTTTGTCGGTCATCCCGTTGCTTACTGTGCATAAATAGCAAGTGCACGATCCACCAGTTTCATTGGTATTGAAGAATAATTGAGGTTGAAAAGGATGGAGGATTTGCAAGGGTTAATTTTATAGATTTTTAAATTAAAAGGAATTTAAAAGATGGTTAAACAAAAAAAAATATTTTTTTTAACTTTCGGCTGCATTTTTTATGTGTGTTTTTTCTAGACGAAGTTACATATTATTCCTCTTTACCCCAGATTTTTTCCCTCATTTTTATCTTCTTAATTTTTTTAAATTGATTTTTTTATAATTTTATTTTACTTTTAATTATCTATATTTTATTTTTTAATTCTAAATCATAAATGTATCCTTATTTTTTACTTAAATAAGTGTTGTGTTAAAGTATTTCACCCTAATTTAGGTAAATAATGAAGTTAGGAAAAAAAATAAGAAAAATAAGTGTATTTAAAAAATATAACCAAAACGATCAATTTTTTTTTATACTTGGTCACCTGTAGGTGATAAGTTTTATGTACAATATTGATTTTAATTTAACAACAGTTAACATGGACCTTGTCACCTACAGACGGTGTGATCTTACTGATTGCAGGTGATGAGTTTCAAAAAACACGGTTCATTTTAGTCTATTTCTCAAAAAATACCTCAAATTCATATATTTTCGTAAATATAACTTTAAACATCATTATTCTCTTAGATTTTCTTAAAAGTCACGTTAAGCGTAAAAAAATTATTTTATTTGAAGCCCAGGAATAAAAATTTATTATTGATATTTTTAGTCTATTTTTTAAAATTTTTATAACCTATATTAAATATTTTTATGTTATTTTTTTATTAATTTTCAGTTTTCATGTTTTAGTTCGAATTAATACAAAATAATTCACGCCGTACATCTAATTTTAAAAGATAAATCTTTCAATAAAATTTTTTTACGTACACGTCTTAAACTTAAAATCTACTTAAATAAAATCAAATTTATTATCATTTAAATTAGCCTGTTATTCTTAATGTTAATTTTTAATTCAGGTTATGATTTTTCAATCTTCAATGAACAATGTTTGAGTTGACCCTTTTCTTTCAAAGTTTTAGGGTTTAGAATCTGCTGCTTCTGTTCCTATGCCAAAAAAGTAATCAATTGGATCAGCTTTTGCTTTTGGGTGCAGAAGGGACTCGCTTTAGATCAAATTAATCAACAAACTTTAAAACAAAATCATGAAGGCTGGGTGGGTGGCTTAAGATTCTGGTAAGACAGGGAAAAGAAGCATTTGTAAATAAAATAAAAACTTTTATTATTTAATTAAACAATGATTTTCATTTAAAATTATTTTTTAAAAAATAGTTTTTTATGGATCCATAAAATAAACTCGCATTTTATAAAAAAATAAAATTTAAACTCACATCTTATAAAAATAATTCTTATGTTAAAAACACATTTTTTTCTTATAAATTTATTTTACAGTGTAGATTTGCAAAGGAATTATATAGAATGCGATAGACTTCGTAACTTAACTTCTGTCTTAATCAAATCTTAATAATTAATTGTACTTAATAATACAAAAAATGTCTTAAATTCTTAATCATGTACTAAATTAATGAATTCCAATAATTACAAACTAAAAGTGGGAGGAAAAAATATTGTTTTCCGAAGAAAAATAATAATTCTTTACCCTATTTTTTTCCATTTAATAATACAATTTTTTATAATTAGTCTGCGATGTATTAATTTTTACGTTGATTGTCGATTATCGATATTTTATTATTTTATATGTTTTTTTATAATTTAATTTTTTTAATTTTAATTAAAAAAATTAAGTGTTTGTGATACGTTTTTCTTCTACTTTTATGATATTTTTTTTTATTATTTTTTGTAGTTCATTTCATATTATTTCGTACGATTCCAATATATCTTAGCGGTCATTTAGTACTTGTATAAGTTTTAATGCACAAAATCTTGTGGCACTTACCAATGAGGCTCTATCAATTAGTATTACAGAGATCTTAAAGATATTAATTTTTTGATTTGATTGTGGGTAAGTATAAAAAAATATTCCTCACTTGTTTGATGACTTATTAGTTAATATAATTAAAATTATGTATCAAAGTAATCTGCATAATAATTTAATTCGTTCATTGCTTCTTTTATTTCGTAAAGCGTCTCAGTATAATTATAAATAAAAAAATCACTAATCTTTCTAAATTTTAATAAAATGTGTATCTTTATAAAAACATTTTCTTTTCTTTGTATATTCATGAAAGATATTCAGTGAACTAATAACTTTTTTCTCTCTTTTGATACTTTTTAATAAAATTAAAAACCATTGTCAAAATATGTGAGTAAAAGAGAAAAAACATAGCCCACTTTGTCCTTTGTGACATTGTAGTGGGTTGCAACAGTGCCTTGAATTTCAAGAAACCCTTTCAAAAGTGATGGGACAAGGAAACACACTTTAGAAAGTTGGAGAGACGAGGAAACAAAAGGACAAGAAAGAGAGAGGAAATTAGTGAGTTACAGTAAATTATTAAATTTATATTTAAATAAATTAAAAACTTAAATTTATTTAATTTTAAAAAATATATAATTTATTTAAAATTTTAACTCGAATCAACGTAAATAATCGGAATTATAGATTATCGGAAAAAATAAAAAAAATCCGTGGTTATATGAGAGCTTTGTCTGTTTCCCGAAGTCAGCGGTGAGATTGTCGCTTCATCTTTTTTCCCCTTGTCCCTGCCGGCCATTCATCCAAAATTTTCCAGTATGCAACACTAGAACAACAGAAAACATGAACAGCATGGATTAGGGAAAAAGTTAAAAAATGTTTCTGGGATGTAAATATATTTTTATTTAATAAAAAACTTTAAAAAATAAAATATGGTATTGGTATTTAAAATAATAATATTGAATTTTAAAAAAATATTATTAAAAGGGAGAAAAAAATCATAAATCTTGAACACAGATCATTTGTATTTGTATGTGAACACAAGCATTGTTTGAATTATTTTTCCTGATGAATGAATTTAAAAAATCTTTACCCTTTCCTCTGTTGAGAGTCTCCTCAATGATCAGGCAATAATGGACGGGTCCATCACACGAAACCCTAAAATATTTTCAGACGTTGGAGGACAGGGAAGTAGTTGTCAACCACAAAAATAGACTGGAAACTGGAAAGGAGTATATCACAAGGAGAACACCTCCACTTGATAAAGTGACAATCTAATTTTTAGTATTTGATGTGATTTTATAACAATTTTTTGAAATATTTTAAACATAAATTATTCAAATTTAAATTTTAAAAATAATATTTTTTTCATTACTAACCATCCTTACAAACAAGCTTTCATCTGTTTTTTCCTACAATCCTGGCAGATAAAATCGTGACTGATTAGATACTCGAACGCCATCTATCTCTGAGAACATGTCCCAACGCGAAATCCTATAAAGCTACTGCCTACTGGAAGTTTTCAACTGTCTAACAAATAGAGGACAGAGCACAGCGCATGGGCATGGAACCAAGTTCACAAACGCCGCTATGACCACGAAGATCAGACGCACCGGCACTGCCAAACCAACATCGGATCCCATGACCTCATCCTCATGGCTACCTTTTTTTTACAAACGCACTCTCTGTTATTTTATTCATTTAATTATTTACGGTGATGGTGGGTGGTGGGTGGGAACAAGATTTGTTGGAATCGGAAACAAGAAAATTCAGTGGATTGGGACCTTTTTAAACTGGGGTAGGTTTTGAATTAGGGTGTCAGAAGTCACGTATATGGCAAAAGAAGTCAATATGTTTTTGGGAGAAGACCACCTTGAAGAGTAGAAAGAGTTACGGATTTCGAATATAAATTATCATTAATTAACAGAATTAGGAATTAAATAAATTAAAAAATAAGTCTAAACATACAATTAGAGGATAATGTTAATTAGTATCCCTAGAAACTAAAGTAAAAGAATGAAACATGAAAACTCCATTGCCTCTCCCTCACGAAGCTAAACTTAAACTTCTGAAAATGGCAACGATGAACCTCTTATCAAATAAGGTTGAAGATGACGATGAATACATTAACATGGAAATCATTTCATATTCTAACCTTCTACGACTCCATAACCCAACACTTTTGAGTTTCAGAATGCCTTCAGTTTCCTCTTCCTCCTCACCTGCAACCGGTTCAAAAGTTGCAGCAAAACTCCATTAACGACAAAACATTATATGGGCCGGTCATCCACATTTCTGTGGAACAAGGCCGAGCCTCGAATCTTGGGTTAAAAATTGAAAATAAGATATGATTCGATCCAGGGCAACGGTTTTAAATTTCAGAACCATGAAAACGGCTCAAGTGTGTCCCACCTTATTAAAACTAGAGTGACAAGTAAAAGTTAAGAGATTATATCTGGTACGTTGGAACCATATTTCTTTTCATCTAAAGTTAGTTGTGATTGTAATTATTTATTATTTCATTACAAAATATGATTTAATTTAAAATCATTTATTATTTTTTTTCATTTACGTTTTTCTCAAGCTAGCATGGAATATTTATATTTATGTCATCAAGAGGAAGCATATAAGACGTTTTGGAAGGCAAGAAGAAAAATGATTAACGGCTTCTTTTGGTATGTGTTTAAAATCAGAATCATTATTCTCAATAATATTATCTCTGAAAGTCAAATTTGGATCTGTTATTGCAAAAGATAAGGTATATTTCATAGATTCTTATTCTATTTAGTGTTTTAATATTTTATAACCTTAATCAAAAGATTAATAGTTATATACTTGATATGAAGAATGAATTTAATTGCAATGTCATTTTTGTTGTGTTGTTTCGACTTTTATCATTAACCTATCTTGTTTTCGTACACTACAATCATACCATACACATAATTATAGATCAAAGTTGTCAGAGGCTAAATCCACCAACCAATATCATATGGCTCCAAACAGAAGATGCTTAAATTGCCAGAATGAAGAACATTATCACCATTAATGGTTTTCTTTACTTTTTGCTCCATATTGAATTGGTTTAAGCACACCAAACATCCTAAGTAAGGACCTTTAATAGCATTCTTCAAGAAACAATGATATTAAAAGAAAAGAAAAAACGAATACCTCTAATAACCGCAACAAATCTCCCACCATCCGGGACCACAAAGCCTCTTCCAATCTCCATCTACTAATTTTGTTTCTTTTTTCCCCCTTTTTATTACTATATTCTTATTTTTTTTGACTCGAATTATTTCAATTGTATACGTCCACCATACCTGTAAACTTCCTACATTATGTGATACTTCTTTATGATTATGATTTATGAACATTGATCTCTACCCTTTGCAACCATGTTATATGATGATCTTTCATGATTTACCTGGTCCTTGGCTTCAGGTGGTCCATGAACTTCTCCTCTTCGGTAAGTGCATGGCGGAAATGGCATCGATGCCCGTAGGGACAGACATCACCAGCAAGGACCATCCTGCAAACCTCAGTCTTGTAGCGAGGGTGGCGGATTACAGGACGCAGCTCTTTGATGCCGTGAGCGAATTGGCATTGATTGCCATAGGGACAGGCACCGGTCTCTTGCCATTTGTTGCAGAGTTCAGTCTTGAACATGCCTTGGTTGTAGACCTCCAATTCAAGTGGCTCCTCTTCTTCCTTCCCTCCCTGAACGTACACCTTCTGTTGCACATTCACCTAAAATAAGGAGTTAACGCTTCCATTTTAAGTACTTAAGAAGTACAAGCATCAAACGCTAAGGATATAGTACTTAAGAAGCACATTCACCTATTACTTTTCGTATTTACTATGCAATACACAAATACTAAACGTCTAAGCAGATTTCTTGTTAAGAGTACCAAGTTTGGGACTATTCCACTAGATTTCAATTACACCGGAAGCAAAAGATTATAATTTCTCTAAATTGGAAGAAAATGTGGATATCCGTTTCATTTGATTAATATCACTGTCTATACTCTATACTATGCAATTGTCTTCTTATACGGCTAAAATACAGGGGAAATTACAGACTCGTTTGAATTAGGTTTCCCCCCAACCAAACAGTAATTGAGTTTTAGTTGGTTTTTGCTTCATTCCCAAGCCAAAGAAGGCATTGATTAAACAGAGAAAAACAAAAAGGAAACTATTCCTATTCCTATTCCTATTAAACAGCTATATAATTTTATATATTTTCACTAAATCAGTAAATCATATACAAACACATCAGTCAAAAATCAAAATTCTATTAAAAATGAAAAATAAATTCAACTAACTTTATTTTGGATGACGTGTTATATCATCTATAACTTCATAAATATAACTGTAGAAACAAAAACTAAAAAAATCTGTTGAAACAAAAATATATTCATTGCAATAACGAATTTGCATCCAAACAGAATTAGAGAGATTAAAGGAAAAGGAAAAATAAACTCACCGCTCCGTTGAGTTGAGAGGCATTGCCAGTCCGAGTTGGTCCGCGAGTTTTACCACGATGACTCGCTCCAGCTTGATTTATCATCTTCAGATATCCATTAGACCTAACAGAAATGCTCTTAGGCAACATGACCCGCTCGACGTCCCCCGCACCTTCCATAACACTTGTCGGACTCTCATCAGAAATTTCCGCCTCTCCTACGCCGTCACTACCGATACAAAGTCCACGTAACGCGTTCATCAACTCAAACGGCGTGGTGTTGTAATCAGACGACGAGAAGTGGTTCTGAACAGAGGCTTGGATCAGCGCGCTGAGTTGCTTGTTCAGGTCCCGGTTGACGGATCGAAGCGAAGAATTCTCTTGACGGAGTGCCTCGGCTTCCTTCGCAGCTTCACGGAGACGAGTGAGGCAGAGGTTGTGGCGGTTGATCATATCTTGATGTTGTTGCATGAGGATGCGAGGATTGTATAGAGTGAACACGGAGGCGGCGGAAGTGGAGGAGGAGGTCGTGGAGGAAGAGTAAACTCCATCACTCTGGTGATCGTTCGGCTGCTTGCCTCCGAGGTCGCCATAGACGGTTGAAAAATTGTCGTTTTGCATCTGCTAATGAATAACAGAAAGATGTAAGAAACATTATATCGAATCAAAGCAATAGCAACCGATTCCGAATGAGAAAATTTGCCGCTCACCTGAACCTTAACTGCAACACTTCCGATTCTCTCTTCAGATCAGCAAAAGAGAGAGAGTGCGTGCGAGATTTTTTATTGTTTGTTTGGAGAGAGGGAAAAGAAAGAGTGTAGCGAGGGAACTTGAGAAATGGAGGACGAAGGAGACTGGGTTTATAGCAAGAGAGAATTGGAGGGAAAAGGGGAAAGAAAAAGTTATTTTTCCTAAAACCGTTTAAACAGAATTACCCTTTGTCATGTACTTATACTCTCTCTACCAATTCGATTCTTTAGAATTTCATTAAGGGTATCTAAGTCATTTAATCATCAAATTGGAGTACTACTTTTATAAACTATAAGGGTATGAAGATTAAACGTCGCTGGATGATGTGGGCCGTTCGATTCCATCAAGATATTTTGGACGGTAGATGAACATTTTTTGAGATTACACCCGAATAAGAGTGAAAAATGGTACATTTAATTCCTATATCTTATAGTATGTCATAAAATTTTTATAAAATAGATTTAATATTTAATATTTAATATTTAAAATATAATTTAAAAATTGAATATATTGTTATACAAATTCTTGTAACTATCACGTCATTAAATTAATAATAATTAACGACTTAATAATTATTTTATAATAAAAATAAAAATTTATTTTTTATTATAAAAATTTTAAAACTTTGATAATATTTTTATATTTATTTAATATAATTTAATGATTATTTATATACTTTATCCTATAATGAATTTAGAAAGATACATGAAATGGGAAGGGCCGGTTGCGGTTAGAGGCCTTTGATTATACAAAATTGCTTGGAATTTAAGTTAATTGAGATATCTGGGGAGTTTTTGCAAGATTTTCAACTCAAGATTTTGCATCCTATTTGGGAAGTCATCATATTTTTCCTATTTATTTAGGTGTTTGCTTCTTTATCACATCTATAACCAACTTTTTTTTTACATCTTCCCTTCCTATTTCATATCCAATTTCAAAACCTTTTATTTAACGTCAATCAAACATTAATTCAATCAGTATCGTTGTTATCGTAACATTTAAAAGACTGTGAATTTAAACAGAAAAAAATCATAAATCCTACGTTAGGTAAACTCTAACATTAAATCTTAACTCTAAACTTTCAATCTATTTTGATGTTAGGACACAGATAAGAACATTAAAAAACAATAAAAGATTTTTGTTCCGAATGTGTTTAAGTGTATTTTACCTCTACTTCTTGAAAAGTTTATGAGTATTTGATATTATAATATTAAAAAAAACTCTATTCAGTTACCAAAAAATTAAATAAATCTACCAACCAAAAACCCTTTATAGTTATTATCATGGTTGTTAAGTTAGGCATACAGATTTGATCTTGATAATTAAATATAATCTTTGTTGGTAATTAAGCATTTAGGTTTGTCTTTCATTTTCATTTCAGTTAGGGCATGCCACTGCTTTAGCTGATTAGCCCTTTGCCCACGTAGCTGTTGCTGGGGGTTTATCAGGCAAAGAGGCTAACCACATACACAGTCTCCTTCATCCCATGACATGAAAGAAGATGGTGTTTCACTATCCTCAACCCATGTTTCGATTAGGATGGTCTGCTTAAACAAACTTCAGCAAGATCTCTTATTTCACATCAAATGTTTGTTCAGGGACGAACCCAAAATTTCATATAGGCTCGTTTCTGTTGGTGTCGATCTAGTACGTACATAACTATGCGATACACTTTGCACTTTGAATATTTAAACATCACCAAGTCTTCAGTCATTATTACAACTACCAGCAAATGCACATTTCCTTGGTGTTAGTTAAAGACAGTTACTTCAAAGACAATTAAGAGATAATATCAACTTCATATACATACATGCATGTTTCAAGTGCTACCTGCAGGTAATCATTTTATGATGTTTTGGTAAGATTGGCTAGAGTTTTGAGATTAATAGGCCTGATTCTAGACTTGTTTCCGCCCCATAAAGCCTTGGAAATCAGCTTGTAGGTATATTGTGTTGGGTGGAAGTAATCCCAAAACAAGAACCTTTCTGGATTTTGACAGATTTTATAACCTTCCTTCCCGCATTGCACCTGTCCTCCAAGCGGTCCATCTCCACAACAGGCACTGCTCACGTCCGAGAAACCTGCCCAATCATATGGTTTTGGTGAATGACTGAATGGTGAGTGAGTTTTACGAGTATAAAAGATGTACCGTAACGAGACGGAGTTGCACGGAAGTGCTGGACGGTATCGTAAACTGCACCGTAGGCGGCAATGGCACCGGGGTGTCTTGTGGGGATGTCATTCACCAAGTTCTCCAATGCCTTATTGTATTTCTTAACCATGACATTCATCTTTCCGTAGCAGCGGTTGGTAGGGGCATGGGGTATGAGGGCTCTTGCCGGAACGCATCCCACCGGACCTAGTGAAAATACGGCAATTCGGCGAACTCCGGTTTCGTATAGTTGGTCGATTAGGTTACTTACCTCTTTGATCATGGCTTGCACGTAGGCGTCTGGATCTAGTGTTGGGGGATCAAATGGGAGGAAGTAATTGAATATGTCGTTGGATCCTGATTCCAAGAAGAACAGAGATTTCTCCACAACATTTTTGTTTATCCATTTTTGATGTACTAAAGATTGGAATTGTCGTAGTTGTTCTTGGATTGGTGTCACTCCCTGTGGCGTGCCAGGAATGATTCAAATGGTTAGGAACATAAAACCCTTAGGGTTCCAAATTGTATAGTTCAACCGAGTCCTTATTAGAAAATTAATATAGGGTAAATTATAAAATTTATCACTCAATTTTTTAATATTGTTATTTTGATCACTAAAGCTTAATAATTTTTTATTTGCTCCTATTTTAGTTCCTCCATCTAAATACTTATTGGCATTATGATTAATTGATCTTTATATTTTAGTTAGGGCATATGCTTGTTATGTCAACAAAAAAAGTCTATATTAGGACATTTGGTTGTCATATCATCTTTATATTTATAATTTATAATTAATTGATCAAAATAAGAATAAATGAAAAAGTCAGTGATTAAATTAAAAATTTTAAACTTTAATATCAAAATAACTAGTTATGAAACTTGTAATTACCCTATATAATCTAATTAAAAGGAAGTATGTGTGTAACAAACCCAGTCTTTATTAGTTCCCGGCAGAACACCACTCCCGGCGCTAGCAAAGTTGATTCCGTTCGACGGGTAAACTTTCCGACTGCCATTCCTCACAGCAATCTGTGCCTCCAGAAACGGTTGTTGCATTCCGATGCCGATAAATTGCGCTGCATGCATTCCATTTCCAATCAATATCAAAATAAACAAAGGAGAGATGATCAATCAACTAACTTAAGTAGGAAGATAACTCACAAATGAAATCAGGAACCGTTCTGCCATTAGTAAACCGTCCAGTAGGATGGTGGAAAAAGGTTGAGCCATAAGGTGGAAAATCCGCCTGCACGCTACAGTTTTTGTTGAGACGGTTGTTTCCTGCGTCGAAAACCGAGTCCCCGAAGATGAAAATCGCCGTGACATCTTGGCACGACGAAAGATCAATGAAGAAGATGAGAATTATGAGTAGATGAGCGTACAGCTTCATCTTCTTCACGTTGACAGAAACGTACAGGAATGGAGAAAAGTTAAGCAATGAGGAGGCTGTTATATCGTATGAAAAGCAGAAAAAGATGAAGAACAGGTGGCCAGAAAACGCGACTAACGTTCCAAAAAGCAAAGAACAAAAGACAAAATGCATGAAACTGAAATGCACGAGGTTGGTGTTGGCTGGTTTTTCACTAAAATGATGGTGGATTTCCTGAGAAAAAAGATTTAACTATACAGATTGTTCTTCATTTAAGGGTGTTTACTATTCCTTTTTGACAAGATTTTTCCAGCCATTTCGATAAAGATCGATCATTTATCTTCATTCACTGAAATCCATCGATTTGTTTGTTGGATGGTTCGTCTAAAGCTCCAAGTCCATAAAGTTTTTTCTTAGAACTATGCCATTGGGTTTTGATTGCCGTCAGTTTACAGAAGTATAAGAAAGCCCACACCCATATGGGCTAAACCTAGCAAAATGAAAGCCTAAAGAGCTGAAATCCAGCATCAGAGAGCAGCCAGTAAGCAAAGCTTGTACAAATTCACTGAACCAATAAGCATGCACCAGAACAAGGCCTATGAGAAAGCTCAATTCAGGTACACATCATTGTCTGGTTTTGTAACCACAAAGGAACATGTCTATATCTATACATATACATATATATATAGTTTGCTTTACGATGATAAAGGAAGGCACTATGTTTTCACGAGCTGTCTGCTAAGAAACATCATATCAGCACGTAAAGGGTAGCTTTTGTAATTTTGTGCCAATTGCATCTTCCTTAGCATCAGCCATCACATGCCTCGTCTGTTAGCTTGAGGGAATTTCCAAAAAAATTGTAAATATCAGCGCAAAGGGAATCTCCCTATGACCAAGAGCTTTCATGGCTCTGGTATTGATTGGTTTTGCAAGTACTTGATTTGTTGGAATGTGAAGCATTGTCCCTTTGCCTTTCCTCGGTTAACTGCCTAGACAGGGTTTGTCCTATCTTATTTGTAAAATCACTTCCTAGGGGGATTTTGTTTGCTTTTGACAGGTTTTTTAACCAACATTTAAGTTGGAGAATAATGGGATTTTGATTGTGTTGATAAGATTCATGTCTTCGGAATTTTTTAACAGTACTCGTGGTTGACTAATAGCTAGTTAGTTGTTAATTGATTAGTTGGTTATTAGAGTCAATTACATATTATAAAGTCTTGTTTTAATTCAAGTTATAAATACCCAGTCATTGTATTGAATTGGAGTTATCTTTAGTTCTTTGTTTTTAATGAAAATCAGATTCTATTTTTTTTATTATCTGTTCATTTCTTCTCCACCATATATTAGGTAGTTACTTAAAAATGAATGAATCTGATTATATAAATCACAGATGACGTGGTAAAAAGGGTTCATGATATAATCTATCGACTTAGGGGAAGGAATGCACGCGAGAGACTTAACCTTTTGCTCCGACATTTGCATAAAATAAAACTTGTATAAAATAAAATTTGTGTAATATATATATATATATATATATATCAAAATATTTTTAAATTAAATTACTACTACCTCCGTCCTAAATATAATGTCTCTTATTGACTTTTTGAAGTCAAATTTTTTAAACTTTGACTATAATTTTATTAAATATTTTAAATAATTAAATTTTATAAAATATATATTTAAAATCTATTGTTAGAGGTTTTTAAAATATATTTTTTCATATTTTTATTAATAATAAATTTTAAATAATCATGAGTTAAAATTAAAAAAAATGACCAAAAAAATCAATAAGGGACATTAATATAAAATATACATAGTAGGAGAGAAATTGAGACGTGATATAAAAATAAAAAAAATTAAAATAGTAACATTGTGAAAAATTATTTGTTAGGTGATAAGTACAAAAGCAAGTTAATTTTTTATTCGATTCATTTAATCGATTAAAGTCCGTTGTAAAATTAACATTTTTAATTTAATTTTTTATTCACAATATTAAAATCTAAACATTTAATCTTATTTAAAAAATCTAACGCTTTATATTATTAAACCGACTAATATTTTCTGATTCCATTTTGGAGGGTAGGTTTAACAAAGAAAGAGAACCGAATTGATTTACAACCTTAAAATGAATAGGACCTACATCTAGAATCACAACCACAAAAATTATACAAAATCCCGAGATATATTCCATAAGAAAAAGATTAAAGAAAAATAGGGTAGACAGGTTGGTGGTTAAAGCATACAAATTTTGACTATATAAACCCAAACGCATGAGATTTTGAGAAAAAATTATGATCGAATAACCATCGAGATCAGTTTCGTAATTCGTTAAAATTGTCAGTTTCTTTTTTATAAAGAAACAAGATGTAAGTAATGATGTATTTATATACAAGTTTGGGTGAATTTGTGTCTACTTAAATTTTTTAAAATTTATATATATTTAAAATTTTATGATTTAAGGTTATTTTAAGAAATATTTTTGGATCGAAAACAGCTAGAAATCAACGACCCTGTATAATATGAAAACCTATGGCGTTTTCATACAAGAAAATCAAACTACGTTGAAATTTTTTGAGGTTCATGATGGATATGTGGAACAAGTTTTCAAACCCTGGGAAAACGATAAGTTTATGACACAGGAAGAAGCTTCAAATTGAAGCGAAAGTTGGTTGAAATGTAATTTGCAAATTATATCGTAGGTTCGGTCTATCACATCAGTTGTAATCCATAATCAATAAAAATTATACATTTCATCATTAATCAGCCATGTAATTAATATAATTTTTAAAAATTATATTTTTAAAATGATATAAAAATTATGAGTGAAAATTCATTGATTGGAAAAATGAGTTAGAGATTAATGATGAAGTGGGTGGTTATAATTGGATGAGATCATGATTGACGTGGTGAGCCGGGCACATTATGTAATTTCTCCCAAAAGGAGATAATTTTGTTTTTGGAATTATTTAATTGTATTTTGGGGATTATTCTGGAAAATTTTAAAATTTAAAGGTCATTTTGAGAACTTTCAGTTTGTTTAGGGCCTTAGGCATGATTAAATCCTTACCCTTTCGGCCTTCGCAAAAGATAAAAGAAAGGGAATTTGCAATCAAGGAGTTTTAATTAAATAATTAAAAGAATTAAAAAATATATTTATTAATAAATCTATAAGCAAATGTGTAATCTGCGATCATAACTTAAGTAGCAAGCAGTTTTTTAAACGACCGGTTAAAAAGCAATTAAAAAGCGATTATACTTAATTTTTTATAAAAATTATAAAAAATTTAATATAAATATTTTAAAATATATTAAAAAATTTATATAAAAATTCAGAAAAATATATAATAATTATTTTTTACCATCAGGCATCCGGTGTCGACTGCTTCATTTATCGAGACAATAGCATTTTCGAGTGTGTGCGGATGGTCATCAATTTGAGGCACAAAGGACGCGTGATTGCCATAAATTCCTAATGATACGGGTCTGAGTAAAAGAAAAACAGAGGACCAGACGAGACAGCTTAGATTAGTTGAGTTTAGTTTCCATGATTGATAGCTTCAACATCACCACGTAAACTGTAACTGTGGGGACTCAGCCTCCATCCCAGTAGCCCTTCATCCTTATCCTTTCTTGCAGTCTCCTCATGCTTTGCTCGGATAGAACTTGCCACCCGACAGGAATGGGGTAATTTCGAACAACATCAAGAGTTTGTAAGATTGAACTCATGTCCACAAACCAAACACAACCACATGGATTGATAGTTGATAATAGCTCCAGAATTATATATATTCAAAATTATGAATATAAATATAATAAAAATAATGGGAAATGTTACCTTTATTGTTTTTTCTAAGTGAGCAAGAGAGAGAGAGAAAAGTAGACGTAAAATCATTGAGTTGGTAACTTTAAATTGAAAACACCATGGTTCCACTATATGGACAAGAAAGCAAACCAAAAAAGCATTGAAATTTGAGAGGCCCCCATTATTTGTGTTTGTCATGGAATCCAAAGGCTCAGATCATCATCGTCCCCAACAGGCGCCCACCGTGGCAGAAACAGAGCAGTTCCGAGTCATGATTGCGAGCAAAGACGATAACAACAAGAAACAGCAGCAGCAATTAGCACCCAAGCGAAGCTCGAACAAGGACAGGCACAAGAAAGTAGACGGACGAGGGAGGAGAATAAGGATGCCGGCTTTATGTGCAGCCAGGATCTTTCAGTTGACTAGAGAATTGGGTCATAAGTCCGATGGCGAGACGATTCAGTGGTTGTTGCAGCAATCGGAGCCGTCCATCATCGCTGCTACTGGAACCGGGACTATTCCTGCTTCGGCTCTGGAGGCTGCCGGTGCCTCTGTTTGCGGGCAGGGGAAATCTGTTTCTTCCGGATTGCATGTGAAAATGAGTGGGAACTTAGGGAGATCTCAAACCCCAAATGGATTATGGTGTTCTGGAAACGGAATTGGATCAGGGTTTATTCAGGGTTCGGATCAATCAACTTCAAATTTTGGAAATGAAAACGTCAATCATATCCATAACTATGGGTTCCAAGGGCTTGAATTTCCGAATATGAATCTGGGTTTCATGAGCTTTTCGTCTGTTGAATGGTAGCACTAACCAGCATGTTCCAGGTCTGGAGCTTGGGCTTTCACAGGACCAGCATTTCGGAGTTTCGAATTCCCAAGCTTTTACCCAGTTTTACCACCCTATTGGGCGGCATGGGGTTGATAAGGATGATTCCCAGGGATCCAAGCAGTAGCCAGAGTTACAAAACAAGAAGAAACGAGTCAACTCGATTATATATCATGTTCCTACACCAGAAATCAGAGGTAACAAGAATCTACTGAGTCAATCTCGTTTCTTGAACTAAATTTTGAGGTGTGTTAATTATATGTATAGTTTAGAACAATTTTGTGAGGCGAATCTCGCTTGTTTGCTTTGCATTTCGAAGTAGAGTTTGTACCAACAGACCAGGACCAGAGTTGCGGGTGATTTCCATTGTTGTTGCAGAAACTATGAATCTTTGATTCAAATTCTATGGAGACCGAACCCAGTTTGGGGGGAGTTTTGTTGTTATTTTTTTGAATTAGATACATAAATCACAATAATTTAATATCATAGGACAAAATATTTTTTTACTCCAATTTACTATAAAAGCATATCTCTCTAGTTCAACTATCAATTAACAAATGATTTAGATTATCTATTTTTGTAAAGTACTCATCTTTAACTAGTTTTTTTTTATAATCTTTTTTTTTTCAAAGTATTTGATGTATTTTTTATTAATTGTACGTATGTTAGTTTATTAAGTTAAATAAATGATTATAAATAAATTTTTTATATTCGTTTAATAAACCAATGCATGCAGCTGTGTTCAATTGGTTAATATTTACGAATAAATTCATTTATAAACTCGTTTACGAGGTTGATTTTTTTTTTAAATATTGGTGAAGATAAGGACTAAACTAAACGAAAGGTAAACTATAGAATTCAAAACTATGAACCTAAGAAATTTAAAGATTAATGTAATTTCATCATTTTTACTATAAATAAACATGTTCGTGAACACGTTTATCTAAAAAAGCATGCTCGTGAACATTAAACGAACGTGTTTCCGAATGGTACATGAACATGTTTACGAACATTAAACAAATATACTCACGAATAAAGTCTATTACATTCAAGCTCAGTTTATTTATCCCTAGTTCTTTATTCTATTTTTTCTCATCTTCTGTTTTAGTGTATTCTTCGTCTATCAATTTGATGTCAGGAACGAAATCAATATTAAATGTTAGATATCAAAATATTAAATTTAAAAATACGATAATTTATTAAGTATTAAACTCAAAATTTATAAAACAATATTTGATTATTTAATATTTAAATTTATAAAACTTAAATTATCATTGGGCAAAAATTTTAAGAACTATGAATTATCCTTCTTTTACTTCAGTTTGTATTTAATTAAATATCTAATTAGCTCTTATATTTTTAATTTAAATTAAGCATGTTCTAAATTTTATGAACGATTATGGATATTTTACGGCAATAGATGACCTTTTCTGTTTAAGTTTATATGCCCTATTGGAATTTCAGAATTTAGTTTGTTTGTACTGTTTAATATCTATTTTTTTAAAATTTTCAATAAAATTCAATATTTTATTAAAAAAAATAGACGTGTAAGAAATTCTTTGTTATTTTTTAAAATTACCATACTTGGTTAAATTCTCCACTTTTTCTTTGGGCCACTACATGGCATGACGTGGCCCAACTTATGGGTAAATCTATAAGACTATAGTTGTTCTTATTGGACCCAACAAACCATTGTAAAAACATATAAATAATTCCAATTGGTCATCTTACTATATTGGAGTAAATATCGTCACCAGGGTTCAATTATTTGAATTGTTTTTGAATTAGTCATCATCTTTTTGTCATTTAATTGAGATTCTCTTTCAAATGACGAAAACCAAGTTGAGTTATTCAAGCAATTTCATCTTAACAATTAAATTAATTCAATCACATTAGAAAAAGTCACACATGGTTTTAAAAAATGGGAATCGAACTTGAAACTTTAAAGATTGATGCAACGGCGAAAACAGAAGAAAAAAAATTAGGGTCGGAATTGAATTATAAAATTTTAAAAAAGTCAAAATTGTAATTTTGCAACTTTGTAATCTTTAAAAAGGACTAAATTATAATTTTAACAATTACAAGGGTTGAAGTACAATTTTATACTTTAGGGGGCAAGCATAACTTGGAAGCACACTTTTACATTTCTACTATAACACGACCGTGATTGACATTATTACTCGTAGTGCATATCACACGTAAATCTCTACGATACTTGATATTGAGTATACGTTCGAACTTAATAAAAACTTGTTATCTACGTATATATAGATAGACAGATGGATAGTAGTTAGATTTGATTGATTGTCATCATCCGAGATGGGCTGAGGAGTTGATAAGAACCATAACTTTTGGCGAACCGACATCCTTGTTGGGTTGTATCGTCGCCGTCGTCTACCTCCAGTAACACCTTGCAAAACAAGTCAACGTTGCAGGGAAGGACAAGGGGTCCTTCGCTGTTGTACCCGTATTCGGACTCGGCTTCTTCGAGCAGGATCCTGAAGAGCGGATGGTTCACGTACTCGGTCTTGACGACGAACCTTTGTCTCTGAGGTCCAACATACACCGTGAAGCAACCTTCAGGTGCCACTCGATTTTTTCTCGAGCAACGTTTCTCTTCGGCCTCGAGAGAAACATCGATGGATGGCCACGACAAGCTTTTCTTATAAACAGCCGGGACACGGCCGTTGTCACGGCCGCGCCCGATTGATTTGCATCGCTCCCATGTCTTGATTATCAGGTTGATCCTTTTGCCTTTCCCCATGAAAATATTGCTAAAAATATATGAAAAAACTGCTAAAAAACTGAAAACGATTGCTTGGAATTAGCTAACCTCGATCATAAGCCAGGTAAAACATGACCTTAACTCTTAACCTTAATGAATCACTCATGTTGGAAAACTCGGACGAGTTGAAACTAAAATCATTCATAAAAAGAGAAGAAAACACTGATTCAACTCAGATCACAGTTCAAGTTAAACTGGGTATGGGAAGAAGTGAGTCGACAACTCGTGAGTTGTGAGAGAAAGGAAGAAGAAGATGGCTGCTTTGGCCTTTGAGTAATTAAAGAGCAAATATGGAAAGCAATGATAATCTGATAAAGATGAAGGCTTCGTTTATATAAAAGCACAAATTGAGATTAAATTACTGTATAGATAATCTGTTTGTCAACGTTAAAAAATAAATTATCATTTTGCACGTTTGGAAATTAAATTTAAATTTAACTAAAAAAAATTATGATGTATTTAGACAAATATTTATAACGTATTTTGTTGGTTTATTATTTTGTTCTTAAATTTTTTATTTTCCTTTATTTAATTATTTCAGTTTCATTTTTTATTTTATTAAATGATTCGATATTTTATTTTTAATAGCCTCAGCTGGCGTATGGCGAAAAAAATAAGATTGTCCTTTTGTGATTAACTGATAACTTAATTCTTCGTAAAAGCTAAGTAGCCGCCTAAATTTGAACCAAATTATTATTTTTAATAAATAAATACTGTTAATTTAACCGTTTGATTTAGGGACTGATATGTATATATATACTATTTAAATAATATATACAGTTTAAATTTTAATATTAGTAATATATTTATAATATTATCAATTTAAATTAATTTATTTGATATATAAAATATTATTGATAATATATTAATTAACTTATATGTGTAAAAATAGAGAGTTTAAAAAACGACAATTTAAAAGATTTTAAATAGTGCGTATAATATTTTACATAGTATTTTTAATATTTTAGGTTATGATCGAAATTGTTATTAAAATAACATATTAAATTGTATGAATAACATTTCAACTTATGTGTTTTTAATATTTTAAATTATTAATCTAAAAATTACTAAAAACAATAACAATTTAATTTGCGTAAATACTACCATTATAATTTATATATTTTAAAAATATAATATAAATTTTGCTAACATTTTAGCCGCCCTGTGAGTTGAGTGAGGACCAGTAGCATCCATTTTGAATTGTTGGTGGAGGAAAATGGAAATAGTCATGTAATCAACAACCAACAAAAGGCAAAGTTGAAATTGATATGTGATTTATTAAAGATTATCACTTTAACTTTGGTGAAAAGGATGCAGACTTGATTGGCTTCAGAAATTATAGAATACAGAAAATTTAATTATTTATATTTATAAAAATAAAAAATTAACACTTTAATACATGAACTATATTAAAAATATAATATAAATTTTTTAAAATTTAAATTATTAAATCCAGCGAACAAATATTTATAATTTTATATAATTAAATGTTTAAATAATGATGTAAAAAATATAATCAATAAAATTAATATTGTTTTGTTAATAAAAAAATTCAAAATAAGAAAATAAAAAAAAATCATATCAATCAATAGCAAATACAAATAAAGAAAATAAAATAAGACATTTATTGATTGATGTAATTATTTTATCTTATTTTATATGAATTTTAATTCTAATTTGTCACTTAAAATAAATAATCAAGTTGACTTTTATGAGAACTATAAATAAATTAATTATAACATTTATATATAATTACATATTTTTAATCTCTGTCAACTGTATTACTTAAAAATATAAAGTAATTGCATAGGTTATTAAAAGGTGTTTTTTAAATTATTTTTAGTAGGGGTGATTTAGATTTTTTATTTTCCATTTATTATAATAATTAAATAATAATTTATTATAATTATTATTTTAACACATTTTTGTTATTATTTACCCTGATAGTGGACTTAGTCAAATCCATTTATTTTCTTATGAAATTTGTGCCAAGTTTTTGACTAAAATAAATAAATAATAAATAAATCCTCAAAACTACGTGGATTCTCATCATTTTGTATGCCACTAAATTACAACTTTCTATGATGCAACTGCAGCAGTCCCTTTAAAATATTATTTGAAATCCACAGATTTATTTTATATATATTTTTTAAAAATTAATTAAACACGATTAAGAGTTGTTTTGGATGCCTTAATGGTTCAATTGGCTTTCAGGCCACATGGTATTTGAACAAAATAAAAGTCAATGGTTCAATTGGCGGATGGAATAATGAAAGGCGTCACTAATTAATCCAGATTAAAAAAGTGTCAGAAATTAAATTAAGAAACGATCTTAATATAAAAAACGATATATTTTATTTAAATAATTTATACTTAAATAATTGTCTATGACTTTGCCTAGAGTATATATTAATCCCATATTGAATTATTCATTGAATTATATATTCCGACGATAATAATTAATTTTCTCGTAACATTAATTTATCTAAATAATGACAATTTTTTGCAGTGCATAAAATAAATATTCACATAAATAAGCAACATTCAGTGCTTCGTACATAGAGAATTTTCTCTTGTAATGTTTGCTGCCACATTAGTTATATAACAGAAAATATTATTTTTCAAAGTGTTGTAATAAATGGACATATATTCACTTTAATAATGGACCAGCAAAATCAAGGCTCTCTAGAGGTGAGCCGGGTCTATATATTACAACAAAAATAACTAGTGTTCCCTTGCAACGCCCAGCAAAGCCATAAAGACATGTTCCCTGTTATTCTGGCGACTGCAGGGGAAATTTTATTAGCTTTTACAATACTAACGGGTGAGTCTGGAGTGCGGATTCACCTGGGTTTAACGTTAAGTCAAGGAAAAAGATGATAAGTTATGAATCCTATTTTTTAGGATAAAAATGCATATATTTATATGTTTTTATCACTTTTTAATTGAGTGTTTATAGGTTTTTTCATAAATTTTTAAATAAAATTTTGTATTGGAAAATTTTTATTGGTGTGTTAAGATAGTGGATGTAGGTTCGGTTTCGGTTGAGTAGTCAAATTATTTTTAAATGATCAATATTGTTTATTATTTTTCAGTTTTAACTAATTCGTTCAGGAAATAAATTTATCCCTTTTGAAGAATTTGGTTGACCGCTTTCAAGCCTAACAAATACATACATCCCTTATCCAACTTAAACACTAGAAACAAAACTATACGGGGTAAGGAGAGTCAATCGTTTTTTACCTTATAAATTTTTTATTTTTGTCTCTCTGTTTAATTTTTTCTAAAAAAATAACTTATTTTTAAATTTACTTATACTTTTAAACAATTATGTAAATGTATTCGTATAGTAAAATACTACATGGTTTAGCCTAATGTAAACAATCAAAATACATACTAAAATGGAAAGAAAATAGATATTCTTACGTAGTTAATTTACTAGCACCACAAATTTAGTTGGCATAATTAATGTTACATGTTCCCTTCCCCTTTAGGATGGCAGCGCCGAACATAGAATTTATGAAGTGCCCCATCCAAAAGGAAATAAACATATAATATGATATTATATACAATAAGATGATATCAGATCGGATTGAATTAAAATAACAATTGAATTATATGTATATAATTAGATTTTGGTGTTTAAGAATATTATGAATCAATTATGTAATCTAAAAGGATTATATATATTTGTAATTTTTGTGATTAACAAACGATCTCATAATAAAACAATAATAAACTAACTACACGAGCAAAACAAAATTATATAGTATATAATCGAAGTACAGTGGGAAAAAAGAGAGGAGAAAACCCTAACTTTGGGATTGCATGCATGCAATTCCTGGCAAATTTATTAACCAACGATCTAAGTCATCAAATATTTGGAATTAGAGCCAGAGAGCTCCTGCCTCCTTGAGAAGTGGCACCAACGTTCCGTTAATATGCGACGCCATGACTCGGTCCATGGACCCTATCAGTTTCCCTCCGATGAAAACAACGGGAACAGCCTGCGAGTTGCCGAGCAGCCTCATCAGAGCTCTCTCCATCTCTTTCCCTCTCGGATCCTGGTCCAGCTCGTACACCGTCGGGTTCACTCCCATTCCGCAGAACAGCCTCTTAACTGCATGGCACATGCAACAACTACTCACACTGAATATCACGACGGCGCTCTCCGATGCCAGCTTCGTCAACCTCTCCATTGGGTCCGACCCAATGCTCCCCGATGCAGTGTATGACTCACGCTGGTAATGCATTGTTCTTTCTCCCCAGACGATTCAAACAAAAAGGCACGAACACAGAAAGTAAAGATGGTGATGTAGGAGAAAGAAGGCGTGGTGTCGGAAACTGTTGACGGTGCCGAGGCTTTTATAAGGGCGAGATGCGAGGGCATGATAGTAAATAAAGTGGGGTCTTGTCTCCGTTGTTGTCGCTGTTGTTCTCCATTAAAAGAGGTTATTGTTTTTGCCAAATTAAAGAGTCGTAGCTGAAGCTTTAATGGAAGCAAAGGGTGTGGGTCAGTACGTTGCAGAAGGCGGTCTAGAGAGTAATTCGTCGACTCTAGCTAGAGAGTAAAAGCTTGGTTGCAACCTATAATTAAAGCATACATAAAGACTGATGATTTGGTTTGGCAATGCAGGAAAGGGTGAACGTTAGGGCAATCAATTTAAAACATTATCTTAATTTGAGTAAAATTTTATTTTAATTTTAATTAAAATTTTTATTTCGGCCTTTTTTACTATTCATATTTTTATTTGTATTCTGATTATAAAGTTTAAATCCTCATATAAATCCCGTATTAAGTCGTAATTGGTACACGAATTTTAAAAATTGTTTGATTGAAAGAGAAGATATAAAGAGTTCATCATATTAATCAAAATAAAATTTTAGATTAGACTGATGGATTATATAATTTTATATTATTAAAAAATTAATACCGAAAATATCAAAACATAACAAAAATATATTAATTACGATACTAAAATAATAACACAAATATAATTAAAGTATTAATTTTATAATTTTGTCTTATATTAATTAGAATGGAGTAAGTAATCTTTTTGTCTTGGGATGTTTGAGACCAAGAAACAAGTTTTTTTTTTTTAAATTTTTTGTGAGTCGAGAACTGAGTGTTTTGTGTCATTGGGCGTCGAGGTCTGCTCCCATCTTCAATAAACATTATAGTTATAATTTGGAATCTGGTTCCCAGCAACGAAAGAACATGTTGGCGTAGAGTAATGATGGTGAGCAGACACACTTTGTCGTCATGTGACGCTGAATTTACTTGACAATATTAAATGAATCCAAACATGTCGTATCCAATTAAATTTAAATTTAATTATAATTAAAATTTAAAAAAAATAAATTATAATATATTTTTTAAAACATAAAAAATAAAATTTAAGATTAAAACAAAAATATAACATCGAAAAAAGACATGATTTTTTTTTCCATTTAAAACACATTAAGTACTTTCATATAAATATAACATATAAAATATTAACATGTAAATAAATATAAATCTCGAAATTATGATAAGTTGGAATGCTAGAATTTGAAATGAATAAACATAAGTAATCATAGTCTAACCATCTTCGGATTAAATAAATATAAATTTTTAATAGTTTAAAGGGAATTATGAAGTAATATCTGATTATAAATATTTTTATTCTTTAATAATTTATATATTTTATGAACAAAAAGATTGAATCAAATCTCTTAGAATCACTAATTTTCTATCACATATATTAATAATTATTTTTCTACTAATAATATATGTATAAATCATTAATAAAACATATATAAAAGAAGAAACATCACTTAGCTCATAACCCAATTATTGAGGCCCAATGGACTAACGGGTGAAAGTTAGAAATCATTTATAAGAATTATCGAGTTTTTTTAAACATTAAAAAAAACAATAAAAGCCTAAAACTTTATATTTTCCGACCTAACTTTATATTTTTTAATAGCCTAAAAGTTTATTTTATTTTTTTATTATAATAATATTTAACAAGTAACTATTTATTTATTTTTATTTAAAAAATTAATTATCAAACATATTTTTCACTTTTTAGTTTTTAAAAATATTTTTTCATTTATGTTAACCAATACAAATCGGACGGCCTCCCAAGTTTTCAAGAGCCGCCTTTATTTCAAGCTTGTCGTCTTTGACTCCAAAGGACCTGAGATTTTTTAATAAAGGGTAAATTATATCATATGACACCATATTATATTCAAATAACCATTTTAACCACTGATTTTTTAAAAGTTACAAATTAACTATTAATCCTATCAAAATTTTGTTATTATATCGTTGTTGTGGTCATTTTATAATACTTTATGAATTTAATCACTCATTTTATAATTTTTAAAAATTCAGTAATTAAAATAATAATTTGATTATAATTTAATGATCATTAATGTATTTTTATTCTTTATTAAAATAATAAAGATAACATCATACAGATTTTAATTACGAAAATAAAATTTAAACACTAATGTGATATATTTTAATTTTATGTGACACATTCGATACGTATTTGAATAATATTTTTATAATTTGAATTCAAATATGAAAATTAAAAAAAAAGGAAATATGTTATTTTAGTAAAATTAGTAGCACCTATCAATCCCTGACAAATAATGGAAAAGGAAAATCAAACATACCCTTATCGTGACAATTAATAAAAAATTTCCCATTAAAGGAAAATTGCTAAATCAAATTAATTAATGAAAATTTTAAAACGTTAAATATTTACCAACAATCAATTAATTTAACATGATGATATATTAAATTTTTTCAATAAGATTAAAATTTAAATTTTAACATTATAAATATAATAAATAGGTTTTGAATCATGAGTTTTAAATTTCGATCTAATACAAATATAAGAGATAATATGACTAAATTATATAGATTTAAAATGTTTGGATTAAAGAATATGTACTAAATCTACATCTCATACATACTACAAGGACTAATAATAATATTTGACTTAATAGATGGTTTATATATAAAATGAGTTCTTGTTTTAAATAATTGATAAAATAAGTAATTATTTAAAAAATTTTGTTCAAATAAGACCTTAAAATTACTTTAAACGTTAAAATTTTTCTTTTTTTTAGATAAAGAGGCTCATTTGATTAGGGATGGCAACAAGTGGATTAGAGCGAGTTTTTAGTTTTCAGATGTCTTGATTTTGATTTGATCTTAATATATATTACCTTTGACCTAACCCAACTCGACATAATAAAATTTATAACCAAATCTTAATATGACTCTGATATTTTAATAAAAATTTGATTAAACCTAACCTAATCTAAAAATAATAAAATATTAAGTATTATATATAATAATATAATAAATATATAAATATATTAGGTTGAGAATTTTTACCCTAAAATTGATCAAATTTTATTTTTTAATAATCGATTTGACCCAAATCTAAACTTATTTTTAATGTAAAATCATCTTTATTAAATCGGATTTAATCGAAAACCCAACGAATTCAAGTTATATTATTATCCCTATATTTTATCCATAATTCAAATCAAATTTTACTTAAATTTTTATGTATAATTAAAGAGGTCTATTTTATATGTAAACCATAATAGAATTCACAACTACTATCGGAGTATAAACCAAAATTTGAAAACATAGGACTGTAAAATGACCAAATTAGACTAGAAAGATTAAATACATAATTTTAATTAGTATAGGGAGTAATATAAGAATTAAACCTTTTATTTCTATTTCTATTCTAACACAACGGATGTACTAGCTTAGCTGAGCACTGCCCTTGCCTATTCATTTCTGGTCATCTACTTGCCGATTAATTTCCTTCCTGAAAAACCTAATTCCCAATTCCTTTTCTGAATTTCACGGTACTTCAAAAACTGGTGCGTTATTCTCTCCTTACTCCGATTTGATTTTCCATCCATCGCAGTTTGGTTCCCACTTTCCTGGATCTTTTTTATACGCTTTTTTTCTGATTTAGATTTATCGATTTCGTTTCTCGGTTTGTTTAAATGTAATTTTGTTTATTTTTCTGAATCATATTTTAGTGATTAATTATCTGATTTATTTGTTCGAATAGATAAATCCTTGTAGTCAGTGAGTTAAAGTATTTTACACTAATCAGTGTTGTAATTGCTCTCTAATATTAATATTCTGCATATTTGATTCATAAGAAACTGAGAATAGTAATGGAACAATTAACAAATATGTTGTTGTTTTGTTGTTTAGAGAAAAAGTAAAGTGGAGGAAAGATGTTAGCAATAACAAGGCAAAGGGTGAGTTCTTGAAACTCTCCTGCTTTTTATTATACCTATGTTGATGTTTCACTTAATTTAACAGGCCACTGTTAATGTTTTGGTTCTAATTTTTGTTTATTTAGATCTCGGGGCAGTCTTTTCAGAAGATTAGGCCTGCAGTGTCAGTGTTGAGAAGTTACTCATCTGCAGCAAAACAGGTAATGTTTCACCTTTTTATTCTTAGTGTAGTTCCATTATTTTTGTGGGTTTTCTATTAGATATTAAGTTGTATACTACAAGTGTTCACTCATTTAGATAGAATGCCCGTGTTCAGTTTCAGCAGCTGTGCGGGTATTGTCTTTTTTTTTGCTTAACGATAATCATGATTCATGCACAGATTACAGTGAGAGAGGCATTAAACTCTGCTCTTGATGAGGAGATGTCGGCTGATCCAAAGGTCTTTTTGATGGGTGAAGAGGTGAGAAACATTAAGAGAATGATTTTTGATGATATTAATATTTTGGCTGTTATTTTTTTTATCCCCATTCTTATGATTTTTGTTTCTTGAACCCATAAAATGCAGGTTGGAGAATATCAAGGTGCATACAAGGTTGGCATTTTTAGCAATGTATAATAGAGGCCATAGAAGCATTGTCGCATCTGTGTGAAAACTGATTTTTATTTCGTCTTTTTGTAGATAACCAAGGGACTTTTGGAGAAGTATGGACCTGAAAGGGTTCTTGATACTCCAATCACTGAGGTTATTATGTTTTTCCATGCCTATGCTATTACTCATTTGTTCAGTTTATTAATTTCATTATTATTTTATTGAATGATTAATCTCACATGCTTATATGTGTTTATTGATGCTTTTTAGTTTTCATTGTGTTTTTCTCTCAGTTAAGTTTTCCATTTCTTATTTCACAGGCTGGTTTTACTGGGATTGGAGTTGGTGCTGCTTACTATGGTCTGAAGCCTGTGGTGGAGTTTATGACATTTAACTTCTCCATGCAGGTTAGATGACTCTGTTTGAATCTGTGCTTTTGTATTCTTTTATTAGTTCGTGTGCTACAGTATTAAGAAGTTTTGGAAACAAATTCTGAATGAATTGGCATGCATGTCAGAAAGAAGAAAATATAGATGGTTTATTATCATGTTCTTTCTATTTTGAAAACAATGAAGTTAAAAATACTACAGTAATGTAGTGTTGATATCACTTTGAGTTTGTATGGATGAAGTATGCTTGTGTTTTCAGTTTATATATTCAACAGGACATAGTAATGCGTCATTAATACATATTTAGCTCAAAGAATGTCATGAAGTATGCATGTGATTTGCCTAGATCTATATTTAGCCAATATGTGCCAGAATTTCTTAAATTTAATGACACATAAATTATTGTTCATTTTGAAGGCAATAAACATATTTAATGACTTCTTTCTTCTCTTGAATGTGTTTTCAGTTTTTTTCCAATTCTTATCCTGATTCAAATGTGTCTTTCTTTTATTGCAGGCAATTGACCACATTATTAACTCTGCTGCAAAGTCCAACTACATGTCTGCTGGCCAGATATCTGTACCCATTGTTTTCAGAGGTCCTAATGGTGCTGCTGCTGGTGTTGGTGCCCAACACTCTCAGGTATAATTTCTTCATACTGATACTGTCACCCATTCTTTGGTTTTGGTCACATACTTCAACTCTCTATTCCTGAGAGGCTGAGAGCCTGCTGAGGTTGAAACTTGATTTATTTTGCATGAGGTGTAGCTGAGTTTCAATATACTAAGAAGCTTGTTTTGATTATTTTTTTCTTTGTTAATATCCAGTGCTATGCATCATGGTATGCTTCTTGTCCTGGGTTAAAAGTACTTTCACCTTATAATTCTGAAGATGCTCGTGGACTTCTAAAAGCTGCTATTAGAGATCCCGACCCTGTTGTTTTCCTTGAAAATGAGTTGTTGTAAGTGAATCTATAAAATATGATTCTAATGTATTTGAGCTGCCACTCTACTGGTCCAATGTTCAATAAGAATTTTTGTCTGACATTGTTGTGATATAATCATTTGTTTCAGATATGGTGAGTCATTCCCTGTTTCTGATGAAGTTCTTGATTCTAGTTTTTGCATTCCAATTGGGAAAGCTAAGGTAAATGCTGATATGATAATCCTTAAATTTTACTCTCAAGCTATTACTATTGCTATTATTGATGCTTATGCAATAAGTGGTTCTTCTGTTACTGGTATCCTTGAAGCCGCATTCTGATAGCATTTAAATTCAAGTTTTGACATTCTACTTTAACAGATAGAGAGAGAAGGAAAGGATGTGACTATTACTGCTTTTTCAAAAATGGTGGGCTATGCTCTTAAGGTATGTCTTGTTGTATGTTGTGTCTATTTGGATATGCGGTGCCTAATTTCTGTTGGAGGTAGATCTAAAGCAATTGGGATTTCAAGTGTCATGTTGGGCTGCTTAATTCTCTTTTGCAGTTTACGTTGGTTGTAATTTCCCAAACATTTAACACGATAGTACAGTTTTTGCTTGTGGAGTTATCGACTAATTGACTGTTTTTCAGGCAGCTGAGATACTTGAAAAGGATGGAATTTATGCCGAGGTGAAATTATAACACAAAGAAGTGCAATTACTTACAAGTTAACATGATCTTGCAGCCATGATGTGTAGTTACTGATTTTGTTAAAATACAGGTCATAAACTTACGTTCAATCAGGCCACTCGATAGATCCACAATTAACACATCAGTCAGGAAAACCAACAGACTAGTTACTGTTGAAGAAGGGTTTCCTCAACATGGTGTCGGTGCTGAAATCTGGTTCGACTTCTTTTCTCTTGAATCATTTAGTTTCTGCTTACCACATATTCCGTCACCTTGTACATTTATTTAGTATACTTATTTCACAGTGCATCTGTTGTGGAGGAGAGTTTTGCTTATCTTGATGCACCGGTTGAGAGAATAGCTGGAGCCGATGTTCCCATGCCATATGCAGCGAATCTTGAGAGAATGGCCGTGCCACAGGTGATTCCTAATTCAATTTCTACGGCTAAATCAGCTCGTTCGATGGTTTCATTTATGTTAGATTTTGTATAGTTACAACATTACATAAAGTATAGATTGATATTTCTTCGTTTACGAATTCTGCAGATCGAAGACATCGTCCGCGCCGCAAGGAGAGCGTGCTATCGATCCGTACCATTGGCTGCCGCTGCCTAATCGAGCCAATCCAGGCAGAGGGTTACGATTCTTTTGCTTTTGTCAACACTTGTGTGCAGGAAATGCATTGTTTGGGAATTGTACGACTTATTTATCGTGGGAACATAACCTCTACAACGCACAGTAGACAACATTTTCATGTTCGATTTCAATAATTTCCACCCTTCCTCTTATTAAGAAAAAATCGTAAATTAATTATGTTTAGGAACTAAATGTTGCTTTAACGACTAAATGAAAGGGAGTTCCCTTAAACACGTTTTTAATTTTCTTAAAGCAATTCTTTCCTTTGTCCTTTAGTAAACAATTTAACTATATAAATATCATGTATACATATAGATAGATAGCTTCACTTTACATTTCTATATATAAAACTTGTAATTTGCATATTTTTGGTAAAAACTATTATTAATCAAAGATGCTCTTAATGAATAAGGTTAGTCAGTATAGTTTCATGTTTAAGATATTTTGTATAGAAAGAGTGAAATGTTTATTATCAATAAAATTATGAGATTTATATAATAAATATATATTTTAATTAAAAATTAATTTTAAAGTCTTAAATTTAAGATATTATATACGTAAATAGTGTTCATTAAAAATTCATTAAGATAAAATTATTGTTTTTTTATAATAAATTCATATTTTAATTAAATTGACTAGATGATAATTAGATCAAAGTTTTATTATTTATAAAAATATATTATATGAGATAATAAAAAAAATTAATAATAATATTGCAAAGAACAATGTTGAAAGAAGAGAGAGCGGAGGAGGATGGAGGTGATTTTGTTCTGCAGCTCATTCAAATTCCAGAAGACTGAAATTATGTAAACTATAAAAACAAAATATTGAGAAACAGTAATAGATTTGCTAAAGAAAAATGAAGCCTTCCTTGAGAAGATTGCGAAAGATTGCACTTCACAGTCACGGTGACGAGAACAAGGACCGAAAAGATCCTCCACCTTTGCCTCGATTCGACGAACTCGATCATGCTTCTCAGGTGTTTTTAATTCATTTTTTCTAATTTTTATTCGTCAAATCTTCGCTCTCTGCTTTTGGAGCTCTTATTATGAATTTTACAATTGTGTGTGTGTGTTTAATTTTAATGAAATATCAATGCACTTCCTATTTAATTTCATTCACTCGAAATCGTGGTTTGAAATTTCAACTCTCCTAAAGGCGTTCCCGTTAATATCCGAAACGTAGTGATTATATTGTTGATGCAAATGTGTTTTATTTTGTATAATTTGCAGGAGATGCAGGATATGAGAGATTGCTATGACGGCTTAATTTCTGCAGCTGCGGCAGCTGCAAACAGTGCTTTCGGTAATTTGTTGACATGTTTCCTTTTTCTGTTTCCGCATTTGCTGTATATTTCTTGTTTCTGTAACTGAAATGGACTTTTTTTGTGTTATGAAATTCATTTTTTATGCTTTTGGAGGGTTGATTGTCTTGATTTGTGAGGCGAGTTCGACTGCTTGTCCATGTTATGGTTGTATGAGTATCGTTAGTTATCTGGTTTCTAATTTTGGTATGGGAGATTATGTACGTTATGCCAATTCTGAAATCACTTATGCAGTCCTGTTTCCTTTTTCTAGAATTCTCAGTGTCATTGCGGGAAATGGGTGATTGTCTTCTTATAAAAGCTTCACTTAATGATGATGAAGAAAGTGGTAAGAAGATCTATATTATTCTACTATCATGCTCAATGTTGCCAGTCACGTGAACAAATAGCATATAACTTTCCTAGCCAGTAAATAAGGTTTCTACTATAAATTGCCAGTTTTTAAGGCACTTTTAGCTTAGTTGTCATCTTGGATTTAAGGGATGAATCAAGTGAAATCTTAGCTTATTCACATTCAGTAATCTGAAATGAGGAAACTTGCATGAAAATATGCTGCTTTAATGCAGCTAAAGTATTATTAATGCTCGGACAAGTACAGTTTGGACTCCAGAAACTTGTTGACAGCTATGTGAGTCTCCTCTCTCTTCCTGTCTCCTTTTTTTGTGGGTTTACAATCTGGAAGATCTGCAAAAGTTTACATATTACTTCTTACTGTTCTAATAATTATTACTTTTTGTCCTTCAGCGATCTCATATAATCCAGACAATCACAAGCCCATCAGAGTCCCTTCTTAATGAACTTCGAACAGTTGAGGTAAGTTCGTATGGACTGCTTTCATCCAATTTTGTTTAGTTCTGTATGGTCTTTTACTGTATAAATCTATTTCTGATCATTCTATTATGTGATTGTCACTTCCAGTTTGGCTTTTGAATCTTCACGTTAATCTAGTGCTAAATTATTTGATTGTAATTGTTTGTCTTTTGAATGCTCTATACTTTTCTACTTTCTAGACATGTACCTACCAAGATGTTGGCTAGCGTGAGACTAACAAGTGAAGGTAAAGTCATTAGGAGTATGATACAATTCTGAGACTTATCAACACTCCTTGTGCTGTTAATGTGAGCCATTTTGAAAGTTTGGAACCTATATATTGCCTGAAAGTGTGAACAATTGTGGTAAAGAGAAGCCTTTGTCGTACTTGTTTGTTTATTACTTCTTTCAAGTGATAGAATTTGCCAATTGATGCCAAGTAATGCCTCCATGTTCTACTCCTTATTGTTCTTAAAACATATGAAGCCCTTCGAATGGCATCCAAAATGTTTTCAGAAGGCCGCTCCTGGGAATCTTGCTTTATATACTGTAATCACTAGTTTTGAGTTGATTCAAACATCTTAAGGGCTCAGATAAGAATATGACTTCGGATACATGATCTTTTGCGGGCTTCTCTTGATTTCTTAAATATTTCCTTCTTTCTTTTGCATCTAAAGTATTGAGATATCATCTTCTTAGGTATTATGTGCATATTGTCAACAAAGCTTAAATTTTCATAGGTGACTCAAATTATTTTTTTAACACATATTATAGAGCCAGTTAAGCATTTAAATGATGCAATATTGATTTCCCCTCCGTTGATACAGGAGATGAAGCGGCAATGTGATGAGAAAAGGTCCAACTTGAATTTACTTTTTATAGATAAGAAGACACAGTTCGCCTTTCAAAGATGCTTCTGATATTTGATGAATTATATACAGAAATGTGTATGAGTACATGGCAATGAGACACAAAGAAAAAGGAAGATCAGAAAGTGGAAGAGGGGAGAATTTCTCTGCACAGCATTTACAAGTAGCACATGATGAATATCAGGAGGAAGCAACTCTACTTTTTTTCAGATTGAAATCTCTTAAGCAAGGACAATCAAGAAGCCTTCTTACACAAGCAGCAAGGCACCATGCTGCTCAGGTTTCTTTTATGTTTTTTCTTTTTTGTTGAACTCTTTTTATTATTTCTGCTGTTGGTTATTGATCTATTTCCTTTCACGTGAAATCAGCTGAACCTTTTTAAGAAGGCCCTTAAATCTCTTGAAGAAGTAGAGCCACACGTGCAGAAGATCACTGAAAAGCAGCACATTGATTACCACTTCCCTGGGCTTGAAGATGACGAAGGAGAAAATGGTGATCATGATGAAAATGAAAATGATGACGACGATGAGAGTAGTGATGATGACGATGATGCTGATGTTGATGACAAGCATGATGGTGAATTGAGCTTTGATGATAGAAATGACCAACATCAGAATGCATTTTCTACTTCACGGTATACAATGGAGGTGACTATCTAACTTGCTATTTCTTGTTGAGAAAAAGCTAACGAACTTTTCTTTGCAGAAATTCTATTGTTTCTTCTTTTGTGTGGAATGGATCTCATTCTCCTGAGTGTCATAAAGAAAAGTCTCTCTCACACAGGGTTCACATGCAGAAAACAAAATCTAATTCTATTTTCACCCCTAAATATATTAATTGTGCAATGATTTCCATGCCATTTTTTGCAGTTGGATCAAGTGGGCGTTACATTTTCCCAAGTTGCAATGGTGGAGGTTGCAAAGGTAAAGAACTTGTATTATTATTACAGTTTGCAATATATAGCTAAATATTTGCAAATTTTGGGGTATGTATTTTCACATAGAGCATGTTAGCATTTCCTGATAATAATCTGTTCCATTGATTGCAGTTTGTACTGTGTATCCATGATCTGCTTAATAATGATATTGATTTTTAATATAACAGTCTTATCTTACCACACTTTTCCTTTAGGAATTACCATCATGTATTTAGAAACTAATGATCCTAGCTTACAGGGGTGAGGCTAGGAATTTTATATTAAGGGTCGGGATAAAAAGGATCAAATTATAATATTTTTGGGTAGGGAGAAAATAAATAGTTGACAATCTTTGAAGTATAAAAACACAATTTTAAATTTTGAAAACAGTCCAGAAAGGAAGGGGGCAGCCCCACTTATTGGTCAATTTATTTATATCCATTGACATTTTTCGAGCATAAAATATGTTATGTTTCCACTGAAGAAACCTCACAGCCTCAAATTTTACATGGTTTTACTTTATTGGTTGTTTAATTTTCCATTCCTTATGTCACAGGAAAATCTAGAAAGAAGATGTCACCATTCTTTCTCATTTATAGGAGAAATAAAGAACAGCGGCAAATCAGTTCCACTTTTTTCTGAGAATAAATCTGACCCTTCTGAGAAAACGCAACCATTATCGGCACGGAAGTTCGGCTCATATGTATTACCGACTCCAGTTGCCACGAGAGTTTCTACTGGATTAAGTAATCCAGCTCCTCAGTCTTCAATGACAAGTGTGAATGAGCAATCAAGCAATTTGTGGCATTCATCTCCGCTTGAACATAAGAAATATGAGAGAATTTTGGGAGATGAGAAAATTTCTGGATATGCTTCTGCTGTTATAAATGCCGAGTCACTTCTCAAAGAGTGCTATAGTCCTGCCTCTTCAACCCGACTACCCCCTCGAGTTAGAACAACTGCTGCGTATTCTAAAAAAATCAAACGACATACCTTTTCTGGTTCTTTGACAAGTATACCGTGGCCTACCACTGTTGCAGTGGAGCATCCCCAATTGTTCTCTGGGCCAATTTTGAGAAACCCAATGCCTCAACGGCCAGTAGCATCTCCAAAAGCATCTCAAAGTGCTTCCCCTACTTTTATTTCCTCGCCTAAAATAAGTGAGCTCCATGAACTTCCTAGGCCCCCAGCAAGCCCAGCCTCAAAATCTTCAAGACCTTTAGGTTTGGTCGGTTATTCAGGTCCCTTGATGCCTAGAGGTTATGGACTCTCTGCTACAAATCAATCAGTAGTGTCAAGATCTCCCTCTCCACTGCCACAACCTCCGCAGGTTACTCGCAGTTTCTCCATACCCTCAAGCACTCATAGAGTGGTGTCATTACCTGAGTCCAAGCCAACAGAATCGGCTATCAGTTCAGGGATGTCTCAAGATGTTGTCTCGCCTCCTTTGACACCATTAACTTTATCTTGATTCTTCAATCTGACCATCATAAGCTACTCTGCAAACTGTTGATAGGTAAGCAAAACATAATGCTTTTCCCTCTTTATCCATTTAGAAAATCTAGCACTAAAATTATTAAAATTATAGTAAGTTGGCTTGTACTATCGGGGAAACACTGGATGGGAATGGGATGACTTCATCAGTTGGTAAATAATTGGCTGTGCATTTTTTTTCCTCAATACATTAGTACTGACTTTTCGGAACTTGTTAAAAACCTGAAAATGCCTTAAAATGTGAGGACCTCTTAAAAAACAAATAACAGGCAACAGTTTTAGAAAGTTTTGTTGTATTAGATTGAATCATCAGTGGTCTTCTTCGTTTGGTATCATCCCTGTTATGCTAGGTCTATAGTCAATAGCATAAAAGCCGTACGGTATTCATTATTGAAAATACTTTCATACACAAGCTTATGTAAACTTTAGTTTACGCATCATTCAATTTTAGGCTTTAGAGTTTTATGTTAGGATTTAAGGGTTTGATGCGTAAGGTGTAATATTTAAGGTATATGATTAGAATTTATGTTAGGATTTAAGGGATTGGTGCGTAAGGTGTAATGTTTAAGGTTTATGATTAGAATTTAGGTTAGGATTTAAGGGTTTAGTGCGTAAGGTGTAATGTTTAAGGTTTATGATTAGAATTTAGGTTAGGATTTAAGGGTTTAGTGCGTAAGGTGTAATGTTTAAGGTTTACGATTAGAATCTAGAAATTAAAATTTAGATCTTAGGATTTAAGTTTTAAATTTTACTTTTACGCAATTTGTTTGTGTATCAAAATATAACTCCTTCATTATACAAATTTCTATTTCCGACTTTTGGCATGTGATGCAGGTGTTGATTGATTAATCTAATTCGAGTAATGATTTCATTCCTTACCCACAGGTACGATTGTCATTACCATTACGATTATCGAACAGGTCCAGATGTTCACATTATCATTCTCGATTAATTTTTCCTATAATCATTGTTATATATTTTAGCCGCTTCTTGTCTATGGTGATGAATGCTTGGCATGTATGATTTCCATGTGTTCCAAGCTTTGAGAACCTTTGTATCGTCTTCAGGGCATTAATAGACCATTCAATTATTTTACACATTGCAAATTACCATACTAAATAATCTATAACAATATAGGTGGATTTATTTCTCTTATTCTCAGTTAATAGCCCATCCATGTCTGACACATTGATGAACTTGGATATGAAACACTTTTAAAACAATTGAATATATTCATATTTGGTATATGATGAGCTATGATTTGTAACTAAGATGTGTTCATATTTGCATACGATGAACCAAATCTATCTATTCCTTTCAAGTTAATTCGATCGGGATTCGATTAACCTAACCCTTTAAGATCTGTTATATCCCACCACAATAACAAAACCAAGTTAAAGGAAAACACAAGTTTTGCTACACTCTGCAGTAAGAGCATGAAAGGTTCTGCTTTTATTGTGGTGATATGGCAACAACAATATTTACAAAAGGTTTGCAGCTGAGTCCAATACCATTTTAGACTATATGACTGTAGTCTTTAGTATAGCTAGAAATGCACATAGAAGTCTTTAGTATAGCTAGAAATGCACACAGAAGTCTTTAGTATAGCTAGAAATGCATACAGAAGTGGAACAACGGCTTAGGAAAATGCTTTTCCAGGAGTTACCATCATGCAGGTAAAGCAAAACTTTCCTGCACCCATTGCGGCACATCCACCACAGCACATGGATCCGATTTCTCGAAATTAGCAACCTGCACCAACATCAGCAAACAGGTAAATGAATAAAAATGAAGACCAACAATGATCAAATGGACAAAGATTGCCAAAATATGTCTCCAATTCTGATTACAATCGGTATGTTCCTACGATTACAATCGGAACCGATCAATACAATGCACAAACAGAATTCACAGGTAATAGAACTTAAATCAGAATAATCTCGAGTTCGACTTGAACGAGATCTCGAGTTCAGGGTACTTGTGAGAAATGGAGGAGTGGTTGACAAGGAAAATACCTGTTCATTGCATTTAGGGCAATGATGATACTTATGCCAAAGGCAGTCCATTGAAGGGCAGAGGAAGCAAATCCCAAGCATAAACGGCATCATGCATCCAACAACCGCTGCCAGACTAAGTTTAGATCTGAATTACACATCAAAACATACACAAGCAAATGAATTCACAGAGAATCTAGAAATCGATCAATACGAAGTTACCCAATTTGAAGAGCAAACAGCTAGGGTTTTATACCTGACATGGGTGAGTCCGGAATTGCCACAATAAGGGCAGTTAAAAGGAGCAGGGGTATCGCGATACATGGTTTGCTGAATCGGAATCCCCTTAGGATCTCCGTATATGGCGTTTGGCGGTACCATTCCAGCCTGGTACGGATTCACTCCGACATAGTATGGGACTCCTATGGCCGGCTGATCTGTCTTCGACATATCTGTGTGAGTTGGACTTTGATAGGCGATCTCAAGAAAAAAAAAAAAGAGAAGAAAATATCCTCTAAGGCAAGAGAGAATGTTGAAAAATGAAGACCCTAATTACTGGTTGCTCCGCCTGCGCTGATCACCAATTTGGACTTTAATGGTAAGCTTTGTCTTGACTCTTAAGTTTTACCTCTGGGACCATGGCAAGAAAGTTATCAGATATAGGGACTAAATGTTAATTTATCCCAAAATATAAGTATCGCTTTAAATCTCAAAATCAAATTCAGGTACCAAATAGTATATTAACCCCTTTTATATTTTATTTGGAATGGACCGGTTCAACCATCATCTTTAGAACAATTGACTTGTTTATTTTTGAGTAGGACGCTTATTTGATTCAAAAATTCTGTTTGTTTTTCCTTGAAAAACCGTAGGTTCCCCCCGTTCATCATATCATTACCTTCATATATTTGCCTCGTTGCTTCTGTTTTTTTTTTCCTTTCTTCCTCATTGTTTTCATAGCATTGGAGCTTGTATGATCAGATTGTTCACCGGTAGAGCTCTGCGGGCCACTCATAGTTCTGCCGTGCACCGAAAGATAAACCCTTTTTTCCGCTCTTCATTATGCGGGTTCTCAGCACAAGCAGTAATCCAGACCCAGCAAAACCAGAGTTACATAAACGAACCATGTTCCCATTTCGATTCTTACATGTATGGTTCCCTGCTCCGACATTGTATCCAAAACGATGACCTCAATTCAGCAATGGGTCTTCACTGTAAGATCATAAAGAGCGGTAACTGTTTAGACTTGTTTGCTACAAACATTCTCTTGAATGTGTATGTAAAAGCTGAGTTATTGTCCCAGGCTGAACTTCTGTTCGATGAAATGCCCGAGAGAAACACGATTTCGTATGTTACTTTAGTTCAAGGCTATGCACAGTGTTTGAAGTTTTCTGAAGCTGTGGGGTTGTTTTCTAGGCTACATATGGAAGACCATGAGCTAAACGCATTTGTTTTTACTTCCATTTTGAAGGTGCTTGTCAGTATGGAATGCTCTGAGTTAGCTTGGAACTTACATGCTTGTATTTATAAGCTTGGCCATGAGTCTAATGCCTTCGTTGGAACTGCTTTAATCGATGCTTATTCTGTTTGTGGGTGTGTTGTCTTCGCAAGAGAAGTTTTTTACGGGATTAGATGCAAGGATATGGTTACTTGGACAGGAATGGTGGCATGTTATGCGGAGAATGACTGTTTTCAAGAGGCATTAGAGGCTTTTTCTCAAATGAGATCAGTCGGGTTTAAGCCAAACAATTTTACTTTTGCTGGCGTTTTTAAGGCTTGTATTGGAATTGAAGCATTTGATATAGCAAAAGGCGTTCATGGGTGTGTTCTAAAAACTCGTTATGAGCATGACCTTTATGTAGGGGTTGCATTGCTTGAATTATATACCAAATGTGGGAACATTGACAATGTTCAACGGGTTTTTGAGGAGATACCTAAAACAGATGTTATTCCATGGAGTTTCATGATTTCACGGTATGCACAGAGTGACCAAAGTGAAAAGGCTGTGAATCTGTTTTGCCGAATGAGGCAATCTTTTGTAGTTCCTAATCAATACACGTTTGCTAGTACACTTCAAGCTTGTGCAACATTGGGGGATCTAGATTTAGGAAAGCAAATGCACAGCCTTGTGCTCAAGGTGTGTCTTGATGCAGATGTATTTGTATCAAATGCCCTTATGGATGTCTATGCTAAGAGTGGAAGGATCGAGGATTCGCTGGAGCTGTTTGAGAAATCACCGAATAGGAATGATGTATCTTGGAACACCTTGATCGTTGGCTATGTTAACTGCGGGGATGCTGAGAAGGCATTGGACTTGTTTATAGAAATGCTTGAAAATCGAGTACAGGCGACTGAAGTAACATATTCCAGTGTCCTCTGTGCTTCCGCCAGTTTGACAGCATTGGAGCTAGGAACTCAAATTCACTCCTTAACCGTCAAAACAAATTATGCTGAAAATACTGTAGTTCATAATGCATTGATTGACATGTATTCCAAGTGTGGAAGGATCAGAGACGCTCAATTGGTATTTGATATGATGAATGAACGAGATGAAGTTTCATGGAACACTATGATCTCAGGGTATTCTATGCATGGGCTCGGTATGGAAGCTTTACCAAACACTTTGACCTTTGTAGGTGTGCTATCAGCCTGTAGCAACTCAGGGCTACTCGATCAAGGACAAGCTTATTTTTCATCTATGTCGCAGGAGTATGGCATCGAGCCATGCATTGAGCATTATTCTTGCATGGTCTGGCTTTTGGGGAGATCAGGTCATCTTGACAAGGCATTGAAGTTGATCAAGGAAATCCCATTTAAGCCTAGTGTTATGGTGTGGCGTGCCTTGCTTGGAGCTTGTGTTATTCATAATGATGTTGAGCTCGGAAGAATGTCCGCACAACACATTCTTGAGATGGACCCCCAAGATGATGCAACCCATGTGCTACTGTCGAATATTTATGCAACCGCAAGAAAGTGGGACAATGTCACTGCCATTAGGCAAAGCATGAGAAAGAAAGGAATGAAGAAAGAACCGGGTTTGAGTTGGATCGAGAGCCAGGGAAGGGTACATTATTTCAGTGTGGGAGACACTTCACATCCTGATACGAAGGTGATCAATGGGATATTGGAATGGTTGAACGTGAGGACGAGGAGAGCAGGGTTTGTCCCTAATTGCAACGCCGTTCTGCTCGACGTAGAGCATAAAGAGAAGGAACGCCTCCTGTGGGTACACAGTGAAAGGCTAGCTCTTGCGTTTGCACTATTTAGAACGACACCCGGAAGCCAAATCCGTATAATGAAGAACCTCCGAATATGTGTGGATTGCCATGCTGCTATGAAATTAATATCGAAGATCATGCAGAGAGATATTATTATCCGAGATATGAATCGTTTCCATGACTTCCATGATGGAATTTGCTCTTGTGGTGATTACTGGTAATTCATTCATGTGCCTCTACAAGCATGATTATTGGAAAATTTAAAGGACTAAGTTGACAAATTACCAAATTTAAAAACAAAAAATTACTTTATTCCCTCCGGTGAACACCCTCTCCTCAATTTTCTCTTTCGACTTAAGCTATGTTTTATCATTATTATTCATCATCAAACGTATTTGGCACTTTATGTGGATAAAATTATGTGGTCGTGGCTAAAATAAGCGTAGAAAATCTATGAGATAGGACGTGGTGATTACTTGCTTCATCTCTCAATTATAAAGTCAGACGTTCGATTCTTATAAAGTATATTTCATGTTCAGTCGTTTACTTTTTAATAAAAACACCCGCGATGATGATATTAGTCATTGTTATTGACGTGAAGTATCGATATAGGTTGATCTTAAAAATTTTATTACACCTATTAATCAAACTTTGCGAACTGGTCACAAATGTTATATCAATAAACATAAAGCCAACAGAATCCAGAAAATGCTCTAGTTAACGCAAATAACCCAAAGTTCAACAACAGAACAAAGGAGTCCAGTGACATCTGAAGAAGCTAACTTTGACCTGCAAGGTACTGACAAACCAGACTAGGCTAATCAACAGAAAGTTGTCGCCGTTTGTAACGAACCATCACTTTTCCTTTCACACCCACCACCATAGCATTCCAGTCAATCTCGGGAAACGGTGACACAAGCTCCATTTCAAAGTTCCTCAACAAATGGCTCCATATGGCCTTTATCTGAAGGTAAGCAAAGGGTTCACCGAGGCAACCGTGCCTGCCACCTCCAAAGGAAATATACGAGAAAGCCCCAGCTGACCTGTCTTCTTCCCTCCCAACAGAGAACCTATCGGGATCATATGTGTCTGGATCCTTGTAAATGTAAGGAAGCCTGTTGGCAAATGCTGGTGACGTTGCGACGATGTGACCTTTTGGGATGTCAAATTCTTTTCCATCTCGAGTTTTTACACTAAAATCACTGTGTGAGCTACGTAAAAGCATAATCAGTGGAGGGTGAAGTCTCAGAGCTTCTTTAATGCATCGATATAAGGTATCCATCTCAGATAAGATATCATGATCAACCTTGCTTCCATGCTTTTGCATTAGTTGTTTCTGCTCCTCGAGCACAGCAGACAGGAACTCCTTGTGTCGAAGGAGATAGGCACCAGTCCAAGTAGAGGTGATAGAACTAGTATGCTGTCCGGCAAAGAGAGCAGCAATGAGTAAGCCTGTTACTTCGGCCTCGGTAGTCGGGCGGCCATCTTTATACTTAGATTCAATGAAACATTGCAACATGTCATTCTCCGACTTGCCAGCACTTTTGCGGGAAGCTATGATATTTGCAAAGATATCTGCAAGCTTCTTTCGAGCTCGGTCACGACGGCGATGAGCAGGGATGGGCAGGTAAGGGAATATAACGCTGACGGGGAGCATGCCATTGTCAAGATCATGGAAGAGTGCAGAGACATCATCAAAAAGTTTATCGCGCACTTCTCGACCCAAGAGACACCTACTGGCAGTCAAGATAATGAGATGCTCCAATTCATACTTAAGGTCCACCTCACCACTATCCCCCCATTTTGAGAAGTAATCCTGCCCAATTCTATAATGATTAAACAACAAAATGACATCTATAGAGTTACAACATTATGAACATATATAACAGTAAAATCATACGATGAACCTTGAACTTAGTGCAAAAGTTTACAAAATTTTCAAATCAGTAACATGTCATTTAACCTCCCAAACGATATGTACCTAGGCTTATCATCATTTACTTCATATTTATTCATCAAAGTAGTATGAAGAGTAAATCAAGTAACAACAAACCAATGACACCCATTCTTTTCCAATCAAACGAAAGTAGAGGGAGATCCACAACAACATGAAACACGATGCTTGAGTTGATTTTAAAGAAGGCAATATCAACATTCACAAGAGCATTATTAACAATGTGCAAATTATACTTGAACCATCAGATATGCAGAATCCATTCCTAAGAAGTCTATCGACCATCTCAAGAATGCATAATCAAGAATGAAATAAAGAATGTACATTTATTCAATTGAGTTTGTCCATTAATCATCCACCAAATGCAAACTCTATCCATGTTAGTTCATTATCCCTTGACATAGTACCATAGTCAAAACATATAAACAAAAACTTCGTATCAGATCACTCACCTCAGCTTCTGTAACCATCTGATCAACATAACCCTTAAGTTTATTAACTCGAAGGGACTCCGTAAAGAACCGGAACTGCTCTTGCCTGATAGAATAATCCACGTCAAAAACCACACCAGGTCCAAAGGTTGGCACATTGAACTGATAAACTTCCTGTTGGCTGAGGTCTGATTCTGAAGCCTTAAAGAAGTGTGCTGAAACCTCAGGCCCGATCAAGAAAGTTATCTTCTTGTTAAACAATTTCAAAGTGAAAACACTGCCGAGCTTCGGGTACTCCTCCCGGAGCATCACAAAGGGGCCTTTCATGAATCGGAGGAGCCCACCGATCAGCGGCCAGGTTTTGACTACCGGTGGCACCCGTTTCTTAGATCTAGGCATTATGAGAAAAGATATGAGCTTGGCCACTACTAGAGTGGCTACTATCAGAATACCCATGTTCAAAAGCTTGTCGTTAACTTCCATGGCGGCTCCGATTTGATAATTTCCTATCAGTTCTCAGTTGAAAATTAACAAAAACAGAGTGAGAATTAAGAAAACTGAGAAGAATCTTTAATGAACACTCTTATTGAGTGACTGATTCCAACATTTAGCATGTCAACAATCAAAAGTGAAACCCAGATCGTCAGAAAATAAAATGGGGAAATTGATTCTGGTTAGCAATATCTTTTGCTATACAAAAAGTTTTTTTTCCAGGAAATCAACAAACAGAATACGAGGGAAAATCCAAATCCAACATCAACAATATGAAAATGTAGACTAATAATCCTAAAAAAACGTAAAAGAGATGAAGAGTGATTACCTGATCTGAGATGCAAATGTAAGAGACAGAAAAGAAAGCACGAGAATGAACTATAAGACAAACGGAGCAAACACAAACAGAGAACAACCATGGAAATGAAATATCCAAAATATAAAGGGTAAATTACACTATAAGTCACTTAACTATATGATTAATCACCCGATTAGAGATTTAAGAATTAAAATTTTACGACAAACAAAGGACTGTGTCATTATAATTAAAAAATAATTTGATATAAACAAAAATAATAATTTTTAGAATTTATATATTTTATTATTTTAATTATAATTTAAAATGATTTGATGAATTTAGTAATTTTTATCCCGTAATTTTTTATCAAAACTTTTTTTCCATTTTTTCAGAGTGAAGTTCATATTCTAAAACAGATACTACTATAAGGAAAATTCTACGACGGACGTCGAATATTGCTGAACACCAATAACGATGAATATTGTTGAATACCAATAAACTAATTAATAAGTATTAAAAATTTTAAGGACTCAATGTATAATTAATAAATATTTAAAATAAAATTTCAATTAAATTATTTTTTAGAAGAAAAACTACACAAATGGTCATCCAACTATTACTCATTTTTTGGGTTGATCACCAAACTAATTTTTTTCATAAAAATCATCATTAACATTTTATTTCATTATTATTTTGGTTATCGACTGTTGAATATTTAACAAAAATTGAGACATGACATGGCTTAATAATAATTTTAGTCCCTAAAATTATTATATTATATCAGATTAATTCTAATAGAATATAACTCATCAAATATTTGAATTAAACCTCAATTCTTTTTTTTCTCTTGTAATATTACTTTAAAAATTAATTTATCAATTCTCTTTATTTCTCTTGTATCTTTTGAGCAATTTATTAAATTTTAGATTATATAAAATCACTTTAATTTTATGATTTATTCTTTTAAAATTCAATCTAGTTTTTTTAACTTTTCCCAAACTACTAGTATATATATATTTTCTATCATTTTTTATGTTTATCGGATCTATAAAAAATTCGATTTATCAATTCACATAAAAATTTATATAGATCGATAGTCATAAAATCTTTAACATGTAAATATAGATCAATTCGACGCATGTCGTAAAATTTTTCTTCGGATTTAAATAAAATTTGGTTTCACTTAGATTTTCATTGAACAACCCAACTTTTCGATCTTCATATGGATACTCCTACAACTTCATACAAATTTGGCATCAGTGACTTTTCAGATATTAAAACACAACCTTCTTTAGACTGAAAAAAATTATTCGACAAAAACGTCATCCCGATTCAAAGAAAAAGAAACTATTCTTTTAACATATATTTTAAAGGAATAAATTATAAAATTAAAATGATTTTTTATAATCTAAAACTTAATAAGTTGTTCAAAGACAAGAAAAAAAAAGTTGACAAATTAATTTTTAAAGTAACGTTGCAAGAGAAAGAAGAAGAAGAAAAGGGATGAAAAATTTGAGGTTTAGTTAAAATAGTTAAAATTTGATATAATGTAATAATTTGAAGGACTAAAATTATTATTAAATCATATCATATCACAGTCTCCGTCAAATATTTAACAATTGATGACCAAAATATAATAAAATAATTTTTTAATGATGATTTTGATGAAAAAATTAATTGGGTGATCAATACAAGAAAAAATGATAGTTAGATGACCATTCATAATTATTAAGCAATGTCATGTCATAATTTTTGTTAAATATTTAACAGTCGTTGACTAAAATAATAATGAAATAAAATGTTAACAATGATTTTGATAAAAAAAAAATAGTTTGGTGACCAACCCTAAAAATGAGTAATAGTTGGATGATCATTTGTATAATTTTCCTTGTAGAAAATAATTTAATTGAAATTTTATTTTAAATATTTATTAATTATATATTAAGTCCTTGAAATTTTTAATATTTATTAATTAGTTTAATGGTGTTTAAGAAGGTTCATCGTTAATGGTGTTTAACAATATTCGACGCCCGTTATAGAATTTTCCATCTCTTTAATGTTTTTCAAATCTTATTATATATACCCAAAGTGTTTAATTTTATTATAATTCTTTTATAAATTTTAATTTCGTCCATGTTCGACGGATCTTCCACTCTTATATTTTGATAAGTTTTACCCTACGATACTGGCTTATCTTTGAATAAGTCAAGTTCGAGTTTCAATATAAAATCTTCGATCTTTCGGGATCGGAGACCATTTTTTCTAATTCTTAATAAATTAATATTTATCATACATATGTGCGACTTATTTATAAATTGTATAAATTATATTTATAGTTATAATAAATACTAATTGTTTTCTTAAATATTAATAAATACTAATTAAACTTGCATTGAATAGTATTGAAAAAATAAATCCAGCCGAACCTTGTTTAACCAGGTGTGCTTTTAGCTGCCTCAGTTTCAATCTACATTTTAGAAATTATAACCTAACCTAATCTCTACAAATTTAATGTATTTTATTTCAACTCGACTCGAATATAAATTCAAAATATTAATAAAAATGAATAAATGTGACCTGTTCAGAAATAAATAATAAATATTAAATATATTATATAAATAAATATATATTAAATAAGATAAAAATTATTATCCTAAACTTAAATTTTAAATTAAAAAATATTTTTATTAAATCGAGTCAAATCAATAACGGACTGAAATAATTTATTATGTGCCATCAACTTGGGCTGTGCATATTTTGGATGACTCTCATTCACCACAAGTACATACGATTAATAGCCCAAGCCCATATGTTAAGACAATAATTTTAATCTCATGAGTTGAGTTTTTGAGAAAATGTTTTATTCAGTAATGAAAATAAAAGTTATAATTATCTTAGTTTTAGGAATTTATATATGATTTTGAGATTTATGTGTTTAATTTTAAAAGATATTTATAGTAATACGTTAGATTTTTAAATTTTAATTTTTGAATTTTAAATTATTAATTAAATCTCTGATCTTAAAATTAGCGTGCTTGTAAAAGCTAAAGATAATAACGGTACGGATTAGGACAAATTTTTAACTGCATTAACCCAAAATTTTATCCATTTGCTCTGATCATGATCTTATCTAATTTAAATATATCTTATCCTTGATTTTATAAGATTCGATATAATAAAAACATAACTCAATTTTAACTTGCCCTTGGTATTTTAATAAAATTTTGACTAAATCCAACTAAAAATAATAAAAATATAATACATATATAAGTATATCAGATTAGGTCGGAATTTTCACCCCTAAACATGATTCTTCATCAATCTGACTATTTTTTTTTCATCCGACTCAATTTAATCTAAAACTTAAAAAATATTTTAAAACTTAATATCAACTTATAATTAATACTATTAAAATTTGAATTCTAATCCAATATAAATGATATTCTCAATTAACCAATTAAATTCAACTTCAAATTCTATCATTTAACAGAACTGAAAGCTCTTTTTCTATTATAATAAAATTTACCCTATACAATATATTACCTGAAATTCTTATTTTTAAATATTTTTGTATTAAAAAAATTTCTGTCCACACAAGCAATCTGTTCTTGTAAAATAATTATTGCGTTTTAAATTTGATGTCGGGTATGGACATTTAGACAGGATAGAGCAACAGGGCCCCTCGAATTTGCACGTGGGTTGACATTCGGGTCTTTTTCCTACCCGTTTTGACAATTTAACCAAATTGTTTTTAGCAGGGTTAATTTACTTTTTGGTACCCAAATTTCATTTCAATGCTCAAATTGGTACCTGTATTATAGCTTTCTAGGTCTAAACTAATACTCGAAATTTTCTAAAAGATCAAGATGAATACTTTTTTTCTTACTAAATTGATATTCGAACACAATTTCTTAATTCTTATACGTATTTTGATATCTGAATTTAATTTTATCTGTAAAATTAAGTTAGAGTTTTACGTTAAAAATGTTGAAATAAATTATAATTCTTCGTAAGAAAATGCATAAATTCCCATTAAATAGTAAAAGTGATTTTTAATTTAGTTTTAAAAGTAATTTCAAAAGTTAAAATTTTTAATTTTGATTTAAAAAAAATTAAAGTAAAAATATTTATTTATCCTCGTTTATATCATCAGTTTTTTTATACTTTAAAAAATATATATCTAAAATAATATTTTATCTACTTAAAACCCTTTTAAAAAATAACTCAAAACACCCAAATCTTAAATCAATTCAAAACACTTTTCTAACGTATTTTTCAAAAAAAATATCGAATATATTAAAATATGTGACCAAAATTAAATAAACATAAAAGGCAAATTTAGGTACCAAGTTGATGAAGGAAAGTATGACTGCAAATTTAACCCTTTTAAAAGGTTGAGCTACCAAGTACCAATTTAAACTTTAAATCAATTTCAAGTACCAATTTAAACTTTAAACCAATTTCAAGTACCGATTTAAACTTTAAATCAATTTCAAGTACCAATTTAAACTTTAAACCAATTTCAAGTACCGATTTAAACTTTAAATCAATTTCAAGTACCGAAAAGTATAATTACCCTTAAGAATATTTTAACCGACCCGCTTGACCTAGAGTAAACCCTTAATAAGATTTGTTGTCACGAGAAGATTAAATATTAATTAAAAAATAAATTTTATAGAGATTTAATTAGAAAACTATATTCATAAAAAAATTATAATATTAGACAAAGATATAATATTTCATCGCATTAAATTGATCAATTTTTTATAATAATTATATAATTATATATATTTTATAATTTTTAAAGTTATACTTGATTAATTTAAAAAGATTCATATTATATATATAATTTTAAATTTAAAATATATTTAAACGATATTAAATTAATTTAGTAATTATATTTTTTAACATAATATAATATTAAAAAAATAATCTTATTTAACTACTATTTTGTTGTCATTATAAAATGTACATCTTTGTAACACGCTTGTTGGTGGAAGCTTTTCGTTGTTTCCTTCTGGCTTGTCTTCATGGAGTTCTTATTCTACATTTAATTCACGTAATAATTCCCTATTTTTTCCTTCTATTTAAGAATCAAAATATTATTAAACTAGACTTAGAAGCTATAATTATTTTTATTCAGAATTATATTTAATTATTTTTTATAAAAAAGTTAAAGAGTAGTTTAAATTAAAAAATAATTATTTTGTAAAATTAATTTAAAATCTCAAAGTAACCAAAAATAATTTATTTTAACTAAAAAATAATTTAAAAATAAAAATATGATTTAATAAATACTTATTAAAATAAGTGTAGGAGCCGTATAAACAAACGACGGAATGAGTCTATGAGACTATGACAAACCGAGGGTGGGTTTACTTAGCGAATCCATCCCGAGTCTGGAAGGAAACGCACCGAGATGAGTCAGACGGGACCTCCCAGTGACGTGGTTCAACTAAAACACACAGCCGAAAAAAGCCCCCATCACTGTCGACGAGCATTATAAATTACTACAACAGAAAAGCAAGTTGGAAAAACTTTGCAAAGAAATAATTTTTTTCTCTTGTGGCTTTTGCAGCTACAAAAAAGATGAAGATGAAGATGAAGATGATGTCTATTGATCATTCATCCCGGAAAAGTCACAGTTTTGAATAACAGCAGCAGTACTAGGAAAATTTAATACAAATGGAGGCAGTTAGTTGTTGATTTGGTCACCGCTGGAACCCTTTATCTCTCTCTCTCTCCTTCTCTTTCGTGCTGATTTACAAGAAAGCACCATTGTTGCCGTTGTTGACTAGCTTGTTCCCCTTGTTTACTATTAAAACCCAGGACCAGGAAAACCATTTTGCTCGTTCTTTATGATTTCACTTGAAGGGTCTGGTTTTCAGTTTTCTTGCTTGTCTCTCACTGAATGCAACTCTTGGTTACTTTAACAACAATCCATGTAACTATAACATCTAATTCTTTTGCATTTTGTAATATGTTGACTTGATTACCTTTTGTAATGCTTTGTTTTGTGGGTGTTGGTGTTGCAGAGAAGCAGGTATGTCGTTTTTACCAGCAAGAAAGGGAAGACACAGACAACGGTACGAGGGTGGTCTGAGACTTGTTGCTGGGTAATAAGCTCAACTATTTTACTGATTTTTACTTGTTTATGTCAGCTCAAATAGTGTTTGATATTAGTGGTGTTAAGAGATTTAGTGGTAACCGGTAAGCATGATTTAATTCAATCAGAAAAACAAGTGCCAAATTATTGATGGTGATGTAACTTTCATGTGAATAGACTCGGTACTCGATGATTAACACTAGAAAATAGATGGGGGCCATTGCCTTTACTTTCTATGGTCCTGTTCTTGTCTTGATATTTAATTGTTTCACATGGACTTTCAGGAAAAAAGTTAAATTTCTTTTGGAGTGAGTAAATATTACTGTTTTCTGCTTACTTTTCCATTACAATTTTCCTTTTCAATTCATATTTATTGTTTCTGGTGCAAAAAATTAGGTGCATTCCATACAGATTCCAGAAGCATGTCGAGGATAGTAACGATGGTGTGACGAGCAGGATAACTGTTCTGATGATATCCACGCCGAATCGGGATGATCTTGTCTTCCCTAAGGTATATATACTTATTTGTGCGAAAACCGTTCGATGGATGGAATTGTTGATGTTGATGTTGACAACTTTCATGTCATTGTTAGGGTGGATGGGAAGATGATGAAACAGTTCATGAAGCAGCATGCCGTGAGGCCCTGGAGGAAGCCGGAGTGAAAGGAATGCTTGATGTAGGTTTCGATATCCGTTTCAGATACCAGAGTTAATCAAATTAACCTGCATAGTTGATGTTGTTGACAGTACTACAATTTAGTAATCTCTTTGAGCTGTGTTAGCTGTTCTTGCTTTGTTTGATGCATTAGTCCATCTGAGTTTCTTGTTAGCATAGAATTTGACTCGGTTCGATTGCAATGAGGTCAGTATTGGCAACTGGAGGCTAGAATTTGATAAAAATGGTGATATACTTACGAATGGATGGAAACGTATATGTAAGTTGTGCTACATGGCATGATTAAATCATCAATCATGGTCTGGCCTAAAACAGGAAGAAGAAAAAAAAGAATTGCTCTTGAAGCAGTCAAAACTGTCATGCTGATGTTGCACATGTGTTGCATACCATATGGCAAGTTCAATGAGGATTGCCTGTTGAAATCATATGATTCTGTATAGAAACTTCCCTTTCATCTAAACAAGTCTTAGCATCTGGTTCGATGTTTCTAAACGAAACCAGGTTACTTTGGTCCAGTAATATGTAAACATATCCACTTTTGATTGTTCTGTAATAATGTAGTCGTTTTCACTTAATCTAGGAGGATCCACTGGGAGTCTGGGAGTTTAGAAGCAAGAGTAGACAAATCTGCTGCAACATGGAAGGTGGTTGCCGAGGTTATATGTTTGCCTTGGAGGTCACGGAAGAACTCGACTTGTGGGCAGAGCAAACCAGTTACAAGAGGAAATGGGTCAGTAAGAATACAAATGCACATTGCACATTGCACATTTTACAGCCATATTCGAATGTTTGACTGATGCTGTATGTGTGTTTTCACAGCTTTCCCCGGAAGAAGCATATAAATATTGCCGGTACGATTGGATGAGAGATGCTCTTCGAGTATTTTTAAGTGCCATAGAGGATGACCAGACGAATGGGAGGGCAGAAAAGTTGGAGGAACTCCCTATGTTTCCGTCTGCCAATGCCATGGCAGAGCATCAGATGTTAACATCAGCCGGTTACTCTGCAAAACCGCCCTCCGTACAGCATCTCGAAGAGTCATTTACTAGTAATAAGTGTATTGTGCAGGGTTAAGGAGTCGTAGTCCTAGACATGCGGTCTTCTAGTCTCCTCTTGCTACTACTTCTGTAAAAAAATCAAGGCAAATGAGGAGAAAAGACAAGAACTTAGACATCTTTGTTAATATCAAGGGTTTAAATTATATTAAGAGCTAGAGTCTTTGTGGATCATATATGTTCATTAGGTGTTCTCAATTTCCGGCACCCCTCGATCCATTCCTAATATGATACAACGATGCCCCATGATATCCTACAACTGACATAACAAAGATTTGGAAACTTATAACTTACATGGTTACATGTGAGAAAAGAAGCTTATGACTGGTAATATAAGCCTAAAAGCTTAATTGTGTGAAAAAGTATACTTGTGGAAATGATGGGCACGTTCGACACGGCTGAGGAGGCCGCTTTGGCCTACGATCGCTCCATGCGTGGCCCCAAGACTCGATCCAACTTCGTCTACTCCGATATGCCGGCTGCCTCATCTGTCACCGATATCATCTGCCCTGACGAATCACTTCATCACATGTCCATGTCCTCCATTTTTCTCGCTAATCAAAACGATGCTAACCAGAATCCGCTTTTCTTCAACCAGGATCCTTTCGATGTAAGCCGATTTTGTTCCGGATTGCCAGTGGAAGCGATGCGGTTGAGTCTTACAGGTCCATTACCCGCCTCATGGATGCCGGAAATGGTGGTTCTGTACAGTTCAGGGATGACTCTGAGCTGCCACCTTTGCCACCTGATGTCTCCTCCACTTGGTACGGGCACGGCTCGGGTTCAGATATGGGTTATGGAGCTTGGAATAACACGGGCCTTGATGGGTTTGACTCAGGAGTGAATTTGGGCTTTGATTCGCACGGGTTGGAGCAGCAGCAGCACAGCTCAGTCTACGGGACGATGCCATCGGTTCCTGACATGGTTGATGACGCATTTGATTTTGGTCCATCGTCGGGTTTCTTTTAATAACTTCCCCAAGATTTATGTACGGTACTAATCGATTTCTGATTTTATGAATTCAGGCATCTACCGAGCGGTTAAACGAGACCGTCGTTCTTATAAAAATTTAAAAATTTTATGTTATTTAAATATTTTTATATATTTTTATTAAAAATTTATAAACCTATCTTCTTAAAATTTTATATCATCTATACATTTAAATATATTATAACAATTGTTCAACATATTTATTATTATATAACTCGAATCATCATTTAACAACTTAGAGCATGGTTTAGTGTTGCACGAGCTATCTAGTTTCTTTGGTTAAAGGAATAGTTGTTATTCGTAAAGGTCACGTGTTTGAGCACCAGTAATATCAAATATCAGTATAGTAATTGAGTGATTAATGTCTAATGATCGAGAATATTCACTAAAACAAATATTATATTAAAATTTAACATCCGAACTAATCTCATATTTTACTAAAAATATCTTCAAATCTGATCCATAACAAACTATGCATAAACTATATCTCCTAGATCTTTCACAGCTGTGATTAAGACTTAAAATAATTAAAGAACATGGACTATAGGTAAGAGTGAGCAAATTCAAACAAAAATATTATTATTTTTGTTCCAATAAGAATTTTATAAATTTTAATTTAATTTTTAAAAAATAAATTTTAAATAATAAAATAAAATTCGTTAACCCGTCGAACTCAAAATATTTTTACTTTGAAGACTCATGTGAGGGGAAATGCAATGAATTAGTATTAAATGTATGAAATGCAGATAGAAAGCATTACTTTGATCCATGTTGTGTTAAATAAACAAACAATGACAGTGTTGAATTACAAAAACTAGTTGATAATATATATATATATATATATATATATATAATGGAGTTGCCAATCACGTTCAGCATCTAGTTTCCATGAAAATAACTTTAAACTCAGATCTCTATGATAAACAAGAGAGGAGAAAGTAAAGCATTTGCAGAAACTCACATATTATCATGATTATTATTAACATCAATCAATGCGGAAGAAAATTCAACAAAAAATAATGAAAAATGACAAAATATTGTGGATGAGATAATATGTTCAAAACCCCAATCAGATCCTTCTCGAACTTTTTGAAAAACTAAAATGGAAAATGCCGACGACACCACAAATTAACACAAATTTCATATGATCATGAGAGAAATCCCATGCAAGCCAATGCGAGTCCGAGGACCAACCCCATTCCCATATTCCTTCCCATAGAGCCAGAGTTATCGGCAGCAGCAGGCTCACTAGCTGTTGATGATGCGGTCGAGTTAGATTTAGACCCTGATGCTTTCTTCGTTGCCGGTGAAGGAGCAGCGGCAGGTGAAGGAGCTTCAAAAAGTGCCTTGGGCAACAACACCTTGTCGACTTGGTAAATCGCCAGAGGTTTCTTTTGGTACAACGCGTTGTTAATCAGGGTTTCGACCATCCCGGACGAGACGTTAACCTGGTTGTTCTGTCCGGTGAAGTTGAGCCCGAACGACACACCGTTTTGACTGGTGGCTTGGGTTCTAACCGGGTTGCTCACGAATTGAAGGTCGTTCAAGGAGTAGTATTTTGGAAGAACGTGGTACAACACTAGTGCTACTTTCTTCTGTGGGTCGAGACTGTTGATGAGACCAGGTTTGAGGTTGTTGAAGGCATTGTCTGTCGGAGCAAACACGGTGAAGCCTTCACTGGTGGTGTTGAGTTGGTTTTGAACTTGGCTACCGACTTGAGTGTCGGCCAAGAAGCGAAGGAAGTAGGTGTACTGGCCATTCTTGTCAAGGATGCCGGTGAAATTCAAGGGACCAGAAGGAGCAGGAGCAGGAGCTGTTTGAGCTGAGACCGTGGCAATGAAAACTAGAAACACAGACAGGACAATGGAAGAAACAGGAGCTGAAGCCATGTCTTTTTTTTCTTTGTTAGTGATGTTGGAAAAGGATGTGAATATGCGAAGGAGAGCCATTGGTGGGGGGTTTTAAGGGATAAAATGGAGCAAGACATTGCTGGAATTAGCTGGCATGGCTACACTAAGAGTCTTCAACAAGACAAATCCTCTTTGACACAAAAAAATATAAACACCTACAGTTTATTTATTACTCATTTTAATCGCTCAAACACTGTGTTATATTATTGATGCTCGAATTTATGACTTTTAAGAACAATCATTTCTTAATTATTGAGGTAAAATGATTTGTGCTTACATTCCGATAAATTACATATAATTTTTTGTATCTTAAAACCGAACTTGATTATTAATTTATTAAATTATAACATGTTGAGTATGATTCATGAATGGTTGTTGCCTATTTTAGCTATTATTTTAAGAGTTGATGGTGTTTAATGGGCATCCTCTTTCCTTAAGCTAGTGTTGGCAACAAATATACAAATTGTGTATGGAATTGGAAGTGGACCAGTTGTACAGTTAATCAATCCCCTTGGCACAACTTGAAATGGAAGAATATTTTGTTGGCAAGAAAATCGCATGCTGTACTCTCCCAAAGAAATAATTGGGTGTTTACAAGCAAGCAATTGATCAAGGAAATGTAAACAAAACTGATAAACTAGTAATCGAGTTCGGTTCAAAGATATAAAAGGTTATGTGTAAAACTGAGGTTAAAATGGTGGGTAAATCGAGGTTTAGAGAATAAATTTTTAAAACTTTTGAATAAAAAAATTAATTTACCCTTAAATAAAAAATAAAAAAAAAATCCTTCAAGTTGTGTAGAAAATATGCTGAACTAAACCCAGTGAAGTTCAATAAATGTTAGGGTGGTTAAATGTCTTGTTTGAATGATTTTGTCAGCCTGGCTGGGCCTGGGACAGCATCGGAACATGGGTGGTGGGATAAGGATAATTCTTAAATCTATACAACTAATAGTACAAAATATTCCATCCTAAGGGAAGGGAGGGTATATTTATTTAAACCCTTGGGACCGACACAACAATGCTTGTCACAAAACAATCAAGGAGGTGACAAAAGGGATGAGGATACTACTTTTTTCATTACCACTGGGATGAATAATGGGCGGGGCGGATGCGGATATCTCTTCTCTATTTATATTTACCTAAAATTTTTATAATTATTATTTACTTATTATCTATGATGGGTATAATTTTTAAATTCACACTCGTTCATTACCTGTTAAATTGATATATCCCCACTATAATTTGGTATAGATGTAGTACGGAATCTACAAAGCTATACTCGTCTGTCATTCTTAATTATCACCAATATTTTAGGGTATAGCTAATTTTAACTGAATTATATAAATAATTCTTAGATTTATAGTGTGAATTTAATTTATATATTTTAATTTAATTAAAATTAAGTCTTTTTATTTTAAGATAAAAAAGAGATTCTATCGTTAACGTAAGTCGATAATAACATTTTATACGTTAAAATAATTCTACTCATCGAATTATTATTGTGTTTTTATATATTACGCTCACAATTATATTTTTTTTAATTGATATTTTATTCTATCTTCTTATACGTAAAAAGAGAGTATTAATTTGTATATTAAACCCAAAAAGGGCTTTTTTGGTCCAATTACAAACTACTCTTGACCCAATATACGTATACCTAATGACCCGAGCCCACTAAAACCCCAAATCAACCAAGAAGATAAATTGAGCACCAACCTTTTAAACCATTTTTTTACTCTATTTATTTTTAAAAATATATTTTAAAAAATAATATTATCCTAAAGTAATTGAGTTAACGATATGATGACCGAAATACGTTGATGTGTAAAGTTTAGTAAGTAAATTAATTATTTTAAAGATTTAATGACTAAAATAAGCTAAAAACAAAAGTTTAATATATTTTTTAATTTATTTTAATAAAAATTATCATTTTATATATTAATAATATATCAAATAATAATAACACTTAAAAAAATTATAGCGAATATCGAATATTATTGAATATCATTAACGTTGAACATCATTAAACTAATTAATATAAATTGAAAATCTCAAAGACGACACACAATTAATAAAAGAATGATAGATTTAATATATAATTATTAATTATATTCGAATCATTAGATAATCGGGTGATAGAACCCAATCCATCTTCCCATATTATATTTTCCCCACATCCTTTGTCTTTTTCAATTTCCTTAGTGCAACTTTGAATCGGTTGATTTGATGGCAATTTCATTATGTTTTGTTTAGGCATTATTTACTCAGTCTCCTTGTCTAGGACTCTGGGGTAATAATATTTGTATACATGAAAAATGAACTTGGACGGTCCTCGTCCCTACCAGTTCTCTTTAAAAAAGAGGGTATCTGCAAAGCAAGAGAGGGGGGGGGGGGGGGGGGGGGTGCTTTAGGATTTAGCTCTCTTATTCCCAAAGGACAAAAAGAGAATCTTTGATACTCTAAAATGGCATCGAACGAGAAATTATTTGGCGAAGACTCGACTTTCATCTTGAATATGAAATAATTTTTTTTTGAATTAACTAACAACGAATACAATAGTATCTGTTATAAAATATAATTTTTATCATTTGACATGGATCGTTCAATCACTCTGCTAACATCATTGATACTCAAATCCGTAATCTTTAGGAACAACAATTGTTCTTTTAACCGCTTAGGCTAGAGGACTCGTGCAAGTATAAAATAATTCTAAAATTTATAGTTAAATGATTAGTTATTATACTTGTTTTAATGGATATATTTCAAATTTTATATAATTTATAATTAGACCCTCAAATTTTTAAAATTTTAATTTATCCCCTTAAAAAATTTAAAATTCTCATTAATTTTTTAAAAATATTTTTAAATAAATTTATTTTGAAAATTTCTCATTGAGTCTCACTAAAACTTTCAAAATCTTAAGATGACCTGTTTAACTTGTTATCCCAAAATCAACCCTTCATCATAATTACGATATATTCCTGTAATTGCCGGTTTGTGCCCTATTCTTTTAAAATTATCAACTTATTTATAAAATATTATTTTAAAAGAAATTCTTTTGTGGTGCATATTCGCCAACTTTTTATAGACCAAAGCATGTGGGTTTCTGTAATGGATTAATTCTTTGATCCAATCTGCAGTCCTGTAGTGATGCATCAGAATATTTATTTATTTATTTATGGAAGGAAAATAATTCATAATTGTCTCTAGTTTTATTCTTGTAGAAATTACAGTGAAATGTTTTAGAATTATATATAAAATTGATTATGTTGGATAATTTACGGATAACTAATAATAAATTATATTAATTAATTGATAAAATTAACTGATAATTAGTTGATTATTTGAATGAGTTGGATTAAATATTTAAATAAATTTATTTAAATACATTTTTTTAACTTGAAATTAAGTAACTTTATTAATAAAAAAGAACAAAACTTTCAAAGGTTTCACAACATTAAAAAAATAATAAAAAATGGTAAATCTAAAAAAGAAATTTAAAGGGTTATTTTAGTTAGATTAGATATTTTCTCTTTGTACTATAATAAATCTTTAAAGTCTATCGTAGAAATAATATTTGAGGAGTCATTAAAATATAAACCAGATCAAATCCTACTAAAAGAAATGAAAATATTTATGACTACCGATAAACTCAAATAAAAAATAAACATCACAAAACCCATTTAAAAATAATAAAATTAAAGTGGTCACCAAAAATATCAATCGGGGCATCTAGACCAAAATCAACCAATTGATTGTTTGATTGATTAAAATTATTTTTTTATTCTTTTAATTTTTAAATTATAAATTTGAAACCTATTAAAAATATAATATTTCTTTCTTCTTTTCTAAATAAAATTAAATTTAGATAGCATTAAAATGGTTAATTAGGGTTTTCTTTTTAACCCTAATTTGATAGATCTGAGAGTTGAATGATTAAACATATAGTAATGCAAGTGTTTGACAGAGAAGACCCAAACCTTGAAAGTTGATGCCTTTAGGAGTGTTGGGGAAGGAGAGAATATTCTTGTGCCGCCACAGTTCAACAACTAAACTACAAAACTTAAATATTAAACAAACCCAGAAACCAAAACCATCATTAGATTATGATTAAATGGATACACAGACAAAGTCAGCCCGACTGCTCCCGCTTCCAAATATTCACTGCCTTTGTCAGCTCGCTGTCCTTTAACATCTTCCCTCACAAAATTCAGATGCCTTTATCGAAAACATTACCACCCTAAACCTTAAAACTTAGCCATAGGGGAAGACTTTGTAATCTTACACTATAATGTTTGATGGTCATATGAATTTCGATTATATCTATGTTGAAACTGGATATGCTACTAAACAGATGATGATACGTTCTTGATATCATTGGAATCTGCATTATATTTGGTTGATTGTGTTTTAGATTCGATTCCTTTCGTTATAAAAAATATCTGCAACTCTAAAACTTGCAAGTGAAATGGGTAAAGAAATCAGATAGGGGACGATTATTCGCTTTTGATTGTGTGTTTGTTTCGTCGTTTGCCTTGGATTTTAGCTTGTTGACAGTTTGGGCATGTGCATGGCAGATTTCGTGATAGAACCAAGTGATTTTATAGCCAACATAGGTTTCAAAAACGAATGATTTGACTCGAGGAAACTACTCCCTATGCTCACCCTGGCTTTTTACGCTATATTTGCGTGAATTATATATAGATACACAGATATACAGTACATGCAAGTGAGAATAATAAAATGGCAAAAACGAAAAGCATACAAATAATGGGATAATCATTCCAAATGAAAAAGTATGGAGATTAGCTTTCTTCCCACCCCATGTCCCCCTCTTGGTTTCTTCAACCTCTTTCCTCATCTTTCTTATATTATATTCCGCCTAAAAGCATGTAATTATAATCTAAATCACTGCACATTTTAGAGTGAGAGAGAGAGAGATTCATTTCTTTGCATATATCAGCTTATGTTGTTAGGGTTCAGAAACTATAACAAGAGTCCAGCTTTTGTTAGCAATCTTAAGTTTTCTGGGGTTCTTTTAAAGATATTGTAATCAGAAGATGATGTTAGAGAAGATGACAGAAGCATTAGTTTCAGACGTTTTTGTTACAAATCCTTTGCCTGGATCCAATCCTCCACTTGCCAAGAAGAAAAGAAACCTACCAGGAACACCAGGTACTATGTTTGTGTCTGTGTGTGTTAATCTTAATAAGTAAATGATGTTCTAACTTCTAATACGTGTTGTTTTATATATATCAGATCCTGAAGCAGAAGTGATAGCCTTGTCCCCAAAGACACTGATGGCGACCAACAGATTCTTGTGTGAAATATGCGGGAAGGGTTTTCAAAGAGACCAAAACCTTCAACTCCACCGGCGTGGCCATAACCTGCCTTGGAAGCTGAAGCAAAGGGCTACGAAAGAACCGAGGAAACGCGTCTACGTGTGCCCGGAAAAGACCTGCGTGCACCACCATCCATCGAGGGCTCTCGGGGACCTCACCGGCATAAAGAAACACTTTTGTCGGAAGCATGGGGAGAAGAAGTGGAAGTGCGACAAGTGCTCAAAGCGATACGCTGTGCAGTCAGATTGGAAAGCTCACTCCAAAACATGCGGCACCAGGGAATACAAATGCGACTGTGGTACTCTATTTTCAAGGTAAAAAATAGGAGACTTTTTCATTCCTACTGCAAAACTATGATCACAAGTTAATCGACTTAATTTTTTAACGAATCGACTTAAATTCAGTATTAATAGACTCGATTCGAGCTTGAGCTCTATTTAAATTATTAACTAGCTGAATCAAGCTCAAGTAATGCTGCTTCGGCTCATTTACACCCTATGCAAAAAAGTGATTTGACAGCACCGTTTTCTGAAAATTTTGTTGAGCAGAAGGGATAGTTTCATCACTCATCGGGCTTTCTGCGATGCCCTGGCCGAGGAGACCGCTAGACTAAATGCAGCTTCCGGCATGCACGGCAATCTCAAGTATCCCATGGCTCAACATTTTCCCTCTATCTTCAAGTCAATTTCAAGCAATGATGAAACCATAGATCAAACCAGATGCGGACTTTCTTTATGGATGGGACAAGATATTCATCAATTCGGTTCTCTGAATTCGGGACCAATATACACTACTGATCCCCTTGTGTCTACTTCGAATCCTCCTGCGTCCAGTTATCAGTTATTCAGTCATGGTCAAGAGCTAACAAGCACTTCGCTTCCTTTGAACAATGTCAAGGAAAACGGAACTCGGCTCATGAGTGTTCCTTCATTGTTCAGTACCCAACAACTCCACTCTCATCAAGTACCACCGTCCGCAAACATGTCCGCCACGGCCTTGTTGCAGAAAGCCGCCCAAATCGGTGCGACATCGACCGACACATCATTCCTAGGAAACTTTGGAGCCAAGTGTAGCAATAGTCTGTATGTCTCGAACATGGAAAACTCCACACACGACATTCCCACTTTGAATCCACTGCAGCAAATGTACCCTCCTGCAAAGCGTATGCGCATGCAGACTGAAGAAAATAGTGGCGGACACACCAGGGACTTTTTGGGCGTCGGAGTACTGCCCATATGTCATCCGTCGTCTGTTAATGGATATATATGAAATTTTCATTTTGCTGTTTGTAAAGCTTGGCTGATAATAAAAGAATGGCGGTTCCTTTAAAAACTGTGGGTTTCTAACTTTGATGAAAAGCATAGAACCCCATTCGAGCTCCATTATAGCGTTTATTTCATCTCCACTGTTGTTGGTTTGTCATGCTAGAATTAAAAGGCATTTCAGATGCATATTTATAATCATTGTTTTTTGTTTGCGATTAAGTTGCGATGATAATCATTTTGTCAATACCCTCATTATTATGTGTTTTTACGTTAGTACTCATGATTTTTTTATCGTTATTTATAATCATTGAGTTGCGTCGATTAATTATATTATATATATTTTTTATTCTAGTTTTTTATTGAATTTTTAACTTTTTTTATATGTTATTTTTCAATCTCAAATAACAAATTCTTGTTTAATGGCTGTAAAAAGGTCCGAGATATGTATTGAGTTTACTTTCATGTTATAAACCCTAATTTTAGTTTTTTTTTATATAAAAGAGCAGAAATCATTGGCAATCCTGCAGTATAGCTATTGAGAGGCTATCCGTCAAAAAAAAGAAAGCTATTGAGAGGCTAAGCTCGGAATTGGACAATGCTAGAACACGATCGTTAAGTGGACCTGAACACAAATTGGATCAGGCTTTGCTAAAACTGTTTAATATTAAGTCTGGCCTTACCCAATAATCTGAGAATTTTCTTTTCTTTCACATTAATGGAAAAGAGATGGGATAGTTTGGCTCACCACGTTATTCATGATCTCATTTAATAGTAAATTTATATGTTATTTTTAAAAGGGAATCTTTATTTCTTTCTTTTTTTATAAGGTGAATCTTCACCTCTTTCCCATATAACATTTACCGGATAAATCTCATTAGATAAAATTATAGATAACATGATGAGCCGGGAATGTATAATAACTTCTTCGGATATTAAAGTTTCAATTGGGTAAAAATTATCTACCTCTTTATGGTGCATCCTTTCATATTATAACCCTATTTTCTATATCCTAAACCCTAAACCTTATACCTAAAAAATACACTCTATCCCTAATTCCCTAAACTCTGACTATAACCCTAACTTTAAACCATAAACCCTAAATCCTAAACCTCTAATTTAAAATGGAGGTATAAAAAAAGGTACGAGTAAGATGTAGACGATTTCCACCCGTTCCATCTCCACTCGCTTATTTTGTACCTACAAATAAATGAATTTTCCTCTCTAAAACGAACAAATCAAAGTTCAAATGATCAGAAAAGATATAAGTGTAAAATGGAACTGAACTGTTCACAATACATTTTAAAGAAGAAAGTATACACTGAATAAAAACCCTAATAGACTGCTACACGTTGAAAGTATATCACATCTTTGCAGTCTCAAAAAAAAGTAAAACTTGTCCAAGAGTAAAGTTCGATGAAGCATGTGACACGTTGATATCTTGTTGTTTACACTGTACAAAGCATTCATTAAAGAAGGAACACGAAATAGCAAAAAGGAAAAAGAAGTGGTTATGGAGAAAACTTTGATATTCTTCCATGGTGAACAATGCTCTTCAACTAGCTGTAAGAACATTCCTTGTTCTTCACAACATTTTTGGATAATTATATATTAATTTAGTATCATGTCAGTAATTAATGCTTTATTTGATTTTGCCTTCTTGGTATGTATATATGGAAAATATTTAATGTAATAGGTGAAAATAAATTTTAACAAGCACATAATTTTAATGTTTAGGAATTTAGTTTAGGGCTTAAAATTTAGGGGTTAAAGATTAAATTTTAGGTTTAAGTTTAGTTAGGGAAAACTTATTTCCATTGTGTTTTCATGATATAATTACTCATATATATATATATATGTATGTATGTATATGTGTATGTATATGTATGTGATGTCATTTGTTAAGAAATGAAAGACCCACCATGGATAGCAAAGTGGGGAAGAAGCTGGCTAGGGTTATCTCTGCTTTGGCCACCTTGATCGAAGGAAATGAAAGAAGGTTTAGGGTTACAGAACTGGACGAGACCGTTGTTGCTGTTTTTCTTGAGGTGGTGGGAGCCTTCGTGTCCACTCTGTGCCTTTAGGGAGTCCTTGATCGAACCACATTGTCTAGGCTGTGTTTGGTAGAAGACTTTGGAAACAACGAGCTCGCCGTCTTTCTCTTCTTCGTTGTTGCCGAGATGGTACTGGTGCATCACCCAATTTGTTTTCTCGGGTTTCCTTTGCTTCCCGTAGTTGGTGTAAAGCACCAGGATCTTCTTGTACCCCATGGCTCTTCCGCCGATGAAAACCGGCCTCGTCTTGCCCGTTTTGTGCCACCGGGTCTCACCGCCTTCCGTGTCGGTGTGGACCTTCCTTCGTTTCCTTGTCCCGGTCGTGTATGCCTTGGAAGGCCGGTGAAAGAAGTGGCGAACCAGACCATCTTTGTTTACTCCTACAGACATGAACCGGGTTCTGGTCAATATCATTGACAAATAATGGAAATAACATGAAATATTAGGGTTAGTTGGAGAATATTTCTTCATTAATATTACAAATGGGACAGACTACTAGAGTTAGTTGGAAGGTTTTCTTCATATATAATTTTTATCTTTATGGAAAATTCTTGGTGCCCCTAGGTTAGTTAGCAGGTTTCTTCGAGTAAGGAGAATGGTTAACCATTTCCGTCGATAGTGATTCTAGACATATGAAATAGTAGATATCGTGTATAATCTCTGAAAAATAAAAAATAAAATGTTATTATACTTATTTTTATTTAAAAATCATCCTATCACGCACACAACAAATTAAACTTACATTTTAAATTGAGTCTTATTTTTAAAAAAATTATATATAACATCTTAAATCTTTAAACCGTCGTCATATTAAATGAATATGAGAGACAACATTAGTGGACTAATAATCTCGAATCCTGACATAAATATTAAACATGAAAATAAACTATATTCTGTATGCATTACTAAGATCACCTGGCAACTTCTCTGGATGAGTATAGCAAATCCCATTCTCTCCTTCAATAGTCGGGATAAATTCATCAACAAGAGGATGAAGCTTACGAGCATCAGACCTCACCTTCCCTTCCAAATGCTCAAGAAGCTCTTGATCCGTTGGATCAAACTTCACTCCAGCAGGTAATCCAACCAAATCATGGATTCCACCCTATAACGTACCGATTTTAGTATAGTTTTAACACAAAACAATCATTACTTCATGGAAATCATGACAAAAACAATCTTCGAATCACCTGGTCACGGTATTTGATCTGATGACCGCAAGAAGGGCATGCTCTAAGAAGGGAATCTTTATGCCTTTGAGCAATAACAGTTTTGTGTGACGAAGGAGGGCAGCTTCTGTCGATTGTCTGCACATCACTGCAATCATTGCACCAAGTCATTTCTTCTGGTTTGTCCCTTCTTTTTCTTATCTTTTTCCCATTCCAGAATGGAGGAGATCTTTGTTTTCTTCCCTGATACTCCAAAATATAAACAATACTGTGAGAGGGAAGAGTAGAAGGAAAAGGAGGAGAGAGAGATGATTAAAAGGAAATAAAGTGGGGAGACAAAAGTTGGCTTGTCTCCTCTAAAGCTTTGGTTCTCCAAAGCCTGTTTATCTTGAAGGTTGAGAAGGGAATTAAATTCGCCTTTCACTTTTTACCTAATATTTCACATTAAAATTTCATACACTCTTAGGCCATCGGCTCGTATAATAAAAAGTTCGATATTCTTTAAGTAAAATCTCAAGGTTAGTCTTATAATCGGAAAGACCCAATACTACATAACTTCAAGTTCTAACAATTTTTAAGGTTCGACATATATAATACGTGGATCCAATAATTTTAGAATGAGCATAATCACTAAAATAAGTAACCGGCACTTACTCTTTACTGTACATGACTCCGTCATTGATTTAGAGTATTTTTTTACTTAATACTATCTAAATAATCTCAAGAGACTAACCAATTTCTCTTTTTCACTTGAGTGTTGTTGTATCGTAGGTTTTATCCAACGCAAAAGAATGGGATTGCTTGGACCGTAAGTTATGGTTTTTGCTTGTGTACTTGTAAAACAATAAATGTGGTTTTTCAACCTCTGTTTAAAGGCTGCATTTTTTGAATTGTTAAAATAACTAGCCTAATGAATACTACGAAAAGAGTGGGTATGGGGTAATCGTAGAGGTATGTTTCACCACCTGAGAGAAAGAGAAAGGTTTAAGGTCCGATGTCACCCTGGAGTATTCATAAAGCTAAAAACTATAATCTAATATCATATATTATGTAAACCCATTATTCTATTGCTTCACCTACACTTCTCATGAAATACAAGAAACCTATCATTCTCCCCCTCCCCCTCTAATGTTTAGGCGGCAAGATAGGGCGCAAATCGTCTACCTTTTAATTGTGTTTTTATTGGTGCCTTCATTTTAAATTAGTAGGTTAGGGTTTAAGATTAGAGGCGGTTAAGAGCTTAAGAAATTAGGGTTATAGTGTATTTTTTAGGGTGTATGGCATAGAGTTTAAAATATAAAAAATTAAGGTAAGTTTTAAAATTTAATTTTTTAATATTTTTTAGTAGAAGGCATAATTAAGAGGCAATAGATTTTTACTTGCGAGATAGGAGCATGTTGTGTAATTTGATATATAAGATATGATAAGTCTGAAACGGATGACTCAGATTAACAATAGATTATGTGAAGATTATCAATTTTAAAAAATATATATTTATTTTGGATTATAAGATGACGGTGGATAATATGTCTTATTTATCATTATAAATCGTATCATTTTTAATATTTTTTACTTTTAATCTTAACCATCAATTTATACTCACTCAATAATATTAAATTAATATAAAATTAGAAAATAGTTGAAAAATAAAAATATGTCTAAACCTTATTTACAACATAATTTAAAACGTGTATCATGAACCCGTGGAGAATTTTCAGTGGGTCCATAACTTGTTATAAAGTGGAGGTTTTGGGATGGAGAATTTTTTTTTCATGAACTCATACATTAATGCAAAGGGAAGATACTAAGATTACAGGGTTGAAGGAGTTTAATATTATAACCAAACATAGGTTTCAATGTACACATCATCACCAAAAATAAGATACATATCAATTCAATCGAATTTTTTTATTTACGATATTAAAGATTCGAATTTTAAATTTTATTTAAGAATATGTGTATAATTCAATGAATTTATCATGCTTAATTTGTAAAATTAAATATTAATATTATATTGATTTTTTAGTAGTTTAATATTATATTAATGTTTGACAAAATAATTATTTTAAATCAATTTAATCTTGATATTTCATTTTAGATTAAAATACTATTTTTAAATCAAAATTGTTAGTTAAATTGAAATGATTTAAAAGAATAATAGATTAATATATATTTATATTTCATATAATTTTATAAAAGTACTTTATAAAATTTAAATTATATATCAAATATTTAAATTCGTGTAACTCAAAATTAATTAAAAATTAAATAACTAAAACATATATAAACAATGAGATTTTCTTTTAGATATCTGACTCCATAATTTATATATGTATATGGAGAACTATTTTTATCTATTCAAGATCTAAACGGATAATAATTTAAAATTTTAAATATATAAACTATCTAAATTTATATTTTTAAAAATAACATATAACTATAAATAAAATAGCACAATTCATTGTACCTTAGTAATTAAAAATATTTATTGTTTTTAGACGTTATAAGTTCGAACATAATAATACATAATAATTAAATTATAAAAATTTAATAATTAAAAATATATTTTACAATAAATATTATTGTAATATTGTAATATAATTGATTAAAAGAATGTGAAATATTTTTTTTGACGTGGGAAATGGGCGAGTCAACGTCATATTCAGTGGCATCAAAATCAAATGTTGGATTTTGGAGTACTTCCACGCATGGGTGGGGCCCTTACTTCTGTTTCTCTCTCGAGTTATCGTGTGGCTGAGGACATTTCTCATTTCATTTTCACTCGGCTCTTTCCTTGAATATGGAACACAAAATCCAAATGAGGAGAAGAAAAAAATATTTTTAAATATATTTTTACTTTTAGAAAACATAACAATTATTGTAAAGGGTTTATATCTCTTCTAATCCTATTATATTGGTATATAAATGGAGATAAAAAAAATTAATTTTGTATATTATCCTGCTAATAATTTTAAAATAAGATCTAATAATATTAGATCGATATTTTTTCTTAATTTAAAAAATCTTAAATTATATTTTTTTAATTTACAATGATGATTGTAAATTATTATTATAATATTGAGTTTTTTTTTAATAAAATTAGTGACTTTTATTTAAAAATAAAAATAAAAAACAAACGCATGCCTTTTGTTTAATGACAAGATATAAAAGTGTTATTTAAGTAGGCTTACTTCTTAACGTGGATATAATTAAGATTAAATATTGTGAGAGATAAAAATTTTAAATATAAAATTAAAAGGTACAAATTTTTTATTTAACTAATATTTAAACTAAAAACGTATAAAATATTATATGCTAAAAAAATTGGAAGCACAATACCCTCTTTTATACTATATACGACTCCGTCCATACTTCTTTAACTTTCAATAATTTAATTGTGAAATTATAATTATATCTTATACATTTTATTTATGTTCCATGGAATATATACGAAAACCTTGACATTAATACTTATATATTAATAATCATATGTAATGACCATATTTTAAGTATAAAATTATGTATAGCTAAATAATATATATATATATATATATATATATATTCATTGAAAGGAAGAAAAGCTCAAAAGATTAGATTTCTACATGAAACCTAACATATAGTTAATGTCGTCGAATTTAAGGGTTTCCGCGCAGAGCCGAGGGGTTGAAAATGGCCGGTCTAGCTGCTGCTGCATGCAATGCAGTGCTATCAAGCACAAGAGGGTGGTATGCTGGGGAGTCCTTGGCGTTGCAACTCTGCCAAAACACTGTCGCAAGACGGCGGCTTCAGCCCGAGAGGCAGCGGCAGACCTGGTTTCGATAAAACGTCTCCTATTGCTGCATCTATGCTCTCTTTCGTCTGTTACACAAACACAACAGTAGTTAACTAAATAATTGATTTTATATACCGACGGTAAACAGCATGGAGCTAAGTTAAAAGCTACTAACTGGGTGGAAGTTCATGAGAGGGTGGGGACCAGATAGGAAGCCAATGCCGGGGTTTGATTTATATACGGTGGCCTGGTGCGGAGGAATGCCCGGGACCGGTGGTGCAGCAAATCTCTGCATTCAAAAGCACCAAATAATTTTATTTTCAGATGCCAATACAAAGCGCTAGCAATCATCATTTTCTTTCTTTTCCCTCCTTTTCACGATTCTCAAGAAACAAACAGGTGAGAAACCTCCAAATTGAACAGTAAGAAGTGAGTGACTGAGTGGGTTGTTTACCGTTGTTGCCAGTGGCTGTGGAAAGCAAGGTGTTCCTGGGGTTACCCCATTTCTTACCTACAATAAAGAGATTATTAGAGATGAAAACAAATATATAAGGTCAGAATCAACATTATTTATTGGAGACATGTTCTTTTATATAGAGTAATCTGCAATGAAAAAGGAGCTTACACGTTGGTGGTGGCGGTGGTGGTGCCAAGACGAGGGGTCAGACGGTGGAGGTGGCCAAGTGTTCCGGACTAGATGTTTAGGCCATAAGTGCATTAGGGATTGATCCATAGTGGGATGACCCCATACATGCAAAGGCCTAACCTGGTGGTGCATGGGCGACGACGATGGTGACATGGGCGGAAACCCCATAATAGGTGCAAACCAAGGATTCATATCTCTCTTGCCTCCACCATTTTGAGTGGCGGCACCACCAACGTAGATCTGCTTCCTTTGAGTCCAGTTCGCCGCCTCCGCCTCACGACTTAGTAAATGTTTCCGATGAGATCTATATTTCTACACACACACACAAAAAAAAAACACTCATCAATTTCAAACCAACGGCCAACCCCCTCTATCAAAATTAACTTCATTCACCATTAAAAAATATGCGTGTTTACTTGTAGATGACTGGCAATGTTATGGCGAGTGAGAAATTCGATCCCCATGAGCTCTAAAATTCTCGAAGGCACCGCCTTTTCCAGCCCCAGCTGCTCCACTGCTTTCACGAACCTCCTGTGCAGCTCCGGCGTCCAATCCACCTTCACATAACTCAAAAATTATATCAAACACTTAACCATGCATCTTTAAGAAAACCTAATTACTCTAAGCAGCTTGTTCAAGAAATCCAGTCAACATTTATATACCTTCACTTTTCGCTTCCCTTGATTTTGATTTTTGACTTGTGCTCTTAGTTTTCTTCCCTTATCTCCATCTTCGGAAGTTGTTTTAACTGCTCCAGGTTCCTCGCCTTTGCTCGAGCTCGAATCCGTTTTTTCTACCGATGTGTTTGTCTGCAGTTCCGCACCGGCAAGGGAGGGTAATCCGGTGAGGATTTCAGGGCCCAGCTCCAAATCCGGTAGCACGTCACCATCGACAAATAGATCCTCAAAGTTGATACTCTCAAGCAAATTCACATCGGCGAAGTCAGGGAAGTCTTCCGAGCTGATAGTGAAAATCTCCATCTCTCCTTTCTTTTCATCTTCAGTTGTGTTCCTCAAGGGTGACACAGCCAACATTAATTCAATCACTCTCTTTCACCCTTCTAAGATTAATCAAAACTGCAAAAGAAATTATTAAAACCAAAGCTTACGTACGCACAAACACGTTACTGCTGAATTTCTGATATAATTGCTTGAAGATTGATACAAGCTTAAGGCCGAGTAGAAATGGGTTTTTTGTTTTATGGTTCTTAAACTCCGGTGACTTGAACGGAGAGAGAGAGAGGCGGAGGATACTTAATAGGTTTAATGAGTTTCCTGAGCTTTCTTGCTGCTTTTTGTTTACGCAGATAGCAAATAGTTACCTTCATTCAACAATAAGGTTAGTCTTTGATGTCCCAAAAGAAAGAAAGAAAGAAAGAAAGAAGTCATTTTCAGTTTAGTGTGAGAATTATATCAATGTATTTATAAAATTATTGAAAATTAATTGATAAAATATATAATAAACATCCGTATATATTTTTTTTTAACAGATGCAACTAATTTTATTAACAAGAAAATACTCAATATTACAATAATGGTTTACAATAAATATCAGTATATTTGATGTATAGTTATGTGAGTTTGGTTCGATAATTTTACATTTTAGAGCTACATTATCAAATATTTATAAAATTATAATTTTTATTTTAAATTGATCATTAAATATTTAAATATTTTAATTTAATCTTTAAAATATGTACCTTATTTTAAATTAGTTCTTAAACTTTTTGAGCGCTCTCATGTTAATAAAATTGTAATAAAAATTGTTAATTGTTATGTAAATATTGATGTGTAATCTGAAATAATATGATATAAATAATAATTTGAGGATGAAATTGAAATGTTCAAAAGTTTGAGGATGAATTTAAAATAATCATAGCTTTTGGATGAAATTGAAATATTCAAGACTTTAGAAACTAATTTAAAATATGTGTCATAGTTCGGAAACATATGGTGTAATTAATTTTAATTTAATTTTATTAATAATATGTTAAATATAAAATTTAGGTGCAATAAACTTTACAAACGGTCTTAGTGAAAAATTAAAATCGTAAAAAACCATATTCAACCTATACAATGAGTTTTATAAACTTTCATATAAATATCTTATCAATTTAACATTAAAGTTTAATCTTATTTAAAAGTATATATTACAAAAATAATTTAATAAAGTGTAATATTTAATATTTTTATATTTTATCAACTAAATACCATAATTACATGCTTTGGCTAAATAAATAAAAAACATAACATCCAGAATAATCTTTACTGTCGATAATTCTAATCTTAAAAATAATATTATATTTCATAAACTAAACACCATTAATGTATGATTTTATATTTCATTAATAAATCAAATAATAACACGTAATAAGAAAATCTTAGGAAACAAACGAATAATGGTAACAGAAGATTGGATCTCCACCACAACTCTGGAGATTGTCTGTTTTGGTGTTTTTATTTGGCATAGGGACACAATTTCTATTTAAATATTTTTTAAATATTTTTTTAAATTTGTGGATGGCCTTTTCTAAATAAAAAAAAAAAGTAAAATATTTTTGAAAAAAAATTGAGTCACCTGCTGTGCTCGTGAAGTGTTGTTTTTAAATTTCAATTATTATCATTATTTATTTATATAAATATTAAATAAAATATGTTTGAAAAGAGAGGGAAAATGACGTGACAGTGGAATTGGATTGAGATATGTATAATAATGTGATTATTTCATCTGTTTGTGCAGTGCTGAGGAACTGGAAATGAAAGTGATGGGTGGAATTAATGGTGAATCCATTCAAGACTTTTTTTGGATAACTTTGTTCAAATAGTAATAGATTTAATATTCCATGCCCAATAAATTATATTGGGAAAAATGTTAGATTTTTATGATTAATTTAAATTTATTTAAAAAATTTAACGTTATTTAAATAGGTGGTCTGTCTTTATTCGGAGGAGTAATTAGTTTAGTATCAGGAATTTTTTTTGGCAGGGCAGGCAATTTCAATGGTTGTTGAGCATTTTCACGAGACTGTTGCAGTTGTAGTGACACTGGGTAGTTTATGCAGGATGATCGGAGCACCATATCGAGGTTGAAGTGTTACAGCAGCATACGGGGCGTGCGTATAATTTGGCGAGAGTTCGAACGAGAAGTTGTGCAAGATTTTGGCCATGGTCAATTTGGATTTAGCCATGGCAAAGTCCTGTCCGACGCAGACTCTAGGACCCCATCCGAAAGGATAGTATGACGCTTCATCGTTTGTTGCCTTGATCATCCCATCCGAAAACCTCTGGGGCTTGAATTCCATCACGTCGTCTCCCCATTGCTCTTTGTTTCTATGCACAAGGTGCAACGGCATGGACAGTTGCACCCCTGCTGGAAGACACAAATCCCCGAGCTTTGTTTCTTTGTTCGTGGTTCGGATCAGTGATGTCGATGGATACAGTCTGAGAACTTCGAGCAGAATCATGTTTACTATGTTCAATCGATTCAAGTCTTCGGAATTGGTGGGGGTGTGATCGTTCCCGAAAACTCGAAACACTTCTTCCCTGGCTCGTTCCTGCCATTCAGGGTGCATGCTCAACACGATCAGGGTCCATGTTAATAAACTGGCTGTTGTTTCTTGACCGGCAAAGTAGAACAACTTGCACTCTTCGATGATGTCTTGCATGCTCATCCCTGCTTCTGGATTGTTGCTTTCCTGCACTTGGTTGAGATTAGACTTGAGCAGCAAGCCAAGAAGATCGTCCCTGTGTTCCCCTGCTCTTATAAACTTCTCCCTCTTCTTTATTATTCTTGTCAATAAGGATCCCACATCTCTGTTTATGTGCTTCATTCTTTTGTTTTCTTTGGTCGGAAGGAAGCTTAACAATGGGAAATGAATGTTCATCTGAGACTGTAAAAACAGCCGGCCTTGTTCTTTCTGCAGAAGGAAAATCAACCTCCCTTCTTCGAAGTTGCTACCGAATACTGCTCTCGATATGACATCGCCGATTAAGTTCTGGAATTCGACCGACATGTCGACTTCACTAGACCCCATGAAGTTAACTAGCTTCCTCCATTTCGAAACCATCTCATCAGTGCAGACATCAAATGCTGGCATCATGTGCTATAACACACCAAACGCCAAATGGTAAAAAGTTAAGTCTCCGACCATGAAAAACAGCAAAGAAATCAATAATTTATGAGGCTAAAATAAACTGCTAACCTTCAACTTGTCTCTATGGAAAGCAGGATTAACGATCTTCCTGTGTTTGTCCCATTTATCTCCATTATAACTGGCAAGGCCAGACACGAACAACCGAGTGAATGAATTCGTTTTTGGCTTCAGGAAATCACCAGATTTGTTGTTCAGAATCTCTTTGATCAAATCTGGCTCCATGATTGTCACACGGGGAGTTGTTCCGTACCAAACAACGAACGATTTCTCTGCATGCATGCAGGATTTTCATTTATTCTTCTCGTTCATCACCATTAACAGCTTTTGCTGAAGCTTTTACTTTAACTTTAAGCATACTAAACAAAATGTTAGATATAGCTAAACGTCAACCCAGAATTATATACAAGAAAAAGAAAACTCATTTCTCTAGGCTGATTAAACCTAGAATATATCAAATATATTGTTTTTTTTTGTCACCTTCAGCTGTCCATGACCGAATATATATATATATATATATACTAACAATCGTAAATTTCTAGATGACATACTGTGAGTGGTGGCGAGGTCATGAAGCAATGGATTGATACGAGGTACGATGTCGTGCGGCTGTGCCGTCTGTTCCGACCCTTTTTCCCGAGCTAACTCCATCATCTTCTCTGTGTTCCCATAAATCAACTTATAGGGGTAGCCATGGATGCCCTGTTCCCTCAGCTTCTTCTCTATCATCTTGGGCTTCCACCAAACGGCATGCAACAGTTTGAGAGCCCAGGCGGTTGTCAGAGCACAGAGCACCGTCATTAGAACCGCCATCTTTGGTTACGATACCAACGATTTTTGCTTTCAAACTTGGAGGGGAGGAATAGGGAGGAGCTCACGGGTGGTTTATAGGAGGCTTTGTTGCAGCACCGGTGGATTCTGAGAATTGTTGTTTTGTACTACTTGGTTGCGTTCATCGTTTTACAATAGCAAGGATATTCTCTCGTCTTATGCATTGATTAAATAATTTCGGTAAACTTCCGAATTTGTACTCAGATTTGTCGTTATTTGGTTTAGGTATAATAATCAGGGGGCGGGAATAAGATTCACAAATCGTCAACCTCTTTTTTAATTATACCTTTATTTGTAAATTCGTTTTAAATAAGAAAGTTTAAGGGTTAAATTTTAAAATTCAAGGTTAAGAGTTATGATCAGAGTTTAGAAAATTAAGGGTAAAGTGAAATTTTTAGAGTGTAGGGTTTAGAGTTTAGGTATAAAAAATAAGAGTCAGGGTTTAAAATTTAATTTTTAAAAAAATTTCAAGAAAAGCATAAAAAGGTACAGGATAAAAAGATAAATAATTTTTACTCGAGCATAAGATCAATTTTGTCTTAAAAAACTCCGTGACATAATGAATCATATTCGCTACTCATTTATATTTCATTTTAATATAATTTTTATTTTATAAAATTAGACCACTAATGATGCGGTGAACATAATTTATTTAATAATTTTTATAACAGTAAATAGGAAATCATTTGTTAAGTTTTGAATATGGACATTAATATTATATTATTATTGATAAGGTATATTACACTCATAAACTGACCCTAAATTATAAAATTTAAACCTTAAAACTTAAAAATACCCCATATCTATAATTTTTAACCTTAAACTCTAAACTATTTTTTGACATAAAGATTAATAAAAAAACAAAAAAAATTATATTTAATAGTTTACATAACGATAAATAAATTTTATAATATTTTTATTAACATAAAATATGGTTAAAATAAATTGACAACAAAAGTTTAGAGATTAAATTAAAATATGAATCATAATTTAAGATGAAATTAAAATATCTAAAAGCTTGAAGATAGATTTAAAATAAAAAATAATTCGGAGGAGTGCGGTGAAATTATCTCTTTAATCAAATTGAAACCGGTGATTGTAATCTAGTTAAATCAGGTTCATACGAGTAAAGCGAACGGATAATAGTGGATCCACAAAAGTCAAACAGTGGAACCGCGTACACCCAACAATTGCCTCTTTTTTCCCATTCAAAGTTGAATAGAGAACAAAGACCGATCCCGGGGAAGGAGATGAAGAAAGGAGAAGGAGAAACAGCGACATAAATTAGGGGAAAAAAAGAGGTACGATCTATCATATTTTCTGTTTGTATTTCAAATTCAAGATTCAAAATCTTAGATGCCAAAAGCATGGTTGAATTTCTTTGAAATTTTATAGTAACAATTTAGTAATGATTTTTTATCAATTAATCTAATGTTTCATTAATCGGATTATTTGACGCCTCAATACAGAGTTTTACATTTCATGATATCGTATCGTATTTTTGAACTAATCGAATGAATATTCCAAGGTTCCATGATGTGATGTGTAATTAATGGAGCTGTTCTCCTGTTTCCTGTACAAATCCAGAGAAAAAAAGGAAAAATCGCTTTTAATGTTATAATTTTGTATTTCAGGTTAAGTGACAGGCTCGTTACCGCTGTTGAGCTCTGTAATGAGCTTGGGGGAAAAACTGGAGAGTGGCCATTGATTGCTTCTGAGGCAAGATGAAGCGATATGTTTACATTAACGACAATGAATCTTCACACGAGCTTTACTGTGACAATCGAATTTCTAACAGAAAATACACTGTATTGAACTTTCTCCCTAAAAATTTATGGGAGCAGTTCAGGTATATCTTAAAAGCTTTTCTTCTCAATTGGAGATTGGTTTCCAAAATTGATTATTATCGTGCTTTCCTTGGTTTCATAAGCTAGATGTCCTTGTACTATTATAAACTGTTTGCTATGCATATATATATATATATATGATTTTGCTTGTACAGTGATCAATTCATACGTTCTTCATGACTATTGTTGAGTTCTCTCTCTATATATAGAAGAATTGACACATGAGATGATTCTTAACATGGCATTGGATGCATCTGATGATTAATTTATAAACTGTGTATGATAATTTACTTAGGCCGGAGATCTTTCTTTTTCCTGCTTGAATGTTTTGTCTATTTTGTGTTTCTTTGACAGACACATTTTCTAATTTTTCTATTGCTTCTTATTTCAGCCGGTTCATGAACCAGTATTTCTTATTGATTGCATGCCTTCAGTTATGGTCGCTAATTACTCCAGTAAATCCTGCCAGTACATGGGGACCGCTAATTTTTATATTTGCAGTTTCTGCGTCAAAAGAAGCTTGGGATGATTACAATAGATATTTATCGGACAAGAAAGCAAATGAGAAACTAGTTTGGGTTGTTAGGCAGGGTATCAGGAAACATGTAAGGGGATTTTCTCGTATTCTTTTTTTTTTCATTTGGTTATTTGATTTTTATTGAAAAGTTAATTTGCATATCACCTGGTCTTCTTTTTCCATTGAAGTTGAATAACTCTTGCTTTAGGATTACTTTCTATCATGTTCCTTCTGAACTTTGTAAAAGTAACTGTTTGCGTTCTCTTTTTATGTCATTTGTGATTATGACAATCATTTGCAGATCCAAGCACAAGATATTCATGTTGGTAACATAGTGTGGCTTCGTGAGAATGATGAAGTGCCGTGTGATCTTGTTTTGATTGGCACCTCGGATCCACAAGGCATTTGCTATATTGAGGTGAATATGCACCTTGTTGAAAATAGTAAAATTCTGTAAATATTTGTTCACGATTTAACTATCAGTTTGGACAGGGAAGGACACCAAAATATTAGATAACAACAGAATTATGTGAACTTGAGAAATACAGCTTCTTTTGGAAAAGTCTATTGGATTGAATGAATAGATATGGTTCCTTTTGTATTCTGAATTGTTTACAGTTTAGATGTAAGAAACTTTAAATCAGCATATGGTTTTGTTTCATTGTCCTTTAAAAGCCTGAGTGGAATGAATTCATCTGGGTTGAGGTCAAGCTCTTTATGTCAAAAATAGAAGAGCAATAGTACATAACATTGTTAAAATGCTTACGCGATTATGAATATTACTTTTAATTCTTTTACAGTTGCTGACTGCATAAGTTGTCTTGCAGACTTCTGCCCTTGATGGTGAAACTGATTTGAAGACACGGGTAATACCCGCTGCTTGCATGGGGATCGATTTTGAATTGCTGCATAAAATAAAGGCAAGTTTTAAGTCCCATAAATTCATTTTTCTAGTATGTTAGACCCATATTTGTCTATTTTGATCTTTACATGTTCTCTTCTCTTCTCCAGGGTGTTATTGAGTGTCCAAATCCGGATAAGGACATTAGAAGATTTGATGCCAATCTGCGTTTGTTCCCTCCATTTATTGATAATGATGTGTGTCCTTTAACCATAAAAAACACAATTCTTCAGTCATGCTATTTAAGGAACACAGAATGGGCTTGTGGAGTAGCCGTCTACACGGGTTAGTTCGTATATATGAAATTTCATGGCCACTGATAAATCATGCCATTAATTTTTCATTGTTCTCTATCATCTGTCCTTTTCCACCTTAACATCTAAGTGTTTGTGTGAGAAGCTAAAAGATGACGAGAAAGAGCTGAGATACAGAGGACTAGGTCATTAAAATAATGTAAAAATGGTTACACACGCAAGAAACAAGTAATCAAAATGTGTTTTGGGCTCTGAAACATATCATGATATTTTAGTCATTTTTCTGGTGGGCTCTGAAGGGCATTGGTAAATTTCATTCCATGTACTACTGAACATGTATGGTATATAATTTTGTGAGTATTTCTGCTTTGTTTTCTTCCCTCAACTGACTTCCTGGGTTTTCTACACTGTTTATTTTTCTGATTCTTAGTCCATTTGATGGTTTGATTTATCATTCTAATGCTGTTATCATCTCTTCTGATGTGTTTGAATGATTTATTCCATCTTTCAGGCAATGAAACTAAGTTGGGTATGAGTAGGGGCATACCGGAGCCAAAGCTCACAGCCATGGATGCTATGATTGACAAGTTAACTGGTGCTATATTTGTTTTCCAGATAGTGGTTGTTATGGTTCTTGGTATAGCTGGGAATGTGTGGAAGGATACAGAAGCAAGAAAGGTTGTGAGAAATTGCACTTCTAGATTCAGTTTCTCTTCTATTTATTCTCATCTATAATCATTTATATAATCTTTAGGCTTGGTAGAGGGTCACATTCTGTTCCCTTTATTTCCCGAACTTCATTCAAATTTGCTTGGACTCTATACTTTTCAACTGTACAGAAATCTATATTAGCGTTTCCTTTTAGTTGTGGGGAACTTTTCTTTGCATAAAACTAATTAGTTCACTTAGTCTTAGGTCAGTATTTATCTATTTCAATACTCTTAAATGTTGACATCTTAAGAGGACCTCTATTAACTGCTATCCCTGAATCATGGTATAAGATTTTTGATTACATAATTCAGGGTGAAAATTGTGGGTTTGGCTTCAAACAGATGTATATGCCCTAAGCAGGTTTAAGAGGACGATAGCAAGTTTTCTTTGCACAAAACTAATTACAGAAAATCTGTCCACATATTAAAATCCAATAACAAGTTTCCGCCACCTACCCATTTAAAACATTAAAAGATTATTTATATTAACATTTTAATATTTTTAAATATTATTTGATTTAGTATTTAGAATTAAATAAAAACTATCAGTAAAACTATCTTTGTCTAGCTGGACTGGGCCCAGGCCTAATACCTTAAACCAATCCTGACCTTAATCAGGCTGGATGTCTGGAATACCTGTGTAACTGTAATCCTCGTAGCTTTATTCCTTTCAAATTTGCTTGATGTTCAGTTTCCTTTACTCAACGCATGTCTGTAGTTTTCCATATTCTTTTCTGGATTTTTGTTGTTCTTGGGTCTTAATTTTATTATGAAGTTTTGCTAAAGAAAAATAAATAAATAATAAAATAAAAATTTATGTGCCTCAATGTGTTGACTTTGTAGCAATCTTGTTGCAGCAATGGTATGTGCTATACCCACTTGAAGGTCCATGGTATGAGCTATTGGTCATTCCTCTTCGATTTGAGCTTCTTTGTTCCATCATGATACCCATTTCTATTAAGGTAACTTAATCTAAAATGCCAATGATTTTGAATTGTTTCCATACATTTTTTTGGTTGCGTGAGCCTGGATGTACTGAACGGAGTAACTTGCCGCTAATAGCACAGAAGGTTCTTAGCTAGAATCACTGTCCTCCTTTATGCAAGAGATGGACTATATCAAAATTCAATATAGTGGTGCAACAGTGATGCGTGTTTTGGGTTTAAAATAGTAAGTCTATGGCATGATTATAATATGATTAGGGGTGCATCACTAAACTAACTTGCAGACTTTAATTTGTACAGTGTGTGTTTGCTGGATGAATTAAAACTGTACCAAGGTAGAAATGTTTTAGTTGCATTTGATTGTAACAGAAAATAAATACAAAACCTAGTAGGACAAGTGTAGAGTGTTTTTATTCAATCATTTGAAAGTTAAGTGGGTGTCAGAAACCAGTTAGTTTGAATCTATTAGAGACGTATGTCGTCGTGCCGGTGGTCCAAGTTACTAGCCGTTGGATTAATGGTTTATTTTCTATTACTCTTAGGTTGGGTGTTTGGGAGATGATCAATTTCTTTATATGAGATCTAAGGTTTCAAATAGATGGGAATACAAGTTTCATCTTAAACATCCTTTTAATGTTGCTGCTAATCTTAACCATCTAGCCTTTTCTTTTTCAGGTCTCTCTAGATCTTGTGAAAAGTTTATATGCAAAGTTTATTGATTGGGATTCTGAGATGATAGATTATGAGACTGGCATTCCTTCACATGCAACGAAGTAAGTATTTTTCCAAGAAATCCATCAGTTGGACTGTTGGAGTGTCCTTCCTAGTATACAAAGTTGGTAGCTAAGTTAATGTCATTCAAACTAAACATTATCTGTTCAAATGTTTAAGTAAATGTTGTAGTCTTTTACGACTTGGTCACAGTTAGCTCTCTTTCTCCCTTCTGTTTTTACTTTTCACAATTCTTATCTCTTTTTTTTTCTTCTTACCATAATATTAAGTTAATTTTACAACTAGAACTTTGTTATATAGGAGATGTTTTTGAAAAGAATTATATAGCAATTATTTAGCTACGTGGTTGGATTCTGCCTTAGATTTTTGTGAATGTATATATTTAATAAGATTGGTTTGTTTTATGTGGCAGCACAGCAATAAGTGAGGACCTTGGACAAGTTGAGTACATAATGACTGACAAAACTGGAACTCTAACTGAAAATAGAATGATCTTTAGAAGATGCTGCATCAGTGGTGTTTTCTATGGGAATGAGAGTGGTGATGCACTGAAAGGTTCGTTATCTACTTGGAAATAACATAATGACTTGAAGTAAATTTCATGCAGTATTCTTCTTATTTCGCTAGAAATTCATTCTGAGGCTCTTTACATAAGTTAGTGTAACTTTTGGTTTTCAAATATTGAGGACAATTTTCCTGTAAACCTTATAAATTATGATTATGACAAATTTTGTCACTTGTGCACAGAGACAAAGCTGCTTAATGCTGTTGCTGGTAGCTCTCCTGATGTTGTCCAATTTCTCAAAGTTATGGCTATATGCAATACTGTTATTCCTGTAAAGAGGTGATTCTATCTTCTATCTTGGTAGAATTTTTTTAGCTGCAAGAGATGATCATAACAGTATCATAACTTTGTTCATAATTTCAAAATTCTATTGCATACTTTTGCTAATACATATCACTCCTACCTGGTTTAATCATCTGTAGCAAAACCGGAGCCATCTTGTACAAGGCACAATCTCAGGATGAGGATGCTCTTGTTAATGCTGCTGCTCAATTGCATATGGTTTATGTCAATAAAAATGCAAATATTCTAGGTAAAATATCCTTTTCTTTTTGCTGTGAAGAATTTGATTTCTAGGATGAATATTTATGGGTTCCTGCTTTAAATACTGTACAGAGATCATGTTCAATGGTTCAGTAATTAAGTATGAAGTATTGGAGACTTTGGAGTTCACTTCTGATAGGAAAAGAATGTCAGTGGTTGTTAAAGATTGCCAGAATGGAAAAATTCTACTTTTGTCCAAAGGTGCAGATGAAGCAATTCTTCCTTATGCTTATGCCGGTAATGTTTTTATAAAATCCTTTGCTCATTTTGGTAATTTCTTTATATTTGAATTTAATCTATTTATTTGATGATTGACTTCATTGGCAGCATAGATGCATGTTTTTCTCTTGATAAGATAATTGATGCCTAGATGTCTGCATGATTTAAGTATTTGATGATTGTTGCATTGATGTGCGCGGACATCCTTTTTCTTTGATGAATATCTATGGTTCACGGCCATGTGCATCAAGTTGAGGATGGGGTGTTGGAGGCTTGGATCTTGTAGCCAATATGTTTGTTTCAACTTCAAGTCTCATTCTTTTTCATTCCATTTTCATGAACTTATATTTTATAGAAAATTTCTGGGAATGTATCAACTTTATTCCATGTTCAGAGTTTGCCACCCTCTTTTAACTATTTTTGAAGTTCTTTAGAATCCTTGTTGGTACCTCATTCTAATCAGAGAAAAGTACTTGCTAAATTTTAGCAGCTAGAATGGAAAAGGTTTCCAATGGTTGCTTCTGTTGTTTCTGTCGTTATCACAGGCTATCTTCATTATGGTTGCTGGTGCTGTTGGACTATTACTTTGTACATTTATTGGACATTCCCCTTATTTTTTATATAATTTCTGGATCATGCATCGAGAATCATAAACTTGCCTTACCACTCTTCTTGCTGGATTGCTAATATATTTATATGTTTTAACGGTGAGATGATTTTTATGGGGCTTGTAATGTATTAGTGACTGCATCAGTTGGCTTTCTATATGATAAAGTCATTACTTTTCCAGGGCAACAAACACGAACATTTATTGAAGCTGTGGAACAATATGCTCAATTGGGGCTTCGTACTTTATGCTTAGCTTGGCGTGAATTGAACGAAGATGAGTATCAAGAGTGGTCTTTGATGTTCAAAGAGGCTAGCAGCACATTAGTTGATAGGGAGGTGAAGTACTATCCAACGATCTTTTTGTGTTTTCCTTTTGTTCTTTATGTTCACCTTTTTGCACAATTTTGGTCAAGCTTGGTGATATGTGACTCGGTTCCTTTACTCACGATATTCTGCAGTGGAGGATTGCTGAGGTTTGCCAAAGATTAGAACATGATTTTGAGGTTCTAGGAGTTACTGCAATAGAGGACCGTCTACAGGTGAAGTTCAGCTATTAAATCCAACTTTTGTGTATAAAACCTTTTTCATCTATATTTAAGTCAAATATACATTAAATCCATGGAATGTATTTTGGATGTTAACATTTGCCCTTTTATTTTTTTTAAAAATTATTTTAGGATGGTGTACCTGAAACAATTGAGACACTCAGGAAAGCAGGAATAAATTTTTGGATGTTGACCGGAGACAAGCAGAATACTGCCATACAGATTGCTCTTTCTTGCAATTTTATTTCCCCAGGTGGGTTAAATCATTTACACAAATTTCAATTCTTTGTGTGAACTGAATTGCATGTCCTGCTGTTTTTGTTTTTGGTTTCAAATATCTAGGTCAACGAGAAGGATTACTTTCTTGATTCCTAAATGTTTGAAAGTATGCTATTTGTGTGATTTGTTGCTTGGGTTGAACAGCTACATTTATTCAAGTTTTCATTCTTGCATAACTTCACATACCTGCAAACACTCCGTGTGTTCTTATTTGTCTAATAAAGTTATAAGAAATAGAAATTGTGTTTGGGGCAAACATAAAAAAATTAGAGTTTAGCCTTCTCTTCATTCAAAATTTTAACACCTGAAATTGTTGCAGTTGATACTATTGTATTGCACGGGTTTTCCTTTTATGTTATTAAAGATGCTTAATAAGGAACAAACTGGGCTGTGAGGGTTATCCCATAATGAGCATCTGCAGTAGGGTATCCGGATTAGTCAGCCAATGGGTCGAATACCAATGGTTATACCTAAAAGAATAAAGATTGATGATTAAGCTAATGGATTTGGCCGGGGCAATAATTGAGGTTTGGTTTGTTACAAAAGGGACATTATGCTTTTTTAGGTGATTTGTCTGGTGGAATTGGTCTTCCATTGTCAGTGTTGATTATATTGGGCCACAAGAAATTCAAATGCTTTAATCAATTAATAAAATGTTGAAGTTTGAATTCTCATCAGTGTTCATTTCACATTTGTAATGTTTCCTCGTTCTTCCTTCTGAACTTACTATCAGAGCCAAAAGGTCAGCTTCTTCTAATCGATGGAAAAACTGAAGATGAAGTTTGTATAAGTTTAGAGAGGGTTTTGCTTACAGTGAGGACAACATCTTCAGAACCAAAGGTAAACCATTGCTCCATTTTCGTGAATTTACATGTTCGCATTCTCATAATTGCAGTCAATTGTAGTATTTAAATTTCTTAAGAGTAAATTGTCGGCTTGATTAAGGGGAAATTTTCTGTTTCTAAACTGTTTGTGATTCTGGGAAAGAAAAATAGAGGGCCACCTGACACCCAGACTCTCCAAAAATATCTATGCCTTTAGAAAACCTAAGGTCCTTGTTAACTTACTTAGATTGTCGTAGGATGAAGCTCAGCGCTTCTGCTATGCAAACTAAATTGTTGAAGTGGCTATAAAAGTTGTTGTCACTTGTCACAAGAATCAGACAAAAATAAGTCTGAGGCTTACATGATTCACTCACAGTTGCATAAAAAAAACTAAGTATATTTTCTATGAAAACAAGGAAATGGGGATTGTTGATTTATGTCCAATGACTAGTCTGACAATAATGATATTTATTTTATTTCCTCACATTCTTGGTTGAGTATTTAATTGAATTCGTGTTACCTTACAATAATAGTAACGAATGGTACCGTAAACAACCCTGTAAAGAACCTTTATTGCTTTCTATTGCTTTTTAGGGTTTAATTATTTTACTATACTCCTAGGATGAACTATTTGGTAAGTTTTTATCTGTCTATGTTTAACTCAAAAGCTTTTATTTGCTATTGCCTTTTCCCCTATTTTTAACTTCTCTGTTTCATTGCAGGATGTGGCATTTGTTGTTGATGGATGGGCGCTTGAAATTGCACTTAAGCATTATAGGAAAGCCTTCACAGAATTAGCTATTTTGTCAAGGACAGCTATATGCTGTCGTGTTACACCTTCCCAAAAAGCACAGGTTTTGATTTTGTCATTATTTTGAATTGTTATTTTGAACTTAAGTAACAACTACAGAATTTCCTTGGTATGTTCTCACTCATAGTCATATTTATCCTTTCTAACTTAAATTGCTGAATAGTTTAGTTGTGGTCTGTTAACTGTTATAAAGATTATATTCATTAGTTAATGCATTTTTTATGGAAATGATGACTGTTGAATGGAAATGAAATGATACTTTTGGCAGCTTGTCGAACTCTTGAAATCGTGTGATTATAGAACATTGGCTATTGGGGATGGTGGAAATGATGTGAGAATGATACAACAGGCTGATATCGGTGTTGGCATTAGTGGAAGAGAAGGGCTGCAGGCTGCAAGAGCAGCTGATTATAGTATTGGAAGTAAGTAACTGTTAAATATATTGAAAAGCTCCTGGACTGGTTGCCAATTATTTATCTTCTTTTTGTCAGTTTTTAATTATGATGCAAGTTGGAACGAATCTGGACTATTCTTGAAAATTATCAACCTGTATGCTGTTCAGGCAATTAGTTATCATTATAGAACAAATTGAACAATTTCTTGGTGATAATATACTATTTAATGGTTTTGAAGTGTCCTAGTTTGGGTAAAATGTGCTTAGGACTGGCATTTATAGGAAGCTTATAACTCTGCCAAGAATGCTATTAATCATGGGCATTTTAGACGTTTTGTTCTTTTCTTTATTTTCCTTGTGAAGTGATTACCTTTATCAGTTTTCTTTTCCTAAATACCTCTCTTGGCTGCAGAGTTCAGGTTTCTCAAACGATTGATACTCGTTCATGGCCGTTATTCATATAATCGCACAGCATTTCTGTCCCAGTATTCCTTCTATAAGTCACTAGTTATATGTTTCATCCAAATTTTGTGAGTTCCTACATATAATGTTCCTCTCGTTGTTTTCTTTACCTAACTCTATTCCCGCTTAGACTTGCTTATCATTTCTCTTTTGCTGACACCAGAAAACATCAGTTTCTCTTTTATTTCAGGAGTCTCTGGAACTAGTCTTTTCAATTCTGTCAGCTTGATGGCATATAATGTTTTCTACACTAGTGTTCCTGTTCTGGTCAGTGTCCTTGACAAAGATCTTAGTGAAGGAACAGTTATGCAGCATCCGCAAATTTTGTTTTACTGCCAAGCGGGAAGGTTTGTTGTTTCTACACCTTTTCTGCTCTATATAACAGGGTTTGCACATGGAACTGGACAATGGGCTGCATCCTTTTAGCATACAACTACGTAGACTTCTTGTTAATGTTCATCTAACTGATGCGGGATTTTTCTGTCACAGGCTTCTGAATCCAAGTACATTCGCTGGATGGTTTGGCCGATCTCTGTTCCATGTGAGTGCTGTTCTTTATCAAAGAATCTTTACTGATATTGCTCGTCAAGTAGTTGAAACAAATCTGAAAACATATAATGGTCCATGAAAGTAGTTAAATTTTCATTGGTTTGAAACTTTGTTATCATTTGTCCGGGGATTTGCAGGCAATTGTTGTGTTTGTGATCACCATTCATGCTTATGCCTACGAGAAAAGCGAAATGGAAGAACTTTCTATGGTGGCACTCTCTGGATGTATATGGCTGCAGGCTTTTGTCGTGGCATTGGAGACAAAGTATGCTTCCATTTATCTGTAGTTTGCAGTAAATATGTTACATATCTGTTTCTTTTCCTTTTTTCTTCCCACAAGATCTTTTAGATCAGATTATAGAGGATTAGAAAAATGGTAACCGATTTAGTTTATCCTTGCTTGAGAATCAATGCGAAGTATTATCGCTCCATAAGTGCTGTTAAGGGGAGTATTGATTTGTCATTAATCATCGTACCATGGCCACGGGTCTGGAACGTGTATCTTGACCCATTATAAATAACTCCTAACCAACTTTTTTTATCATGGTCTCCCCAAACCTTTCCCTACAACTTTTAATAGATTCAAATATCTTGACTTGGTGATTTTTAATTGGTGCTTGCAGTTCCTTCACAGTATTGCAACATCTTGCCATATGGGGGAATTTAGTTGCTTTCTATGTAATTAATTGGATTTTCAGCGCGATTCCTGCGTCGGGGATGTACACTATTATGTTCCGGTTATGTAGACAAACGTCTTATTGGATAACTATGTGTGTAAGTTTCACTCCTGCCTTTTACTTATTCCGGTTATCAGACTTTAATTCCTCCACTTGTCGAATCCTGATTTGTTGTTTTCTCTTTGTTTATCTTAAAACAGCTCATAGTCGCAGCAGGGATGGGTCCGGTTCTAGCTTTGAAATACTTCAGGTATACATACAGACCAAGTAAAATCAATACGCTTCAGCAGGCTGAACGAATGGGCGGACCGATTCTAACATTAGGCAGTATCGAGCCACAACCAAGATCGGTCGAGAAAGAAGTTTCTCCCCTGTCAATTACTCAACCAAAGAGCAGAAGCCCTGTTTATGAACCTCTTCTATCGGATTCACCAAACTCCTCGAGACGGTCGTTGGGATCGGGAACTCCTTTCGATTTCTTTCAGTCGCAATCTAGATTGTCTTCAAGCTATTCGAGGAACTGCAAGGACAATTGAGGTACACAACTATATATCCTAAATACATATTGATATGTTGCTGCATTCATTTCAACAAATTGCAACTACTGACGTTCTGATTTCATGTTAAACTTTACGACACTTGATATTGGGGATTAAGAAGAGCTCTTAATCCAAATATTTTGTACATCTTTTTTTGTTTGAAAATTTTCTTGAGAAATAGTAAATAATGGAAACTAAAGAGTTTCAAGATGATGGTATGCTCGAGTGCAGCGAGTCGATCGATTTATGAACAAATCGAATTTATTTTAGTTTGTTGTTCGTTCATGTTTATTAAGAATTTTAAGGTAATTAATTCAAATTTAATCCGAATTAATAAGTTGATGAATTAGATATTGATAGTTATAAAAAAAATCTCAGATTTTTTATACATTTTAAATTTAACGTTTACTTACATAAGATTCAATTATTTATAAAATTTAAGTACCCAATTCACGTTCAATTCTTAAAAATATATTCATTTAAATAACATTTGATAATGTAATGGAGTTGAATTTCATTGAATTCTTTGATATGACGTTTGGAAATTAAGGGGAAAAATAACAAATTTGACAGTTACGAAACTAAAAAAATCACTGCAGAACACTATAATTTTTTTAATAATTATTTTTTAAAAAAATTAGTAATATAAATAATTAAACTTAATTTTTAAAATTTAAGAATGCTATCAGATAATTATATTAATATTAAATAATATTAATAATTAACTTAAAATTTGAAAATTTTGGGAACTAAACTCTTAGAAATAAAAAAATAGAAAACTAATTATAGTCCCTTTTCAATAATATAAAGTTATAATGTCTAAAATAAATTCTTAATGTTTATTAGATAATTATTTTAATTTTAATTTTAAGATTTTATTTTAAATTAAATTAATTATTCTATAAATAAAAATTATTAATCAATTAACTAACAAACATGATAAAGCACATAAGACAAATAGGTTAATTTTACAAAATAACATATAAGACATAATTTTTTATCCATAAGATAATAATGCCAAATTTGTATATTTTTTAATGTATCGTTTTATCAAATCATTTTAAGTTATTTCTCATCAATTGATTAATAACTTTTATCTATAAAAATTATTTGAATATAAAAAATAAAAAATAATAAAAAACAAATTTACCGGACAATGGATAAAAAGAAAATCTACATTTCCTTTCCAAAAACACCCAATACACGAAAGAAAACACACGCTACTTTGAAGAACCAAAAGATGATAATATACGTTCTAACAGCTCTCCATCGAGTCCTACCAACTCAAACAATGGTTTCATCAAACAACCAGACACCTCCCCAATCCGTGCATGTACATACAGAACTCATTTAAATTATCAGTCAACTGTCAACAACCTCCGACTTGTAGAACCGTCGTTTTCGACATTACTGCAGTTTTGCTTAGCTGCTTTGTCTCTGTCGATATGCTAATATCTGAAACAAAAACAAGATTGTGAAACATATTGATATAATCTCGACGGATATTCCAAGACGAATAGAGATGTGTCAAATGCCAAGAAATGTACTCACCAAATGATTTGTTCCGGAACTGCACTTAACCTTAAGCCCTGCCAAAGTTCCTTGGCCGTCCAAGACTTGTAATGCATCCTCTGAGAGGTTGGCATAGTTATCATCGGTGAGGTATGGTCCCTTTACCGTTAAGATTTCTACTTCTTCAGCTCGCAACGGTGTTTGAAGAGCAATGTACTGTGCACCAAACAATCACTGTGATTTTAGACAATCATCCTATAAAAGTGTCCTAAAGGTGAAAACAAAAGATATGATATTTATCCGATTTTATAAAGGGGGAAATGATTTCACGCATAGGATAGAAAATCAACGAGTTCATGCATCAGAGTTCTAAATCAACCTCAAATTTTAAACCATATGGGGTACAGTCACCAAGCACAATGTATTAAGGTAACTAGCAAGATTTGTGTAAACTGAAATCACAGATTTTAAAGCATTATATACTAATGAGGCCCTTCAAATTTGTCATAGCTTTAGAAAGAGACATTCTATGTTTAAGCTGTTGGGAAAGAAATCTCACTTCGCATAGCTGCTTAACTGACAGACTGGGCCGACAACAAAGGTAGGGTTGCTGCAAGCTTGATGTGCTGTGTTCGTCCACAGAAATAAGCTTGAGATGAACATCCAACTGCACACAAAGAATAGTGCTTTACTTACACAAAAATGAGGACCTGCATTCAAAATGGGGAATAGAAGGGGAAAATGACAAAAGAAAAAAAGGGGTTGGGAGAGCAGAGAGCAAGGAGAGAAGAACCCTACAGTATCACTCAAGCAGAACTCATAAATTAGATAAGAACCACCATAAAGTTATTCTAATAATTGGAGTTTAATATCAGCGATAGACCGGATTAGAAACCATATTATTCTAGAGAGTCTACTAGTGTCATCCTATCATACCTCATCATCATTTTCCTCCAAGCTCCTAAGATACTCTACCAATCTATTTAAGCGAGCACGTGAACTCTTGCTACTGCCACTGCCAGAATTTCCATGTCGTGTGTGACTCCGAGTACCACCTCTTCCCCAAGCAAGCAAATCCGGGTTCCAGACAAGCCCAGGAGAAATTCCTCGGCTGTCTCGACACACTTCTGTATCATTTTCAACATATCCACCATCTGAATTTACCACTGATGAAGAAGGCAGGGACATCCGGATTCCAGTCCGTCTTTTGCGCCTTCTCTGTCTCACTTCCGTACAGCGCTCATCTGTGGAAGATGAATCTTTGCCTCCATTATCATCATTCTCATCCTCATTAGATCCTTGATGTTCAGCTCCACGAGAGTTCCGTCGTCTACGAGGATGACTACTCCGATGATGGCGTTGTGATCTAGTCATAAAGCCACCTGTGCTACAATCTTTACCAAGACTACGCCGTTTAACAAGTGCTTCTGATTGTTTCTGACAAATTTGGGCAATTGATTCTTGGATCTGTACAAAATATAGAAACAACCATTGGTGAAAGCAACAAATGTGTTAAGGTCTTGAACTTGTAACATAGTCTAATAATATTCTTAGAACAGAGAATTGTACAGGGAAAAAAAAGGGTACCAAACAATTATGTACATTCTAGCCAGATCGACATTTAGGACAGATTTTATTACCTCACGTCTATGAAATGGGAAATAGACTTCTTCCATTTTGGTTATTCATCGCATCAAAGTCAAAAAGACGAAATCATAAGGTTATAAATGACACTGTAGCATACATTTTCTTTCACTGTGATAATTACTTTAAAAAGTCAATTACTGTTATACTATCTTTACTGTCTCAATGATTTACTGGAGCTTAACATTCTAAATCACAGATGAGGATAAGTTGCATGATTTATCTGCAAGTCACCATGCCATATCATGTTCCTCAAAAAATCCGATTTGTACGGATTCTTCCCCCAACTAACGAAGAGATCTTAGCGGAATTGCCACATATGAAATTGAACACAATTGTGCAAAGAAATAGCCCACTTGCCTCTGGAGAAGAGAAGGGAAACATGCTCAATATCATTTGATTGAATAGTTGACCCAACTCCTTGTTTGAAGAAACCCTCCACTTCAATTGGTATTTTTTCAGGAAAAACAAACATGAGATTTTTTTAAGAGTAATGAAAAAAACGGTGAAAATAGAAAGAAACAATTTTTTTTTTTTTTTTGGGGGGGGGGATCTCGCCTATTTTTAATTTTATGTACTTTTTCTTAAATTTTTTACAATGTTCAAAGTTTTCTGGGTTTTTTATTTTCAAATTAATTTATAAAAAATAAAGATAATTTTTAAAATTAAAAGAATTTTGGATTTTAATTTTAAATTCAATTATTTACCTTTAAAAATTGCATAGTTAAAAAATTTAAAATAAAAAATTCTTTTCTTAATCTCCAACTTTTAGCTTATAAAAAATAATTTTTAATGTTTAAAATAAAATATTATATGATGACATAGCAAAAAATTGTCAAATTTCATCATATTACTTGATTACAGCTGATATAACTATATGAATGCAGCTGATACAAGTAAACCATGAAAGGAGTCAGGTTGCATGTTTTAAGCTAGGCGAGTGAACACAAATCACAACTTAACAATGAGCAAGTTCAGCAGAGAGAATAAATGCATGCAGATGCAGTAACGAAAACTATATATATACACAAATATATGACCTGCTTATTACGAGTCTTTTCCTCTTCATGAAAAGCCAATTCCTGAGACCAAATGCAGAAAACCATCATTGTTTAGCCAGATCATGCTGTAAGAAATTTTAGAATAGCACCATGAATTAAAATGGAAATAAAGCGGAGAAAGGAAAGAACTTATACCTGTTCTTCATACTTGTCAATATCTGGATATAAAGCTGCAATTAAAGCATCATAGTTTGGATCATCTCTTAGAGAACGTCGACTAGCACAATGTGTACGGCAAGCAGGACACTCGTTGTTCCTAAATGAGAATAAAGAATGTCCAGACATTAACAAAATCAACCCGAGGCAAGTTAGTAGCAATTCACTTATAACATACCCCAGTCGCATTGATTTGTCAATGCATTCTCTGCAAAAACGGTGTAGGCATTCCATTACAGTTCTTGTTTTCTTTATGATTCCTGTACGCAGAAAGCAATAAATGCTAGCATTAGCACACAAAATGCCATACACGATAAAAAAGAACTCGAGAAATAAACCAACAGCATTAATGCTGACCACAGATCAGAAAGGCAAGAAAGATTAAAAGACTAACAAGCACAACATTACCTGATGCACTCAAACATGGCAAATGCCTTTTACCCTGTATGTGTCTCCATGAAAAAGTAAAAGCAGCACATTCCATTCAACGTGTTAATACAAATACTATACTATTACTCTTTAGTGGTTTTACTTCAGAGAAAACATGCTAATACAAATATATAATTTTAACTAAAATCTGTTATGGACATATTACACCTTCATAGAGTCCCCTAATTGATAAGAGAGTTTTACTAACACAGACTCACATGATCTAACTTATCTGCATTTAAATAATACCTTCCACCCAATTCATTAAAAACAGTTGTAAAATTAGATTTACCTAACATCAAAAAACCTTTCTACTAATCAAAATGAAAATGACCTTAAAATTAAGATATTGAAATCAACAATCTTTGGTTATCCTTTTTCTTATCTTCTCAACTTTAGATCTTTAAAGGTCCTGATACGATCTACCATTTGGAAATCAAACTAAAAGAATTATGTTTAGAAAATCGGTTATGTAAAATGAAACTTTATTAGAAAATCGGTTATGTAAAATGAAACTTTATACTGCATTATAGAACACACTCATATTAACAGTTCTTTTGTACACAATTCAACCTGATCATAACTTCAGCACAAGCTAGAAAGAGAGAGACAACATTTAATTTGTACAAAACCAAATGAAAATATATCTATCTATCTCAGACAAAATAACTAAAACTGCAAGTGGAAAAAATTTCAACATAATCTTAGAACAGTTAAGTAAGAAATCACTATGTTCTACGTAAATGTCAGGTAAAATAAGACAATCTTTATCAATTAGTAGAATAATATGTGCACTAAACAGTAAACATATGACACTTGATTTTTCCTGTTGTAGTGGTTTATATGGTTTTCCAAAGACAAAATAATCAACAATACATGCTCATAATAAAGAAAAGGAGACGGGTATGACCTCTGCAGAGTAACCAGACAAGAGTTGTTCCCACCAGTGACTCATATACCTAATTTCCTAATCGCAGATATTCAACAGATATTGTAGCAGCAAAGTATAGAATGGTAGCAAATTGAAATATTACCTAAACAAATTGGACATTGAACATCTTTACGAATTTCTGGAAGCTCTACGAAGACAAATCTGGAATTTGAACATAAAAATGTGAATAGAACATTCTATCATGTCATTTATAGATTAAAGCTACATTATAAAATATAAACCATAAAGATCCCCAGCAAGCATGTCGGTAGAAAGATAGATCTGTTGCTATCATCAATGTAAATATGACTTCTCATGGCATGCAAGGAAATCAGAACACAAGGTGTCAACTAATACTTTAATAGCACATACTAAGAATGACTGAGGAAAAAAGAATTGAGCTGCTATATTTTAGTAAATCTAGCAATACACACACACATATAGGAAGAGAGAAATAGAACCAAGCCCAAATCAACTCAGTATGAGAATCCTGACACGTTCCCATACTAAAAGAATAACCCAAATATTATGGTTTATTAATGCGACAACACTGTCTTCCACAATAACAGACTCCATGACAGCTAGTTCCAATTTCCTAACCATTGTTTCCTCTAAAAACTAGAATAGACAAATAAAGCTGGACTTTTTAAACCTCATTAGCCAGCTTCCGCTCTTACTTTCATTTTGTCCACAGACCCGTCGGCTCCAAATTGTATTTTACTCAGATGATACTCTTTGAAGAAAGAACAGCTCAAATGCCTAGGTAGTGGACCTCCCTATACATAGACTCTTTGACTGAAAGCTTAACAAAGCTAGCCTAGTGACACTGACACGTTAAGGTTGAAGCCAGATGCAAAATGGGATTCAGAAAAACGCATGGTGGGGAAGAAAAAGAACTAGGAATCAAAACAAAATGCATTTATATAAGCCAAATCATGCACACTTTGAACAGTGAATAGTAGGACGTGTTTTCAAGCTAGTATTTTACAAGTTGGTAACGAGTATTCCAAGTGTTTTACTGGACAAACATGGACCCGGGACGGATAAAGAATACAATGTGAAAAAGTTTCAAAATTTCCCAACCTGGTCTGGTTACGAGCATATACAGGCCACAGATCGTTGACATGCAAAATGCAGATCGATTAAACGATGAGGAAACATATCATAAAAAAACACAATGCCATATAGCTAATAGCACAAAACCCAACAACTAAAACTCAAATCCCTTTCTCTCCAGCAGCTAAACATCGAAAAGGAAGAAGAGTGGTCGTCGTAAAGAAATGAAATCGCAGCAAACCCAACTCATAAAAGCAGAGCGGAAGCTAATCATGAAGCTAAAAACGGATTAAGAAATATATAAATGATGGACAGAGAAAGAGAGGGAAAAGAGTACTCTGGTTTCTCTTGAGAAGTAGAAGATTGGCTCCCATCAGAATCTGAGAACAAAAAGGAGCCAATAATCGAAATCAACTTCAAACATGTGTACACTAACGCATCGAGCAATATACGAGAAACACGAGTGTGAAAAAGAAAGAGAAAAGTACGTCACCATCTTCGTCTTCTTCATCCCCATCTCCATCTTCGTCGTCGGCTTTGAGTTGTTGAGCTTGGTGGTTTTGGTCATCGGAGTCTTGTTTCTGGTGCTCTTGCTCTTGTTCCGGCTCGGGCTTTTGTTCCTCCACTTGGGTTATGTCGCCTTCAGCTTGGTGTTGGCCATCTTCGTTCCGAGATTGGTTGGGGTAGCTTTGGTGATGGAGACTGAACTCTTCATCGTCGAGATTCTCCGTCAATGACCGCTTCTGGGATGGCATTGATGGCTTTTGGTCAGACGATTGTCGTGACTCCTTAATTATTATTTTTGTTTACCGGAGACAACCGGCCGGAGGGGGAGGACTTGGACCCAGAGATTGCTCTAACTTCTTTGTTTTTCCGGTAAGGGTCGATAAAATGTAGAAGAAACAAAAAGAAATAGCTGCTGGGGAGAGGGTTTTATTTTCATTTTTTTCCCTTTTCTTTCGTTGTTTTAATTAAAAGTAAATTATACGAAATATTACTAAATTTTAATTTTTACATTAAAAATAGTATTAAACTCTAAATATATATAATTAAATATGAAATATTAAATATCAAATCTTAAATATAAAATACTATTTTAATTATATATTATAAGTGTTAGAATTATATCAAGTTTCTGAATTGTTTTGATAATTTTGTGTAAAATTTTTATTTTAAAGATTTTTAGTTTGAATAAATACAATATTTTATTTTTAAAAAATTATATATTTTAATCTATCTTATATATCAAAAGCAATTATATTAAAATAATATTATTTTATTTTTTAATGTTCTATTACAGTTTAACGTCATTGAAGCCAAAAACAAAAATTAATGATATAATAATAATAATAAAAAATTAATTTTAATAATATAATAATGTTATTTTATAATTTAATTATATTTTTAATATAAAAGTTATAATTTCGTGATATTTTGTATACTCTTTAATTAATTAATTTAATTAAGAACGGATCAGACTCGTCAGCTGTTAACTGAGCACATGTTGGCTCGGTCTCGGTGGGTGGCCTTCTTTTTCACTTCCAAAGAGGGTAATTTTGGTCATTTCATATATTATTTTAATTTTTATTTAAATAATTATGGAAATGATCTAAAATTAGGGTGAAATTAACTTTTTAAATAATACTGTATATATTAGGTTTAAATATATATTTAGTATATAAATTAAACATTTTTTAAATTGATATTTAATTAAATTAACATTTAAACTATGTATTTTTTAAATTGATATTTAAAATTTTTTACTCTCAATTTAATACTAAAAGTTACATGTTTTATTAATTTAGTTATAATTTAAAATAAATTAATAAAGAACGAGTATTCTAACTCAAATGGTTAATGAAACGGTTGTTGTTTTTAGAGGTTACGGTTCGAACACTAATGATACTATCAGAGTGATTGAGGGCGGCTAATGATATCAAACAACAATTGAAGGTGATACTGCTGCCTCGATGCATGATTTAGAATCCCAAATTCGAATAAATTTTACAGTTCTCTTCTTGTCATTATTATTTGTTATTGTTAGTTTTAAGGTTGTTCTAAGAAACTTAAAACTCATAAAAGTGTTTATATATAATAATATTTTTATAGGTATATCAAGGTAGGGCGGAAGAAATTTCAAGTATATATTTGAACTTGTATTGACTTCATGATTTTTAGGATGGAATTTGTAATAGATTGTTCAATCTGTCCATTCGATAATTAATCAGATCAAATTATCTAAAATTTATTAATCGAATCGGAATATCAACATGGCCAGTCTCCCAAGATTGTTCTTGTTACACTTCCTCTTCGGTGCCACTGGATCCATTCACAAACTTATTCAATTTCTCCTTTATTGTTTTTGCCACCGCCAACGATCCGATCTGCATCAAACAAACGGAATCATTAATCCCAAGTGTTGTTTCAACAGGAAAATCCAAACTGAAAAAGACCCGGCGGTTGGCCGGGAAATCACCTCAGCATGAACAATATGGACAACTGTATTCCCAGCAACCCAGAAATTGGCGCTTACTACTTCACATCCATTTTCATGAAATACGCGGATCATCTCACGAAACGTGAACCGGCAGTCATCGGATCCCGTCGTCAATGCCACCTCCATAGCGGAATCCGATTCGTTAATCCTGATTTCAGCAACGCTATCACGACCGGCGCGTTTGTAAGTTCCCTTCATTCCGATTAGACAATCCTTTTTCTCCCTCAATCTCGTTTGCAGTCTCTTTATGTAATCCACAGCTTCATCTATTTGCTCCGGCAGTGTCAAATTCAACACCTCCTGCAATTAGCATAGCATCAAAATTCAAAGCTAAGAATCTATGATATAAATTAAATAAACAAATTACATGCAAATACCTTGGAATCATGATGAGGAAGGAGAGAATTGAGCATGGAGTACAGATTCTTCATATGATTTCTCCTGTTTCTCTCATTGATTTTCCTCTCAGATTTAGCTGAAGAACAACGAGACCGTTTCGTCCCCGTTTTCGAACCCCAATTTTGAGCCGAGTGTTCCATCTGAAGAAGCTCCATCGGCGTAGAACTGACATCGAAGCTGGCTTGTTCTGGTGTTATTATATAAACAGAGACGAACGATTGTGGACGTTAATTTGCCAACAGGGGATGAAGAAGAAAGTGGACAATGCTGACAGTGCCATTACGATGGATGATGGAAGGTGGAAGGTGGAAGTGAGATCACGCAGGTACCGTCACCTAGCTTACGTCACAGCTATGTATTTACACGTGTTTGTTTCGTATAGGTCAAAGTTAATACACTGAAATCAATTATGATGGTTAATATCGTTTTATTAATGATTAAAATAGATTATTTTCATCGATTAATATCGTTTTATAATCAAACCACTGGGTACAGTGCAACACGTTAAAAAGATGAACAAGAAACGTTTAATATACTTGCTATCAGGGGAAGCTAAGAAATTAAGGCTAAGATTAGGGTTGTAAACGAACCGAACGGACACGAACGATTGTGTTCATGTTCGGTCGTTTAACTTTAACCGGACAAATAAATGAATATGAACATAAACGAACACAAATTTTCTTGTTCGTGTTCGTTCGTTAAGAATTTCAGCTTGTTCATGTTCATTTATGTTTGTTCGTTTAAATGATAACGAACATAAACGAACGTAAACGAACGAACTTAAATGAACATAAATGAACATAAATAAACGAACGAACATAAATAACATATATAATATGCTAAATATTTAATATTTTGAATTAATTCGATTAATTCAACTAATCAACTGATTTTAAACTGAATTAGTCGATAATTAAAATTAAAAAAAAACTCTTAATTATTAGATGAAACCTAAAATTTAATTGATTAACTAGCTTTGTTTTGGTTCGATTTATTAACTCGGTTTAACAAAACAATAAACACCCCTAGCCTATAACAAGAAAGTTTTTAACGAGTCATAAAATAATACTTCTCAACTCGAGTAACTCAATTTTTTTTTTGACTCGGCTTACTTGATCTAATGCTCACCCTTAGATATATGTGAATAAATTTAAATGAACGAACATAAATTAATGAACGAGCATAAACGAACAGATTACCAAACGTTCACGAACATAAATGAACGAACAAGCTCTTTGTTCATGTTCGTTCGTTTAACTAAACGAACGAAAAATCTTATTCATGTTCGTTCGTTTAATAAATAAACGAACATAAACGAACTTTCTGCCAAACGGTTCAGCGAACGTTCAGTTCGTTTATGGACCTAGCTAAGATCGATCAAAATAAATTACAAAAAGTTTAGGGGATTAAATCTAAAATTCTTATTTTTCAAAGGGCTAAAACTGAGTTATTGCCAATTCAAATAGACTAAAAGTGCCATTATACCATTTGACCCAAGAAAGCTAAGGCTTGTTATATTTTTAATATAAACTTGGACGTATTAAAAAATTCATACGGTATTTATATTTACACATTAAAAACATACATTAATAAACAATATACTTACCAAGACCTTAAAAAAACAATGTTCAATCAGATTTTTACTGGATTGATATATTATTAATATAATATATAAAATATAAATTTAAATGTATTTTAATATTTAATATTATTTAATTTATGAGACGATAGAAATTTAATTAATATAATAATTAATGTATCAAACTATATATAAAAATAAAAAACAACAACATTCGAATCTTGATGTGATCCCCTCCCTATATTTGTAATTTCAATGGGTATATAAATTATAACTCTAATTATATTAAAATATTAAAAATTTAATTGATGTAACACAATAAAATGTTATATTTTGATCGGAATAAGGGGTTAAATTTCTTAAAGAATATCGGGTTTAAATTATTACGTCGTGAATCAAATAAATTAAGTTAATAATATTATCTTTTAATGGATATCTTTGATACCCAATCATAAATATTTTAATATTTTTATTTTATTTTTTAATGACTAGTTATTTATGTTTTGTCTATCCATATCAAAATAGACAATTATGATAACTTTTTTAATTATTATGATACATAATATACTTTAGGCTAAAACAAACCAAACTCTTCTAATCACATGATTAGAATTTTGTACCACCGTTTGTGACTTTAGCAAAGCCAGAATATTATGATATAAACTTAAATTTGTTTTCTTAAACAAAATTATGATGATCGTTTCCATTCACCGCACAACAGCAGTGTAATGCATGGCAGGCAAATTCTCCCTCAGATCAAAGGTTAACAACGAAGCCTTAGGCTTCTGTGGCCGGTCGGAATACCCCACCGGCAGCGGTGCCGGCGTTGTTCTCTCGTACGTTCCAAGCCACTTGGCTTGCATGTACTTGTGCTTCCTCCATGGAGCCAAGTGCATATTCTTCTCTTTCATACATTTTTTGGCAGCGACGCATAATATTTTGATCAACGCTTTCAGCCTCTCCGATTTACCGACGAACAATTCTGGTAGTCGAGCGATTAACTTGTTGTAATCTTCGTTGGCCCTCGCCATTTCAAATTCGGCTCGAAAATTTAACTCGATCACCACTCTTATATCACCTTTTTTTGGATTCGATTTGTCTAGTACTTCTAAATACGTGTACTCCCCGGGGGGAATTTCAGGGGAGCTCCTCCACTTTGACTTGCATATGTAACAATTGAAACCTGCGTCTTGAAGACGAACCGAGAGTTCCCTTTGCAAGCATCTCCGGCAATTTCCGGCCACCGGTGTCCGACAAACGCATTGCAACCCCTCCGCACCGAGTTCACTCAATGCTTCCTTCGTAGCTCGTCGGATTCTTAATTCGACAAAAGTAGTTCGATACAATGTTTCCTGAATCAACACTCATGACAAAAAATGTTAATCACCTAATCTTTTAAATTCTTAAAAGTTTATATTTTTTATTTAAGGTTAAACAATATCATTAGTCACTAAATTATTGACCAAGACAAGAAGAAGAAAAACATAATGTTAGTGACTATTTTACAAAATGTAATAGCTTGTTGACCAAAATAGAAACTTTGGAATAGTTTAGACCAATGATGTTGTTTACCCTAATTTAAATTATTGGACAAATTTACCCGAAGAAGCTGTTCATTGGTTTCCCAGAAAACTCTCCTCTGCTCAACCTGGGAATCATCGTCATCTTCATCGTCGCCGCTGAAAGAGTCGTCCAATTGTTTTTCCTCGAAATCGTTACTTTCATCCATGAACCCAAACATCATATCGGCAAAACTCGCCGCTCCTTCGAGAAACTTTTCGATTTCGTCGGAATTCTGTCGATTCACGGGGACCTTTTCCATTGTTCCGGTCACCGGAAATAACTTGTCCCTTCAGGATTTTCGGTGCCGTCGGGTTTTGGAACGGAGGCCAAATTTATAGCAAAAGTTAGCTTCGAAACAATGGAGTTACAACAAAAGGGTGTTGGGTTCTACGTGGGGTCCAACTGTCCCAGTTGGACGAACAAATCGCCGCGACGATGAAAAAGGTGGTGTCAACGCTTACGTGTCGAGTTATTATTGATTGCTGAGTCAGATCAAACTAAGATTGATACGATTCAAGACCGAAGCAGCAGTGTGGATATGCTTTGAAAAATAAAAATATTTCCAATATTAGATTTTAAGTTTTAATTTGCTTTTTATTCTTTTTTAATCATTTTAATTTTAAAACTGATTAGTGTTTGTTAAATATATGATTAGGGTTGGAAAATTGTTGTTTTGGGTTAATCCTAATCCAAATGGTGGGGACTAACGATGAAGATCTTGATCGACTAATAAGTTGCCACGTGGCCCTACATGGTACGTGGTTTTGATGGGTGATGATTTCATGGAATGTGCTTTTCCATTTTAGTCGGACCCATAGCTTGTTGGAATATTCGAATACCGAAACTGCCCCGATTGCGACTAACAAAGTATGCTCAGTTTGTCCAAAGAATATAAAGTTAATAAAGAACACTCAAAGTTCTTAATTTTTTTTTAAAAATTTTTAATACTTAAAATTATAAATTTATCGAATTATTATCGTTGTTATATTATAATTATCGTCGGATATTATTATTATCATCATCAAAAAAATTATTAATCATCGATTATTTATAAAATGATTCTATTTAAATAACGTCCGGTGGATATAAATATTAATGGTTGTTGATTAAGGAAAATAAATAGCGCTTTGACGAAGACAATGGTGGTGTCTAATGACACCGACGGTGATAACGATTATAACAATTTAAAAAATTTATGATTTTGGGTATTCTAGATTCAAGATTTTTAAAAAATTAAAAAATTTATTATTTTTATATTATATACTTTTTCAATTTTTAATATAATAATAAATAAATATGACATGGTCATGTTGTTATTAGGTAAAGGTTTTTTATATCGTTAGTCACTTAAAATCATAATATTTAGAATTTCAAATATTTATTTTTTAAAAATATTTTAAACACTTAAAATTAAAAATGGTTTAATTTAAATTTGTTTTTTTCATTTAAATCTTACTTTTAAAATTTAATACTTTTAATATTGATATATATATATATATATAAAAGAATTTTATAATAGCACGTTATTTGTGTGGTAAGTGTCTCGAGAAATATCATTATTGATATTATTCCAACACGCACAGATAATCATCTACTCATCTTCACTTTGTTCGCATGATAGCAGAAAAAAGAAATTAATTCTTATTACAGTAAAATTAAATATACATTTTGATAATTTAAAATTATTTATAATATTTTAAAAATTTTAATAAAATATATATATATTATAAATAAAGTGATTAAATTTAAATCTCTTCAAAGGAACATTACTCGTTTATTCTCAAGTATCATAATATTTAAGTTTTGACTATTTCTATAAGATGTTATAAATAATTGCAATAATTATATCCTATACTTTTAGTATCCTGGTTTAGCATTTTATATTTTGTCTCTAATATGAAAAAAATATTATTGAATTATAATTTATATGTTATTTATAGTTTCATATACTAAAAAATAATCAATTATTTCTTATGTCATTTTTTAAAATGACTCTTCATTTTTCTTTGTATTATAAACAGGGAGTGTATGGTTACATAAAAATTAATTAAAATATATATAAAGAAAAAATATTAATTTTTAGTGGATAAAAATTATAAATAACATGGTGAGTCGTAATCGCATAATAAATTTTTAGTGTATGATTCACCATTTCATTTATAATTTTATCTAATAAAATTTATCTATTTAATAATATATAAAAAGATAATATTTATTTTTAACAAAATAAAAAATAACCTTTAAAAATAAAATAAAAAATATCATTAAATTCAATGCATTAATAAAATCATTTTTAATAAAACGCTGAGTTCAGGAAGATAAGTATGCCTCGTCACTTATTGCCAAGTTGGATGAATAAATTGAAGAGAATCCAAATAAAGTGAAAATAAATTAGAAAAAAAGTATAAGAAAAAGTGCCATTAATTATTATTATTAATTCTTGGTCGAAGCTTGTGATATTTTAATTAATTAAAATACAATAATTAACTCCTGATGACAATGAAGGACACCAACTATGAACTATTCCATGAAACAATTAATTATCTTAACAATAAAAAATGCAAAAGAATCTTGTTGCTGGTAGGAGCCAAGACAAAGGGATAGAACTTGGCACAAAAATATTATTAGTAAACAAATCATTAATTATATATATATTTTTTTAGGATAATGGTACACATTAGAAAACCATGTTTGTTTTACTTTTTTTTATATATATATTTTAGGTTATTATTTTATGGTTTGTTAGTGAAAAAATCTAAAATCGAGGTGAAATTTTATGAACTCATTAAATATTTAATTTAAAAAAAAAAGAGGGGGATAGAAATTTAGTTTGAATTAAATTTAATTTTATAAACTCATTAATTATAATTAATAGAATTCAAGTAAATATAATTGAAATTAATCATTATGAATAATAAGGGTTGGTTCAAGTGGTAAATAATTTAGTGCCGTTTAAACAAGTCTCTGTTTTGAGATATTGTGTACATAGAAAATTTTTGTTGGAAAACCTATTCATACTAAATTAGATATACGACACATGTCAATCCGAATTAATAATATATAATTAAATTAAAAATTAAAATTCATAATAAAAAATAAAATATTGATTTGTGGCTCAAATTATATCTGCTTTTCTGGCTGCTTTATTTTAGTATATAATTCATGACGTGGATGACCATGATTATTAAATACGAGTAGTCGTTTTAATCATGCTCTTAATATAATTAACCAAAGCATAACTCTAGTTAATAATAAAGCGACATCGTTTAGTAAAAGAACTGAGTAAATTAATGATGTTTTAATTTTTTTTTTTTCTCGTTTTGAATTATTATATTTAGCGATTAATAAGTTTAGGAGGAATTTTCAATATCGAATTCAAATTTTATTTTAATTTAGACATGTTTAATGATCTATTAGTTCATTCGTCTGACCTTAATTTAAACAATAACTTTTTCATCTTTAGATTTATGATATATTTTTTAATTAAATTTAAATATATAAATCTATAGAAAGTGAAATAAATATAATTTATTTGAACAAATGGTATAGATGAATTATAAATAAAAAATATGAAAGTTACATAAGGAAAAGATCATTTAAAACAAATATAAGTCCAGTGATAAAAGATACGTAAAAGTATACAACGAAAAAAGTTTGAGCAAAATTTTAATAGATTATTCTTTCGGTTTTCAGAGTTTTTATTTTGATTAATCCGGATCGATTCACGTTGTATATTTAATTTTAGTGGGTAAGTTTTTCAACCGTAATTTTTTATAAATACAACTTCAAACTTAATATTTATTTAAAAAATCAAACTTTTTATCATCAAAACTAACCCTATTAATTTACAAATAATATAATTTGATAAGTAATTGAGAATACCAAATAGCAATTTTCTAATTAATTTATATGCTAAATGAATTCCAACTCAGTATTGCAAGTGACATTTGTTGATAATCGAGTAATTAGTAAAATATTAATCAACAAATGAGAGTAGCTCAATGAGGATAATTGGGATAAGATTCAACCCCCGTGACAGTTACTCTATTCACAATGGAAAATTAACAATTTTTTTGGATTTTGAGAAAAATTTAGAGACAATAAAACTATAATCATAAATAAATAATTAGATGAATATGTTACGGGACTAAACTTCTGAATTAGTTAACTCGTGCGAACTTAATCGAACTTTCACGGTGAGATTTCAGGTTAATTTAGTCGTTTGTCTTAAAGACTCGACTAAGACCACACGGGTTAACTAGTTCAGAAGTCTAACCCCGTAACAAGTACATGTTTATGTTTTAATATATTTAAATCTAATAAAGGACTCTAATAATAAAAGATAACGTGTTTTATTCGGATTATACGAGTTCAAATAATTTAATTAGCAAGTATATACTATTCTAGTTAGATTTATAACCGAAACGTAAATAATCAATATGGAACATCCATGATCCGAGTTCACCCGATCATGACCGAGACTTCCACACTCAACTATAGGAGTTTACAGCTCCCACGGCATCAAAAACATAATACCCTTTTCTTCACTTTTTTGCTTTGTTTAATACTTGTTTTTCCATGTATGAAGGTGATGGATAGGGTAAACCAAAGCAGATGAAGCCAAAAGAGCATATGTATAATACGCAAAGTTACAATGGAAAAAGGTTGAAGATGATGCATGGAGTTTGTATTACTTAATTCATATCTGAGTCTGACACTGGGAATGGGACAAGGAAACTTGAAGGAGACAGAAACAACTAAACTATTTATGATCTGAATGTTCAGACCCTGACAATTTGGCAGGTTCACAGAAACATCCCTGTTTTTGTCCGGAAACGAGGATGTAGAAGCATGCAAGTTTGTCGAGTATAAGGCCTCCATGGATAGACAGACAGGAGTGTAAAACACAGAAACATAACGCCATTGTTGGTGGTTTGGTGTTTGTTTTCCAGGAACGTTACAATGTCATTGTGGGGTGTGAACTCGGTTATCTTGTCCGGACTCGTGATTATTCTTTCTAATAATGTTGTTTTTAAGGATCGAATTTGTGTTTTTTACGTACGAGTACATCGATCGTGGCTCGGTACTACACAAAATTTATAGTTATGGATCAAAGCAGATTCCAGAATTAAACAACATTTTATCAGATTATGAACACAACACAGGTGAAAAGTGCAGATAAGTACACAAAAGTTTGAAAAATTTTAAAAAGGAATGCACCAGCCGGGAATCGAACCCGGGTCTGTATCGTGGCAGGGTACTATTCTACCACTAGACCACTGGTGCAAGTTATGTTTGGCTTTAAGTTTGAAATTTAATATCCATGTTGTTGTTTTTGAATGAAACAAAGACAAAATATACTATTATTAGTTAAACAGCGACAGTTATGTTTACAAATAGTATTAATACAAATTAATCGAATAAATCAAGTATTTATTATTTAACCATTTTTGGTTTTATTCGGTTAAGTTTTTGTTTTGAAAATCAAATTTTTTAAACAATAAATTATATGTATATGATTAATTTATTTTAATTTAAATACGAATCAAATATCCAAATATGAGTTAACACAATCTATAAGTATATATGTTTGATTATTTTCGGAACCAATAAATTTTTTACACAGCTTATATATTTACCCCGATAAGTAATCCAACTAAAATGTAACGTACACAAGTAAAAAGGAACAAAGCATGTCTAGAAAATGAAAATAAAGAATTGTCACTATATATCATCATTCATAAATTTATCCCGGGATCAGGTCCGGACGGAGGCACCGGCTGACCTTTCGGAAGCATCGTTCCGATATCACTAAAGCTCGACTCCAATGTATTCTCTGCTCGAAATCCAGAAAACCCCGCCGGAGATGTGGGACGTGCATGAAACTGTGAACCTCCCAATAGACAGAGAGCAATGGCCAGAACAATCAAGACCCTCAACAACGATCGGTTCGAGTTTCCCATTTTTTTAGTACCTTGAAGTAGAAGAAATAATGAGGGTTTATATACGAGGTTGTGGAGCATTTTGGTGCATGAAATGTGGGCCGGCTTGTCCAGTGGGATCTTGTGCAGCGTGTACGGGTCATCTTTGGTTGGCTGAATCGTGCCATTGCCGGCTGATTTTGTGGATTGCTTAAATATTTATCCGGAATTTGAGATGGCCGGCAACTTGCAGCTAACCTGGTGTTGTTGCCGCGAGAGAGAGGGGCAATGGGGTTGAAATTATAATGCAATATTTCATTGTAACGTAACATGTGAACATCTACTTGGAATTGAGCCATGAAACTTGTAATTGTGCCATATTTACTTGCTAACAGACTAAGAAATTGAAAATTTATTAGATAAATTATATTCAATACGTTATACAAAAAATTAAATTTATTTATTTTTAAATAATTATTTAATAATTACCTACTCACTAATTATATATAGAAAAGGAGTGATGATTCAATTTGGACAAAATAAAATGAACAAATTTAATTGATTAAAATCATATATAACGTGATGAACATGTTTTATTGGGTTAAACTTAACACCTTACTAGCAGGGCTGATTGAGAGAGAAAAAATTAGGAGTAAAAATTGATTTTTTGAATTTCAAGAATCAAAAGTGTAATTTTACGATTTCATTATCTATAATAAAGGGACAGGAAAACAGTAATCTCAAATTTGATAGTCTCTTACGCGATTAAAAACTTGATAATTTAATAAATTTTTAATAATTAAAGTATAGATTTTTAAGTTAAATTTAAAATTTTAAGTTTATATCATCAAATATAATTATAAAAATCATTTAATTAAAATGATATAACACCCTAATCTTATAAATATATATATTTAAAATTGAATAAAATTACGTTAATAACTGATCTCAATAAATCATAAAAAATATTGATACGAATTCTTCGATCACTTTATTTTTAAGAATTGTATGATTATTAAAAAATTTAAAAAATATATAAACATATATAATTTTATAATAATTAAAAAAATTATCAATTCATCGATTTGAGTGGATTAAAATATTTATTTTAAATTGACATGATCTAAATTTCAATATTTATCGAAGTTGATAAGATTCAAACTCCTGAATCTTTCTGCGGTTGATAAGTAAATTCCATCCTATCATCCACGAAATTTCATTAATTGAGATTTAATTAATAGCGAAAATAATTGCATACAGATTCAAAAACTTGAGTCGGAAAATTTAAAATGAAGTACTAGATCCGATTGAATATAAATTTTTAAATTTTTGAAGAATTAATTAAAAGAGAAAAAACAACACGAAGACAAGAATTCATTCAATCAAAATCAATCTGAGATATAAAACAATATAGTTTTTTTTTTCAAAATTTTAACAGAACAATACGAAGAAAAGATATAAATAGAGAATCCGGTAGAAAAAAACTTCATAAAGCGTCGTAATCATCATTGGCTTCTGATATGCTTTACTTTAGACCAGCCTTTCTTGCACGAATTCTCGACAATCTTCACACCTTTTTTGATGAAAACCTTGATGCCTTTGGCTTTCTCCTTCAATTGAAGCTTCAATCCAGCCATTGGAAAAAACTACAGAAAAGAATTAAGGTCTATAGCTTTGCGCTGGCTGAGGCTTCTTTACTCTCGAAAATTTTGGAGTTTGGGAGTAAACCCTGAGTGCTTTTTAAACTCGTCGATTGCCTTTGGGATCCTCGCATCTTATGACACGTGGAGGACATCTAGACCGGGTGCTCTATATTTTTGGTAATGCTGTGGGCAAATCCGATACAGATGGATTAGTGGAGATGCTGATTAGTTTCCATTTCGATTTTCATGGGCTTAAACTAGACCATTTCATTAAAAAAAATAATAAATAAATATTAATAATTAAAAACAACCCTTAGTCCCTTACCTCCATAAAATGAAATATTTTATTTACAGTTCAAACCCATCATGGAGGAGTGAGACTGAGGAAGACATGCTAAAAAAGCTTAGCTTTAACGACGCCGTATTTTCTGTTCGCCATTTCATATTTACCTTATTTCGAGAGATTTCATAATCCCTTGATTTAATTAATTGGATGCTAATTGCTTTCGGTTCATATTTAATCTTTCCACATTAATAATTCAGTAATATAATAAACTTCAGAGCATAAACTTTTAATGAGGAAAGATACTGTGGAAGAAGCGTCTAAAAGTAAGAAAACAAGGATCTTGTATTTCAAACACTAGACTTAATTTCTAGGCTTTCAGATTGGGACTGACCACAATGGACATGAAAAGTCCTCCTTTCATAAGTTTATTTGTTCTCATTACAGACATTTATGGAGTAAATCGCTCAAATTCAATTCCACCACCCACAATTAATACTTATACGACATCGTTTGATGCACACCAATTAATACAAAAAAGACCCTAACGACTAACCATCACATGGCCGTCTGAAGTAAAAGAAACCACACACATAACGACATCAATATTAACGGTCGAATATCAAATGACTAAAAAGTCCCTCGGCGACGATCAAGCGGAATTAACGCCTTAACTGTCGGTAGACCCGGCAGCTAAAGTGGCACCAATGTAAATAAATCCAAACCTAGTGGATCCCATTGTCAAACAAAAATATCAGTACACTCTACTTTCCTCTGCTTCATATATGAAGCTCCCCAACACTGTCTTCAACATACTCAACCAATCAGTGCTAATATAAACTGTCGGCAGAAACTAGCTACCACTACTGCCCTGCATTTCTCTTATACCACCGTCCAAGGCTGAGCAAGCGCTGGCGCCGTCTGTTAACACAATGCAGCGCCGCGGTGGAGTTGGGTTTGTCACATTATGCTTCATTGCGTTTTTGCAGTGTTTAATGGTGTTGGTGTCTAGTCAGGTCCCGGCGCCGCACAAAATCGACCTACATTGGCATCCCGCCACCGCCACTTGGTACGGAAGTCCTGAAGGTGATGGTAGCGATGGTAAGTCCCCACCACTTGCTTAATGTATTTTAGATCTGTAACTAGAGTTTATGGCTTAATAATGTTGGTTTTGTGTTTGTAATATTGCGCAGGTGGGGCATGTGGGTACGGGTCATTAGTCGACGTGAAACCACTGCGGGCCAGAGTGGGAGCGGTGAGCCCGGTGCTGTTCAAGAACGGGGAAGGGTGCGGGGCGTGCTTCAAAGTGAAGTGCCTCGACAAGAGCATATGCTCGAGGAGAGCCGTCACCATCATTGTAACCGACGAGTGTCCCGGAGGGTACTGCGCCAATGGCCGCACCCATTTCGACCTGAGTGGTGCGGCCTTCGGCCGTATGGCTATAACCGGTGAGAATTCGCAGCTCAGGAACCGAGGCGAACTACCGGTTGTTTATAGAAGGTATGTGCTCTGGGACTGGCTTTGTTTTTTTGCTGATCTTTTCTTTTCATTGTCGTTTCCATTTTTGTCACTTTCAACTGTTCTTTATTCATTTTCTAAAATTAAAATTACAGGACCCCATGTAAATACCCGGGGAAGAACATTGCCTTCCATGTTAATGAAGGCTCCACTGATTATTGGCTATCTCTTCTGGTGGAGTTTGAGGACGGTGATGGAGATGTTGGGTCAATGCATATAAGAGAAGTAAACCCTCTTTACCTTTAATCTTTTTACGGTCTATATTCGAAGTTTATAATTACTCTGTTCGAGTGAAAAGCAAAACCTAAAAAGAAGAAGAAGAAGAAACTAGAAAGTAATAAATCCCCCTTTAGACTCCACAAAATTCAGAGATGACTGAATTTAGGAAAATTCTTATAATGCTAAAGGCTGCATCTTCAAAGCATAAAGAACTTTCCTATTTACATGAAAAGAGATGCTTAATGTTTGTTCAGAATATCAACATCAATGTGGTGCCCATGTCTTTAAAAAGGGAATGGCAGAATGTTTTTATAGTCCTTTGATTATTATATATTATCAACCCATGTTTAAAGGTAGACTATTCCTAATCTATTGGATTTGTTTGTCTGCTTCAATAGGTTCCACTAGACCAACATATATCCCACTTCCATTAAGAAAGCATTGCCCCCTTGCTTTCTGTAAATGGCGCCAATGTGCAAAATCTCAAAACCCCACTTTTCTTGAATCTTGAACCCTCCTCCCTGTGCATGTGATAGCAGAGACCCCAGTCCCACACTCAAAGCTTACACATTCATATCATCACATAAGGCAAAAGTTAATCATCATATCATCACATTGCCATATATGATTAGGGTATCACCAAGACACCAACATAGACAAATGGTACTTAAAATGCAAAATTTCGAATGAATTTGGTAAGTTTGGTCAAATTGCATTGTGAACTTTTGTAGCAATTTATGGGTAACTTTGACCAAACTCACCAAGTTCAGTGACCAGTTTGTGTTTTAAGCCTTTCAGCAAAGATATATGCAAGTTTTTCAAGAAAAATGTGTATACTGAGGTTTTCGGATGTTGTTGGCAATGGTAGGCAAATTCTAATGAGTGGTTGGAGATGAGTCATGTCTGGGGAGCAACTTGGTGCATTATTAGGGGACCCTTGAAAGGACCCTTCTCGGTGAAACTAACAACATTATCAACAGGAAGAACACTCTCTGCAAGGGATGTGATTCCCGGAAACTGGTCTCCAAAAGCAACATACACCTCTCGCCTTAACTTCAAACTGTGAAATTACGAAAAGCAAACAACACTTGGCCCATGACAATAGAGTCAAAAGGGCTTCTCATGGTCCCCATGACACAAAAAGTAACCCTGGTCTCCGGTCTAAAAGAAAAGGTAAGCTCTTTGGACAGCATAATAGCATCCAAGGGTTCATTCTTTTCTTTTTCTTTTCTTCTGTTCTTTCAAATAGTATGGTTTTAGTTACTATTTACAGTGTGCAAGTGTGATTATAGATCAATTTAGCCCTCTCCAAAGGAGAGTGTGCGTTTAGCATTGTTGTTGTTGCTATTCTTGTTTGAATGTAGTTTGTGTTGTGGTTGGATTTTAATGGAATTTTGGAGCATTCAATGGAAAATATTATATATTTACATGTGCTGTCAATTTCTGTGACAAATTTTCTCTTCAATCCTCTCGGTACATCACTAGGTTCATTAATTAAAATCATAAATATAAAATTTTAACATTATAAATAAAAAATATATATTAAAAAGATTATTCTCACCTTTATAATGTTTAATTCAAATTAATAAATCAGTAAATCAAATATAAATTATATATATTTGCAATAACGCAACAAAAAAAAGTAAAATTGACAAATAATTAACAGATTAGGCCATTGTGTATGAACCTAGCAAAAAGGAATACAATTCCAATTATATTTTAAAATTTTAAGTTACCTGTTTTTTTAGCAAAAATTTTAAACTTATTAGACTCATTAAGTAAGATTAGTAGTTCGAATTTTAAACTTATTAAGTTCAATAATATATTAAATATTTTTTTATCAAATCCTCTATCTAATCCTAAGAGAAAGTCTCGAGAAAAGAATATGAGTACTCCTAATAAATATGGAATTCTTAACCTAAAAAATTTAAGAGAATAAGATAAATAACTTAACCATCCGACTAAACGTGTATGTTAATAAAATAATTAAAATACATTTATGATAATCATATTAAGAAAGGTTATATATAATTTTCAATATAAAGATAAATATAACATTATTTATATTTTTGAAAATATGTTTACAAACCGAAGGCCTATCTAAATATCTAATTAACCGATTATATAATTAATATTTAATGAGTTTACAAATACTAATACAAATAGAAATACAAATTTTATTTTAAATTACTTTTTCTACAAGTAATAATGCTTATAATAAAACCCTTATTTCTTTCGCTTAAACCCACTTCTCCAAGAAATCAGATCAAATTCTAAACCTAGAAAATCGAATTCAAACCTCTTCCCATGGCTTACCGTTACGACATCACGATTAGGCAAGACCAAGAGAGTAGTTTAGAACAACCTGATTCTGATCTCCCTTTTAATCTTTTCCACATAGATCTACAAATTCATCATATTTCATCTCTTCACCCGGAGACAGCCTCGGAAACTGTCAACATGTCCGTCGCTGTTCGTCGTGACATGTTTTTATCTGAAGAAAATGTTCGAAGCATCGTGTCTGCCATGGTCGCAGACTGGGAAGTACCCACAGAATTTGTTGATACCGTCATTGTTCCTGATATCTTGTCTTGTGCATGGTTTGCCAATGGTTTGCCTGTGAACCTTGGACGTCAAGTAATCAAGTGGTGAATCGATATACTTATTGAGGTGAGTCCCTACAACGAGATCGATGAGTTGATTGAAGAATTGTTGACGAATTCGGTGAAATTCAAGCCTGCAAGTAAGTCGTCTATTAAAGCTTTGAAAAGGGCCAGATATTCGGACAACGGAGATGAACTTCATGATGGTTCGAGTTCAAGGAAAGCATGCACTGTCTGTTTGGATGAGTTCTCCGATGGTAATGAGGTTGCCTCGATGCCTTGCGATCATGTTTACCATTATGAGTGTATTGTTGAGTGGCTGGAGACAAGTCACTTGTGCCCTTTGTGTCGATATCGAATGCCGATCGATTGAAGTTTTGTAATCTTTTAGTACATTGTTGATTGATGTATTTGATAATCAAAATACAAAAGTTAGATTCAAATTATTAAGCTTTTGATTCTGTTATCCATAACATTGTTCTTCCTATTCGAGTTCGGTATTGGATTCGCTATAAGAATCGAACCGATATACCTATAAAACACTTGTAAGTTTTCTTCTATTAGTTAGTTCATATGAACTCCAATCAGATCAAAACACTACAAAAATCCCAAAGAATTGAATACCAGAGAATCTTTAAAAAGTTGTTCATGTCTGCTTATGTAGCAGACGCTCCTTCTTGAGAGCCATGAATTTGGCTTCTATGTCTTCATACTCCGGCAGCTTCGGATGGACGTGATCACGGTTGTGAACGGACAATGAATTCGACCGAGCAGCGCTATACCTGTGTATCTCTCTCAGCCTTTCTTGTGGCATTGTTATCGCCCTCAAATATGGACCGACCATTCCTTTTCTTGTCTCGGAACCACCCCCAGTCTCCTCCTTTTGCACCCTTGGCAATGTCAAAACTTCATACACACTCCGACCATTGTCGTAGCTTCGTCTCCTCGGATTCCGAGTTTCGGTATAGGAAGAGCATCGAGAATGGCAGCACTTGTCACCCAAAATTTCTTCCGCAACACGGACAGGAAACTGCCCTGTCTTTTGAGCAATGCTGCAAGGTTGTTTAGGCCTCTTCAGAACATAAGGTGCTTCTTTACTTATTGCTAATGTTTTCTTCTTGTGATGAGATTTATGCTTGTGGTTCTCGTAATAGATCTCGTGATCAACGTCTTTCATTCTTGATCGTTCAACCGAGAACGACTTCCGCCTCGATTTGTTTGGCTTCTCGTTCGGGTTTTCATTATCCGTATAGCTTTCATCGTCACCGTCTGTGCCATTAACAATCACTCCTCTTGTAGGCAATCTGAGTGACTTGAACTTGAATAGTCTCTGGTCCTGGCTATCCGCTTCTTTTCTAATGGAAGATTGTAGCTCTTCTATGTCATCAAGATAGATAACTACTTCCTCGGAGAACCGAGGCAAACTTTCAGACGAAGATGTTGCTTTCGTCCGTTTGTCATTGTTCTGGTTCGAAGTAGTCGTACAAATCCGGTTGATGTCCCGGCCCTGTCGATCATCCGGACAATCCGCTGTTTCTCGAAATTGCAATGGATCATCCTGTATGAATTTGCCCTCCATTTCACTGCAATCTGAACCCTGCATTTGGGGAATTCCTTGTTTCACTCATGATCACATTAGCATGTAGCCTGTAGGACTTGTAAAAACTACTTACCTGACGTTGCAATTCGGGGAAGTATTCGAGTGCCAGAATTTCAGGCTGTAAGCAGTAATCTCGAGTTATTTCATCGAGCAATCTGTACTTAACATCATCCGTAACCGATGTTCCGGACATCTTTTCCTGTATCTGCAACCGAAATTGATCGAAATGCTTCGTATTAATCAATGATAAAACGAAAGAAAAATCAACAAGTAGGCTATCAAATGGACAACCTCACGGTTCACCAGATTCCCAGGAAGTAATTCAACAGCAGCCGTCACGAACCTATGCCCGTAACGCTCCCCGAAGAGCTTCCGAATCGCAGGAAGCTCGGGAAGTTCTGCACATCTCGCAGAAGCGAAAATAAGACTCGAAACCGCTTCATTGATATCATTAGGACAGTCTCTAAAACACCATAAATTGTTCATAATCAGAAACAATAATCAATTGTAAAAACAAAGAATTTAAAACTGTTGGTAACATCAAACAAGTACTTGTTTCTGCGAATATACGAGAATTGAATGTTGATAAATTCACAGTACTGATCCAACATATCATAGACCGCCATAACATTCTCATCTCTAACAAGCTGTTCGACCTGAAACCGGAAGAGTTCGACAATCAAAACCAGAGGAACACCAGCAGAGAAGAACAAAAAGAGTTAACAAGTCTTATCCCCTTACTCGATTAAAAGCGGTTTGTTCATAGCCAAGTTTGATGAGCTGAGCAAGATCCTCCCGCAGCTGTTTCACAATCGTGAACCTCTTGTTCTTCAACAGCTTCAAGCGACACTGAACACGCTTGACAAGTTTTTTACTGCAGATGCAAAAAACCAGACATAAACATAGCTAATAAAACACCATATCCGACAAGCTTCTGTTTTACCCTAAAGAGTACAGAACAGTACCATCTTGAAGCTTTTCTCCAGCCGAAAAAGATGTCAAACATGTTTCAAAAACTATTGTGTTGTAGGTTGATCAGTGAAAAGTAAAGCTTGAGTTTCTGGTTTATGGTGATTGAACGAATGAATGGTAGTTTGGGTGTTAATAGTTAGGAGGAGTGGGTTTGAAAAGTGATGAAAGTGGGAGCAGACAGTTGAAGTCACTGGGGGAAATCAAAACTGCTTCCACCACTCCTCTTAATGTCTACACTTGGCATGTGTCACTGTTAAAAGCCTAGATAAACCAGTAATTTTTTTTAGTAAAAAGCGGATAAAGAGATTCGGGTTCGATCGTTTTTCGTGTACACCTTGGTAAAGGGTAGACTATTTTGATTAAGTTTACTAACTTGTAGAAGGAAAGCCAGGTGTCATTCTCTCTGAAACAACAAAATGGATATAGCTGAATCCTTAATCCAGAATAACTGATCCATTGTTGTCGAATAAAGTGGATAAAGTACAGATAAACAAGAAGACAGCATCTAAGTGGTCCGAGAGACCAGAAGACTGCGTATGTTGTTGTGGTTGTTGGCACCAGCAGGCACTGCAGTCAAAGAAATAGGTAATCGAACCCACCACCTTATTTAAAACTTGTGCTGCTCACCCACCATTTGCTGCTGCTGCCAATGCATGAAAATGTTGTGCACAAGGGACAGTAGGGACATTGCCTTAACCACATGGAGGATTAGGATTGGACTAGAGAAGCTAATAATGAGAGGGACCTAAGGAAAATTATTGATCGAAGTAACTAGTCATTAGATCTCTTAAATAATAATTAAAAAATTAAAATTTTACATTATAAATATAATTATTTAATATTTAACGTGTGATTAAGTAAAAAAATAGATAGTAATATTTATTTTAAAAAATTTGATTATAAATAATTTTGTAAATAAAATATGATATTAAGTGACTATGAACATATATATTATTTTGTAATCACCTGAAAACTATTAAAATTTAATTTAAATTGTAATAATCAATTTTATAATAAATCTTTATAATATCGAATATAAATTAATTTATCATTGAATTAAATATTATAAATTATCGAAAAAAATAATGATGATGATGACCCTAAACCCAAACTTCTCCTATTTTGTATTATTTTATTTCTTGAAATAAAACATGATATATTTTAGTTTGCTTCTGAAGCAGGAACTTGTGGAAGTTGGGTTTTCTATGTTTTGTCGTGATATGTATTACAGTCTCGTGCAAGAATTTTATATACTAATCAGAAACCAACTTTTGCCCCACTTTTCTGAGAAAGAATGTTTTTTTTTCTTAAAAATGTGTTTAAAAAACTCTATTTATATGTTTAAATTAAATTTTAAAAAATTAATTTAAACTTTTTTAAAAATTTAATGCCTATTTATTTTTTGTATTTAATGAAAAATTTTAAATTTTTTAACCAGAACGCTTACTTAAAACTATTCAAAAATTTTAAAACATAATAAGATTATTTAAATTTTTTTAATGGGCCAAATTGTTTTTTCTATTATTTTAAAGGACTAAATATTTTTTTTAATGGGGAGGGGCTACCATCAGAAAATTATATTATGGGTAAGTCCAACACGTATTCATGGGATCAACCATTAAAAATCAACTATATCAACATTTTTTTATGTCATATATTTTTTAAAGTGAATCTTCACCTGAAAAAACTGTTTTTAAAATGAATTGACAGTAAATGAGTGAAGATTCACTTTGAAAAATATATAACATGAAAAAATGATGATATGGATGATTTTTAATGATTGGTCATGGATGACGTAGTGAGACTTACCCATGATATAATTTATCCTATCATTAACCTCTTATAAATCAATTTATTGAATATAATTATAAGATTAAGATTTAAGATAATATAAATAAACATTTAATTTTAAATTTTAATCTTGTATCCTAAATTTTAACAATATTTTAAATTTAATTTTTTATACTTAAACCTAAACTTTAAAATCGATAATTGTCTTTCCTCGTATATTTTCTTATTCACCCCGAAATGATTATATGACACTGTAATTTATTAAAATCCTAGTGTATGTGTAAATTAATTAGGCATGCCAATGGACTGGATGCACAGTGCCATGCGCATGACTTTAATATAACATTCGCCAAAGAATGGAGTTTGTGAAGTGGGTCCAAGTAGGAATGTAACTATTTTTTATGTTACATATTTATAACAATTTCTAATAATTAAATGTATATTTTTTAAAATATATATAGTATATATTTTTATTGTACTTAACACTTATCAGTTACCGTTCTATACAACTTTTCAAATATTTGATAGCTAGAATTCACTAAGAAAAGGAAAAGGCGAAAATGGGTTCGACTGGTAGCGTAGAAGTTCAATTTTTTATATGAATTTATTTAAGGACTTATTAGGCTTAAACTGTCAAGTCAGTGTTATTTTGCTGTGTTTAACAGATCAATGGTATAGCTGAAGCCCAATAAGACATTCAGCACATTCATGTCTTCAAGCTTGTTCATTCAGTACAAAACCAGTCCACAAAATCCTACACGACATTCAGAAGCACATTCATGTCTTCTATAGTATAGCCTGTTCATTTCATTACAAGCACTTGAGCAAGAAAGATCCATCACAGGAAAACAAATAAACAAACTAAATGAATAAGAAGGCTCGTTGCAGCAAAGTCCGTGTTCGGCGAGGCAAACGACATCCAGCTTCACAATGCAAGAAAAGGGAATCACATCGAACGTGCTTACCGGTTTTGAACCGAGAGTTCGACGTAATCGTGCAAGCAGTTTGTGCACAAGAACAAGCTGAATATCAGCAACAACAAGAAGACCAATCGTTGGTCTACCGGATATAGATGTGTTGAGACTCGAGAGTCGAGACCATTCTTTTGCATTTGAGAGATGAAAGTTCTACCGGATATAGATGAACATAAACGGATAAAACGTGTCTATAAAATCAACAACTATAACCAAGTTTAGTACATACATTATATCGAGATAATAACAGAGCGAAACATAAGCTTTGATACCACGTAAAACGTGATACCTACAGTCAATTAGTCCTAAGCAGAGAGGCCAATCAATCTAAAAACCAATTTCATATAAACAGGAATCATTCAAGCCACAGCAAAGTCACTACATTTGGCAAAAACAAAACTAAAACTTGATCAACATATGAACAAGAATCAAGCATGTAATTACGAATTTCTAAGTTAATTGTCTCTGCTGTTATTTACCTAAACATAACCAGAGGAAAGCAAAGCTTACGCAGCCCAGTATTCAACAATACTTCTTAATCGATATCGGAACAGCTGCACAAATCGCCGAGCGACAATTACAAGATTTCAACGACCCGATTCGCATAAACGACACCAGCGACACCACGACCGTCTTAACCTTAATCACCACCTTCTTCAGCTTCTTCGGCTTCGTCTTGGGTTTTCCCCAACCGTCCCCCACGGTGGATAACTTGTACGACTTCAAGAAAATCTGCCTCTTCTTAGCTCGATCTCGCCGGTAACTCAACGAAGTCAACACGCTCGGAGCTCTCCTCTTGGAAAACACCCTGTACTGACCCAAAGTTTCTTCCTTTGTTTCTTCTCTTTGGTCCAGCAGCTCGTAGCCGTCGACCCTGCGGCTGAAATTTGCGGTGGCGTTTCGAACAAGAGAGTTCATGGCTGCTACCAAAACACCAGCTCTGGAACTGCAGCTGGAGATGGAGTTGGTTAGTTAAGCTTGAAGATACTGTTATATATAGAAATGGGTCGTTTTTAATTCATAATTTATTACTCTTACAAGATCAAATCACCATTTTTTTTAATTCGATGAAGTTGTTGAAAATCAAAGCTTTTGACAATCGAGATGGGCGGCTGCCTACGCTATGAATCGACTGACAATCAAGAAATGTATGATCTGATGATGCTACACGTGGTAGTTTTCACGGAATAAACGGTTACGATTTGCCTAAATAGTGTTCCATTCAAAGATGCACAGTCGAAGTAAAAAAGTTTGCTGTTACTCTAAATGGCTATGAAAGCAACATTTAATGAGTTTTTAAATTTGATTTTCCTTTGCCTATTGGTTGTTGTTGACCTTTGACCAAATAGTGATGTACTCATCTACATGGTATTTACCTTAGGGTTAAATAATTTGATTTAAATTAAAAATTTTATTATAATCCTTAAATTTTTAATTCATTTTTTTTGTAATATTAACGTAACCCATTAAAAGTTTTTCTATTTTCAAATTATTATAGTCAAAATTCTAATAAGTTGAACCATTAATAGTCAAATTTAATAGCGAAAAAAGATTTGTACAATAAAGATAATATAGATTAGTTTGAAATTAATTTAACGATTATCAAATGACAGATAAAAAATTTTAAAATTTAATTTTGAGTAAAACTTTTAAAAATTACGATCAACTTAAAATTAATATATTTTAAATTTCTTAACAAAATTAACGCTTTACAATCCTTATAAACTTGCACAATGGTATTAGAGCTAGTTAATCTAGACAAGTATCAAAGTGAAACAATTAAACTTAAATATATGTTTATCCGAATTTAAAATATATACGATTTATATTTGATAATATAATTTATAAATTTATTTAAATATAAAATCAATTTAAGATAGTATAAGAATTTATTAATTGTGTCACTTTATTTCTGGAAAAGCTATAAATTAATTACAATAACATTTATAATGGTAGGCTGGTCCAAATATTTGACCAGGGAAAAATCAGTGTAATGAAACTTCAAATACAGGTTAGTTAACAATAAAATAAATTAAGGAAGTGTGTATTCATTTTCATAAAAACGATGGGATCAAGGAAGAAATAATTATTAATTAAACTAAGTGGTTAACGTTTCTTTAAAATTTAAAATATAACTACAACTTGTAATTAAGTAATTAGAATCATGATTTTCACATGTATTGTGTAGCTATTTTTTTAAAAATATATTGCATTTACCTAATATTTTAATATTTTTGTTTTATTAACTTTTTAATCTTGTTTACCAGTTCTTTCCATTCTTTTTTTTATCTTAATTATTTATTATTTTCTCTCTCTCTCTTTTAATTTCTCTCATCCCAATTTTTCATTTATCGAAAAATAAAAAATATCTTTATACATATCTCGTAATAGTGAGTGTTGATCTTTTATTTTACAATATATTATTTTTCATGTAATATTTAAAATAATTTTTTACAATATTTATAAGTAATCAAACCTGACCTAGTTTATAACGATTTTAAATTTTATTTATAATTTAAGATTTAAGTGTAATATTTTTGAAATTAAGGGTTACTGATAAAAATTTAATTTAAGGTTTATAAATTTAAATTCAAATTCTTGATTATATAACCCTAAATTTTTAAGCCTCACCACTAAATCTTAAGCTATAAACATAAACCTTAAGACTTAAAAATTAAGGTGACTATAAAAATAAAAATTACCAACGAATATAACACACATAAATACAATTGACTTACTAAATTTGAAAATAAAACAATAATTATATTTTTACCTGCATTGTTTTATAAGGAATTAAAGATGTTATATTTTGATATATAATATGTGTAAATGTATTCTTATAATATTTTTTATTTAACTTATATAATTTAATCTTTAAATCATTAACCCTAAAAGCTATATCTCAAAATCTAAACTAACTTTTAAATCTTAAAATTAATCAATTTATGTTTACATAAACCATGTACTAATTTTTTTTTTTGGAATCCAATACCAAGATTCATGCACCTAAACAAATAGGATTTGCGAATCCAACATTGGGCCAACCAAACTTCATTGTAAAGCCCTTCTATTAGTACTTATCGATGATTTAGGGTCTGTGGGTGTGATTTTAGTGCTACTTCAGCGTGGTTGGTAAGGCGAATATCGTGGTCTGTCGTCAACTTAACTCTGTGCTAAAATTCTAAGTTAAGGCAATACTATTTTAATATTAATGCACTTTTCTTTGCTCAAAGTTTAACTTCCCCTTGTCTTTGGTTGATTTTATAGTTCAAACCGAGTCTTGAAAACTTTTTGATCCATGTGCTTCAAGGGTCTTGTGGGTTGTAGTGTTTGAAGGTAGGAGTGGATATGGAATCAAGGAAAACTATAGGCACTTCATGGAAACAACTTACGACAAGGGTATGAAACCATGTGCTGGGCTTCGGTCATGGTTTTGACTTAGAGGAACTACAACTGGTTACTTTCACAGGAGGATAATGTCGAATATTTAAACTTATAAGACAGATTTGAATGGTTATTAGATAGAAAGATACGAGTCAAGTCTATTTTAGTTTTTATCCTTATTTTATCAATACTTAATAAGTTACAAATAACGGGTTGATTTAGCGAGATAAGACGCTAAGTCCCTTAAACAAAATCAGATATTGTGAATGAAAAAAAAGGCTATAAAGGTTTGTACCCATATTAGATATTAGGTCTATACCAAATTCAAATTCGACTCAAATTAATCCAACTATAAAACTCAATGTCTTATTTTTAATAAAGAAAAAGGCCTTTCGATAACGTATCTATAGACTAACTTTTGATTTTGGTATCAAAATAAATACATACAATCAACCTTCAATCATTCTCATAAGCTCAAGGTCCTATTTAACTCCAAATTAAAAAAAAAAAAATCTGAGAACTAGAAATGAGATTTTTTGTTGGTTTTCAATTAGTGACCAGTTAATTCCATGTGGACAATAACCAATAACAACATTAGCCGCGTCGAATCCCGGTGAAATAGTTGAAGTCATGGTGCTGAACACGAAGTTGCTTTAGCCAAGAATCCGCCACACTCGACAGCGACACCAACTTCTCCCAGTCACGTCCGAAATCCCCACACAACCACACGTCCCCTTGCATCTTGTAAGTAGCCAACCCGAACGACGGAACCGAGATGCCATCCCCTTCCTTTCGCTTCCCTCCGGCACCCTCGACGCCGTCAACAGGCTCCATATCTACACCAGGAACAAACATTCATCACCCGAATCAAACCAGACACATTATGATTACTACTTTCTTAACAAAAGCTTAAGAGAAATGGATAAAAACGACACCTTGGAAAGAAGATGAAAGAGTGTGGTAAGTAAGAAAACATGTGGACAAATCCTTTATCGTCTTCCCCATCGGAATGTGGTAAATTGGGTACCTGAACATAGCACCAAACATAAAATTTATGAAAGTTTTTTCCTTTTTTTCCTGGATATGAATTGCTTGTCGTGTCGTGTGTGTGTTCATTTGATGGTGAAAGAGATAGAGACAGACCAAGCAACTGCCATCCAACTGGCTGGAGAAAGATCAACGCTTCTCAACGACATCAAACCTGGGAATCTTCCACAAAATCCATTAATCTGTAAAAAAACAGAGCATTTTTATGTTTTGAAACACAATTTCAAAAAAAATCATGTTTTTTTTTTGTTATTACCTTGTCCATGAGAGGGACTCTTCCATACGGAGTTGATCTCTCGAAATACTGAAAGTAAAGGTACCCCAACCTGTTATTCACATGCCAAACGCTATCTTGCTCGGAACCGCCGTCCTCCGACGATCCTCCGTCCCACCGCCATAACTTGTCGCTCTCGCTGTCATCGCAACTCGAAATGCTCTCCCCGTCGCCTGATTCCGTCTCTTCCCTAATGCTGTTGGCCGGAGAATTGCCAGTGAAGATTTGAACGGCGGAGAGATACGGGACATAGTATTGTACCAAGGTTTCGTAGTTGTTCAACACGATGGGAACTCCAGCTCCATACGCACTCCATTCATCGTAACAATTCCAAAGATCCGACAATGTGAAATATTCGACGTTTTCTGTGTCCGAAGGGTGCCATAAACGGTTAAGACTCGTAATTTCACTCTGCAAAACAAAACATTAAAGTGATGAACACAAGAACAGAGCATGAACCCAGAATCAAAATAATGTTTCTTCTTCTTCTTCTTCATCTTGCTAACCTTGGGAAGGAACTGTGATCTGACAGTCGGTGTTGTGCAATGGAGAAAGCAATCAAGGTTTGACCGAGTTAAGCCAGTGTCCAACACCATGATTCTAACAAGAAACACAGAAAACAGAGGAGGCCGAAATGGGAGAAAGACAGATCGAGATTGTGTCTGAAGAGAAATCAAACTCTGACGTGTGGAGATTTTAAGGAAACAGAAATGGGAGAAAAGACAAATGGATAAATAAAATAAACAAACAGAAATCTCTGTATTCGACCAAGTCTTTGTTTGTACTTGACAATGTTGTCTGATTCAACTCTTCTTTTCCTTTGAACATAAAAGAAAACTCAACCAAACTCTGTTCTGATCAAAAATGAAGGAAAAAAATACAAACTTTCAGGTTAACTAAAAAACCCAGTACTAAAAATACCAGCCCAGTAATCTGAAAAACAAGGGGAGTCTGAGAAACCAAAGAAACCGATCATTGATGAAGAAAAGTTCGACTTTTCAAAGAAAAAGTATCTATTTTTTTCCGGGAAAAGCATGGCAGAAAGTCGTAAAGAAGAAATAAAGTCAGAGGAATATGGTTTTGGAAAAATAAAATCTTAATAAATAGGTAGAATTTTAATTAGTAGAATATATTTGTAAGTTTAGTCTAATAAAAGCATTAAATATAAATACTTTTTAAGGTGATAATTAATTAAATAATCTTTAATTAGTGTGGATCTGTATCAGTTGAGAGTGAATCCTAGTAAATATATTACAAAGGAAAAAAAGTAGAATTTTTTTTATTGGAGCAGGTTATTAATTAAAAATTAAATTAGTAGTAATTTACAAAATAATTTTATTTTGTTTTTTTAATAATGCATAAGGAAAATATTTTTATAAATAAATACTTAACTTTATAATGCCGTTTTTATGGAGTATTATTTATTGAGTTATTTTCAGTTAATTGTTACTACAAAATTACATTAAAACATTAATAATATTAAAAAATTATTTCAGTTTCGCTTCCTAAAGATATTTTATCTAAATATTTTTGAATTATTTATATTTTATTTATTAACATACTAATTTAAATTAGATATTATAAAAATTTATTATACGAAAGACCCTTAATCTAACTTATTATATATTATTAAATAAATGAGTCTCGTTAGATAAGATCATAAATAACGTAGTGAACTAATATCATCAGGGATAGATCTATCCTTTGTGTAGGTTATGTCTGTGTTGACACTAAATATTTTAAAATTCATATATTTACTCTTAATTTTTATATTTTTTATTAATTAATCTTTAAATTTTTATAATATTTAAGGTTTATGTTCACTCTGAATTTTTAAAATTTTATATGTATTTATCTTTAAATAAATTTTTAAATCCATCGATAAATATCATATAATATATTTTTTTGTTAATATCTTCAATTAATTAACCTAAACCATCCACAGTTAAAAATATAAATGCAGCCATTAATTTGGTGGGGGGGGGGGGGGGATGAAACTTTCCATATCTCATTAAAAAAATTGTATTCATAAATGATTTTGTTAACTTCTTTTAAATGTTCAGGCTTCCATTAAAATTTAAAAGCAGCATGTAATCATAACATTAAAAAAAATAACTTTCGTAATTTCATATTAAATGTGTGATCATTTAGAAAGTTACAATAAATATTTAAATGAAATAAAATTATAAAAAAATTAAAAATAAATTATTAAATTATATTAAACTTTAAAATTATCAAAAATACTTGATTACATATATCTTCTAAACACAAACCATAACTTTAACACAGATTTACAGTTTTTAATCTTATGGTCCCAAATGCTAAAATTTATTTTTTTTTAACCACGTATTTGGCTGAAACACCTTTAATAAAAATTAAATAATTAATATTTAATTTAATTTGATTTGATTCGATAAAATTAGTTAGGAAATGAAATGTATATAACTGGGGTAGGTCCAAAGAGTCCAAACTTAACATCATAAGGATAATAGAAGATCGCTGCCACAGTTTTCCATCTAAAAACTTAAATGGAATTAATATCGATGGCTCCTACTTTGGAAATTAAGACTTTGCTTTTGGTTTTATAACCGGATAAAATTATATATGTTTATAAATTACGTTATTCCAATATAAATTATTTCAAAAAATATCTTACTTTTTATTTATATTTTATCATTTTAATTTTTTATAGTATTTTTATGATATTTAAGTTAAATAAATTTATTCAAGTTAAATTAGAAACATATCAAATTAAAATTTTATTGAACAATTTAAATAATATAATTTAAAAATCGAATAGATTATAATTATTTTTTTTAATTTTGGTTTTACTTACCTTTTAAAAAAAACTACAATTAAGAAAGCAGACAAATTGACGAGTATGTCTTAGTTCAGTTAATCAGTTAACCTCATTAATATTGTACCTGCTTAAATATCAGAAGTTTGAACGTGTTTAAGTTTATTTTATATTAATTTTTATTTAATTATTAATATAAATTTATTATCAAAAAAAATCAAATTAAATATTATAAAATTTCGTTATAAAAATATTAAAAATATTTTATTTTTTTAATTTATAATATTAAAATTTTAATCTATCTTGCTTAAAAATTTATACTATTTTAAGTTTTAATTGACTGACAAATTGAGATTTTAATCTTCTTATCCCTCCGCAATCAAAGGGGTCCATCTTTTCTTACCGTCAACTAGAGGACTTGACCGACTGTTGGTGCAATACCAAACCGACTTGTTTTTTAAATAAATATATTATATATGTTGAAATTTTAAATTATATAAGAGAAAATAAAATAAATATTTTTAATTATTAAATTAATTAATGAATCTGCGAATTATTTTAATTTTATATAATATGATCATTATATAATATATTAAATTAAATTATTAAATATAAAATAAAGTTTTGTGTTATTTTTTATAAAATTTAATTTTAATTAAACTATTTAATACTTAGATAAATTTTTATTAATAATTTATCTAATTAATTTACGAGTTTAATTTTTTTTCTGTAATAACTTATAATCAGGAAAAATAAAACGTATCTTCTCATAATTCACACACTTAACCTCAAATTTACAATCTAAGCATGATAAATTACATAAGTACTACTATTTAAGCAATTAAATCCTGAAGTTTAATGGGAAAATCCGGCTTCCCTTGGTGAGCGGTGGCTGGCTACCGGTATTTGGCGTTTCTTTCATCTTCCTCGCGATAAGGCTTTCTCGGCGGTGTCCATTTCTTCAAGAATCCTAGCCTTTCTCTTCGCCGGGATCGGCGCTGTTGGCCCGAAGCTAATATAATGCCCGGAAATAGCATTCAATGCCGAGTACATGTCACGGAATGAAGCTCTACCCAACAAAGCCTTCTCTCTTCTGTACTTAGCCACCCACGAGTTGGATGTCTCTCGAAGTTCAGCCACGGCGGCCGCAATGTTGGGGTCGTTCTTGTCCATATTTATGGTGCTTCTTACTTTGTTGATCACTTCGGCAGTCTCCTTCACGTACTCTTCATCCGACGCAGCAAACGCTGGTGGCAGCCCTACAAGACAAAGAGTGGTGGTGGTGGTGGTGGCGGATACAGCCGCAAGGGACAAGAACTGGCGTCGTGCTAAGGGTTGTTTGTGTGGCGGAGGAGAGATGGGTGTTACTTTGGCTTTGATGGGTAGGAGGGTTTTGGGTTTGGATGTTGGGGTCAGCAGTGTTGGTGAGGCCATGTTTTTTGGTGCGGAAATGGGTAGCGATTCTTGTGTTGGTGCCTTGGTGGTTCGAGAAGTGAGAAGAAGAGAACCCTGGGGGCTTATCACCTTATCTGAGTTGTAGATTTATGGATGAGATATCATCCAATAGTATCTTAGATAATGATCTACTACTGTCCAACTGGCAAAACGATTATAATTTTGGTTTTGGAGAAATTATATTATAGATCATTTATTTTAAATTAATTTATTAAAAATATTTATTTAATTATTTTTTATTCTATCATTTTTTCAAATAATTTTTGCTCGTTAAAAGTTGTTTTTAACTTTATTTACAATAAATATTAGTGAAGATTTTCTCGGTAAAAATGATGAAGTGAAAAAATAATTAAATGAATATTTTTTATTGGTTGGTCCGGATGACATAGTAGGAATCGAATTGATTTACAATGTCTTAATAAATTGATTTCATTATTATAAGTAAGTCGATTTGATTAAAATAATTGATTGAATCTAAAATTCGAATACTTACCATTATTTTAGTGAGCTTAGAAAGATAGCTTCTTTCGGTAAATATGAGAAACAATTATAATATTTTAGAAAATAAAAAATATTAGATATATTTTAGAATTTACGATAAAAATTACAGTGTAAGAGAAAAGTACTGCATGTAGATGATACTTTGGGTGGAGACGTCATCTCCGTATGATGATTTTACCTTGATTTTGTCTTGAAACGATAAAAATATTAAAATGTTACAAATTAAGGAAAAATTGCTACCTACAAGTGACGTCTTCATCCATATCGCCACTTGCAGGTGACAACTTTCTCTATATATAACTTTTATCGTAGATCCTAAAATATACCTAAATTTCTCTATTTTTTTTAAAAAAAATTGGGATCGCATTATTAAAAAGGCTTGAAAATTGTTGCAAATTTATTGATAATCAATTCTACGTAAATTTTCTTAGACATATGAATTAGGTTTTAAAAATAAGTTGAAAAAAATCCCTACATCAAATGGAAAGAGCAGTGTCGACTGATCATGTTATTGTCATTTGCCATGCAACATTTGCTTTCTGTACCCAATAGGATTATCCCAAATGGAAAGAGCAGAGCTTTTTTCATATTCACTCAGCAGGGTCGTAAGGAAATAAACCAGGGGAACTCGAAGAGATCGATCCCAGGAGGATGACTCTGCCGAGGACGGATCGGATTCTTTTTGGAGGGAAGCATTCATCAAGTCATACAAGGCCATGGGTAAGGAGTTGAGAACACCGATTCTAATTTAGACTACTACTCTAGTGGTAGCCTGCTTGCTGCTTTTCATCTTCAATATATCTAGCTTATGTCTTCCTGAAACATGACCACAGCGTGCTCATTCCGGGTCTCAGATGAGTGTTGCACCATCAGTAGCGGTCACAGTGGCAGCACAACCGGTGGAAGTAGCCACATTCCAGGTGGCGATGACATGTTTACATACATACATGAAGCTCTCGAGACATCGGAGATTGGACACCAATCAAGTAAGTGTTTTACTAGAGAGCTGGCTTGCTCATATTAGATAAAGTGTAGTTATATACTGTGAGATATATTGATACAAACATTCTTAAGAATGGGCAATCGAGAAGTGAAAGGGGGAAGCAATGACTGATTTAGATTATTTTAAACTTTAAAGATCGATTTAAAATGAGGCTCATAGTTTGGAGACCTCTTTTGCAATTATCTCTTAAATTATTGACGATCTCTCCTCGCCATCGCCAAGAGCCGGTTGTTTGGTGATTAGGTCGAGAGTTGTTGTGAACTGCAATTCACACCACTTGACAAAGTTTATTGTTTTAATTAAGTATTTTCATATCCTTTTGTGGATAATTTTTGTTTCAAAGTAAGCTTTTCTCTGCCTTTGTTATCTTTTAACTCTCGTGTACTTCAAGTATCCAACTTTCTTACTAAAATACTATTATTTTCCTGCTTCTTCATTACCCATTTCTGGGTTTGATCAGTGACTAGATCTGGGGAAACTTTTAGTATAAAAAACCTTAGCTCTATTCACTGCTTGCTAAATTTAACTGCTGTATTGCTGTTGTGTCGGTTGCTGTTTCTAGCACCAAAATATCCATTGTTTTCTTCTCTCTTGGTTGAAGGGGTCAGTTCTATTGATGAAGTTCTCTACTTTTCTGTCCAAAGAGATGATCTTTTTGGTTGGAGCCGATGTTTCTTTTGAAGAAGATTTGGTCCAAGATTAAATTGCCTTTTTTTTTGTATTTTGGTTCATTTTTCCTAATAATATTGGTGGGGGTTTTGCCTTGATTTTTCATCTTCCTTTGGTTCTTCAGCTTAATTTAGATGCCGGGTGATTTTGGTTTTTTATTACCCAAAATGAGAAAGCTTTATAGGAAACTCTTGCTGATAAGAAACCCATTGACAAGTGTGAGAAAAAATGTTAATTCACATTCGGGAAGGGTGTTTAGTGATAGAAAATGGATTATTCCATTTCTTGCAAGCTTATTGGTGTCGATTACTTTGTTTTTCACTGCCATTTTTTGGTTGTACAATGCTCCTAACGGTGAAGATCAGTTGCCATTTGACATTCTCTCCTTTGCTAGAGCAGAGGACTCTAGTGGGTACTTTGTAGAATCGGATTTAAAGAAATCGTTCAACTCGAGTGGATATGCGAATATCGAACCACCTAGACTAGCATATCTTATTTCGGGGACAAAGGGAGATAGTCATAGGATGATGAGGACCTTGCAGGCAGTGTATCACCCCAGGAATCAGTATGTTCTGCATTTGGATCTCGAGGCTCCTCCGCGGGAGAGGCTCGAATTGAGTAACATGGTAAAGAATGATCCGACTTTTCGTGAAGTCGAGAATGTGCGTGTGATGGCACAATCGAACTTGGTCACATACAAAGGTCCTACTATGATTGCTTGTACCCTTCAAGCCATTGCAATTCTTTTGAAGGAGAGCTTGGAGTGGGATTGGTTTCTAAACCTGAGTGCCTCGGATTATCCCCTTGTGACTCAAGATGGTTAGTGCAAAGATTTCGAATCCCTTATCTTTCAGTTATCAAGGTTGTTCCTTGTTATTGTCTATCTGTATGTTAACTCTAGATTGACTGTGAACTTGGCTTGCTACTACCTAATCTTATCGGAATTACTCGAATTCTACCGAAAATTATGTTTATGAGAGGAACATAGAGGTTAGCTAAAATGTTTGTTCTGTTTCTAGTTGCGGAAGAATATCTGATGCTTGTTTTGATTGTGCAGATTTGTTGCATGTCTTCTCCAATTTGTCAAGAGATCTCAATTTCGTTGAACATACACAGATTGCTGGTTGGAAGCTGTAAGAACTAGTGTACATGCTACTCTTGAAATATTTGTTTCCTTATGCCTTAATGTCACCCACTTTCCATGTGTATTTACGAGCTTTTGCAGGAGCTCGAGAGCAAAACCGATCATTGTTGATCCAGGCCTTTACTTGTCTAAAAAGTCTGACATTGCTTGGACCACTCAACGCCGATCACTACCCACATCTTTCAAGTTGTATACAGGTTGGTTTTTATTCTTCTTTATGCCTTTTTGAGCAGACGATTGTCGTGATAATTTCTTGAAGCATTGGTAGATTGCTTGCTCATCACCACTTTGATTTATGTCAACTGTGTTATCTTGAAATCTCAAATGGTGTTGTATTAGTCATGAACCTGCTTATTTCTCTGCAGGTTCTGCGTGGGTAGCGCTTACTAGAACTTTTGTCGAGTATTGTATATGGGGGTGGGATAACCTTCCACGAACCATCCTCATGTATTATGCGAATTTTGTTTCCTCTCCGGAAGGCTATTTCCATACCGTTATTTGCAACAACAACGAGTTCCGTGGCACTGCAATAAGCCATGATCTTCACTACATTGCTTGGGACACTCCTCCAAAGCAACATCCAAGATCCTTGTCAATGAAAGACTTTGACAAAATGGTGAAAAGCAACGCTCCCTTTGCCCGGAAGTTCCATAAGAATGATTCAGTCTTGGATAAAATCGATAAAGAGCTATTGGGCCGTAGTGGTCGTTTTGCACTTGGAGCGTGGTGTATTGGGAGTTCAGAGGGTGGAGCTGACCCATGTTCCGTGCGTGGAAACGATTCTGTGTTTGCACCGGGCCCTGGTGCCGAGAGGCTGCAAGAACTGGTAAAAGGTCTGCTATCCGAAGATTTTCAGAAAAAGCAGTGTTCTTGATAGTTCTAAAGGGTGAGATAACTGTGAGTGTTTTTTGTGAAAACAACAAACTTAAAATCGAAATCGAAGTTAATGGATCAAAGGTAACAACCATGAGCATCGATTTTTGTGTTCCCGCTTATGTTTGATGATATAAAAACCGGTAACAAGATACTACGTCGAGAACGACAATGATGGCAATGCAACCCCATTTCCTCGAGCATTTCTGATATTCCTCAGCTACCTTCAGCTGCTCCGGCCCTGGCACAAGCAATGGGTTTCGATGTCATTCAGTGGTAGCCCTGTGCTGCTGCCGGTACTGCCATGCCTCGGAACAAACGTCCTGGTTTGATATGCTGATGAGTGCATCCTGGAAGTTTCTGAGGATCCGTATTTGATCTTTCAAGTGCTTCAAGTTTACCCTGTAAGAGTTTGACCCGTTTGAAGACCTGCCCGACATCCGGGTCCATTCGAGCTCAAAGATCCTTAATAGTTTTAGCACTGTGAGCAGTTTTGGTCTCTTGTTGCAACCTCTTTTAGATCATTCATTTCTTCCAAATTTCGTGGAACAAGTCACATATATATTCTAAAAATAGATTAAAAACAACAAAAAATAAAATTTAAAATAAAAATCCTTAAAACTAAAAATAGATGGATTAGTTCCTCTTCCCCAGAGAAGTCTATGAATGAAAAGTAAAGGAAATATTTCCTATTCTTCTTCTTGTATCTGCCTTTGCTGTGAATTGAGTTCAATCATATAGCACATTAAGCTCCTCTCCTGAATCTGCGATATTTAACATCAAATGATAATCATCTTATTCGGTTTCGAACAAAATATAGTCAACAAAAACAACACCAACATCGAAAGGTATTGCCTGTTTCGATTTATTGGGTCTTGTAGTTTTACCTCTAGGATAGATATCATCTGGAAAAGTTCAATGCACTCCTCTAGCAATAATCTTTCTTGTGCCACCACCTCTGCTAATTCCGAAACTAATGAGACAGTCTTCTCAATCTGAAACGCCATTTGCAGGGCAAGGTTCATTTAGAAGCTACATAATTTACAAGTTTAGCAAATATAAAAATGCGAAAATCTCCATACCCCCGGTGAGGAATCAGTTAGCATTGACTTGATGGAAGCAGTGAGATCGAATGCATGTCGAAGTGCCATTGAAGCTGATTGTGCATCAACCTGCAGATCCGAGTTCTGTCATGAACAGATTTGTATAGCTAATCTACAACTAAAACGAATTGCTGAAGATTATTTAGCGACCTTTGCTCCTTCTACTAGGGGTACTTTGCAAACAACAGCATGCAAACATTCTTTGGTCATGGAGATGGCTGATAAGTGTTGCTTTTCCATCTGTGCCCAAGATTCCAATGCCTTCATCTGCGGATAATATGATTACCAAATTCGATTCCGAGCATAATTACATAAACAGTCTATAGTAAGTATGATTAAATATGTTTTAGCAGGCACTAACTTGAGATTGAAGTATAAAGTCCAACTTGATCTCGAGCTTTTCCTTCTGAAGCTTTAATTTCTTTTGTACTACAGAATGTTGCAGTTTCATAAGACTATTCCACCCGGATAACAGATAGTTCTGCAAAAATCGTTGAAGGATTATGTTTCAGCTTGCAACCTTTGGGATATCAGACATCTAAATATACATACCTGAACTTGATTGTTTATGTTCATATTGGCGGCATCGGCTTTAGCATTTGCATACCGCCATTGAATCAAGCCGTTATGGATCAATCTTAGTTGATGGACACTTTCGAGATCACCCGAACCCGTTTGCAGAGCAGATGATTTCTTGCTCTTGAACAAATCCATTAAACCTAAATTCAAGAATTTCTCTACACCTCTGGTCCTAGAAAGACTAGTAGTTGGTTTCAAGCTCGAAAACGACATTGGCTTGGCCTTGTTTTCAACCGACAAGGTAGGTGACCCCGATCGCCCCGGTGACAATGCCCACTGCGACGTAGAAGCACCGTGTGAGTTAGTCCTTATGATGTTTTTAAAGGCGAACTTTTTATTCATCTTGGGAGAACTATCAGCCGACACCGGATGAAGATTACTTGAGTCCCAAGTAATCCCTCTTGATCTATTACTCCTCGATGTCACCTCTTTCAAATACTTTGAAGATACCTCTATCCCGGATTTTTTCGATGCCGGAGAAGAATTAGTTATAACCATAGCCGGAGAATCATTTTTCGAGGCTGAACATTGATCAGTAATCTCCGCTCCGGAATCAACAACACAATTATCTGTCAAAAAATCTGGTTTCATCCGAGAAGACGACGTAGACGATTTTTTATAAAGAGCGTTCTCATCAACAGAAAACCTTCCGGGTACAATATTCGGAGAAGAAGAAGATGTTGTCGATGATGACGAAGATGAGTTCGATTTTCTAGGAAAACCGGATTTAGTCGTGTACCTCATGGATCCTCCCATGGAAGGCCTATGATTTTCTTTGGTACTAATTTCCTTGTCATTCTCAATAAACCTACTGAATTCAGTACGACTAGTTTGCTTGGTGAGTGTATTATTTGTTCTTTTCTCGTAGCTTTTTCGCTCGATGAAATCTTTTAGCCTCTCGTTTCCAAGATAATCAGCCAGAGTATCGAGTTTTTTCGGGTTCGACGACGAGGAAGAGGTAGTCGTGGCGGTGGAAGAAGGCCAAAGGCCTCCGAGTAAACCAGTGGCAGGGTCATCAAGGTTACGTTGCTGCTTTCTGGTGTCGACGGAGGTGGATTTGCGGCGTAGAGGAGACAAAGCTTTGTTCGGAGAGTGGTGTCGGGAATCGTGTGTGGGTGTTGAAGAAGGCGAAGACAGGAACCGAGAGGCAACCTCACGGGACTTTGAACGTCGGGGCTTGACGAATTGCTCTGATATGGGTGGCTCATCGGCGCTGCTCATGGTTTTACCGGAATTACTGTGATTAATCACAGAGAAGGTAAAGAATCAATTTTTTTAGATGGAAAAAGCTGAGAAGAAAAACAAACATTTGCAACTGCAAGTGGCGGCAAAATACATAAACCAATTGCGATTATATTAAGATTATATTAAGAGTTTGGCCGGCGAGTGACAAGGGATTCAAACCCACAAAAAATCGAACTGTTGGATTCTTATATTATCTCCTGTAACGATGTTTGGTGCTTTTGAAAAAATCAACAGATTAAAACTGAAAGATTTGCCATTAACAGACAAGAGTGGATCTGTGTGCTGTTTCGTGTTGGTGCCGGCGATCTGGAAAGTTGTGCCATTTGGCTAAATAACTCATTGTTGTCAATTTATCATTTTGACGAGGATTCATTCTATCAAAGATTAATATCTTATTAATTAAATTATTTTATCAGTTTAATTATTAGTTTGAATATTAATTTTTTTTTCTTGTTTTCTCTTCTAAAAGGAAGGTTTCTTCTTCTTCGGTTTGCTCTTCACTTCCAAATTTCCCATACGATGCAGTCCTATATCTCTTGCAAAGGATCGAGTTTCCTGTTCTCGTTGTCCGGTAGATGTAAATCCAACAGTTTGCCGATGTATGAAGAGCTGAATTTATCATCTTGGGATTCCTTTAGCTTGATTCGTTGTTTTTATCAATGGTATGAACAATGTCTTTTGTTGTTGTCCCACTTGAAAGGTTTCGTCAACCTCGGCCAAATCGAAGTCATATAAACCATGCTAACTCTGCTTAACTTCGACAGCAATAGTTCCACAACATCCTGGGATTCCCTGATTTCTTTGTCGTTGAACTTGTCTCCGAAGTACATTTCGACTATCAAGCTAAACATAGAGAATTGGAAATGCTCGAACACCCAAATCGGTTCACTTCTGGATTGAGGCCTAAGGCAATGGAGGAGCCTTTCCATGGCCCAACATCGTGCTTGCAGGTGAGAAGATTGGAGTATTTCGGTGGCAAGTGAGGGGATGATTGGCGAAGCTAGCATCTTCTTTAACTAACACTTGGTGAGCAAGAAAGCAATTGGCAACGAAGATGTTCAGGCGGAAACCAAAGTAAAGGGTGATAACCGGAGTTTCTTAGGACAAATCCAAAGGGAGAAACAGTAAACTCTAGGAGGCGAGTAACAGTTATTTCCAGGCAAATATGGAGATCAAAGGAGAATGAAATTTTGTGTATTCATCATAATTAGTACATTATATTAGATGAGATGCAGATTTCTAGCTTAACAGAACTAACATATGCACATATATGCGTGTATATGTATATCTACGACGGATGCTATGAGGCTACGGCTACAGCCTGATGTAACAAATAATCGATCAAATACTTGATTGATATGAATGAATTAAATACTTTTGAATACTGGATTGATATGAATGAATTAAATACCATGTTACAACTACCAGCAATGCTTGACCTCTTTTAAAATAGTACAAGCATACTTCACCTTGAAATTAGTAGCTTCCATGGCAGTGAACTCTTGTCGTGGAATACTCCGGATTCCGATGGCAATTTATCAATGAAAATTGCACATCTGCAATAGAGGGTGAGTATAATCAACATACTTCTCCCAAAGGGGCTTGTATTTCTCTATCCCTATTTTCAACCATGGCTTTGAATTTCCATTGAAGTGTAGTACAGCCCCTTTCTCTATCAGCTTGGGATCAACATTTGTATAGCCGAACCCCAGAACATGCCACGACGGGTCCAATGCCTTTGTTCCATAGAATGTCAGCAATCCAGGTGGAAGTGTGCCAAGTTTCCATAACGTCCTGTCCACATTCCTTTCTTGCCAATAGTGGTAGATGCCAGTCACGTTCCTCTTCCTCCACTCAACCAAGTCAAAAACGTTCATCCCAAATGCCCAACCACATGCATCGGGATCAAAATGAGCTCTTATAAGAGGGTGAGAGTAATTTAGATACTTATGATATCTATGAAATGTCTCCATGCATGTCTCAACCGCTCCGTTAACATTGCCATTCAAATCAATAGAAAATAGGCCAGACAAATCCTTCTGAACAACAATGTCATCGTCGAGAAATACCACCTTCTTCAGAGCTGGAAAAACTTCAGGAATATAAAACCGCAAATGGTTAAGCATTGATAGGTACTTAGGATTTCGGAACTTGATTGGAATCCAGCCATTATCATTATGCCCGGAAAAATAGTAACTCTGAGTCTCAGCATCTTGGAGCTGCTTAAGAACCGGAACATAAGAAGCATTCAGCCACTTGAAGTCATCAAACTTCTGAACCTCAACTGTCGCTCCACAAAAACTGTTCATGGCAAACCAAGCCTTCATTGCAGCATAGTTTATTTCATCAGTTACAAGATGAAAGACAACCTTATTAGGATTTTTGGAATTTAAAGCTGTTGAGTTAACCACCACAGAACTGGCAAGGATGTTATCAGAGAAGACGCAGAAATGATACAGATTGTTATCTCCAAGTTTTTCATCCAGTTGCTTTCTTTCCTTCAGTTTCCTTTGTAAAATTGGGTTTCCAAAATATTCAGTAGTCAACCGAATGCCTAGACAGTATAGAGTTTTGGGGACTTCTTCAGCAGCTATTTGCCCATACTTTGAACTTTTCTCATTCACTGAACTCATCTGTTCTTCAAGAGCTTGGATTTTAGCTTTCAATCTCATGATCATTGTTGCACTGTCATAGTGGAGTTGCTGGGCCTGGTATATCAAAAGTGCCATATCACGAACTGCAGTCTCCGATTCTCCAACTGTCAAAGGAGTTCGCCTAGTCGCAGCATTTGCCATCAGGGTCTGTGAATTACGGATCTGGGCACTTAATTCCCAAGCAAATTGGAGGTTGTTGCTTTCTTTTGCTATCACAACAAGAGCCTTTGCAAGAAAAATTTGGTCGCTAAGTTGCCTCATGACAGACTTGGAGCTTAGCATTTCATCAGTGATGTTTAGGCCTTCCAAAATTCTGTCATAATGATAAGGTCTCTTCAAACAAGGAATACCAACACATTTTCCGTAAACATCGCAACAATAAAAGTTTATGGTTGAATTGTATAACAGAGGGAACAAAAGAGAAAAAGTATTCCTACTATTCCGGGGTTCAAAAGATACTGAAAGGTGCTTTACTTCTGTTCATTAGTTTCTTCCTGTAAGTTTATCAACACAGCATGTGCAGGAAAGAAAAGAACATATGACATAAAATAAGACGGAATTACCAAATGCAATGCGAAAATGTGCCCCTTGACACATGAAATTCAAAACAGAAGAACAGTGCAAGACCACCTCCGAAACCATGTTACTGCATTTAAATTAATAACTCATTAGATCTTACATTATCCCGACTATGGCACGTAGTACTTAAAGGCTTTTCTACATGCTGATATAACTCTTCCACCAGATTTCGTCCACGAAACAGTTATTTTATTGTTTACAGCAGGATGCATCATCAGCAAAACATTTTAAAAGCAAACAGATAAACTAAACACAGTCTATAAACAACAAACACTTAGAAAGATGCGGCAAACGTAAAACATAACAAATGGATATTTTAGTCTCAGTATGCAACTTGTTGTATACAACATTAAACTTTCTCATTTTGAATGGCCTGTCCCAATCCCATTAACTGTTAGCACTTAGCCACTGCATATTGAAAGAAACAATAAAAAACATTTTACAGGTTCAAATTTGCACAGCCACCAATGACCAAATTTGCATTCTATCAATTCAGCTCATTTTTTTAATCTCAAATACAGCTAGTATGTGGAAATTGAAATGATAGTGCCTAACTACAATTTCCAGCATGGAGAAGTGATTCAAATGAACTATAAGATCATAATTGACGTGAACAAAAGGTTGTTTCTCCTTCTGGTAAAAAATTAACACTCGCATGACTAAAACTTTTCCCCCCTAAATTCACCTTAAACAATTAATTTAAACGAAACCCAAAATAGAAATCTGTTCAAATAGGTCCATGAAATTACCCAAAAACAATCTGGGAAAAGGGATCAGATCTTTACCCTAGAAAGAGAGGGCCTTGAATCAATCTGAACCTCCTTGGTCAAAACCACAATGAAGACTAGCACCACAATCCCGCACATTATCCACCACACCACATTGGAAAGCCTCCTCCGCATCGTCCTCCTGAAATCTAATCCTCTCCGCCTCATCTTTCACCACTCTTACCGGTCCCGTCTGCTTCAATGACAACAGACAACAATCCCACCCCTAGAAAGCCATCGCTTTTCCCCCCCGGGAATTTTGATGATCTTTTCCTTGCTGAAGATGTTCGGTGATCTAATTCAGGAAATGAAATGAAAGAGTGGATTGTATTTGATTTTGGAAATCGGAATTGAGGGAAAGGCAAATTGTGGTGGGCAGTGAAGCAGGAAGTCTACTGTTTTTAACACTTGTTTGCTTAAGAATATGTGCTTGTGTTGTAATGAAGTGGACACTTAAGATTATCTACTATTGGTTAATTCCGTTAAACACCCCTAAACTATGGGTTAAAATTTTCAATTAGTCCTTAAACGTTAAAATGATAGGTAAACTACAAAAATGGCCACTTAATTATATGGAAGATTCTAATTTGACCACCTATCTTTTAAATTTAATAATTAGATCACTCAATTATTTAAATGGAATCAATTAAATTATACATCCTTAAACACAAATTATTTTTCAATCGAATCATAAATTTTATAGAGTATTGAATCGAGTTGAATTTTATCGACCTGATATAATGTTTAAATAGAATAGCTTTAGTTGGGCAGTAGGGCCCAAATATAGAAGTTGTAGGGTATAAAAGTTATAGGCCGTTAACCTACAAAACACATTAGACCCAGTGAGATCCGAGCCCAATCTAAGAATGGTTCTAACTTTAAATCTAGGGTTTCTAAAGAACAATTTCTCTATATAAATGATTCAAGCTCGCCTCTCCTCTTCACCCAATCAGTCCCCAGAGGTATGATATTTTCTTCTTCCTGCATGTTTTCATGCTATTGTTTCATATCTGTTACGGTAGATGGTTCAAGATTGTGTTATTGTACGTCTGCACGAACTCTCCCGGGCTTATCCGATTCTCTTCTTATGAAGATCAAAGCCCCAATGTTGGTGCTAGATCCATGCCGTTTCACGTGTTGCGCAATAGCCTTAGCTTATCAACTGGCTCTTCTGTGTCAAATCGGCGGCTATATCTCTCGTTTTTTTAGTTTTTGTTTGCCTCACTACACCTTTAGCTTGTTTTTGTCGAACTCACCGGAAACTAGGCTAGTCATCGAGGCGTATACTAGATCTGGCGGTGTTACACGTGGTGGCATATCCTTCCATGATTTTGCCTCTAAAAACATCCGCTACATTTTCTCTTGATTTAATTTGATTTTATTTTTTGATGATTGGCGATGATTAACCTTGTTTTATCCGCGCTTCTGAGAGTAATCAGTGAAGCATATTATCGGTAAATGGTTGAATTTCTTGATATGAGCCAAATCGTTAATAAGATTTTACTAAGAAAATGGCTATGATGATTTATAAAACAGCTTATTTGCCAGTTCTGCTTCAGAAAATTCTTGATTGAGAAGCTGATTTATTTTCCTGAGCCTCTGAAATTTACAACATAATCTTTTAGTTTCTTCAATTCTATGATTTTTATGTGCTTTTCCTCAAGCCCTGAGTTCCATTTGAACCTACATGTGGTGCTACATCATTTATGAATCTACTGGATTTTCCCGAGAAACTTCATTTACACTAAATTTTCTATCTCTTTTTTTTCTTTTATTGATCATTGTTGTATTAATATAATATGTTCATATTGAGCCCATGATGATATAATCCACATTCTTATGAGGTGCAGTGGAACCAAGAATGAACCTACTTGGTGTAAGCTGTAATTCTTTGATATTTACGGATTCTTCTGAGGCTTTGATTTGTTTATGTAATCTTAAATTTTAATGTGTTTTTATTGATTCGATTGAGTTTAACTATACTCTAAGCCTTTTACTATTTCCTGTTGGTTTAGAGTCTGAAAAACTCGTATAGTTATGTGTTGTCATCAGCTTCTTCTCTTTGTATCTCAGGAGATTGGAGTTAAATAACAGCACTAAATACATTGACTGTCTGGCAATTCATCAGATTTTATAGTTTTTCTTAAAAAATTTTTGGTTTCTCTTTCAATATAAAATTTTATGATCCATGTCCTAAATGAACCAAGCAAAGATTGAGCTCTTAAAGGACGACGCTTCAGAGTGGGTTCACTGGCAAGGTCGCAGAGGGAAGGAATTATCCCGCTGCAAAACGGAGAAATTATGGTCTTTGAAATGGTTATGATGCGATTGTTGTAATAGATGAACTACGAAGATTTTTGGGTTTTACTCATCTCCTCTACCCCATGATGCATACAATAAAAAATTAATTTTCCCATAATTTTTTGACTAAATTATATGGATAGTCATAATATTATAAGGTTAATATTGAGCTATCTACAATTCTTTAAAAAGTGTGTAAATTGTTGAATTATTAAAATGATATCGAAATAACCGTTGATAGTTAAAAACTAATAGATTTGAAATTGTATTTGATATTTCTTAAAGCAAATTGTTGAATTATTAATAGGTCCGTTAAAAAGTAATTTATTGATGTATTTGATACTTCTTAAAGCATTGTAAACAATTCGATATTAACTTTTCAAAGTATGTTTGGAAAATATGTATCAAAATTTCAAACACATTAAGGTTTGTACAATTTGGGTACCCAAGATGCCATTACATGGTTGCAATTGCTCTGGAATATGATTCATCTATGTGGGCAGATAATTTAGGGTAATAATTTCAGCCAGCAGATAAAAGTAAAATCTTAACCCATACCAAAGAGTTATATGGTTCACACTTCAAAAACCCAAACTCTATACTCAGAATTAAAACAAAAATTGAAAAAAAAAATGTAAATAAAAAACATAAGAAAATGAAACAATTCAATTCACTCTGCTTTTACTCTTCTGGTTTTTGCAGGAATCCGTGACTTGTACACGAGAAGCACGTCTCTTGCCATTCCTAGTAATATCCTCTCTATCGTTTTCCATAATAGACCGCTTTCGAGCGCTGTTCGTACCAGAATTACCATCACTTTGATTGGAAATCCGGTGGTACTGGCTTGCCACAACCCTTCCTGGTTTAGATGTTTTTTTTGCTGTTACCGATTTTTCACCGTCGTTGAAAAGATTTTTCGGCTGAATTGTAGCAAGAACACCACCTTCTTTCCTTACTGCTCTTTTAGACCCGACCGTGGTCGCTGCTGGCCTAGACGCTTGAACCTTGGAAACTGCTTTGCGTGATTTAGGACTGAGACTCAAGCTTAAGCTCTTGCCTCTCCTGCTTTTAACATTCTCTTCATCTACATCTCGCGGCTTATGGAAACATGATTTCCGGCGGGTAGGAATTGACAAAACAGGGGTGCCGACATCCTCACGGTTCAATTTTGTTTTAGCACTGGAAAACAGAGGATCTTCAATCTTCTTCGCCGTCTCAAAATTCTTGGTGCTCTGTTTTTGCACCATGAATTTAGAAGACACTGCTCTCCCTCTCATCGAAACCCTTCTCGCTTTAAACTCAGCCTTTTCATGTTGAAGCGATTCGAGCTTTAACGACAGACGACTAATCTCCTTCTCAGTCTCTTCGATCTCCAAATCAATCTTTTTCTCGTCACGCTTCCCCCCTTCTTTTCTTTTCAAAGAAACAGAGGATTTCAGCCATGGGGGACTCCGGTTTTCTTTACCACAATCAGATGCTAGTGACTGGTTCACCGACAAGGATTCAAGATTATCCCAAGAAACCTTGACGGCGGTTGTATCTTTAGATCTTCCATTGTCGAATGCCGCGTTGTTCCAAACATGAATCGCTGACGCATTAACAAAATCTGGGTATTGAAGAATACTCATCTTTCACGCTTCAAGTCAAGAACGGGTCCAAGAAAAACAAAAGATCAGCAACAAATTTGAGTGTACAAGAAAAATACGAAGAATTTAGGGTAACTGGGTAAGAGCAACAGAGAGATGGGTGAACTGAATTGCTTGGAGACATTTATATGACCGTTGGACAAAAACTAGTCGTTAGGACTTAGGCGGATGAGAATATAAGCCGTCCGATTTTGTGATAAAAAATTTAACCTATAAAGTAAGTGGGAATTAAATTTAAATAAAATATAATATCATTAATTCTCAAATTTTTAAATATTTTATTTTCTCAAATTATAATTACGTGTTAATCATATATTCTGGCAATTTCGTTATAAAAAATCTTTATTGTTGAAAAAAAATCTAAATTAAATAATTTAATTCTGTTATAAAGTAAATATTAAAATATTTAAAAATTACTATATTTTTTTCTACAATTTGCTTAATTTTCCATTTTATCCTACAGATCTAACTGATCTAATCAATAATTACTGATTTAATTGACTAAGTCTAATAGTCGATCGGATGCCAAAACTAAGTATTAAACTTGTATTTTAACCGAGTAAAAAATAATAAATTTTTACTTATAAATTAAGCTTCATTAAAAAACAAAAACAATCTACATTTGCGGGATATATTACTAATCTGAACTGTGTTATCTAAACAAAACTTCTGCATCTTATAATACATGGATCAAACAAGCTCAGTTAAGGTTCTCGATTCCCTTCACGTTTCGCCTCCACCGGGATCGGTTCCGACGATCTCTCTGCCCCTCACTCATTTCGACATCTTATGGTTATCTTGTGCCAAAGTGCAACGCCTCTTCTTCTACGAATTCATGCATCCTACTCTGTATTTCATGGAAACCACTCTCCCTATGCTGCTACGTTCTCTCTCCCTGACTCTACAACATTATTACCCCTTCGCCGCTAACATCGTGTGCCCTCGATCGCCCGGAAAGCCGTATATCTATTACACGGAAGGCGATTTTGTCACTCTCTCGGTCGCCGAATCCGCTGCGAATTTTAATCATGTCATAGCCGATTATCCGCGATCTGTTAAATTGTTACATCCTTTTGTTCCTCAACTACCGTCTGTGGCACGGGTGACTGAAGATGGAGTTCGCGTGATCCCCGTCATTGCCTTCCAAGTCACCGTATTTCCAAATTCGGGCATTTGTATCGGATCGACATATTGTCACGCCGTCGGTGACGGTAACTCGTTTATGCAGTTAATGAGGTGTTGGACATCAGTTTGTAAGTCGGGTGGTGACTTGACTTGTGTCAAGAATTCACTTCCTTTGATTAACAGGGATGTGATCAAGGATCCTAATGGCATGGAGTTGATTTCATTGAAGAATTATTGGCAATGGGTCTCATCCTGTGAGAATACAACACCGACCAAGGAAATCGGAATCGACAAGGTCCGTGCAACGTTCGTGTTGGGTCGAGCTCATGCCGAGACACTAAAGAATCTAGTCACGGCACAGTGCAAGAGTTGCGTCGATTCCGAAACATATCACGTCTCAACATTTGTGGTCACATGTGCCTTCATATGGGTTTGTCTGATTAAATCAAAAGAGAGAGTCTCATATGCCAATGTCGACGATGACGATGCATTTTATTACTTCCTTTTTCCGATTGATTGCCGGAATCGTTTAGAATTTCCGGTACCTACAAGATATCTAGGAAATTGTTTAAAACCGGGCATTGTAGATGTAAAGAAAAGTGATTTAATAGGAGAAAACGGTATTATCTCGGCCGCAAAAGCGATCGGAAAATGTATAAAACAAATAGAGAGAAGTGGATTGAGAGGGCAACAACATTGGCAATCGTCCATTGTGGAACGAATCAAAACCGGTCGTCTCATTGCGGCTGCCGGGTCGCCGAAGCTACATGTTTACGATACAGATTTCGGGTGGGGAAAGCCTTGTAAGGTTGAGCTGACACATATCGATCATGACGGAGCGATATCGTTGGCCGAGTTCCCCGGTGAGCAAGGTGGAATCGAGGTGGGGGTCGCTTTAGATTATAATCGAATGGATGAATTCGTTTCCATTTTTAAACAAAGCTTGAAGCTCCTTAATGTTTAGTCCTTGCAGTTAGGACGTGCATTTTGTTCATTTGTTAACCTAAGGATTAATAAAAAAATAATTGAAATTCAAATAAATTTAATACATTCATATTCATAATTTACTTATACTATTTTTATATATACTTTTCCCCTAGTTATGCATGGTCTTCCATCATTACCTATAATTTAAGGGTTGACCCAAAGCTTTACTTCAGTTGTAGTGTATTTTTATTTATATTTTATATTATTTTTTTTTCTGTTTTAGGACACCTACCTTCCTACAGGATCCATTCCACTTCTACCTACCGGTGGCATAGATCAATGGGCAATGATTGATAATGTGTGCAACACTAAGCTAACTTGGTTGCTTCGTAGGGTTCTCATTAAAATGACATCAACATTACATAATAATGTTGGTGATAAGAATCGAGCAAGTGATTCTAATAAAAAATAAATAATATTTATTTTAAAAAATTTAAATTTAATTATTTTATCTTTAAAATATATATATACATTAAACAAAAACTACCTTGTAATCTCCTTTACAATTTGGAGATAACATAAACAATTTTATTAATGGATCTTCGTATTAATTCCTATCATATCTTAATTAATATTTGAGATGTAACTAATTTTACGGTTGCAGAGCAACCAGAAAGACTGAACGTTGGTTTGTGGTATCATTCTGAACTGAAACTGAACAAGACACCACTAACTGACAATTCCTCAGACACGTACCCACACTTTCTTTCTTTTCAATCAAAGATTCTGGCTATGAACCTAGAACACTATAAAGGAACGAATCTTTTCCATTGATTCTGTGTTTGTATAAAATCTGTGCTTTGATCAGGTTTACGGGAGAGAAACCTCAGACACTCTGCTTTCTCACCGTCTTTTTATGTGATATAACAGGAAGAATGAATGATTAGTAGCAGATTCTAAGTGCAGATTTCCCAGCAAACTTTAGGAAGACGAGAAATCATGGTTTCTCTGTATAACCTTTCACGCTTTGTATTTCCTTTATTTTCTTTCACTTTAGTACATCTTTTTCTAGCTCAACTAGCTTCCGGCGAAGACCAGACTTTAAAACTCGGAGATTACGCATCCCCGAACACGGTCCCCGCACGTCCGGCTCAAAGCCAAGCTCAAGCTTGCCGGCTCGACCTGTCAGCCGAGCTATTCGGCGGTGTCAAAGACGCATGCGGTCATGATCTGGACAGAAGTCGATGCTGTCCTGTGTTAGCAGCTTGGCTCTATGCTGCTCACGCCAGATACGCTTTGGAAGTTTCGGTTGCTCCTGCTCCGGTGCAACCGGAGCAGCCCATGGTGCCGGATGATTCCCAAAAGTGTGTGAACTCGTTGCAGAAAGCATTGGTAAGCAAGGGAATCAAGATTCCTCAGCCAAACGCGAGTTGCGACGCGATTATATGTTTCTGCGGGATAAGACTCCATCAGATTAGTTCATTGAGTTGTCCGGCAGCGTTTAATGTCTCCGGGCTCCGAAACGCGAAGCCGACAGCTGCGGTGAAGAATTTGGAGAGGGATTGCCGGAACTCTTCTTATGCTGGGTGTACGAAATGCCTTGTTGCTATGCAAAAGGTAAAGTGACACTAATTTGCATTTATCTGCAGTGTTAAATGAATGAACCAAAACCATGAAAGTGACATTGTGATTCTGTAATTTTACAGCTCAAAGTCGGAAACAGCAAGAACGGGAGCACGACGAGCGACAACAGAGCCAGCAAGATGTTCAACCGAGACTGCCAGCTGATGGGGCTGACCTGGCTCCTCGCACGCAACAAAACGGCGTACATACCCAGCGTTTCAGCCGTGCTCCGGGCAATAATGTACAGCGCGCACCCTCGCGAGTCAAGTTGCAGCCCGGACCAAGAGAACATGCCGTTAGCCATCGATTCTCTCCAGTTTGAAAATGCCCAATCATCTGCTCCGCCACGGGGATCTTTCAAGTTCCCGGTTTTGCCACTCCTCATCTTTATCTTACTGATGGGCAGCGTCGGTGAGTGGTGAACCGGTGATCGAGTGGCACTTCATCGTCGTGTCATTCGGTGATGAAAAAGTAATCATTTTAATCGTAAAATAGATATTAAAATATGAACTCATGAGCCCAAATTACATGAGAAACCATCACTGTTGTGACTTATGGTTGGCACATGGAAAATTTCCATGGACAAGATTGGACCTAATTGTAACTTCAAACACTGGGCAGCCATTGTAAATGGGCTTATTTTATACCACATATGGACCAAACTTAAGATTTATATTGAAATTGTGGCACTATTGGGCTCGATCTTAAGGTCTATCCGCCGGCCTACGTGTTTCCTTCATACTTTTTACGGTCAAATAATATTTTTTTAATTTTAAAGTTTAGGGTTTTAGATTAAGGTTTAGATATAAATTTTAAGTATTAAAATATTATTTAATTTTATTTTTTATATTAAAATTTTATCTTAAAAATTCGAATTTAATTCGACGCATGTACCTTGTGACCACACATCCAATGCACATTAAAAATATATATACAAAGTTTGTGTAAGCTTGAACACCTAGTAATAATCAGCTCCATTACAACCAAGTCATAGGATTCCTTGATTTATTATTAACAATAAAGTTGCTTGGAACTAAACCCCAACGGTCCATGCTTAAACAACAAGCCATATGCATTCAACATCTAATTCTAAACTCAATTAAACAAGTATTAACTACTAAATTTCACTTAATCTTAAATTTGGCAGAGATTAGGGGGTGGCACCGGCAACCTTACGAAAAAAAACATAAAAAATTAATGGATAAAGTACACAATTAGACACTAAATTATAAAAAACGATCATTTTAGTCATGAGTTTTTCGATAGTTATATAAAATAATCTTTAAATTTTATTAAACTACTACAAATAGTCATTAAATTAATTGAATTGTTACACTACCATAAAACGTCTAATAACCGTATTGCAATGATTTGATAATTTCATTGATCATTTTGTAACTTTTAAAAATTCAGTGACTAAACAAATATTTTTTTCATAGTTTAATGACTAATTGTATACTTTCCCCTAATTAATTTGTGTAATCTATCGATTTTGTCACGATGTTAATTTTTTTCTTTAAAAAAGAATGCTTGCTTTGGTCTTGTGGTCATTGTCTATATTTGAGTGTTGTAAAGCCAGGGAATACAATGATGGTGTTATCTGCATGGTCGTATGGCGTGAAACATGCACTCATCATGTGACTGCATGTGTGTCTCTATATTGTCTATGAGCTATACTAAATTCGATATTTTTTTAAATAAATTCAAGTATATATATCATATATAAAAGTAGTATTAAAAAAATCTTATCTCTTATTAAAAGATCGTATTTGATTTGATTCAATTTATGATTAACACTTATGTAATCCATAAATAATGAAAATTTTATTTTTACTATGTCTAAAACTCGTCATCTAGAGAGAAAAATATTAACTGAGAGTTTTTAACCACTTATTCTAAAGATTATCAATATAAACGCAGGGACAGTTCAAAGATTTTGGAGGTCCTGTGTAATTTATTAGAATGTGGCCCTTAAAAGCAATTGTTCGTAACTCTCACTAATTCTACAAAGCAATTATCTTTTTTAGGGCCTCTATACGGTTATTTCTATTGCGATTATTCAAAACCTCACTGATTGTACAAAGCAATGATAATAATAATAATCAATAAGATTCTATAATCAATTGTCACATCTAGAAAACAATTATAACTCATATTTTTTAAAAATATTTTCAAAACTTTTATAATGAATTTCGAGATTAATATCATCTAATGAATGTAGTTTATCAAAATATTAAACCCTATTTTTTAGGGAGTCCTATACAGTCATTCTTATTGCGCCTGTCGAGAATCCCACTACGTAAACGTTTGATGTTTGTACATTAAACAAGCATATAGTAGGAAAAAAAAAGGAGAGAGTAGAGAAAAGTAAAAGGGGCTTGGTCTTCCAATGTGTGAAAATAGGATACTTTGGTATTTCTTTAAGCTTTCTCTTGCACCAATGTAGAGGGGGAAAAAAAGGATAATCCATTGCCATAAATACTCAAGGAAGAAGACACCCAACAGAAAGTAAAAAAGAATTCAAACAATATATTATATCACTTCCTTTTTAAACTATATAATCAATATATATGACCGAACTCGAACAAAAAATTTTAAAGTTAACAATTGCCACTTAATAAAGTTGATGGGGCAACCTTGAAGCAATGCCCAAGAAAATGGAACGTTCTTCGAAGGCATATTAAAAGGAAGTTGTTTGGGTTCTTCCTATAAGGCAGAACCTGCATTTGCACACTCAGATTGTATTATTTTAACATCTAGGATTAAGAGAGTAACCCCTTTAATTAGAAAAAGAAATACTCATTTCTTAAGAAGAATCCTATGTGGTGTAGATATTAATTACAACAAGGATATATAAGAAGGCAAGGGAATGTTAGATACTTTTTGAATTTTAATTAAAATATTTATTAAACTAGGTAAATATAATTTTTTAAACAATTAGAGTTTTAAATTTTATAAAATAATTATTGGACTTATCAAATTCTTGCAAAGTAATAATTATAGCTTATTGAATTGTTATCGGGTGATCTTTAAGTTTATTGAAATTCATCACTATTTTATGACGTGTAGTGATCGTTTTATAATTGTTTAATAAGTTTAATGATTGTTTTATAATTTTTAAAACTTTAATGATTATAAAATTATTTTTATTTAATTTAGTGATAATTTAGATACTTTACCCTTAATATTGGCATACAAGATAGTGTTGCTCATATTCCTTCTTTGGATTCCTTTTAGGAGTTGGAAATAAATTGTTGAGTTTCTTTGAAGTTATTACTAAATTTTTAGTTGCTTCAACCATTTCCCTCTTATATTTTATGAACACTATTATCAATAATAACACATAAAAAAATGTGAAATACATAAAACTAAATTAATTTTACATTAAAGTAGTAGTTTTATCATTTTAATTTATTTTTTATTGATATAATCACAGTTAAAATGATAAAAATCGTATAAATTAACGTAAATAATATAATCGATATCAATATATACGGATAAGCAAAATGCATGCTTATAAGATATAATAATTAAGGCATTCTAAAAGTCTTAATAATTGAATTAGTCATTCCAATCATTAAGATTTATAGCTTAATTATCAACATAATTGGACCGTCATCCAATCATCAAGTAGTAGCCGTGACAATTTTTCAGGCAACATCAATTTATTACATCTGTTCTAACACTATCTGATTAATAAATAAACAAATACAGCAGAAACAAGGAAATTTCATGCACCAAAACCTCTGTTATAACAATGTACATATACACAGTTGCAGTGCTGCTCTCTGTAATCGTCAGTTAATCCATATATGGAGTTCGATCTCGAAAATCCATTAGCCGATTCCGATCATTTCTGCCCTTCACTCTTCCGGCTCGAATCCGACCATATGCCCTCTCACAACTACACACAGTCTCTCGAAACCGGAGATCTTCACATTGTTTCTGTCAGAAAAGAAGCCATTGTTTCAATCTCAGAGGTAAGTAAACTTACCTGGTTGCATACTTGCATTGTCTCAACGTGTTGTGATTCTGCGTATATCACTGATTTTGCCTTTTGTTGTTTCAGTTTTCGGGCAAATTCGGGCCATTCTTGTTGTACCTTGCTGTGAATTATCTGGACCGGTTCTTGTCCTGCCAACAGATATTGATGTTGTTGCAGCAACATAAAACATGTGTTGTGAGACTTGTTGCATGTTCCTGTGTCTCCTTGGCTGCCAAGATGATGAAAACAGAGTTTTCTCTCACACATTTACAGGTGAAAGTTTTAGTACTATAAACTTTTATAATTTATTCGGGTTCGAACTCGAAACCTGATGTCCAAATTTATCATTATAGAGCAATGGAGGTTTCGTATTTGATACACAGACGATAGAACGAATGGAGTACTTAATCTTGGGTGCACTAAAATGGCGAATGCGTTCGATTACTCCATTCTCTTTCGTATCGTTTTTCATTCCGATGTTCGAACTCAAAGACCCTCCGTTAACGCAAGCACTCGAAGCTCGAGCTATCGAAATCATGTTGAAAGCTCAGATTGGTAAGGTTTACAGTCTACTCCATTAAAATGCCACACCCGAACTCCAAATGAACACTTTGAAACTGTTGGGGTGTTGGTGTAATGAACAGATACAAAGCTTTTCGAGTTCAAACCATCGATAATCGCAGCATCGGCACTTCTCTTTTCTTCCCATGAACTTTTCCCTTTGCAATTCCCCTGCTTTAGACAAGCAATTTTCGAGTGTTCATATGTGAATAAGGTAATCTGATGTTGTTGATCTTTCCGTTGAGAAAAAAATTGTGTCTGAACTCTGAAGTTATCAATGTGGTTGTGATTTGTGTAGGAAAACTTGTTAAAGTGCTACAATTCAGTGCAAGAGATGGAGGAAGAAGATGACCGGTCGATGTTCGATGTAGTTCCGAGCTCGAGCTCGCTTGTCGATGTGCTTGAGCAGAAGTTTTCATGCTCGGAAAGTGAAATTACAACGGCCAATGGCATTGGTATAACCGGGAAAACCGAGAGACACATCAAGAGGAGAAGGAATTAACGATCGCAACAGTATTATCTATTATTTTTTTTCTTGGTAAGTGATTTTTTTATTCGACTTATCATTATTTTGTTAGAGAACTATTGGTTTTCGATAGTATTAAATTTATATTCAAAAAAAAATATTTGATTTAATTTAATGTTATTAAGTTATGAAAGACCAGAACCCGAAATATAAAATAGAAAAGAAATAAATTATCGATTCTAAACCCAAGAGAGTTCACCTTCACCCACGTTGTGTGATCCGCATGTCCCTCTCATGGTCTTTAGGACCCTGCTGAACTCTCGCTCGACAAGTTTTTCCAGGCCGAAATCGACAACTTTCGGGCCGAGTTCAGCAACTAGGAGAATGTTGTCTAGACTTCTTCAGATTTCATGTATATAAGCCAAGCCTCTAGTTGTACGAAGTGCAACCCAAACTGAAGTCGTAGTAGATTTACTGTGTCTGAATCAAAATCAAAGCTTGTGAAGAGGAGAATTCAAGCTTTGGGTTCTGATGTTGGACATTTCTATTACAGAACCAGCAGTCCACAACTTGGGTTTCGGCCTAATACTCAACTATAGATATTAGCCCACTGATCTTGCAGGCTGAGATCTAACTCACAATTGCCATTGTATTACAGTTAACTTCACAAACTGTTGTGAACCAGGGTAAAAAAATGGGTAGTTCAACCGGTTAACCAATTATTGAACTTTCAAAATTATTTTTAATTAAAAAAACATTTTTTAACTATTTATTCAACCGTTTAATTCAAAAATAAAAAATCTAGAGTAGTTAATTTGACCATTGAACCAATCCTTACTCAAATGTTGAGGTTCCCTATTGATCAGCTCATAGTTTTATATTTTGGTTTTATTATCGATATGTCTCATTAATTAATTAATTAATTTAAATTTTATAAAAATATAATAAAAATAAATTTTTAATTTAATTTTTTAATTTACGATATCAAAATTTAAATAATTAATTTTATTTTAAAAAAATAATATTTTATCTCGTTAGAGCAATCGATTTTCGGTAGCTTATAGATTTATATTAATTTGTGAAACTGCTGACTAAGTAGAGCTGGCACGTGCGTTGCCCCATTCATGCACTTTGTTTATTACAGAACCAAAGTGTTGAAAATTGACAGTGTCTTGATGCGCTGCCGTTTTAGCTTTAAATATTTAATCTATAAGCGTAGAATCAGTTCCATGAGGGTATTTCCATGCAACTTTCCTAGTTTTTCAAGTCACTTTGTCCTTCCTTTGCCTGCCCTCGAACCTACCATTTTTCTTCCACGTTGCTGACATAATTTGAATGTCTAAGCATTCGCACATCACGACATTAATTAGAATTATATACTAAAACAAAATAATCATATATTAAAAATTTTAAATAAAATTTAAAACATAAAGTATATTCATTAGCTCAATTTTTATTTTATACGATTCGATCTAATCGAATATTCATCTATATAAAGTGGATTTCGAACCTTAAATCTCAATTTTTTTCCATTAAAAATTGTATGTAACGAGGCAAGTTCACATCTCCCACGTACCTTCACACACTTTACGTGATTGTATTTTTCTACCAAATTGATTCTTCCTTGCAATTTGGTCTGAGAAATCCGTAACACGAAATGATACTGTTTTCTTGTAAGAGAAAAAATGAAGAGTCGACACGATGTAAGAAAATTGTGGATAGGGAAATGGAAATGAAACTTCCTGAAACAAAAGGTACGGTATCAGTATAATTAAGACAGTGCACAGCCACGAGGCCACAAGATCACAATTTTCAAGTCATATTATAATAATCTCATCCCATTTTCAATTACGGGGCGAATCGAGATAAGATTTCAAGTTAAATGAATAAAATATAATTATTTGAAAATTAATTATAAATTAATAAATAAATTAATTTTAAAAAATAAACAAAAAGAAATAAGGTCGAAAATATGTTTTTCTAAAAAAATATATGGATTCATGTTTTTTCCTCTACCCACTAAAATATTTTAAAATAAATTAATACTATTTTTTTTCTTCAAAAAATAGGTATACAATTGCTGTGCAGTGTGCTCCATGTGATAAGGAAATTGTTGATTTTCTTACTTGCAATTTGCAGTCCATTTCATTTCCCAAATAGAAAAACAAAACCCAACTCTCTATGAAATTTCATAAGAATTTCCATAAAGAAGTTTGCAGAATACTAAAGTAAAAAGTTAGACAGGTAACGTGGCCACTAAGTTCTTGTCCTAGAAGAAGTTTGTAAAATATTTCTATTGAGACGACGATAGATTATATACTTGTACTTTTAAATTTTAATATTTTTATTTTTAAAATTATTTAATTATTAGCATTTGAATCAAAATTTAAATTAAATATTACATCGGATATCTAAATTTAAAAAATTAAATTTTAAATTTTAAATGATATGTTAATATTCAAATAAGTTAAAATTTTGAATGACCAAAATTAAAATCCCCTTAAAAGCAAAAAATTATATTATAGACGCATTTTGTCAGGTTTTCTATTGTCTCAGTCAGTAAAAAATATTTATTTTAATAATTTTTATATATTATCATTACATCAGATAAAGATTTATACGATAAAAAAATTAAAATTTAATTTATAATAAATACACATAAAAATCCATTAAATAAATCCAAAGGATGGAAACGAAACTATTATAATTTATTAATATCATAAATAACCTCACAAAACGAAACTATTATAATTTATTCTTTTAAACATTTTGTCCAAAGGATGGAAACGTAGATTTCGAAATTACAGAACTGCCCCGTTGGAATCTTTCCCAACTCTGAGGTCAATAGCCGACACAGCTACCATTAGAAAGAAAAAATAAATCCAAACAGCTTCTCCGAAACAGAGTCTGTCTCAGCTCTGCTTCTGCAAGAATCAAAAGCCGACCGCGCCATAAAAGTCGTGTTCATTTGCTGTCATAAAATGGTAAACATAACTTAATCCTAATCCACTTTCCAAGAAAACCCATCTCCTTTTCTTTTTTCTTTAATCTCCTAATCTCTGTATAAATAACAGAGACCTGTTTTCTTCAAACAACCCAACAACACAGACAAAAGTGAGAAGTGTTATCTTTGACGGAATCACAAGGCGTTTTCAATGGCGGGTATTGGTAAAGTGGTTGCTGAGTTCGAGGACTTGTTGCCGGTGATGGCGGAGAAGCTGGGAGGGGAAGGGTTGATGAGGGAACTGAGCAATGGGTTCGAGTTGTTGATGGACAAAGAGAGAGGGGTGATCACGGTGGAGAGCTTGAAGAGGAACGCGGCGGTGCTGGGATTGCAGGATTTGGGACACGACAAGCTGGTGAGCATGGTGGAAGAAGGCGACACCGACGGGGACGGTGCTCTGAGTGAGATGGAATTTTGCGTGCTGATGTTCAGATTAAGCCCTGGATTGATGGAAGAATCACGGTTGTTGATGGAGGAGATTCTTCAACAAGAGTTTAAATCGGATGCATTTTGTTAGGATTTTTTTCATTCTAATATTGTTGTTAATTTTTTCTTTTAAATATGGATAAATCATTTCAACTTTAAAAATATTATATTTAAGACGGCAATATTAAAATTGAAATTATTAAAATTTAATTTTAAATAATAAATTTTTACAAAAATAAAAAATCAAAAGTAGAAGGTTTCGATTTTAAGTAATAAGAAAAAAAAAATATTAAAATTAATGACAAAAGGTTTCACCTTTAAATAATCTGTTTATTTTTAATTTAATCACCGTTAATAATCGAATTCTAATAAATTTTAATATTATTACTTAAAGTATAATATTTTAAAATTTAAAATAATTTAGGCCAATTTAAAAGATAAATATCATATTTAAATAATCCGGCGATAATAATTTATTACGATAGTATAATATATTTATTTTTGATTTTCACCAGATCACTGTTTGTTTTTTCTTTTTAATTTAAAATTTAAAATTATTAAGAATGTTCATTTTAATTGATTAACTCCCCCCACCCCCTGTATTTATGGAACAAGGCCTAAATAAAAATTTGGATTTATAAGAAATAGTTTCACGTCTCTTGGGATGGCTCGAATTTCATTCATGGATAAAAGCATAAGGCCAAATATTTAGGTTTCAGAAGCTTGGCCTGAGGGTAATTTTGGACGAAATAGCCCAATCATTTCATATAAACTTTTATCATCCTTTTTAATACTAAAAATAAATTCTTTAAATTAATTTATTTATCGATTATTATTTTATACATTGATTAAAAATTAAAAGTTTTTATAAATATTTTAGTTTTAGGATATAAGATTTTAATTTAGGGTATAGTGTTTACGAGTTTATATATAGGGTTTACAATTTAGAGATAATAATAATAATAATAATAAAATTTTAGAGTTTATGATTATAGTTCAAAAATTAAGCCTTAACCATATTACCCTAAAAACTAAACCCTAACCCTCTAATCCTAAATCTTAAAATCTAACCAACCCTAAATTATAAACCCTATACTTAAACCCTAAATCCTGCCCTTAAACTAAAAGATTTATGAAACTTTTAATTTTTATTATTAGTGTATTAGATATAAATCCTTATTACATAAAATAGTATCATACACCACTATTAAATAAACCTAAAACAAGTACAATTCCTTGATAAATGCTTTATATATGGGAGTTCACTTCTATATCTATAGAATTATGAAGAAAAAAAGAGAGAGAAAACTCAACGTTTAACGTCATCCCTTCTTGTAACCCGAATGTAGGCAAAAATAGTTATGGAAGTAGAAGTGACAAGTCCACCGATGATGACACCGACAACAGCCACCGACTTATCCGATAAATGGTGTTTCCCGAGCCGTATAATCTCCGGTGTTTCAGCCTCTGCGGTCTCCCGAGATGACTCGGCAGGCCCATTTATTCTGCCGGTCCTTGCATGGACCAGCAATGCCTCGACCAAAACCAATGAAACCAGAACAAGCTTACCAAGACACATATTTTGGGCAACACAAGTTGGGATTTTGCTATGTTATGTTATGTACTTATGTTTGGCGCCGAATCTTAATATATACAGAGAATGGAGCTTGATGATTGGATTTAGACAGAATAAACAAAGAAAAGTATCATTTTCGGACATTGGTTTTCCGAGAATAGAAAAATATAATGTTTGGGTTGGCTGTTGGGTTACTACATTTCACTTAAACCTAGGCAAGTGAGCGTGATTAAAAGACCCTTTGTTAGGTTAAGTGTGTGATATTTTATATTTAATGAAGTTATATTAAGATTTAAAAATTTTATTAATATAAAATTAAATAAAAAAATTTAAAGACCATGGAATAGAATGAAAACTAATTATTTATCTAAAAAAATAAAAAAAAATTAAGGACCATGTGGATCTAAAACACCCCATTAGTTCATCCCTAATTACACCAACCAAACCCTTCATAAAAGTATTACGATTAATAAGGATGTTTTAGTAATTAGAGATAAAACGAAGGACGTTTCTAGTAAATATTCCAATAAGTAACTTGGGGAGAAAGGTTCTGGAATTCTCGGTTGAAGTCGGTTCTGGAACTTCTGCCTCTCCCTTTTTCCTTATTATATATATTATAAACCCTGATCGAAACTTCAAGAGCCCAACAACTCAGAAACTACGCCGCCCTTCGCCTGAGTCACACTAAGGATTTCTGCTGTAGCGATGGCAATAATCTCCCAGTACCAAGAAGAGGAGCCGAAAAAGCCCTCCGCATCTTCTTCGCCGACGGCTAAACCTGTGTCGTTTACCGCCAGCTTAGATCCGGCGAAACCTGCTGGGTTTCTGGAGAAAGTTTTCGATTTTATTGCGAAAGAGAGTGATTTTCTCTTGAAAGAGAACGCCGAAAAGGAGGTGGCGGCGATCGTGAGAGCTACCAAGGAGAAGAGCAAGAAGAAGGCTGAAGAGGAGGCACGGAAAGTGGAGAATAAGAAGGAAGAGAAGGAGACGAAGAAAGAAGTGAAGAAGGAAGCAATGGAAGTCGATAAAAAGGAGGCTGTAAAGGATGACGAGACCAGTTCTGGTCTGAAAGGTACATATATGATAATTGATACACTCCAATGTTCCATTTTGTTGTCATTATTGCAATTTTTTGCGCGCAAACCTAACTTGATGAAAAGATTGGGGGAAATCAAAATTGAGTTGAAATTAAAATAATCTGAGGTCCGCACTCCGCATTGGTAGATGTCTGCTTCATTGTCGTTTAAAATGTTGAAAAATAAAGATTGTTTATTTTTAATTTAGGGATTTGAATTGTGTTTGTAGCATAGGTTGCTTGTGAATCTGAAGAAAGACTGTTAGAATACTAACATATATTTATTTTCATTTTTCTAAATGTACGAACAGTTCCAAACAAGGGCAATGGTCTTGATCTGGAGAATTACTCTTGGACGCAGACCCTGCAGGAGGTCACTGTTAATGTTCCGGTTCCAAACGGAACAAGATCGAAGTTCGTGGTGTGTGAGATCAAGAAGAATCATCTAAAAGTCGGACTCAAGGGGCAGCCTCCTGTTATTGATGTAAGTTGTCACATATGATTTTGAATGTTCCTAGTTGGTTTAAATTGGAGTAAAGAAAACATTTAATGCACTGGTTTAGTTTAGGGTTTAGGATTTAGAATTTAGGGTTTAAATAGGCATGTTTGTGTAAAAAATCACACGGGCCGTGCATCAAATATTTACTTCAGTGGAGTAACATATTGCCTTTTCATTTACAGGGGGAGCTTTTCCAAGCTGTCAAGCCTGATGATTGTTACTGGAGCATCGGTAAGTTATTTGAAGAAAATGAGATAAATACTAATTGAACATCATTTCTGTACTTCTATTTTCTTACTTTCAGCTGGAGTTTGCAATTTTTAGGTTATGCATGTGTATTGACAAAGCTGGGACTGTAGTGTTGTAGTGCAAGAAACATTGTTTGTGCCCTTGTTAATATAGTTCCAAGGTTTGGAATATTTTGCTCTGCCATTGTGATCTCAGAAATCGGAATTAAATTCAAGCCTTTCCTTTTTTAGAGAAATTGACTCAAGTCTTGCTTGATGTTAAAGACATGACCTTTGGTAGTCTAAAATGTTTCCATTCTTTTTGTAGAGGATAATCGATCGATCTCGATCCTTTTGACAAAGCACAACCAAATGGAATGGTGGAAATCATTGGTGAAAGGAGGTCCTGAAATTGACACCCAGAAAGTTGAACCAGAGAATAGCAAACTATCTGACTTGGATCCAGAAACGCGACAAACTGTGGAGAAAATGATGGTAACCCTTTCTGTCTGTTTCCTTTTTTCTTTATTTTGCATCTTGGTAGCTTAACATGTCTTTAGAGCTTCACAATCTGATTTGCCAAACTGTCTATTTTTTGCTGCTTCTATTAGGGAGTGTTTGGAAATTAAATTTTCAAAATTTTAGATTCGATTTGGCCCTGAACATGAATATTTTTAAAATTAGACCTGGAATTATTTTCTCTTTCGTGTTAGAATTACAATTAGTTCATGTTCGTCTAACTACAAGACGAGTAGAATCAATCAGTACATTGTACAAATGGAATTATAATTACAATTAATTAAGAATTCATCAATGGATGTTGCTTTTGTTTAAAATTGTTAACTGTCTTTTGAAACACAAGAGAAGAACTTTGTTAATTTGTATTTATGTTTTCTTTAAGTTTTACTTTTAGGAAGTATGGATCTTGCCCATTCTAAGTTTCAAATGGAATTCCAAAATTAAGATTTGAGCTATGTAAAATGTGAGATGAGAGTATCTAAATTCAAATATAAGATTATTATTGACATCCAAAGATAAAAAGCTACACTATTTATAGGCATGAAGCTATTCTAATGAAGGTTGTGTGATAGATCCTGCTACTCTTAATATTAGTGCATGCTTTATTTACATTAGAGCCTGCTTTCTTTTGCAACTTAAAAGATTCATAATAACCGTAACCCATAAACTTGTGCTCCTTTGCAGTTCGACCAGAGACAGAAGGCAATGGGCCTTCCAACCAGTGATGAGCTTCAGAAGCAGGACATCTTAAAGAAGTTCATGTCTGAGGTATAAACTGTTCACTTGGGAAACTCGACACCCAACTCCATACACAACACACACATCGTACACCTCCCTTCCTTGTCCGTCTTTTAGCTGATGAATATCGTTGGTTTGTTGCAGCATCCCGAGATGGACTTTTCTAATGCCAAGCTCATGTAAATTGGAGGGTGCACCCGACCACTCCGTTTTCTTGTCGTAGCTCATATGTGCATTCGGTTTTCCCTAGTACTGTCTCCAGTCCCTTTGTGCGTAACAGTCTTTTTCCCATGAATTTTAAGTTTTGAATTTTAAGTTTTATCTGCTCTTTCTTGTCTAGACAATAGTGTTTTATTTGGTTCTAAACTTAATCCTATTTTTACATAACTTTTTCCCATAATAAATCTTAAAATGCTCTAATAATTTGATAGTAGTACCCTCTGATGATGATTTAATTAGTTGGTTCGATAATTAGCCGTTTACGAAATATGATGCTATAAATTATGTATATATTTCGTTGCTTTGGTATTGAGCGAGTCTTGTTGCCTGTATTTGAAGAATTTGGTGCTCTTTGATCTTTGGCGAAACTGTTGTTTTCCAGCTAAAATCTCAAGCTTTTGTAATTGTGTTTCAGTCTTCATCCCCTATGTTTAAGCTTTACGGGTTCTCGTGAAAAGGACTCCGATTATTTATTCTCTTAAAACACTTTCTCGGCAATCAAACAGGGGTGGAATGAAACAATAATAATATTATTGAAAATAACCTGTACATGCTGGACCAGAAACAACGAAACCAAACAAAGAAATTGTTGGAACATAATTGGAAGATGACTTCAGCAACTGAAAAGAACCCACCTGGGGTAGTGGAAAATAGGGTGGATCCGAGCAGGAAAATAGAGAGAACATTTACGTAAGGTTTTATTTTTTGAATTGTTGAAGGATTAAATTGGTGGTTTAGATTAATTTTTTTTCTCAAACAATATTCTTTATATAACTAAATCAACTGTTAATTTAAATCATCGGTTTTAATCATTATACAATCCAAAAAACATATAAAATTTACATCATAAAACTCGATTATATCATATATATATATATATAATCAAACTGGTTAACCGCGATGCATATAATTTGATACCATCCCATATTGCTTCCTTCTAAACTCTCGTCACTTTCATTGCTGAATCTGACAATGCCATTAAAAGTGTCGAATTGTATTATAGTTTTTGAGCTTAAGATTTGGGATTTTTCAGTTTGTATGCTCCCCCTTCACAAAAGATTCTTTGAGATTTTATGGTGAAGAAAACAACAGGATATTCCACTGACAATTTGTATTGTTTTCTTTTTAAAAAATGTTTACGAGTTGTCAAATTTGTGTCCATGCAAATACCATTAATATATAAACTGTAATATTATGCAACCAACCAAACGTGGATTGAGTGGAACAATACCAACCAACAAAAGTGTTAAAAAAGGGTCATTTTTAATGTAAATGCAAATGTATAGAACAGCATCTTCACGTGGAACCGTTTTATTTTTTTATTTGGGTGTAATTTTATTTAATTTATAGATTAATTAATTCATTTAAATCGAATATTATAAATTTATTATCGGAATAATTTGTTTAATTTAATTTTAACTTTCGATATTATTTAAAAGATTCAAATCTGTAAAGATTTACAACGAGAACGACTTTTTCATTCAATTCACTACCCAGATGTTAGACTTTAAAATGACATGATATTAATGATTTTTTATTGAAATAGATGTGTTTGGGTTAAACTAAATAGAAAATTTATGAAAATAGATTAAGATTAAGGTCTAAATATAACATCTGGATCAAAGGTATTATAATGTCTATTAAAACGGACAAAGATTAATATTTTTACTTTTTGCTGACCCATCTATATTAATTATAAATTTTTTATTATTGTTTTATGCTTAGGGTGAAGATCGAACTCTTATCCACTAATTAAGAAAAAAGAGACTCCTAACTATCTTACTAACATGATTAATAAAAAAATAAAATATTACTTAAACATTAGATTTAAAGTTTGATCAATTAGCTCATGTTTATAATTACAATAGATCAGAATCCTTCAATTGATTCTATTAAAAATGATATTAATTTTTAAAATATTTAAATTCAAATAACTTATTTATAATGTTATCATTAAAAGACTAAAAAAAACATAATTGAACTTGAGTTGACTTTGGATTTGGAAGTTGAAATATATAATTTATTTTTGAATTAGTTATAATGTTTACGGTAATATCTATTCTAGAGTATACTCTTAACTATTAAATATTGATCGCTTAAATATTGTATTGTTATTATTGGTGCTCGAATCCGTAACCTTTAAAAATAACAATCATTTCCTTAATTACTGACCCGATGATTCATGCAAATTGAAATATATAAGATGTGAGTGAGCAAGTGGTGAGTGGGTCAGCCCTTCCCTTTTGTACCAATAACGTTATAACACAGCAAAGGCTGCACCACACTGTCTAGTCTTGACTCTTAAGAACCTTCAAAGGAGTATGCACTTTTAACTCATCGTCCCTTTAACGAATCAAACGGACAACTTCCCATTCTATTTTTACTATTTTTTAATTTATTTATTTATTAACCCATTAAGATTTGACCAATTGGGTTCGTACATGCATGTGCTTCGGATCCTTCTCTCTCTTCAATTATTGATAAAAGAAACTGTAGTAAAGTTTAAGAAGACAACTAGGTTCTTCAATAATAGAATAAATAATTCCATGTCATCATATATTATCTTTTTATAATTAAAATAAACTGTTATGATTAATTATATCAATAATAGAATTCTTAGAATAATTTTAACAAAAATATTACTATTTAAAAAAAATTATATTCGAATAATTTTATTTATAAAATATTTATTCGTTATCGACAAATTAAAATAAATATTATCATAATATCTTAAAAATTCTTCCTATAATCTAGCCATCCATGTTGTCTACGCAGCAACTCGATGTAGACGATTGTGACCACCTTTAACGAAAAAGAAATCATGCTCCCTTGTCAATCATGCCCATTGTCTCTTCCCTCTATGGACCAACCATTTTCATACATACATAATACATGGATGCATATACATACACATAATACACTTGAAGAAAAAAAAGTCCCCAATCTGCCCCGAGAAGCCGCAGTTTTGGTTTCCCCAGCAATGGAATTTTGATTACTATAAAACAAAAGGTTGGCATTTTTAACAGTGAGTCCACCGAAAATAATATGAATCGTGTTTAATATCATTATGTCACATGTTCGGTATGTGTTCGATCGAATCGAATTATTACGTGACCTGACATTAATATACTAATCAGTTTTATCTGAACATAACTGTATGCATGGTTTTTGGTTGTGTCGATTTTGAACCTTTGTTCTGACATGCAGAAGATTTCTGTGCATGTGTTCTCATGTGAAGTGTTTTGTCCCCGTGGAGATGAGAAGATCAATCATTCAAAAGGGGTTTTCTACGAAGGAACTTTCCAGTTTAGGAAAGGTTGGCAGTGGACAAGGATACTTTCAGAGTCTAGAAATAAATAAACTCAGCTGCAGCGGATTTTATTCAGAAGGTTGAAAATAACACGAAACGGAAAGGATAAAAATCACTAGCCTTTTTAGGTGTTTCTTTTTATGTTTTAAAGTAAAAATTCTGTATCCTTTTTAGTCATTTTTATATTAAAAAATAGAGTTTTAAGATCAAGATTTAAAAATTAAAGTATAGATTAATTTGTAAGGCGGAGTTTATGATTTAGGATTTAAAATTTATGGCTAATGTTTAAAATTTAATTTTTAGTGTTGATACATAAAAAAAGATTTTTAAAGGGTATAAAATTTTTTATGGTCCCAAAACTAAAAAATTAAATTTTAAACTTTAACCTTAAATTATTAATCATAATTCATAAATTTTAAACCCTAAAAAATAATTATATTTTAATTTCATACACACTGTACTTAAATCTTAACTATAATCATAAACACTAAATTTATTTATTTATAATTCGAAACATAAATAAAAATACTAAAAAAATAAATAAATTTTATTTGAATTAAAACAAGGTATATTGTCAAAATCACATGGCCTTCCGATTCTTGATTTGCTTTTGGTCTATATTAATTAATTAACAATCCAATTTTGATTTGGTTTTGTCTTGAGAAAGTTGTTCTGTCATTTGTCAATGTTAGAGTTTCATATAAAAAAAAATGTAAAAACAAGTCAGCAATATTAATGAAAAATATAATCTAAATGACGCAATAATCACGACCAAAGGTTTTCTGCACGTAGATACTTATTTTATGTGTGTAAACATATATATATTACATTAATTAACAATTAAGACAGCCACTAACCCTAATTTATAAATCCTTAGATTTATTAATTTTAAATTTATTAATCGATCAATACAATCAGATTTTATATAGACTCATTACAAACGATCTTCCTAATCAAATTTTTTCCGTTTATAAATATCAAAAATTTAAACTCATAATCCAACTTAAAAATCTTAACATATCATCCTGTTATATCAATTAATTATCATTATTAAATTAATTATTAAAAACCACATCCGCTAACCTTATTTCGTATATTCTTGAGATTCTTGTTTATGTTAAGGCTGGTAGGAACAAGTACTAAACGACAACTGATTAGTGTAATTTAATAGTAATTAAGAGACATAGAACAATGCATCGTTGTTCTTCACCCAGACCTAGTACTGGCTTTATAATTAATTAAAGCTTCGTAGCGGAGTTTACAATACAGTTTGGTCGATGAAAGTAATGTGACGAATTTCTTAATAAAAGTCTTTTGGTTCGGAATCCTTCCCATTCCTAGGCCTTTTTAGGCTCGGACCAGTGAAGAACATGAATACTAATATTTAAAATAAAGAAAATATTATTTAAATTCAGAAGACATTGTTGATACGAAATTGATACATGTGGTCAGTCTAAAATGGTAAATTTGAAATTACTAGTTAATTAAATAACACAAAGGTTTATTAAATATTTAAAATCAAAATTAAAGACAAATGTTATTTTTAGATAATATTTAGATTAAAAAACCTTAAAATATCATTACACTAAAAAAATTTAGGACAGTCCATCCCAACAACAATACTAAACTTGATTTAAATGATTAAGGAAATAATGAAAATTAGAATATATGGAAAGTCCAGATATAGAGATATAGTAAAGTAGAAATCTCTCTATTTTTTTTCTTAATCGTTCTTCACTTTGATCGGTGATCGACAATCAATTCGATCACTGAATCTATAAATCTATTACTTTTATTTTTAATTTTAATAAGAATCTCTACTTTTATAACACGTTTTTTGTCCTTGTAGCACATTTTCTTCTGTCTTTGTGATATGTTTTCGTTTTGTGGTTTGATTCATCTGCTCTTGTTGCATGTTGCAGCATACCCTAGCGATCGATTGTTGTTTGCCGGTGTTTTGATTTATTTGCTCTTGTGGTTTGATTCAATCGACGCTAGTTTCTGATTCATAATTCTGTCAGTGGTCTTTCGAAAAGTTGTATCCCTACTCCGTTTGATGGTTGTTTGTCAATGAAATCAGTCTGGGGTAGCAATGCTTTTTACATGACATTTTGAATCGTTTACAACTTCTTCCTTCTTTATGTGTCTCGCTTGGATATAGACAATAAGTTTCGAGAAGCTTCTGAATTTTATTGGTATGCTTAATTTCATAAGAATTTTAATTTCTCTGTTTTTTGGTTGTAAAATGGTTGGATTGTTTAATCCATTTTTTCACTTCTTGAAGACGATATAATTATAATTTTTATGGATTTAATAAAAATTCAGTAGCATTTGTTAAAAAAATCATGCCCAAGGAGAATATAAGGAAAAATATTCATAATATATAATAAATTCGTAATTTTAAAAAATGGTAATTGAAATCTTTTAATCATTAATAATATAAGATAAAATTTCAAAAAAATATCCATAATAGACAATGCACGAAAAAAAGAGAAACAAGTGGCGCAGTTAGTTTTGGTTTTAGTTGTTGAAGGTGTAATTTGGTTCCACTTCCATAGAATTTGTTCCAAACCATAACAAATTCGAGTTAATAGCGAATTTAAAAATTTAAAAATATATATTTTTAAATGATTATGTAAATTTATTCTCATTTTTGCACACTAAATTATTAAAAAAATAAAATAAATTTATTTTTTAAAATATAAAAATATAAATATTTTTTTATGAAAGACTGTATGTATCCGTCACTGATTCGAGTATTTCACCTTTACCCTATACAATGGGCTATTCAAAAAAGCTTAGAAATTAGCAGCAACCGTTACATTTCCCTATAAATTAATCAATATTCATACATGCAAAGGGATTTTTGTTGACAAAAAAACAAATGGCTAGTCAATTAAAGTTAAATCAGTTTTTTAACGGTCAACGGCTGAAATTCACATATACCATTGGCCGCGTCCCTTTTTTAAATTCGTTTTTGTTATTTTCACAAATTATCATTATTTATATAATCTACTAAATTAATTAGTTGAAGTTACTACATTGATAATGATAATTTTGTTAGGTTCTTATTATTAAAAAAGTTTTTGTTTTAGTTAAATTATGTGTAAGATTTATCTAGATTTATATCGAATTTAGATTATAATTTTAAATTTTCAATCAATTTATTAATTTTTAATTATTAAGATTTTGTTAAGATTGATTTGGATTGATTATAAATTTGATTTTTGTGAATAAGTACCTCAAGTTCTTGTTATATTTAGTAAATAAATAATTTCCTAGTATAATTTAATAAATTCCATTTCATTTTAAAAATTCATATTTAGTAAACAATTTAATTATATTTAATACTCCATTTAGAAAATCTACAAAACAGATTTTATAGTTTAATTAAGGTAAAATATTTAATACTCATATAACCGTAGGCAACCCAATCACGTATACTATTGGCCGCGGCCAATGTTTATCAGGTTAGAAAGTTTTCGTTCTTTTACGTCATTCCTCGCGTCACATTACATGTCTAATTACCTACCTTACTTTTTTATAAGCTACTTTGACAAAATTACCCTTATATATGTAAGAATTTTTGTTTAAATAGAAAATAAAAATCAACAAATTTTAAGATAAGTGTAGGTGCCAATTTGCCATTTTCAAAAAGAAAACCAAGCTTCTAACAAATACATTATAACCACTTTTAAAAAACAAAATTGTAATAATTATTAAGATAATTTAATAATGTTTTAGATAAAATATATAAATAATTATTAATTATAAAAATGTCGTTTTGATTTTTTTATTTCAAAAGTTATAAAATTATTATAAAATTTATTAAATTATTATAAAATAGTTATTAAATTTTAATATAGTCATCAAGATTTTATCGTAATTAATTTGTATTAGTATATAAAATATATTTAATTTTAATAAATATATTTAATAAATAAAAATTTAATATATATAAAATTTAAATTTAAAATATATTTTACTAATATCGAATTTTTTATTATTTAAACTAATTATATTAATAAAAAATGTATTTTTAATTTTTAAATTAAATGCATGCATTAAAAATAAAAATCCATAGTGGTATTTTATTTTACAGTTACACTGTACGTGGAGCCTCGGAGCCGAACCTTAATCCCCCAAACCTCACCAAACGACAAAAAACAGCCAACTCCCAGGTTGTCTATCTCCCTTCGTCGCGGTGCCGCATAGGATCGAAACCTACACGTGTCGGTTTCTCAAGCATGATTTGTTACGTCTCTGTTATAACGGAGTTGTTTGGGTACAGGGGTAAATTTGTAGGGCTATTCTCCAAACCGTGGTCCCCACATACTTTGTCACTGAAAATAAATTATCCCTTTTTTCATTATTGTTTTTCCCTATATAAATCCAGTGCTCATCTCTACAAAGGACTATCTGAAAGAGCAGCCTCTCAGTTCGGATCTGCTCAGTAATTTTCTCCTTGTTTTTTTTTTTCCTTCTTCATTTCCTGTTGTTTGATCGGTGAGGGAATTTTGATTCCTTGTTCCAGTGGTTCGAAGATCCGTGTTGGAGAATCTGTAGATTTTTCATACTCGTATAAGATCGCTTCCGATTTTGAAGGATTTGGTTTTTGCTTGAACTGGATTCTATAAGACAAACCTGAAAGATTTCGAGAAAAATCCTTCAAAATTTCATTTGAAATCCGTCCTATTTTCAGATCTCTAGAGATCTTGTTATCGGATCTGAATCTGAAAACGAAACTAGATTTTCATTACAAAATATTCTGTTCTTATTGAAAAGTGAACTCCGTGAATTAATATTACGAAACTCTGTATTTGGTGAATCCCTTGTTTTTTTTAGAATGTCGTCCGTGTCGACGTCTTGCTCTCTTCTTCAAGTTCGAGACAGCTCTTTACCTCTTCCTTCTATCAACAAATCTTATCTTAATCCTCAGCTGAATGTCACTCTTTCATACCGTCGTAAAATTAAAAATTCTCGTTGCTCTGTTACAAGAAACTCCTCAGTGCCTTTGGAGAAGAAGTTTCTCGGAGCTCGATTGCGGTGCTCTGCTTCCGAGAGTTTACACTTTTGGCAGTCGGATGGACCGGGTCGGATTCCAAAACTTAGGGTGATGGTCCGGTCGGCATTGTCCGGTGTGCCTGAGAAACCTCTCGGTCTTTATGATCCTTCTTTTGATAAGGATTCGTGTGGGGTCGGGTTTGTCGCTGAGCTATCCGGTGACAGCAGCCGCAAAACTGTACGTTTTAGTATATGTCTGCCTTGTAATATATTTTTTCTTTTTGTATATGTTTATACGCGCGTATTTTGAGTTTTTCGAGTGTTTTGACTTGATTTTTTTATGGAATTTGTTAGGTAACGGATGCCTTGGAGATGTTGATACGGATGTCACATAGAGGGGCTTGTGGATGTGAGACAAATACTGGAGATGGAGCTGGGATTCTTGTGGCACTTCCTCATGATTTCTATATGGAGGTTTGTTCGTGTTATCGATGTTTTATGCCTCTACCGTTTCCTTTTTAAAAAGAAAAATAATTTTTGACATTGAAGTCGGTGGAGTAATAAAATTCTCTAACCAGAAATTTTCATTTCAGATTTCTTTGTAAGTTATAACTTTGAAGTTTGGACCTCTTTTATGCGTCACTGTGTGAAACTGGAAGAACAATAAATGAAATGCGTCCCTTAATGCCCAGATTCTATTCGTATGTAATAATTACGGAGTTAGGGAAAATGAATGCCGGCCTTTAAACATTTTTTTTTATTTTCTGTGATCAGGTTGCAAAAGATGTTGGGTTTGAGTTGCCACCACCAGGGGAGTACGCTGTGGGAATGTTCTTTTTGCCTACTTCCGAGGGCCGAAGGGAAGAAAGCAAAAATGTATTCACGAAGGTAAATTTCTCAGCTGAAAGTGTTGTTCTTTGATATTAGTAGTAGAACTGGTAAGCGTATTTTGACTACCAGTTCTAGGATTGTTGTTTGTTTATTAAATGTTTATTTATTTTTCTTGTATTTATCTTTCCTACTGAGCATTCCTTTTTCCTCACGAAAACATTGTAAACATAGATCAGAAAAGTCCACTTAAGAAGTGTAAAAATTGAATTAGTTTTATCTATTATATAACTTTTTATACAATTTTTTTATTAACTATTTGTTCAACTTAAAAACTTTCAACCATTAATTATTTATAGAAAAAATGGTAAAACGTGTATATATTTGTATGTATAAATTTTAAAATGTTTCAACCCGGTATACTTTCTCAGTATCTTGTAAGCAAATTATATGGATCCCTCATATTCTGTAATTCAAAGGGGCAACTGGACGGTAGTGCTGTCTCTTCTGGTAGCATTTCATTTTTATACTTTATGCCGCTAAATATCAATAGATATCTTTTGTCCACGGTTAAAGAGAATTTTGTCCGCTTTTGCAGGTTGCTGAATCACTTGGGCATAGAGTGCTTGGGTGGCGAGCTGTACCAACAGATAACTCAGGACTTGGCAACTCTGCTTTGCAAACAGAGCCTGTAATTGAGCAAGTGTTTCTTACAGGCTCACCTAGATCAAAGGCTGACCTTGAACAACAGGTAGGTTTATCTTTCTTTGTCTTAGAGTAAGGGGCATCGTAAGTTGCTTCTATATGCCTGATTAAATTGTTATCCCTGATTGTGGCAACTATTTTACAGATGTATATATTAAGGAGGGTTTCTATGGTTGCCATCCGAGCTGCATTAAACCTTCAACATGGTGGTGTTAGAGACTTCTATATATGTTCTCTTTCCTCAAGGTTTGTGCTCTAGAAAATTGGGTTTGACCATGAGAAGATTTCCTGCAGTTCAGTATCTGAAAAATATTTACACCTGTATCTGGCTGGTGCAGAACTGTTGTATATAAGGGGCAGTTAAAGCCTGACCAACTTCCAAACTACTATTATGCTGATCTTGGCAATGAAAGGTTTACGAGCTACATGGCCCTGGTAAATATATTATCCCATTCATGTCCATTCTTTCTGCACTAACTCAATACTTACAAACAGCATGGAACCACTGGTAATTGAAGAGATGCAAGGTTGAGGGATGACTTCTGAGGCATTGAGGTTTGAATGATCTCTTAAGTTCTTCCACTCCCTTGATAACTATATGAATTTGGATGCTGGATTGGATGCCTTGGGTGAGTTGGTAAGAGAACTCATTGCAAGTGAATAATGTTTGCAGAAACTTGCTACAATGCTCTCTATCATCAATTGTGTGAGGATGAAACTTTTTTTACTGATGGAAGGGAAATTTCTGTCTGGTTGAGGTAGCTCAGGGTAGTGTCATTTGTGTCTCAGCACTGCAGTATATCATTCTTGAAATGCCCTGAACATAACTTTTTGTGTGCTTTTCCAATCCAATCTTACATTCTTAGCAGAGGAATTTGTGAATGACAAATTTGATCCTTTTGATGTTTCAGGTGCATTCTAGGTTTTCAACAAATACATTTCCTAGCTGGGATCGTTCGCAACCAATGCGTGTCTTGGGCCATAATGGGGAAATTAATACACTTAGAGGCAACATAAACTGGTATGTATCTGAGGAACATCTGAATTTTGTAGTCGTCAATGTTTTAGTGATGGTTGCATTCGGTTGTTTGCTCCTCTTTATGGTGGATCTGATAAATAATGTGAACAATGATTGTTGATTTGAGTTTTTATAGTCGCATTTGAAAGCTGTTATCTTGACCAACAGGTATATGAGGCCTTATTATTGCAGGATGTAACATCTTTTTTGCAATTGATGAAAAATTCATTTGCTCTGTATTCTTGAGGCTTGTTCAGTTGTGGAAGAATTCTTTATTATTCAGAACTTGGATGCGACATGCATCTCCATTTCGCTATTTTTTTGCCAGTTATGAAGTTGTTTGTTTTATAAAAGCTAAAATAGTAGGACAAATGATTTTATTGTCTGGTTTGTTGAGATGTTATATAAAATGTTTTCCTCCTTGTTTTTATATTTGTCAATTAAAGGGCATTGGCTGAATTTCTTGTATTCCTTCAGGATGAAGGCACGTGAGGGATTATTGAAGTGCAAGGAGCTTGGTCTCAATAAGAACAAGATGAAAAAACTTCTGCCCATTGTGGATGCCAGTTCATCTGATTCAGGTAAATTTCTGCATCTCTTCTGTTGTAGTTGGATTGTCTTACATATATTGTTGTATCATACTTGCCTTTTCTTCTTATCCCATTTCAAAGTTTTGGATGCCAAACAGATGATAATTGTCCTTTTAACTAGCAGGTATATGATATTTATTGTTCCTTTTTTTTTGTCTTGCAGGGGCTTTTGATGGTGTCCTTGAGCTTCTGGTTCGAGCTGGTAGAAGTCTCCCAGAAGCAGTAATGATGATGATCCCGGAAGCCTGGCAAAATGACAAAAATATGGATCCTCATAGGAAGTCCTTGTACGAGTATTTCTCCGCCCTAATGGAGCCATGGGATGGGCCTGCTCTCATATCATGTAATTAAACCTTATTTTGAAAGGATTTAACTTATTCTTTCAGCCTTCCACAACTGACGAAAAACTTATTTGCAGTTACCGATGGTCGTTACCTTGGAGCTACGTTGGATCGCAATGGACTCCGTCCGGGTCGGTTTTATGTTACACATAGTGGACGAGTCATCATGGCCAGTGAAGTTGGTGTTGTCGATATCCCTGCTGAAGATGTACTCAGAAAGGGAAGACTAAATCCCGGGATGATGCTTTTGGTAGATTTTGAGAATCATACTGTTGTCGATGATGAAGCCTTGAAGCAGCAATATTCACTTGCTAGGCCTTATGGTGAATGGCTTGAAAGGCAAAAAATTAATCTCAAGGACATTGTTGATTCAGTCCAGGAATCTGAGAGGGTCCCTCCATCAATTGCTGGAACTATGCCAGTAAGCGATTGGTTTTCTTTTCATTAATTATTTCCTTCATCTTCCTCATATAAACTTTTATTACTGAAAAATTCTCACCGATGTTTAATTATCCAACTGAAGGCTTCCATTGATGATGACAACATGGAGAACATGGGAATTCATGGCTTATTGGCTCCGTTGAAGGCTTTTGGGTATGTAACTATCTCTCCAGCCATGCTAACACAATGGGAAATCCTTGATAGAACATTCTGTAATATTCTTTTGTCCTTCATGCAGCTACACTGTTGAAGCTTTGGAGATGCTTCTTCTTCCTATGGCTAAAGATGGTACAGAGGCTCTTGGTTCAATGGGGAATGATACTCCTCTGGCAGTTATGTCCAACCGAGAAAAGCTTACATTTGAATATTTCAAGCAAATGTTTGCTCAAGTTACCAATCCTCCTATTGATCCTATTCGAGAGAAAATAGTGACATCCATGGAATGCATGATTGGTCCAGAAGGAGATCTAACGGAAACAACTGAAGATCAATGTCATCGTCTTTCATTGAAAGGGCCTCTTTTATCAATTGCAGAGACAGAAGCAATTAAAAAGATGAATTTCAGAGGTTGGCGTAGTAAAGTTCTTGACATAACTTATTCAAAGGACCGTGGGAGGAAGGGATTAGAGGAAACCTTGAACAGGATTTGTGCTGAAGCACGGGATGCAATTAAGGAAGGTTATACATTACTAGTGCTCTCTGACAGAGGTATTGTGTTCTCCCCACTGCAACTAACCTTTTATTCTTATATTTGACTCAACTTTTTGTGGCATTGTCTGCACCTCCTCTATTACCCTCACCATCTTTTCTATTCATGAATCATGATTTAAGGTACTAATTTCACCCTCCAAATATGCAGCCTTTTCATCTGAACGTGTTGCAGTCAGCTCCCTCTTGTCTGTTGGTGCTGTTCATCACCATCTTGTAAAAAATCTTGAACGTACACGAGTTGGATTAATAGTTGAATCTGCAGAACCACGTGAAGTGCACCATTTTTGCACACTAGTTGGATTTGGTGCAGATGCTATATGCCCATACTTGGCCATAGAGGCCATTTGGAGATTGCAAGTAGATGGGAAGATTTCTCCTAAATCTAGTGGTGAATTCCTCTCAAAGGAAGAGCTGGTGAAGAAGTATTTTAAGGCAATCAACTATGGAATGATGAAGGTTCTTGCCAAAATGGGGATATCTACTTTGGCCTCATACAAGGGTGCTCAGATCTTTGAAGCACTGGGCCTTTCTTCAGATGTAATTGAGAAGTGTTTTGCAGGAACTCCTAGCAGAGTTGAAGGAGCAACATTTGAGATGCTAGCTCGTGATGCGCTTCATTTGCATGAGTTAGCATTCCCTTCTCGGGCTCCTGCTCCTGGAAGTGCAGAAGCTGTAGCACTCCCTAACCCTGGAGATTATCACTGGAGGAAAGGTGGTGAAGTTCACCTGAATGATCCTCTTGCTATTGCAAAATTGCAAGAAGCTGCCAGGGGTAATAGTGTTGCTGCCTATAAGGAATATGCCAAGCGTATTCATGAATTGAACAAAACCTGTAATCTGCGTGGTATGCTGAAGTTCAAAGAGTCGGAAGTGAAAATTCCATTGGATGAGGTGGAACCTGCCAGTGAAATTGTAAAAAGGTTTTGTACTGGGGCCATGAGTTATGGATCAATATCATTGGAGGCACACACAACTCTGGCTATTGCTATGAATACAATAGGAGGAAAATCAAATACTGGTATGTTCTTAGAAAAATACCAACATATGTGCCCGTTTTGGGCCGTTTGAGACTCCTATGTCCAATTTTGATCCAAAATGATGAAATTCTGCAGTTTATTTATAATTCAAAAATTTTCTAATAGGTGAGGGAGGTGAGCAACCATCTCGTATGGAACCTCTTCCTGATGGTTCAAGGAATCCAAAACGAAGTTCTATCAAGCAGGTTGCTAGCGGGAGATTTGGAGTTTCAAGTTATTACCTTACAAATGCTGATGAACTACAAATAAAGATGGCTCAGGTATTAATCTTTGATATAGAAACAGTATATGCACTTTTTTGTATTTAGTGCCTGTATTCCAATAGGAATAGAGGGTCCTCTTGTTTATGGATTTATATTCCTGACAGATGATGCTGTGTTCTGCAAAGCACCTCTGAGTGACTTTGCACCTTTAACTGATACCTACATTTGACTTTTGGTGAGGTTAAAATATGAACAAAGTAAATTCTTCTTTGTAGGTTGATTATCTTCTAACTTAAAATTTACTTTGTTATGCAGGGTGCGAAGCCTGGTGAAGGAGGTGAACTTCCAGGTCATAAGGTAATAGGAGATATTGCAGTGACTAGAAACTCTACAGCTGGTGTGGGACTTATCAGTCCACCTCCACATCATGATATCTATTCAATCGAAGACCTTGCGCAGCTAATTCATGATCTAAAGGTAGGTTCATGTATTCTCTCTTTATATATATGTATATATTTTAGGCTGCCAGGACATTGGAACTTAGTTTTCTTCACTGGTACCACAGTACCAATGGTCCTAATTTTCTCTCGACATGTTCTGCTATTTTACTTGTTTCTGTATGCAACATGACTTCATGACTATATTTGCTCTTCCAGCAGCCTTTTCACCCTCAGCTTTTGACAATTGATTTTATGATTCTTGCTAAGATGCAATCTTTTGTGATGCTGTTGTTCTATGGTTGGTCTTTTTGACACACAATTTTTTGTTTTTTCAGAATTCAAATCCATCAGCACGGATCAGTGTGAAGCTAGTATCTGAAGCTGGAGTTGGAGTTATTGCTAGTGGGGTTGTCAAGGGGCATGCAGACCATGTCTTAATATCTGGTCATGATGGTGGCACTGGGGCCTCACGTTGGACTGGCATAAAAAATGCTGGGCTCCCATGGGAACTTGGTTTGGCTGAGACTCACCAAACACTAGTTGCCAATGATCTCCGTGGCCGTACAGTTCTCCAGACTGATGGCCAACTTAAAACCGGAAGAGATGTGGCCATTGCTGCACTGCTTGGTGCTGAAGAGTTTGGCTTCAGCACTGCTCCTCTAATAACTCTGGGTTGCATTATGATGCGGAAATGCCACAAGAACACATGTCCTGTGGGCATCGCCACTCAAGATCCCGTGCTGAGAGAAAAATTTGCCGGAGAGCCTGAACATGTTATAAACTTTTTCTTTATGCTCGCTGAGGAGATCAGGGAGATAATGTCTCAGCTTGGTTTCCGAACGGTTAATGAGATGGTTGGTCGTTCTGATATGCTGGAGGTTGATAAGGAAGTTCTTAGTAGTAATGAGAAACTTCGGAATATTGACCTATCCTTGCTTCTCAGACCTGCTGCTGACATTCGCCCTGAAGCTGCTCAGTATTGTATTCAAAAACAGGATCATGGCTTGGATATGGCTTTGGACCAAAAGCTCATTAAACTATCTACAGCTGCTCTAGAGAAAGGTCTTCCAGTATACATTGAAACACCCATATGCAATGTGAACCGTGCAGTTGGAACAATGCTGAGCCATGAAGTAACTAAGCGCTACCACCTGGCGGGGCTTCCTGATGGTACAATTCATGTCAAACTCTCAGGAAGCGCAGGGCAGAGCCTGGGAGCTTTCCTGTGCTCCGGCATCATGCTGGAGCTTGAAGGTGATAGCAATGACTATGTTGGCAAAGGATTATCAGGTGGAAAAATTGTAGTTTATCCTCCAACTGGAAGCCAGTTTGATCCCAAGGAAAACATAGTAATCGGTAATGTGGCTCTCTATGGAGCTACTTCCGGGGAAGCATATTTCAATGGAATGGCAGCAGAAAGATTTTGTGTTCGTAATTCAGGGGCCAAAGCAGTTGTTGAAGGTGTTGGTGATCATGGTTGTGAGTACATGACTGGTGGAACTGTTGTCGTGCTTGGAAAAACTGGTAGAAATTTTGCTGCAGGTATGAGTGGTGGTATTGCTTATGTCCTTGATGTGGATGGAAAATTTCATTCTCGGTGCAATCCTGAGCTGGTAGACCTTGATAAGGTTGAAGAAGAAGAGGATATTGTCACTCTAAAAATGATGATTCAACAACATCAGCGTCACACCAACAGCCAGTTAGCTAGAGAAGTACTTGCTGACTTTGAGAATCTTCTACCCAAATTCATCAAAGTCTTCCCCAGGGATTACAAGCGTATTTTGGCAAAGATGAAAGATGACAAAGCCTCCAAGGAAGCACTTGAACATGCTGAAGAAGCTGAGGATCAAGATGAAGCAGAGCTGAATGGAAAAGATGCTTTTGAAGAACTTAAGAAGTTGGCAGCTGCATCTTTGAATGAGAAATCAAATCTGGTACGCAATATCTGTTATTGTCAAGTCTTGCATTCCTTTATTATGGTCTCTGCTTCTTCTTAGTGAAACTTTTCTCTCTCTCACTTATCTCTTAGTGAAATTTTTCATTCAATTTATACAAATCCTTGTGGGTTTCTCCTTCTTTTTATTGTTCAGTTGTTATCAGCATAATGCCTGTCAGTATCATGAACTAATTGTTTACGATCTAATTTGGCTTTTGGAATTGTAGACGGCTGAGGCTGAACCAGTGAAGAGGCCTACTCAGGTTTCTGATGCTGTGAAACATGGGGGTTTTATTGCTTATGAGCGTGAAGGTGTTCAATATAGAGATCCTAATGTTAGGATGAATGACTGGAAGGAGGTCATGGAGGAATCAAAACCTGGTCCACTTTTAAAGACGCAGTCTGCTCGCTGCATGGACTGTGGTACTCCTTTCTGCCATCAGGTACCAATTCCTGTTTTGCTCTTTTTTCATCATTTTAGATATTAATTTACACAAATCACAGTTCAAATCTAAGATCTCTTTTATAAATGCAGGAGAACTCTGGATGTCCTCTTGGAAACAAAATCCCTGAATTTAATGAGCTGGTGTACCAAAATAGGTGGCGTGAAGCACTAGATCGTCTTCTAGAGACGAATAACTTTCCAGAGTTCACTGGCCGAGTGTGCCCTGCACCATGTGAAGGGTCTTGTGTGCTTGGTATTATTGAAAATCCTGTGTCCATCAAAAGCATTGAATGTGCTATCATAGACAAGGCTTTTGAGGAAGGGTGGATGGTGCCACGACCTCCTCTCAAGAGAACAGGGTATGGCTTGTGTTATTGCTTCTGTATATCTATCTTGTAGACCTCGCAAGCTTGATGTATATTAGTAATTTATGCTTCCACCAAAGTAAAATTTGTGTATTTATTACTGCAGGAAAAACATTGCTATTATTGGAAGTGGACCAGCTGGTTTGGCTGCTGCTGATCAGCTAAATAGAATGGGTCACTCGGTCACTGTGTATGAGCGTGCTGATAGAATTGGAGGGCTTATGATGTATGGAGTCCCTAACATGAAGGCTGATAAGGTAGATGTAGTTCAGCGACGAGTGAACCTTATGGCTGAGGAAGGAGTTAAATTCATCGTCAATGCAAATATCGGAAATGACTCGAGATACTCCCTTGATCGGCTACGAAAGGAGAACGATGCCATTGTTTTGGCAGTTGGAGCCACTAAACCCAGGTAAATCTTTGAGGGAAGAAGAAAGCTGTTGATTATTGATAAATCTTTGGATGGATTTCAGTATTTTCACTGTTCTTTACAATCAGACGGTTGTGGACAGAAAGAAAAATACTAATAGTACCTAAATGATCAAAATGATAGATATCATTATAACATGGTTGCAGAATTGATTGTATTTATTTGCTTGATGTAGGGACCTTCCTGTACCAGGACGAGATTTTTCTGGTGTTCATTTTGCAATGGAGTTCCTACATGCAAATACTAAAAGTTTGCTTGATAGTGATCTCCAAGATGGTAATTACATATCCGCTAAGGGGAAGAAAGTTGTAGTCATTGGTGGTGGTGACACTGGTACAGATTGTATTGGGACATCTATCCGGCATGGATGTAGTAGCGTTGTCAATCTCGAATTACTTCCTCAGCCACCGCAGACTAGAGCTCCCAGCAATCCCTGGCCACAGGTATGACAGTTATATTCTTCGTTTCCTAAGGATTCTATGCTGTTGCTTTCAATATGTAAGGAAATATAGGCTATGTGCTCTTGCTTTGAAACATTAAAATCCTGTATTTGCTGTCTGCTTGCTTTGCCTTAGAAACAAAGTATGGTCATTTCCCGGTAATCAAATATTAAATAATCTAGAAATCTGACTGTTCCCACTTTTTTTTTCCTTTTTTGGATTTGTAGTGGCCTCGTGTATTCCGTGTTGACTACGGACACCAAGAAGCTGCTACCAAATTTGGAAAAGACCCAAGATCCTACGAGGTTTTGACCAAGAGGTTTATAGGAGATGAGAATGGAACCGTGAAAGGACTTGAGGTGGTTCGTGTGCTTTGGGAGAAAGATGCCAGTGGGAAGTTCCAATTCAAGGAAATTGAGGGCTCTGAGGAAATAATTGAGGCTGACCTGGTCCTGCTAGCCATGGGGTTCCTCGGGCCGGAGTCGGTCAGTATTGTGATCACTCCCCCCCCCCCTTTTTTTTTTGTTTTCTGTGTTGAAATCAGATCTCAATGCCTCATCTAGTGAATATGAATTTCTTTTCTTTTATTTACGTTGCCTGGTTTGAGCATTGCTAATCAATTCTCTTGCTCTTTGATTGAACAGACAGTAGCAGAAAAATTAGGTGTCGAGAAAGATAATCGGTCAAACTTCAAGGCAGAATACGGCCGTTTTGCAACGAATGTGGATGGTGTCTTTGCAGCTGGAGACTGTCGACGCGGCCAGTCATTAGTTGTGTGGGCAATCTCAGAGGGAAGGCAAACTGCTGCACAGGTTGACAAATTCCTGACCAGTAAAGACAAGGACTCCGTTGTCGACAGTGAGACTCAAGACTCCGTCAAGCAACGTCAAGACCTCTCTCAGAAGCAGCAAACAGTTATGACCTAGGTGATCTTCATGTGACATCGGGCTGAGAAAACAATAGCCGAGTTTTATACCATAAGAGGGGAAGAGTTTCCGAAGGAACTTGTTGCTGCATTTATTCGCCCAGTTTGTTTGGGTTTTCTTTTTCTCTTAAAGATGAACAATAATGTATAGTTTGTTGCATCGTTTTGTTTGATTTAGAAACCAATGTTCTTATTTTCGAGCCTAAGATCCTTTTTATTACATGCGTTTTCTATACCAACTGTAGTTTTGTAGATGTTCTAAATAGGAAGGATTGTTCTTAGTTTAAATATTATCTAACCTATAATCTTAAATATAAATTAAATATTATTTAACCTATAATCTTCTCGCTTGATAAACACTTACCTAAACCTTATCATGATATAGTAAATCACATTTATATGAAACAATATTAGTAAATCATTATTAGATATATTTATCATATTCTAAAAGTGTGAAATTATTGTTTGTGTTGATTCCATATTCCATGGGAAACACTAACAGGATAACTTCCATGAGGGTCCGCGCCTTTGCTTTAAACATGGCTCACTGGACTTGAAACTAAGTAGCCGTTATTAAAGAACGCAACGATGATGATGATGGTGAATCTTTCTCTTCCCTTCCCCGCCAAAATTCCGCTTCCTTCCCTTGTATCCTCAACCCGCTCTCCCCCGAAGCTCCCATCACCGTCCATCAATCGCCCCGTCAACTTCGAACCGCTCAGGGACCGTTTGATCAAGCACCTCGATGTCGGTCACCTCCACAAAGCCATATCCACGGTTGATATCATGGCCAGGCAAAACACACATCCAGACCTCATCACCTACTCTTTGTTCCTCAAGGCTTGCATCAGGTCACGAGACTTCCAGCTTGGTAAACTCGTCCACTCCTACTTGACTCAGTCTAAACTCGAGCTTGACTCCGTCCTTTCTAACTCACTCATCAGTTTGTACTCAAAGTCCGGTGATTGGACCAAAGCCCGTGAAATATTCCAAAGTATGGGGAACAAACGGGATTTAGTTTCATGGAGCTCGATGATTTCTTGTTTTGCTAATAATAAGATGGAATTCGAAGCAATTTTAGCGTTTCTTGATATGCTTGAAAATGGGTTTTCTCCCAATGAGTATTGCTTTACGGCTGTTATTCGAGCTTGTTCGAAAGCCGAGTTTTTTCCAATTGGGGAAATAATGTTAGGTTTTCTATTGAAAGCCGGGTATCTTGACTTTGATACGAATGTTGGGTGTGCTTTAATTGATATGTTTGCAAAGGGAAATAGCGATTTGGAGTCAGCTTTTAAGGTGTTTGATAAAATGCCTGACAGAAATGTGGTTGCTTGGACATTGATGATAACTAGATGTACACAATTAGGTTACCCAAAGGGTGCCATCGAATTGTTCGTCGATCTGATTCTAAATGGATATGTGCCTGATCGATTTACACTAAGTGGTGTGGTCTCAGCTTGTACTGAACTAGAATCGGAATCGTTGTCTCTGGGCAAGCAATTGCATTCTTGGGTTATACGGTCTAGATCCGCTTCGGATGTTTGTGTTGGTTGTAGTTTAGTGGACATGTATGCTAAGTGTACGGCAGACGGCTCTTTGGATGATTCTAGGAGGCTGTTTGATAGAATGGAGAAGCACAATGTTATGTCTTGGACTGCGATTATAACAGGGTACATGCAATGCGGAGGTCGTGATATGGAAGCAATTGAGCTCTTTTGCAAAATGATCGAAGGTCCTGTTTCACCTAATCATTTCACATTTTCTAGTGTTCTTAAGGCGTGTGGAAATCTTTCCGATTCCCGCTCGGGTGAACAGTTCTATTCTCTGGCAGTGAAACACGGTTTTGCTACAGATGATTGTGTGGGGAACTCTCTTATAAGCATGTATGCTAGATCTGGCAGGATGGACGATGCTCAAAAAGCTTTCGAATCTCTATTGGAGAAGAATTTGGTTTCCTACAACACTATCGTCGATGCTTATGCTAAGAACCTGGATTCTGAAGGAACTTTTGAACTTTTTCATGAAATCACTGATTCCGGAGTTGAGGTTAATGCCTTCACATTTACTAGTCTACTGAGTGGAGCTTCAAATATTGGTGCAATTGGCAAGGGTGAACAAATCCATGCTCGGTTACTTAAATCGGGTTTTCAGTCTAACCAGTGCGTTTGTAATGCATTGATATCCATGTATGCTAGGTGTGGGCACATAGAAGCTTCTTTTCAAGTTTTCATCGAGATGAGTGATCGAAATGTTATATCTTGGACTTCTATGGTCACAGGTTTTGCAAAGCATGGATTTGCTACTAGAGCTTTGGAAATATTCCACGAAATGCTCGAGGCAGGGATTAGGCCAAACGAGATCACTTATATTGCTGTTTTATCGGCATGTAGCCACGCAGGCTTGGTTTCCGACGGATGGGAAATTTTCAACTCAATGCTCGAAGAACATAAAATTTCCCCTAGAATGGAGCATTATGCATGTATGGTTGATTTGTTAGGACGATCAGGATCACTCAGGGAAGCTCTTGATTTTATAAACACAATGCCCTGCACACCAGATGCTTTGGTCTGGCGTACTTTTCTCGGAGCTTGCCGAGTCCACCGTGACAAAGAGCTCGGGGAACATGCTGCAAGGATGATACTTCAGCAGGATCCACACGATACTGCCGCCCATATCTTACTATCGAATCTGTATGCCCATGCCGGTCAATGGGATGACGTGGCGCAGATTAGGAAAACCATGAAAGAAAGAAATCTGATCAAAGAAGCTGGTTGTAGCTGGATAGAGGCAGACAATAAAATACATAGGTTCCATGTGGCCGATACTTCTCACCCACAAGTGCATGAGATTTACGAGAAATTGGATGAAATGGCTCTAAAAATAAAGGGATTGGGCTATGTTCCTGATACAGATTTTGTACTTCATGAGCTTGAGGAGGAACAGAAGGAACAATATGTTTTCCAACACAGCGAGAAAATTGCCGTTGCATTCGGACTCATAAGCACATCGAGATCAAAACCGATTCGGGTTTTCAAGAATCTCCGTGTTTGTGGAGACTGTCATACCGCGATCAAATACATTTCGATTGCCACCGGGAGAGAAATAGTTTTAAGGGATTCGAATCGGTTTCACCGTATCAAGAATGGAACCTGTTCTTGCAATGAATACTGGTAACAGCATACAGTTCAAGCCATCAGCATTCTTGGTAAAAGGCTCATTAGTTGACCAAGTTGTTTTGGTCTCTTGTCGATTTGAAATCGGCAACTTGGATGTCTTGGATTCGACTGTTATACTCTATTTAAATTTATTTTTATATATAAAGACTACATTTAAAATGTGATTTATTTAATAAATATTGTTACGAAAAATCCAATTATTATTTTTTAAAAACATAAGGACCAAATTTTAATAAATTAAAACAAAAGTGCAATATTTCAACGTTTATAAAGTTTATGGACGATTCTCAGAGTTAAACCTTTTTGTTTTCCATTAATTTTGGGCGTAGTACATATACAATTATACCAACGGGCACTGCCCTCTGGGCTCGATTTTCCATTGAAACAAGCAAAGTCCTCTTCACTGTAATCCTTCCGGCTCGCTCTTTGGATTCTCCAGATTGTTCAGAGTTTTTTTTTTTTTTCCCGTTTCAAACGTTCACTGTCCATAAGATCAGGCAAGTTTTTATCTTTTTTATTTAAAAATTGTTTCTCTATAAGTTCAGAAATTATTCCTATTTATATCTTTATTTTTCGTTTGCGATTTGCATTTTTTTCTTCTTCTTTAATATGTTCATTGCTGTTGTTTGATCTCTGACGCTTCGATTTTTTTTTCCATATTTTCCCTCCTTTGTTTATTGATTTCGTTGAGCTTGAAAATCGGTGGGTGTGGAGATTCTTTGTTTTGATTTCGCTTTTCAAAACCCTAGTTCCTTCCATTTTGAAAAATTCGCGGGAGAGAATCGGAGCTTTGTGTTCCTTTTTCTGTATATCTGTTTGTTTCTGTAGTATACGCAAAAAAATGGAGGCTAACTTGGCTAAATTGCAATAAATAATAGTTCATGGCTAACTATAGTTTTCTTTCCAACAAAATTTGATTTGAAATTTTCGTTTATATTAAGTTACTTGATGGAATTTTTCTTCCCTTGTTGATATATGTTATTCAGACTAATCGACGGCCTTTTGATGATCTTGACTTTGATCCTTTCTAGACGCAACATTTCTATTTGTTTCTATTCGTTTTTATTATTATTAAATTAAAAAAAAAAAAAAAAAGAATCGCATATAGCTTTAGCTTAGTTTAGGTTGTTTCTGATTTTTTTCCCCACTTTTAAAATTTATAAATTATTTTTTTCCAGTAATCATTAGCATGTCAGTTCAATCATTGTGGTTTGATTTTGTTTTTTGTTGTTATTATATAATATTGGAATCTTCTTGTATTACTTTAGGTGATTAGGTTATATGTTTCTGCTGCCAAAGTTCTCTGGTTCATCACTTTTTCTTTAATCCCCCTTTGTATTTGAGGCTTTTTATTATATTTTAATTATGGTGAGGACTGTATAAAATTAGTGCTTGAAGAACAATGAATCTGATGCTCTTTCTTTCGTAGGGAACATTATGAAAATTACTATTTTTATTTATAAAAGAAACATCTTTACTTCTTTGTGTCACTATGCATATATTTTTTTAATGATTCTGTTAAAAACATTATGCTTATATATATTTTTGACATATAGAGGCTGGAGCCGAAGAAGAAAAAGCTAATATATGGGGGAAGACGCAGGAAGAGATTTGGAATGCCAGAAGATTATGGATGGGAAGGTGAATAGTGGGAATGCCTCAGAGAAGGTTGTCCCTTCTTGTTGTTTGAAGGCCAGGGCTTCAGCCCCTGAGCTTGAGGCAAAATGCCATTCAACTGTTGTTTCTGGGTGGTTCTCGGAATCTCAGTCTTCCACTGGTCGTTATCTTTGAATCATCTTCTCTCTTTTTTTTTCCCCGTTTTTTCATTTTTTACAAGAATTACTTGGTTTGATCTTTATTTATTTTTCATTACTCGCAGATAAAGCCGGTAAAATGGTTTACTTCAACAATCCTATGTGGCCTGGTGAGTTTTAATTTATTCTGTAATTTATATGTTTGAAATTCTTTGAAATAAATTTATTCTTTACCTTCTAACTGTGCTAGAGTCCCACTCGTCCTTTTATAATTTATCGTAGTAATTTATTCTATGAAATTAAAGTTTAGGAGCCTTGAGTTGAACTAGTGAGTACCTCTTACACATTGCACCATATCCTTTATTGGCAACGTTTGAAACTTTTGCTGCAGGAGAAGCACATTCTCTGAAAGTTGAGAACATTTTATTCAAAGATAAATCAGACTACCAAGAGGTCCTTGTTTTTGAGGTTTGCCATTTTAGCTCTGTTTTCTATTTGCTATTTTGTCTACTTTAGTTCGTATTTACTCTTTTCTCCCGACTTCACTTGCCTCTTTTCTTACATTTATTATGCATAATCTTGCTGATGCAAATACTTTTTTTGTGCAGTCATCAACGTATGGGAAAGTGCTTGTTCTTGATGGAATTGTTCAGTTGACCGAGAAAGATGAATGTGCATACCAGGAGATGATAGCTCACCTTCCACTTTGTTCAATTCCATCTCCCAAAACTGTAATCTCTTCTCTTTTATCTAAACATAGTTTTTCCTTTTATCCTGTCAGCAATGTCCCTTCTATCTTGCTAACATCTTCATCTATTGATGAACCTATCCTACTTTCTTTTGTTCAATTTCTAAATTAGCATTTGAATTTGTTTTTTCTCTAAGATTGCATACTGAGATAATCTTGATGAAGTTTTGTGCCAGAAAGCCTATTGAAATTAGCTGGTCTTTTCTGTCATCAAAATTCAGAGATGTCCCCTAAGCTGTTTGATTGATTCAAAGTTGATGATGGCTGATCAGTCTCGAATTTTCTCTACTTTATCAAATCTTTCCTATCTAATCAGAGTTCCAGGAAGATTTTACTTCAACCCTAAGGTTATTTCATGTTGATTTTTAACTAAATACTGGATGCAGGTTCTGGTTGTTGGAGGTGGTGATGGTGGGGTTCTTAGGGAGATTTCACGTCACAGCTCTGTTGAGCACATTGATATATGTGAAATAGATAAGATGGTTATAGATGTATGTTGTATTTTAGTATCTATTCTTGTTTTCTTTTCCTTTTACCTTTTGTATGAAAATGCTCATTTGGAAGCCATGTATAACTTTTTTAGGTTTCCAAGAAGTTCTTTCCAGAATTAGCTGTTGGATTTGAGGACCCTCGTGTTCATCTTCATGTCGGTGATGGTATGCGAAAGCAATATTGAATATTTTACTTGTTTTGTTTATGTTATTTTTTTCATGTAAATTTTCTGTTAAGTGGTCAAGCATAGTGCTTTAAATTCCAAGCTGATGTTTTACTTGCATATAATCGTAACAGCTATCGACTTTCTTCGTCATGTTCCAAAAGGGAAGTACGATGCGATCATTGTTGATTCATCTGATCCTGTAGGTACGTTGCAATGTTTGTTTTGTTAAAATTTTATTTACAGCATTAATGGCATGCGCTTACCAAAACTATTGATTTCTTTTATCATGGTGTAAAAGAAAACATGGTTAGGAGCATGAAACTAATTAGATGGTTTCTTAAAGAATATGTCCGCAGTATTTTTTTCTTTTAAGACTCAACATAATTCGAGCTTTTACTTGGTACTGCTGTTTGCAATTTAGGTCCTGCTCAAGAGCTTGTAGAAAAACCATTTTTTGAGACTATAGCTCAAGCATTAAGGGCTGGTGGCGTCCTCTGTAACATGGCGGAGAGTATGTGGCTTCATACACATTTAATTGAAGATATGATTTCCATTTGCCGTGAAACATTCAAGGGTTCTGTTCATTATGCATGGACAAGTGTTCCAACTTATCCCAGGTATTTAATTAACCCGTCTTTCCCCCTTTATTCTCTTTTGGATCTTAATGATGTTTTTGTCGATGGTAAATTTATACGTTAGCGTTTATCAATTGCAGAACCATCTTCAAAATCACTTTCTATCTCATTTCTGACGTCTGATTTCGGTTTCCTTTTTCTTCTGCAATGCAGTGGTGTGATTGGCTTTCTGTTATGCTCCACAGAGGGATCACCTGTTGATTTTTTGAATCCCATAAACCCTATCGAGAAGCTTAGCGGAGCTTACCATCATAAGAGAGAACTTAGATTTTACAACTCTGAGGTGAGAACTCATCCCATCAAGTTCGGTTTTCACTCTTTAACGGGTACTACTCGGTCCTTACTTTTGCGATAAACATTAACTCCTTGAAGCTATTAGTTCGTTTATCGAATGAAATGAACCTTAGAGTGGTGGTCCTTTTTAGTTTCTTGGTGTCTTAGCATTCTTGTCCTGCAAGTCTCGACCCTTTTACTGTAGTTTCTTTTGTGTTCTACTATGGACAGATAACCATTTTACGGTAGAAATAAAATATTTCCTTCTCTATTGACAGATGCATAGGGCTGCTTTTGCATTGCCTTCATTCCTGAAGAGGGAGGTGAGGCTACTTTAAGACTCTGAAGCCTCGGAATTCGGAACTTGCTTCACCCGAACCAAATATGTAGACTTTCGATCGGTTAACCGTTTTCCGATAAACTGAAATACTCCCATTCCGGACATAGTAAATAAATGTTTTCAACATGTAGTAGGTGCAACCGGAGCCATTCTAGTATTGTATTATGGTTTTATATCAAGGAATACGTAGTATAGATTAGGACTTAATCAAACGGATTGTGATGCAGAAGTGTGCTTGCTTGATTCGAGATGGTTCAAATGTCGTTCGATTCGGTGTTCGGGACTTGAACAACATTGAAACATCCGAAGAAGAAACAAGACGAGAAAAATAGCATTGCATGTTTCTTATAATAATTCTCAGTTTGTTATAATTTCTCTGTATCTGTTTATGGATTTCTCTGTAAATTGCATGGAACTTGGCCTTTTGGACTTATTTGTTAGGATTTTCTGTCTTAAAAAAATCATTTGGATTTTAAGGAGTTTAATTTTTATTAAGAAATTTAAAATTATAAAAATGGATTACTTGTTTAGCTAAAATTAACGACGTAATTTAGAATTCACTAAGAAGAATTTGATGGTCTTAATGTATATTTTTTTAATAATTTATGTTATTAGAATTATTTATATATTTCAACTCATATCATTATCTTTTATAATTATTTTCTAAACTTTAAATAATATTCAAAGTTAATATGATACTCATTTGTAAATCAATCTAAATAAATTAAGATAAAATATTACAACAAATAATATTATCTGGATGTATTAAACTTTACCTAGATCTTTATTATTCCATCAACAATTATAATTTTATTGAAATATTTCATAATATTTAGTCCATCAACAGTTATGATTTAATAAAAAGATATATATATATATATTAATTATTTGATAAAAAAGCATTTCTTATATATATAAATACCTGAATATAAATCTCTTAATATTAAAATAAATATTATCTTTTACTAAAAGTCCATAGTTAAATTTTAAAAATATTAAGGTACTTTATTTTTTAATATAAAATTTAATTATTACAAGAATATATAGGGGTGTTTAAATTTTCGGTTAACCGAATTAACCGATCAAATCAAAAAAAATTTCAGTTAATCAATCGGTTAATTTTAGATTAAATCGGTTAACGATTAATGATTTTTAAAATTTTGGTTATCGATTAATTCGATTTGAAATCGATTAATTAACCGAATTAATTGAACTTTTTATATATTATATATTATATATTTTTTATATATTTATTTTTGGTATTAAACTTTTAAAAATTATAAAATGGTCATTAAATTTTATAAAATTAGCATAAAATAATAATTAAATTTATTAAATTAAAAAATAATCTTTAAATTTTTAATATTTATTAATAATTTATAACGTATGATGAATCAATATAATAATTCGATAGATTTAATGTTTTTTTATAATTTTTGAAAGTTTAATGCTTAAAAAATATTTTAACATAATTCAGTGATTATTTGTGTAATTTATTCAATTTTTTTAAAAAAGTTCGATTAACCGAATTAACCGATCGGATTAACCGAATTCTTTTTTGATTCAATTAAAAATTTTTAAAAAATTTCGGTTCAATTAAGAGTTAATACTAAAAATTTATAAAATTTTAAAAGTTTGATTCGGTCCACACCCCCAAAGAATATATATGTGTCGGAAGTAAACCGGGAAACATCGAAATGATAAGCACGAGCACAGACGATTATCCTCTCCCCTCCAAAAATGGAAAGATGCATGAAGAATGCCACGTGGCGCCTCCTCCTCGTCGGTGCCAGCCTACTCAAATTCGCCAGCTCTCTCTCTCACTCACTATCTTCTTTTCACTCCGCACTCTCTCCTTCTATTGATTTCTTCCCATCGCTTTCTCTCTCTCTCTCTAGGGTTTCAGATTCTCCTCGCGTTTTCTATTCTTTCTACACTCCGCTACGCGCTCGATTCTTACCAGTCTCCGCTTCAGATTCAGATCCTCCACGTGTGTTCCAACCTGGACCCGATCCGATCCTTTCCCCTCTTTTTCTAATCCGAAATTCCATACAGGAGAGATCCCCTTTTTGTTTGTTTAGTTTTTGATTTGATCTCAGAATGCTGCGCTTTTGATCATTTATCCGCTCAGAAAATGATTTAATTACGCAGAGAACGAAATGTGAGATTCCGATCCCCCCCCCTCTCCTATATATGTATATATTTGCTATTAGGCTGGTTAAACTTGTTAGAAGAAAGAAATCAGACGATTTTTCTGCTATGAATTTGTTATGACTTGGTTAGCAGTTACTAAGCACGATTAGCAACAGCTTTGGCTATATGTTTGTTGTTCTCAATTTGATTAATTACGTTCTTGTATTATTCACAAAATCCCTAATTCTAAACTCTGTTATTCAATCATTAGAGATATTCTCACTAAACTTCTGTAATTCAAAATCTCAGCTTAATCTTGCTGGATTTTGCTTCACATGGATGTTCAAAGATGTTGATTAAAATTTAAAAAACATACTACTAGAATATTCGACTTGAACGTGTGCGGATTCAACTTTATCTGAAGCTATTTATTTAGTCCATGCGGATTTCTGGAATTAATTGCGTTTTCATTTGTTTAACAATTGTTTAATAAGAATTATTTATTGTGATGAATAGTTGTATTTGTATATTTTGATTTTGAAGTCAAAAAAGGCTTGTTGATTTTATATATTTTTAATAATTTTGGTATCCAGCGTTATTCGTGGTTTTGAAGATCTGGCTCTAGAAAGTCATAATTTGGACAACAGTTTAAATGGTATGCAACAGTTGTTTAAAGAGTGTAATTGTTCAAACTGAGCAGATAGGAACAATATTAACCCGGAAGAGGCTGCATTTACGAAGTACTGCAAGGACTTTTTATGCCAGTGGTGTTGGATTATTTTTTTAGTGGAATAGCGACTTTCGGATGAGTACTAAGATGATGGTTGATTTGGGTGCTGCGGCGAGCCGGGGGCCTGTTGTCCATAAATTCCCGGATAAAGATGGTGGTGGATATGTTAGTGGAGGGTGGAAAAGGTCAATATCAATTTTCCATCCTGTTTTAATTGGTTGTTTTAAGTATAGCCTGTTTTCATGAATGCCATGATTGATTTAGAATCAAAGATGCATGTTGTTGGTTCAAAATTTATGAATTTCTTTCTGAATAAGTTTTACTAGGAAGTTTCTTGTATACCGGTTAATAATTATTGTCGGATTTGATTTAGATCTGTTCCTTGAATATTTGGAGTTTGGTTCATTGAACATGTTAACGAATCATGGAAACCTAGATTTAGTTCTGATAGTGGCAGTCACGGACTGTTTGTACAATCTATGGAATTCAATAATGTGAATTTAAATGGTTGATATGTTAAATTCATCGTACATTTCTTACACTGATTTGGCAGTGAAGATGGAAAATTAAGCTGCGGTTATTCAAGCTTCAGGGGAAAGAGAGCAACCATGGAAGATTGCTATGATATTAAAACTTCGAAGATTAATGGGCAGACAGTCTGCTTGTTTGGAATATTTGATGGTTAGTTTCATTCTTATGATCCCTTTCTTTGTAGAAGGACGTGAAATAAAAGAGGTTATAGATTTGATTCAACTATTATTTGAAAGCATTAAGCAGATACCATCCGATATGATCATTTGTAAAGTACAAAGTTTGTTGATGGTATGATATGTTTTTGGTTTAAATCTGTGTGCATATAATCTGAACAAATCTAATAAATTTGGAGTAGTGTATTGGGACATGCTTACAACTAAATAGTGGCATAAATGTTCAAAGTTTCCTTGGTCAAAGACAGTCGAACTTCTAAATTATGTCTTCTAAGCTTTCTTGTGATTTCATTAAATCAGAGTAGAAGCCAAATAGCCGATATGTGATTATGACAATCAATCTTATTTTTAATTAACATCTCAAAAGTGCCTCTGGATATATTGATTGAGTTTTGACCTATTTGTATCATAAGTTATCCTGGCAATGTGTTCTTGGATGATAAGTATCATTTCCTAAGAGTAAGATGCCAATCGTTTCTGAGAATGACAGCTTTTATAACCTGTGATTTAACCACTATCATGTGCAATTGCAGGGCATGGTGGTTCTCGTGCTGCTGAGTATTTGAAGCAACACCTTTTTGAGAAACTAATGAAGCATCCACAGTTCATGACTGACACCAAACTTGCAATAAGTGCGTTTAATATCTCTGACGTGCTGTTTTTATGGCGAATATATATTTTTGCACGTCCTTTGTTGTCAATTTTGTAGAGGATCCATGTATTACAAGTACTTGTGTCTCTGTTTTGTTCAATCTGTAGGTTGCATTCGCATGGGCTTGTGTCCACATAAATATAATCAACCCGATTGAAGATTTTCTGTAATTTATATTGGCTTCAATGGATATGCCTGCAGGTGAAACATATCAACAGACTGATGCAGATTTCTTGGATTCTGAAAGAGATACTTATCGAGACGACGGCTCGACTGCTTCAACTGCAGTTTTGGTTGGTAACCATCTATATGTTGCCAATGTTGGAGACTCACGGACTATAATATCAAAGGCTGGAAAAGGTATTCTATGCATTTTTTGGGTGCTTATTAATATGTTAGTTACAATTGCATCAGTACATGTGATATCTTCCTTAAATACTTTTACTCAAGGATGATTGTGAAAGGCTCCTTGAAATTGCTTACTCTAAGGGGCCATTAAAGGGAACAAAGCCAGGCACCATATTCTTAAAGCATTTGGGTTTTTCTTAATTATGTCCTTTGTTTATTATAAATGAATTTTGTGGGTTGTCTACTACTATCTTAACCTAGTTACCTGTACTCTGAGTATGGTTAGTAATCATTAATAAATATGAGCTATATATAATATGAATGTGTATTACATTTTTTAGTGATTGGTATATCTTACATATCAAACTTATGGCTTTTTAACGCAACTACACTTGACATGAAAATGAATGTTGCGAATTCTTAACTTGCAAATTGGGATTCCTAAAAGAAGCTTCTTTTCCTTTTATAGCTATTCCACTCTCTGAAGATCATAAACCAAATAGAAGTGATGAACGGAAGAGAATTGAAAGTGCTGGAGGGGTGGTAATGTGGGCTGGTAACCCTTTTAAAGATTCATCTTGAATTATTGAAGTGAAGACAAATATTTTCCATTGTATCTGGTGTTTAAATTGGTAATACTGTCTCCTGAAAGTTTATCGTAAATTTTATTTTTGATCATGTTATCAGGAACTTGGAGGGTAGGAGGTGTATTAGCTATGTCTCGAGCTTTCGGTAATCGAATGTTGAAACAATATGTTGTTGCCGAACCAGAGATTCAGGTATCTTATAAATTATATACTAACGAGCTAGAAATCTTTGCCCACCATTACATTTAATCTTCTTTAGTTGCCAACCAATCTAACGAAGCCATCTAGAATATAATAGAGAACTCTGGCACATTCATTGGAAACCATACAAGCTTTACCCAGCAAACTTTACTCTCCCTTAAATCCTCGACATATTGTTTTGCATTCGCCAGGCTAATGAAATTTTTATTCCTTCTGTTATTTCTCAGGAACAAGAGATAGATGAAGAGTTTGAATTTCTTGTGCTTGCTAGTGATGGATTATGGGATGTGGTGCCTAATGAGGTAAACCTCTCATTGATATGTGCATGGTTGCACTTGATTTATCCATGTACCAGGCATGCATGATGCACCGTGTTCTGTTTTCGAGAAAGGTCACGAACATGAGCTTGCTGTATTGTTATGATCAGTTTTCTACATCTTTTGCATGTTATAAGTTAAAAATCGTTGTGTTCCCAGGATGCTGTTTCTCTTGCTCGAGTCGAAGATGAAGCAGAGGCATCAGCTAGAAAGTTGACAGAAGCTGCATTCACCCGAGGGAGTGCCGACAATATAACCTGCATCGTGGTGAGATTCCACCGTAACAACACAGATCAACTTAATCCCGATCCCCAAGCATGTGATTAGAAGTGTCCTTATATCACTGCATCTGCATGTCTAGATTCATTGGCAAATTTAGTTTTAAAGCTTGAAATCTGCAATTCCCTTGTGGTCAATGTATATATATATATATATATATATATATATCAATGTGACAATTTGCTTATTCATTTTCATTGCCTAATGTTGAATACCTGGACCGGAATATGCCCTGTTTCTGCTTGTTCCTAAACTTTTTCCCATATCTACACTATGCTTAATTGAGATCTAATAAACCTTTCTAGTTAACCTATCAACTGCAAAACAATCATTATTAGACATTGTTCCATGCCAGCCTAAACAAGACACTATGTGCAAATATAATAACGTCAGACTTTCTAGTTTCTATGTTTTGTATTTTATATGTAAGAGGATTGAATTAACAAAAACAATAAACTTTATGGACTAAATGGTCTAAAACAAAGCATTCTAAAAAACAAAAGATGTTAATATGATTGATTTTTATCATTGTGTGTTGCTTGATTTATTAGACATATAGTGTTAAAATACGATGAAGGTGATATTTAAAAGTAAATAATTTTTTATAAAAAAAATCAATTTTTAAAAAAAATTAAATAAAAAGATAAAAATTAAAAGTAAACTTGAAAATATTACCCTTTCTACTCCCATTTCTACACGAAAAATCATATCATGAGTAAGTCTCATCGTCCATAAACCACTAAAAATCACACATCTCATCATTTTTTTTTTCATGTCATATTTTCTTAAATGAATTTTCAGTCATATTTTTGTTAATTTATTTTAAAAATAGTTTTTCTAAGTAAAGACTAATATGATTCTTATTAATTGATCCGTGGTTGTTAATTTATTTTAAAAATAGTTTTTCTAAGTAAAGACTAATATGATTCTTATTAATTGATCTGTGGACATATGATTAAACTTACCCATAATACAATTTTTCTCGAAAAACAAAAACTAATGATATTTACCATATATTTCTAAACAAAGTTAAGTATTAAAACTAATAATCTCATTTTGAAATCAAATCCTAGTTAAAATATGTTTTATATTATAATAAAAAAGTTTTCTTCCTACAAAATCATTCCATCAATCCAAACCCTACCTACATAGAATTTATTTTTAACCCATTCTCGATGTTGACAAGGAAGACATGAATGCAAAGACTGGCCAACAGTTTAACGGAGTCTTGAGACAAAGTTTCTTTGCATTATTAATTGGGAGCGAAGACCATGAATGTTCCTTTAATTTTCTTTTAAAACATGCACCAGGAAGTTTCACAGGAAATTTTCATTAAATTTTGAGGTCAAATCTTATGTCCTTCTGGTAAAAAAAAATATATAATAAACAGAACTCGAATAACAAACGTAAAATAAATTTTCTAAATGTAAACATAACAAACAAATAAATGACGATTACGTTTTACTATTCTTTCGATAAGATTTTTTTTATTTTATTGATGGCTATATGTTTACGATGATAATGAATATGGTATTAGATTATTTGGTATATTTTAATAAAAATAAAAGTTTTGGGTATTTAACCGATAAATTTTAAAATATTAACGAAATAAAATATTTAAAATCAGTTAGGTATCAAATAATGATTGATTGCAAAATCTATAAAAGATAAATTTTAAAATATTAAAGAAATAAAATATCATACACTTATAACAGAATAAAATTTTGGGTTTCTAGATGTTTGTAGACTTTAATGCATTTTAAATTTTAATAATATTTTTGGGTATTTTTTAAAAATAAAGATTTTTTTTTCATGAAACCTATTTTTTATAAAAACAACAATTGTCCTCATATAGATTAAGGAAATTACAATAAATAAGTAAATAAAAACAAATATTCTTACGTTAAAAACTAATTTAAATATTTATTTTTTAATTAAATTTGCTTAGAAAATAGAAATGTCCATTCAAAAGATGACTTTGCCATGAATGTAGTTATAAGGTATTAGTTGACTACCGATAGTTGCCGAATTATTATTGTATTAGATATAAATATTTCCCTAAATTAGTGTTTTTAAAATTATATAGTTTTTATGATTTATTAATTAGTTTAATAATTTTTAAAAAAATAACTTAATGATTAAATATTTATAATATTTTATTTTGTATATATTAAAATTTTAATATTTATTTTAAAAATATAATATATTTCTATTTAATAATAATTTATACAGTTCTCTAGAAAAATAAAAACTTTAGTCATTTACTTGGATACAATGACTATCTCTTTTTAATTCATGTGAAAGTGCTATGAAATTCGAGAGAAATTACAGTGGTAACAGAAGTAACAAACATTTAAATTTATCATTAAGATGATATTATCGGTTAATTAAATATAAAATTATTTGAAAAATAATTATTTTAAAAAAAATTATTTTCACATATGAGTCTTAGTGATATAGTTTAGGTTTAAAATTAATTTTTATAATTTAATCTTTATAATTTTCAGAAAAAGATTTAAATTTTAATTAACAATACTATCGATTAAGTGTTAAATTTAAATATCATACTCTAAAGTTTAAAACCAAACATTTAAATAATAAATGCTTCACAATAAAAATAAATTCACGAACAATATTATTTATTAAAAAAAGGTAAAAATGACTAAATTTAAAAGATCCGAAAGTAGATGGACCGAGAATGGAATTAAACCATAAAACAAAAGACAAAAAGGGTAAGATTTGTTGAGACGGAAACAACCTCAGAAGAGACCATATTATGGTAAAATTCTGAGGAGTTTTTTACGAAAGGAACGAGTGAAATTAACTGACTGTTTTGACAAACTTCCTAAAAGAAAGGGATTAAATAGCAAAAATAAAAAAAATAAAGAATTTTTTTTCCTTAAACCCCAGTTCCCCACCCTCTATAAATTAAACCCTCCCTTGACCTTTCTTTCCCCCTCTCTATTTATTTTCCTCTGCTCTTTCCTTAACCTGAAAGAAAAGAAGGGAAAATTCTACTTTCGATCTCCTGTTTTATTTTCCTGCTTCGTCGATTCAATTTTCTCGGAAAAATAGCTCGTATTTTGGTAAGCGATTCTCTTCTCTTCTGTGTATATGTATTGCAAATTATAATGTCATTTCATTCTCGTTTTATTCGGTCGTTAATTCAATTTTCTCGAGAAAGTTGTCGGTGTTTGTTTCTCGATATTCAAACACCGAACTAATGATTCCCCGCCGTGCGTAAAGACGTTTGCCTCTCACGCGCCGTGTAGTCGTGTTCTTGTGGGACCGTAAATCTTGACTTTGAATCTGAGACCAAGCCCGTCCATCATGTTCTCTTAACCTTTGGATCTGCCGCGTGTAGGGTTGAGATTGTAGGTTCACCGGCAAGTTTTTAAACGGATACACCGGCATTTGGGTGAAGTAGAAAAGGATTGGCAGCAAGTTACGGCCCACAAAAGTCACTTTTCAAAGAAACGACTTGTACCTGAAAAACGGTTAGCCGTATGTTTTGCTATTAAAATGGCCTTTGTTTGTCTGCACTTCCATTGACTTTGACTGAGAATTAGGAAATATACTGGGTTTTAGGCTTTGGAATTTGATTTTTTTAAAATCCTAAATTAAAGTTAATTGAGCATCAGCCGTCCTTTAATTTTATTTTTATATGAAATTTGTAATATTTTATTTTAATTGTTTGTTTATAAGCATTATTTTTAACTGAGAAGAGGTGTCATTACCATGGCCGTGCATTGGTTCCTTTATATTTTTATTTCAGTTCCAGGAGAAATTATATCACTTACTTGATTATTTTTTAAATCATTTTTTTAATCAGAAAATCTGTACTTATTTTTTTAATATCATTTAAAAAATATAATTTTTAAAAATTATATTGATGTTATGTATAATTAATAACGGAATTGATGAATTTTATTAGTTAAAAATCATAACTAACGTAACAATGTGGTTGTTACGTGGTGTATGATATAATCTCTCCAGTTTCGGATAGTTTCTTAGGACCCAGACATTTCGTCCTCGTCCAACATGTCTGGTCACCACAAGACTTCATTTTTTCTTTTCTTTTACTTGTTCTATTTTAAGCAGTTTCCTTGACGTGTCCGCCATAAACACCATGATCTGCCGAGGCTCCTCGATCAACCTCTTTACCTGGTCGACACGTGAAAACCTATCTGTCTTTTGTACTTTTAATATATTAAACTTGGGTTCATGCATGGATTTTTTTTTTCCATTTGTTCACACCTCACTAGGTTCAGAAAGTCACCTTCTATATATTCTTTTAAAAAAGAAATAACTAGAAAACATTGTCAATTCATGTCTGCATTGGATACACGTGTATTCTGCGAACGTGCCATGTTGGGAGCCTGTTGTTTATTTTTGTTAGGTGTCGACTCTGACAACCGAGTTTGGCTGCTTCTGCCGGTTGAGTCTGAGGTCTCTTTGCCTTTCAGTTTAGTGGTAAAGAATCCTTAATGTTTTGTTTGAACCAGTAATAGCAGTCGAAGATGTCGGTTTCGGCTGAATCAGCTGATGGGGACAAAACCCTTTAGATTTCAGGCACGGCTCATGCCGTGTCAAGTGTTGTCGACTCATCAAATCTAACTTATCTGATGTTTAAAACCATTGTGTCTTTTGTTTCCTTCTGGTTTCCAATGTTCTTTCTTTTCAACAGAATATTTTCAACTCGACAGTGACGTTTGTTGAAACCAATATTCTCATGTTCTGTATAAAACCATTTAATTGTTTGTCTATTCAACAGCACATTATGGGATTGCAAATATCACATTCCAACACGCAGAAGAAAGTGAAGCCTTTCCATGGTCCGGAGAATGATGGTGACGATGATAATGGAACCGATGGCTCTTTGACATCACCCAACCCGCCCGATTTTGCAGGCTACACTTCGTGGGTGGTAAATTCCCTAGCTATCTTTCATTGAAACATGCCCACATTCAAATGAACATCATGCATGTCTTAAAACTTATCATTGTCGTGAATGTTGATGTTCTTGTCCAGGTGAAACACCCTTCTGCATTGAACATGTTTGATTCCATAACGAAGGAAGCTAAGTGGAAAAACGTTGTCGTGTTTCTAGATTACGACGGTACTCTGTCGCCCATCGTTGAAGACCCCGACAAGGCCTTCATGTCTGCCGAGGTATCCTTTACTTTATATTACCGTCTCCACCACGTTTGATTATACGGTAACTTAACTTCTTTTTATTAATTTCAGATGCGTACTGCAGTACGTGAAGTGGCAAAGTATTTTCCAACATCTATAATCAGCGGTAGGAGCCGAGAAAAGGTTAAGGAATTTGTACAGTTAAGTAACGTATATTATGCTGGGAGCCATGGGATGGACATATTGGCGCCCAGAGCAGTTAAATCTTCAGAGAAAAAGGTCTGTTCTTTTGGTAAAAGTGTGTTTCTTGGTCTTTAGAAATCAATTTTCTTATGATTTTTTTGGGTATTTTAGGCGAATGAAGGTGCTTTTCAACCTGCTAAACTATATTTACCTGCAATTCAAGAGGTAATTTTCTCGGAAACTTTCAGTTCTCAAATCTTTTACTCATAATTTACGTAAGTCATTTCTTTATTACAGATATCCGTAGAGTTAGAAGACAAAATCAGAGATATACAAGGTGCTAGGCTAGAAGATAACAAGTTCTGTATCTCTGTGCATTACCGGCAAGTTGAACCAAAGGTAAACCCTTTTAAAATATTGTAGTTTTCATCTCTTAAAATGGCACAAATTCAACCAATTCTTGTCATATACGTGCAGGACCATGAAGTTTTGAAGAAGAGAGTGAAATCTCTAGTTGATAATCGTCCCGAATTTCATCTCACTGAGGGTAAAATGGTTTTAGAAGTTCGACCTTCAATCGAGTGGAACAAAGGCGATGCCCTGAATTATTTACTCGACACATTAGGATTCAACAATGCCAAAGATGTTCTCCCATTGTACATCGGAGATGATCGAACCGATGAAGACGCATTCAAGGTCAATACATGTACCCTATAATGGTAAAAAAGCTCTTCAACTATTTACTGATATGTTTTAATGGTCACACGTTGCAGGTCATTGCAGGTAGACGTGAAGGATTTCCCATAATAGTTTCTTCCATTCCGAAAGACACCATAGCTTGGTACTCGTTGCGCGATCCGTCGGAAGTATTATCTTTTCTGTTACTTCTCGCGCAATGGAAGAAATCAGAGACTTCCTTCTTCAAGTAGATTCATCAATGGTTTCTCTCATCCATCACCTTCATATAACACAATACATACATATTCATTAGGGAGAAAAAGCTTCTTTGAATGGATGGATATCATCACTTTAGGTGTATTATTTAGTTGTAGTGTTTTGTTTTGTTTTTTTCATTCAGCTTTGTAAATGATAATTCTGCCGTCATTTTAGTAGCAGGTTTTCCAAATCACTTCTTAATGTGAAGCAGTTTATTTGAGTCTCACATTACTGGAGTGGGAGCATGTGCTAGTGTGCTAGGGTCATAATGAGAACCAGAGTGGTCATTTCTAACATTTTGGTATATATTGGGTTATTACATTTGAAATGGCATTTCATTTTTAATAGATTGTTGATATCACTGTGATGTTTTTATGATATTCATATTTGGCACATATTTAAATAAAAATATAAAATGAGTATCTTTTAAATATATTAAAAAATAAAATATATTATAGATTATTATCTTATATATTTGTTAAAAAATTCAGTTTTCACAAATGTTTTAGTTTTAGGGTTTAAAAGTTTAGTTTATAATATAAGGTTTAGAATTATGGATTTAGGGATATAATTTATGATTTATATGTTATGTTTAGTTAAGAATCTATGTTTTAATCTATAAATGTAAAATAAGATACTTATACCTTAAAATCTTCTTTATCCCAAATTGTACACAATTGATTTAGAATTTTTAACGTTCAATTAAATTAAAATCGCATTGATTCATCAAAATATTTTTATTGAGTGTTATATATAGCAATTAAACCCACCCTGATAAATGATGCTAAAAGTCAAATACCATCCAAGTAAACCCACAGCAAGTGCTACTATTGGAACAGTTTCTGCCTAATCTTTTAAATAATCCACCATCTTTAGCATATGGAACTAGTGGCTAACAAGATATTTAAATTAATGGTAGGCGAGCTACTGTCTAATGCCGTAACCAATTGCAGTGAAGATAAAGATCTATTGATCTTTAATGACATTATTCTTCAAAGGTACGTTAAGATTTTAAGTGCTGCCAACATGACAATCACTACAACCACATATTTTACATGTATATAAAGATTTTGACCCACGTAATCAAATATATATTTTTTTAGTTTTTTTTATAACTAATATTATTTATTTTATTGATCGATTAATCTAAAATATACATTATAGATTTTGATCCGTGTATTTCAATGAATTAAGAATAAAATTAAACCAATAATAAATTATATTTTGTCTTAAATTTAATCTCTTATTTTTCTTTATCTATTTAAAATTTAAAACTTAACGATTTATCTAATTTGATATTTTAACGATGTAACATTATGAGATTGTGTTACGTCATAAACTAAAAAATATATATTTATTTTATATTTAATATTTAGTTTATATTTATGAGAGGTGATCAAAGACCAAATTGGAAAAAAAGGGCCAAATTGAGAGACCAAAATGTGATTTATCCACATGTAAAGATTAAAATTCCCAATAATGGCAATTCTCGTAATAAATACCTCATCCAATGTCAAATATCCAGTAATAGTAAAAAGATTGAAGCGTTTAAATTGAGATTTTATTTTTATTATTTCGAGTGATGATGAGATGGGTGATAGAGAAGCTTAGAGGTAGAAGCAGTAACGTAGCTTCCCTCTTTTTTATGGCGGTTATTCACCGGCTCTTCTTCAGATAAACCGTGTTAAACAAAATTCTAGAATCCTCGTCGGAGATTCAGTCCGGTCGATGATCGGAGCTCTGGTTGCCGTTGGAGGAGACGCGGTAGAGCGTTTATTCATCGTTCGTTGTTGGTTGCGTGAGAGGAAAGCGAGTGTTTGGAGGTAGATAAGAAGAGGAAGAGTGAAAATGAATGGTAATAGCGATGGACTTGGAAGTGCGGCGGCTGCGGCTGCGGCTGCGGCTGACTATATAAGGAGACATCATCTGCATGAGATTGGAGAGAATCAGTGTAGTTCAGCTCTTGTAAAGCACATCAAAGCTCCTCTTCCCCTCGTAACTTTCTTTTTTCCCTCTGTTTAAGTTTTGTAACTTCCATTCGTCTCAGTTATCATCTTGTATTTCTTTTCTTTTCGTTTCATTTCTTTGGATCTGTTTCAGAGATTTTATGATGTTCTCTCTTTTGATAGCTTCATTGATAGATGATTTTTGTTTCTTTTTTGTGTGTGATTATTCTGCATGTTTGCTTAGTGAGATACGGAGATTGTTTCTCAATGTTTGACTATTTTTTTTTCTCTTGATCTGTGGTAATTTTCTTTTCTGGAATTCTCTGATTGTTTTGATTCATTTTTTCTTATTCTTTCATTGAATAATTGTAACGACAGAATATTGAATTTAATCTGTTACATTAACTGTCCTGATCATTGAAATTTGCATAATTTATTGAATAGAGGACAATTTTTATGTTCTGTGGGAGAAACAGAGGTAATTTTGATCAAGTTTAATGCTTAGGAGCAACTCAAAACTTTGTTCTGTTAATTTTGAACAGTTATTGATTGGTTGAATTGTCACAAAAGTTATTTTTTCAGAATAAATTGATTCCAATGATATAGTTAATTGCTTTGTATAGAAACAATTCGGTTATGATCTAATCGATTAAATGCAACTTATCTTGCTTGTTACGAATGACGTGAGTATATGCTCGAAATCTTTATTTCCTCTTTTGTCTCCATTTTTTTTTTTGCACGTACCATATGAAAAGATCATATTTGAAGGAAGATTACACCAATGAAAGCGGAAAGATTGATACCTACGTGGATATTCAGATCCTGGACAAATAATGTGCACTCCTCCACAATTTAGAGCTTGATTCTTACGTTTTTGTGAACTTGTTAACATATCTCCTTGGTTGGATCTCTTTTCCTTTTTCTTGAATGTGCGTAATTTTGCTGAAACTTGTATTGCTTTGTCTTTCCTTCGTTTTACAGGTTTGGTCTTTGGTGAGGAGATTTGACCAACCTCAAAAGTATAAACCTTTTGTCAGCAGGTGTGTTGCGCAGGGAAACCTCGAGATTGGATGTCTTAGAGAAGTAGATGTCAAATCTGGACTCCCGGCTACTACAAGTACTGAAAGATTGGAACTACTTGATGATAACGAGCATATCCTCCGCATCAGGATTATAGGCGGTGATCACAGACTTAAGGTAGATTTTCTCTCTTCTGTTTTTTATATAGAAATTGGGGCCTTGTTAAAAGAAAAACTCACAACCAACACTTAGCCGAAGCTCAGTAGTTAGGGAGAAGGGGGGGGGGGGGAGAGTGCCGGGTTAAATGTTATTATTAATGCTGGTAGATTAAAGGCTTTTTCTTGCAGCTTATTGAGTTATGTTCTAAAGATGGTTGCTGGTTTTGTAATATTTTTTGAGGTTCATGAAGTATGTGTGCTACCGACCCGTATCCTGGATGAATTTGTAGATATTTTTTAAAATCTGGAACACCAAAGTAGTTGGATGTGCAGCTAAATTTGGTTTCCTGAATGTTTTTGGTACATAAGTTTATTAGTTGACAAGTCTTAATCATGAAATTCAACTTTTAGGTGTAGCAGTTGTAAATGGGAGATGCAGTCTCAGTTTGATTCCTTTTGACCTTATTTTCTAATTTTATCCAGAACTACTCTTCAATCATTTCCCTCCATCCGGAGATCATTGACAGAAGACCAGGGACGCTAGTCATTGAATCCTTTGTGGTGGATGTGCCTGAAGGGAACACAAGGGACGAGACATGCTACTTTGTTGAAGCTTTGATCAAGTGCAACCTCAAATCACTCGCAGGCATCTCCGAGGGGCTAGCAGTGCAGGACCGGACTGAACCCATTGATCTATGAAAGTTAGGGCAGAGGAGATTTTAAAAAAATAAGGTGGTGGTGGCGGTGGCTATGGTTACCATGAATGAAGCTTCAAAAGGCTTTTCTTACATGGGAGAGCTTTAGGGTTGGACTGGCAATTGAGTCTTCCATCTTCTACACTCACTTACTGCATTGCTTGTACTTTATCATTGGATTTTCTCCTTTTTTTTTAACTTAATGTGCTTGATTTCCTCTGTAGTAGATGAACTTCATTGTTCAAGAATGGGAAAGGAAAGGACTTGATTCTTGCACAGCTGATCCAGGACTAAATGGTTAGTCAATTGAGACTTGATTTGAATATATTTGGATTATCCATATAATGATTGATTTTTAATTCTGATCATGATTATTTAGATAAATATCCTAGTAATAGCTAAAAAATCATTAGCAACAATTAGAATAATGTTGGATTTCTACTATGTTCCTTTTTTATCTCCCCTCGAAATTCAAAAAATTAGAAGAAAAAAATGTCGTCTAAGAACGAATACCCTGTCACCCTTCAATTTATAAAGAGGAAGAACAAAACCCGGGGCCGGGAGCAACCATTGATGCGGCAGCTGAGGCCATCCAAAGGAGTTTTTCTACGGTTGGTATGTGATGGAGAGATGGTGTTGTACATATGATCGTGTCCGAAAGGAGGTACCATCGAAGCTTCTAATCACTCTAATTTCTTCCCCAAATTATTGTACTTAATTTAAATTAATCCTTCAAAATTTTAAATATTTTAAATTTATCTTAAAGTATGACTCTGATTTAGATATTAATTATCATTATTGCCGCATAATATTATTATCATGAAAAAAAACTCATTAAAAAAACCTTCATAATCATATTCAAGCTGACACTCAAAATTACATGACATCATAAATGTTTATATTAAATTTGAATAAAAACTTGAACAATTTATTTAGTTTGATTGGATTGAAATTTTATAATTTTAATTTAAAAATATTTAAATAAAATTTAAATTATAAAATAAATTTTTAAACTTGATTCAATTCAAAATTATAAAATCTTCGCCCCTAATTGGGCGAGTGTTCTTAACTAGAAAAAACCGATAGAGTTTTTATATTTAGATTCTAAATTAATTTAAATTTAAATTATTAGCCATTTAATATTCAAAATGGGTGCATTGAACAAATTTTTAAATTCCAATCCGATTTGACAAATCTATTTACATTTACTCAAATTTTCACGAGCATTTAATAATAACAGTTCTACTCAAATTTTCATGAGCATTTAATAATAACAGTGGGAGCGTTTACCGTTTGGTTCAGTTTTATAAAATAATTTTAATAATTTATCAATTTTCAGTTCGGTTAATAAATTTTTCAAATGGCAGATGTAAAGAGGATGGATTCTGTCCGGATCTAACAAACATATAATCAAAGTAAAGTATTATGAGAGTGAAGAAAACTATTACATGTGACGGTGTATAATAGGTGATTTACAATATTTGAGTATTTGAGATGTATATTATATGTATAAGAATTCTATGTTCATGTAGTTAAATGACTATGAGACAAGATCATGAGTAAGCAGAAACGACTGTCATGGGCAAATATAAGCATATAGGGGGAGTTATATAGACAGATGACTGCCGTGAATGTCGATATGGTTTAGACGACGTACCGGCGGAGATAGTCCACTCGAGCCGGATGCTTGAGCTTCATCAGTGCCTTTACTTCATGCTTTCGGACCATTTCTCTCGAAATGTTTAAGTTCCCAGCAATTTCTCCTAATGTTCTATCACCTTTACCATCTAGTCCATATCTCTGCCTGACCACCAGGCTCTCTTTGGGCTTCAGAGAATCAAGCTGAACAAAAACAGGGTTTTTAGTTTCATATTGTGTGGTGAGGCACTGATTTCAGACAGAACACGGTCCAAGTAGCCTAAAGCTTGTCCGATGTAAGCATTGGTACTAATTAAAAGAGAATGTAGGCTTACCACATCATCAAGTGCAAGCCTGAGAAGAGCAGGTTGCCTCCGGTGATCACCGCCGACACCATCAACATCGGTGATTCCATTAATGAACTCTTCTTTGTGTAACCGAATGCCTCGAATGAAGAGACCCGATGGGTTTCGATGCCCTCATTACTTCTTGGTACCTCTCAGGAGAGATCCCAACTTTTTCGATTACTTCATCATCTGTTGGTTCTCTTTGAAGTTCAAACAATAATTCCATCTTGGCTCTTTGGACTTCTACTCTAACCTGGATTGAATAAACTGGTAAATCGTTTGGCCGATGCCGAAATGTAAATATATCTACTTGTTTCATGTAAAATCATCATGTCATTTTTCAATATAAGTAGTAAATATAGCACGCCTGACTGAGGAGAGCATACCGATTCTAGTCCGAACGGGACACGAGTGAAGTTAGATACTGTCATAGAACGTATGATTGCATGCCTGATCCAGAAAAGACTGTATGTCGAAAGCCGGAATTTCCTTCTCGGTTCAAAGCGATCTATGGCTGTAATAAGTCCTTTGACTCCTGCCTGACAAAGGTCTTGAAATCTTGAACCATTTGCAAAATCTTGAAAATACTTGTTTATCACAAACAAAACAAGCCGGAGATTATGCTGCATGAAATAAAGAAATGCCTCTCAGCAGTTATTATTGAAAGGCAATGCCAAAATGCTCACAATAAGCTTTATCCACAAACTAGGCAACCACTTTTAAAATGGTGATATCAAAACATGGCTCTTGCTAAAAACCCTACTGTTGCTGGTGGTGGAAAAGGAGTTACCTTAATGAGCTTATTTCTAGCAGCTCGACGGACCTCGAAATGTCTACTCACTTGAGCTGCACTCATATTTGTTGCCTCAGCTAATTCATCTTCAGTAGGATCTCTACCAAATTCCTTTTGCAAGTTCTCTTTTGCCTCAAGCAATGCCTACAGTTTGGTCAAAATATTTTATTGGCTACCACAATCAAAGTTTCAAAACCTAAAAAACATAGAAAAACAAAGGCTTGTAGCAGCCTCCTTTTATTTAAAAAGGTGCAAACCTTCATTGGCTGCATTAGCTTAAACAACCAGGTATGATCGGTGGACGATAGAACTGGAGGTATCTTCATCTTTTTCCAGTCTAGGCTAACTAAATCGGTTGAAGCCGAATAGTCCCGGACAAGCCTATCGATCTTCTCGCTTTCGTTCACAGTACACCTCTTCCTCTGGCCAGAAACAACTGACTTCTCTTCTCTGTTCCTTTTCAGTTCAACCCTTTTATCAAGATTCAATCTTCTAGTTTTCTTAGTGCTGTTCCTAATGACAATCTTATCATTAGCATCATCTGTTTTCCCATCACTTTCTTTAGACCTCTTTCTCCTCAGTTGGCGTCCTTTTGTCTCACTTTTCACCCCTTCATCAAATGTTCGAGTTGAAGGGCTAAGCTTATAAATGTTTTCAAGTTTCGCAGCAGCTTCGTTGTAATCTACGTCCATGGTGCAAGGAGAACCTTCATCAGTCAAGACACAGTTTTCTGTTTTCGAAGCCTTTTTAGCTTTCCCACTTCGCTTTGGGTGCTCCTTAACGGTTTCCAGAGGCAGAAGATTAAGTTCTTGAGGCGTAACTAGAGCTGTATCATTGGATTTATCTGCTTTAAATGCTACAATACAAGGCTTTCTCAATGTACATCTCTGAGTACAGAACTTTGTGTTTAGTCCTAGTGGAGTTCGGGCAGCTGAACTAGAAACACTAACAACTCCCATGACGATTACTCTTTGCAAAATTTAAGCAAAAACTGCAACCAGACATATGCATCAGCAAACTGCAACCAAACATCTTGCATGAACAAGTCAAGCACAGATTCATCGATATCACATACTTAAAACTAATTTTCTGACACAAAATATTAATGTTTGTGCTCTGCAGCTATATCAAGCGTTTGATCAACCATAATTTCAAACACCTAGCTTTCATTAAATTAGTCAATAGCATTGTATAATAGTATTTATCTAGATTGATCACCAAAACTTGAACCTACTTTGACATAGGCTGCTTCAAGTTCAAATCAACATTGGTAGATGTACAAGTGAGTCACCAGCTAAAGATTCAAAGTTAATTTCAAAAGTGGCTAACAGCAGGTATTAGATTCAGTCTCTAAACATAGAGTATGCATCTTTCTTTCCAGTTTTCTCTCTTTATTTCCTTCACTTTCTTTGTTACCAAACAACATTTCTCAGCTGTGATCCAAGACTCTAACAAACACTAAAAAATAGAATGAAAAAATCACGAACGGATCAATATTCAGTAGACAGATAGCAAAACTCTCAGATCTCAGTTACATTTCTGAATTCTGATAGGAACTGAGTTGACATCATTATAAGCAATTAAAAACATGAAGTAGTTCCCCCGCAAAGAGAAAACATACCTGTTCGAGCAGAGCAGGAGCGAGTTATTGAGTCGACTCAGATCGCTTGCAATTTGAGAAAATGGCGCTTTGTTTCCAATTAGCTGCAGAGAATTCTCAACGATGAAAGATTCTCGAGGTTTTAAATAATCGTATAAATACGTAATTTATGATGTCCACAAATAATATCAAAGGGGGAAATCAACGGCCAGATGGTGGTAGTTTCAGAATCCGACGGTGCTCGCAAGTGACAAGTAAGACTAAAGGAGAAAGAAATAGGAAGGAAAGTGATGACGTGGTCACTGAGGGAAATCGGTAAGCTAGAAAACGGCGTGGTGAGAAAATAGCGGAAGACTAGATACTAAGAGATTCATGGATGACGGTCGATACACGTGGTTGGTTCTTATTAGATGAAAGATTTCGTTTTCAGTATGCGGGACCCAGTACTTGTGGTCGCCTGGGACTCTAAGGGAATTTCCTTACGTTGCATGGCCTATAGCCATAAATATAATTAGGATTTAATAATTAATTTAAATACTTGTAATTTTAATAAACACATTAAATACTGTACACAATATTTATGAAAAAAAATAAGTTCAAATAATTATTCATTCTCTTAACATTTAGATCATTTTTTTAAACAAAAAAATTAGTTAGTGTATTAATATGAGATAGAAACAATACAATTTGGGTTGATTTGTGACTAAGCTGAGAGCATATAAAAATTTTATATTTTATTGCTTGATTTTTATTTATTATTAATAATCTTATAATTTAATTTTCTCTAATTATAATCGATCTATTATTTCTATATTTTTCGCTTTCTAAATTTTCGTCTTGAGCTTCCGGCCTTGATTTTCCAAAAAATTTCATCCATTATCCATCATTTTATTCTTTTTTTATTTATGGATAATTGATAATATTTAGATTTTCAATCCATTACGACAATTATTTCATGCAAGATTTTTCTGGAACATGGAACGTCATTGTTATACTAATTATCTCACGTGAGAAAATGGTATTTGTTTAATGGTATTTGATTGATCTATCCGATTTAAATATTAATAATATTTATTATAAAAATGATTTTTATCTTAATTTATTTTATTTATAATGTAAAATTTAAATCTTTAATATCAACAATCAGTTAATTTAAAGAAAAAACACTTAATGAAAAAATACTAAATCTTTAAAGAAGAAAAAAATTTAAATTATAATATTATGATAAAACAATTAAATTAAAAATTACTCCATAATGAGTCTTTATAGTGTCTTATCCGATTTACTCATTTAATATGTTTTATTTAAAAATTTAATATTCCATTTTAATAGATCGATAAATAACTAATAATCAATTTCTAATTTGTGCCGTGTGTAGACACTATAATTAGTTTTTGATTCCTTTTTTCCCCCTGAATTTGTGCAGCTAAGAAAATGATTTTATTAAGTGGTCCAAACTTAAAATAAATAGATTGAAGTGGTCCCTAATATACTAATATTAAGCCTCTTTAAGGCAGTCATGCAAAATTTCGGGCTTCCTTGCCTGCTAGGCTACTGCTGAAAATCTTGTTCAGATTGCATGCATGGGACCATTGTTACACCTAGGCTCATTAATTTTTTTCTTTCAAAATTGTTTTTTAAATATTTTTTATTAAAAAATAAATTATTTTCTTCATCATTATTTTCATTTGAATATATTAAAATAATAAAATATACATGAAAGATATCAAAATAATTGATGTAATTAACACTACTTTTATTATATAAATTTAAGACAAGAAATCATAATCCAACAAATGTTAAAGTTTTGTATTAGCAACTCAATGTAAAAAAAATAAAAAAACATAATAGAAAAATAAAAAAAGATTAATTCAATTTAAAATGGATATTAATTGTATGTTTCCTACATGCAAATATGCAAAAGAGAGTAATTAAATTTTAACCTTAGAGACTACAAAAATTACAGGGATTGATGTGTTACACTAACACTATTAGCTAATGCATGCAAGTCACGATGATTAATACTACCAATCTACATTTACATGCAACATGTTAAACATAAATCAACACTGAATCGGAAAACTCTCCGGTCGATCGAGGAAATGTCCTAGCAATGGCGGAACGTTTGCTGGATTTGGTGGGCGAGTTCTTGGGCACTCAACCGGCATTCGATTCCGATCTGCCCATCCAAAAGCACTTTCACCATTAGCATAAACCCAAACATAAATCTCATGCAAAGAACTGGTTTAACGTAATTACTACATGAAAATGACTGCAAAAGATGCCATAGTTTTCAGCGATGAGCCTACAACGGTTGTGTTTTCCAAGAGTTGTGAGTAAATTTTATTTTCTTACAGCAAGTACCGTTGCAGTATTTCCAATGTCAGATGAACGTTTGTCTGAAAACTACTGCAACTGTTTTCGTAATATTAGTATTAAGTTACCCTGGACCAGTTAACGGTGGATTCTACTTCCCTGAATGCCTGCTGTTCTTATCAATGATGAAAGAAATCATTCAAAATCAACGTGTAATAAAGGGGAAAACAACAAAAACAAGAGACATTGCTAATTTTACGTAATATTTAGAGTCGAACTCGATCGAATACGGTTTTACTTGACCTAATAGACGTTGATTATGTATGTAATATTGAAAACGAAAGTTACCAACTTTAAGAAAAACATCATTGTATAAAGAAGAAATTATTGCAACCTGAAAGAATCTAGGGTAGTTATCTTGTCAGTTTGTTGTGTTTTATGTTTTTTTTCTTACATGTTTTAATTAAATTCTTAAACTTGCTTAAGAAAATGATTAAGAGAATTTGGCCGAGAGTTTTAGTTTTTTTACCTTGATTGTGAAGGAATTAAGCATGGTTTCATCAACTGTGTTAATGTTGGCATTGAGTATTTCGAGTGAGAGTTCCTCAAGAGCAGAGATTATCTTTAGAGCTTGACCGGGAATACGGAGGGACGCCGTCTTCAAAACGAGATTCGGGCCGGAAAACTTCACTTTCACGTCGGCGATCTGGGACTTGGAGTTCGCCACGGCCACGAGCTCGTTGTTGTCGACGGAGGAAGTGGACGAAGTGGATGACGGTTCGAGCGAAGTACTACTAGCCATGGTGGGAGACGGACAACCGGCCTTTTGCAACCTCGGCTTGTAAGGGCTACCGGGCTGAGGTGTTCTCGGGCTTATCGGCAAGTTAAGTCTCGGGCTTATAGGCGGCTTCCGAGGGCTGAGTGGCGACGGTCTCGGACTTAAAAGCACCCTCGGACTCAACACTTCACTGTAAACTTTCCTTTGTTTCTTCGCCTCCAGCGATTGCAGAACTTGCTGCAACTCATTGATGTAATCCACTACGCCGCCGATAATCGACGCTTGATCACCCTAACACATAAATACAGAATCTTATTTAAAACGGACGGCCGACGACGGTGCTTTTAGTATTATTCTCGCCGTTTTTTTAAACGGGAAACAATGAAAAAAAACTTACTCTTTTGACATAGAAGCTAGGCATCAACGATCTCAGCACCGATAAATGCTCGTTCATCTGCTTCCTCCGGTTACGTTCGACGGTGATATGCGACACCCTTTGAGGACCGTCGGTGTTCGCCGTCGTTTCCTCGAACGAAACCACCTTCTGTCTCTTGCTTTTGGGCGAAGTTTCCTCGGTTTCGGACTCCATTAAAGCACTCGAAGAAACAGATTTCTGTGCACTACCACCACCATCATCGCCACCAGCCATTTCTTCCACCGGAGTGAAAGGAACTTGAAACGACTCAGTGAGTCCATCTAAGCTCTCAAAAATACTGAACAAATCATCATCTCCAACGAACTCCGGTTCTTCGAACAACTCACACAAATTATCATCCATTGTAAAATCGTCCAAAACCCCAGTTTCCCCCCTCTTGATTTCTTACAAGGAAACCGTTTGTGATCTGAAAAAAAAACAGTGGAAATGTTTGCTAAAAAAAGGATTGAATATAATAATTCAAGAACATTGGCATTGAAACTATCACCATCAAGTAATCTCCTTTTCTTTGTAACTACAAATCTCCAAGCTTTGATCGTTTGCCTTTGTTGGCTGTTGCTGCTTTTCCACTGTGAACTGCAAGTGAAACAACAGTAAGAATAAAAACTGCTGAAGGAGAAGCAAATTTTGAACTCAAAAATGGAAAGTGGGAAGGAGATAGGAGATAGGAGATGGGTAATAAATAAGATAGCTTATGAATGGAAAATTAATCACAGAATTAAACTATATTCGAATCGATATATAATATTTTATTATATTGATGCTTGCGTGACACATTAATAGTATTGTGCATATAACAAAAATTATTTTTCTACTAATATAATTAGATATTTAGATCCACTTTTACAATAATTTATCAATATAACAAAAATTATTAGCAAAACATATCTGCAAGATTATTATTTCGTCACCTCTACATCATTATATAAACAATTTAATAGAAGCAATGAAATTTTAAAGATGATTATTAAAGTTTTAAAAAAAAATAAGGTAATATTAAAAAAAATATTTTTCTTCATGTCCTTTAAATTTCTATATTTTATTTTTTTTATAATTTTTTAAATATAGTCTCCAAATTTCGCTTTTATGTTTTTATTCGATCCTTAACCATAATAAAATCATGATACATTAGAAAACTACTTAAATAACTTAAATTCGAAATCATAATATGGGAATCCAATATATATAACAATTCATTAATTTCTGCGAAGACAGATCGCAGTAAACTGAGGCCAGTAAATCGTTAGATTTGTGTTCTTCCATTCTTTATAAACATAAATCTTGTTTGCCCGGTTCTTAACGTGTGTTGTGTTTCTGTTCATGGGACAAAAGCCTGCAACTTGTGCCTGTGTTTTAAATAAGAGTTGATCTTCTCTTTTACCTTTCTCATGTTATAGAGAAAGGGTTGACAATTACAACGAGCTTTCAATGTCTACACACGGAATCTCCGTGTCTACGAGGACTCTACTTCGGGAGAAATTATACCATGAGTTCGACTCACCACGTCAGTTATGGTCTCATCTAATTCTAACCATCCACTATATTATTAATCTTTAATTTATTTTTTTCGACCAATGAATCTCCACTCAAGATTTCTATGTCATTTTAAAAATATAATTTCTAAAAATTATATTAATTACATGGTTGATTAATAGTGGAATGGGTGATTTTCATTAGTTAGGAACTACTGCTGACGTGGTAAACCGGGACTATGATATAACCTCTCCTACATCGGTTCATTGCATCATGATTTTGTGGAAGTTATACTTATTCTCGAATACAAGGTACAATAAGTTTAAGATATAATTAAAAATGATAAATTTTAAAATTCAATAAAAATTTAAAATATTAAACTTTTAAAAGATAATTTAAATTAACTTTTTTTATATAATTTTTAATAAATTTTGATACTTTATCTAAAAGCCTAAAATATTATAAAAAATGGTGTTATTCTAATTCTTTCGAATTTACTAAGCCAAGTATATTGAACTTTGTACCCTGCACTTCTTTTGCTTTGTTGATGTTATTTCTCCCTTCCTATGACTCCTATCTCTCTTTCCATCCCTCATCAATTATGACATTTACCATCCTCATCTACCACCCATCTCTCTCCTACTTCACTAAAACCAATCAACATTTAATTTTCCTTTTTCAAGTTTTGGTTATTATTTTTGTTCGTAGCATGTGAAAAAAGAGTTTCTGAAATCATTGAAACCATCGTGAAAAGACTTAGATTCTCTTACTTAACATGAATACGGTGGAGTAAAAATCTTTTGTCTCTTTTTTGTGTCTTCTTTTATATCTTCTTTAAAAATTTATTAAAAATTAAATCTTAGACCCTAACCCTTATTTTTTATATCTTAAACCCTAAATCCTATACCAAAAAATACACCCTATCTTTATTTTCCTAAATCCTAACCAAAATCCCTAAATCCTAACCCTTTAATTTAATGTGGAGGCATAAATAGATACATGAGAAGAAGTGACGATTTGCACCATTTACGGTGTCCCTCTAAATGCAAAGGCTAAACTCAAATGATTTAAACTTTAATCTTTCCTTAAATAATAAAATACGAACGAATTTAAATTGTAATTTATAAAACGATGTTATTAGATGGATGATTTTAAATTTTGAATATGCATCATAAAATAAAAATGAAAATAAAATTATTATAAAATTCTAAACGTGGAAATCAAAATACATGCATGCATGCATGAAGCTATTTTAGGTATCTACAAACATATTTATCTATAAGAATCTGAAGAGTATTAACGTATAGGGACAAACAAGATATCGTCTGGATGTATGGTGAACTGCGGCATCATGTCTCTGGGGATGTCTTGAAAATCTATCTTTGGTAAAAAAAAAAAATGTATATATATATATATATATATATATATATTCAGTTTTTATAATTATTTATCGATTAATTTGGAGTGACAAATTTATTATATCGAGCGTAATGTATTGATGATTGAAATATATCTAAAATTAAAATAGAAATATCTATATATTACGTATATAATTGAGATTTTAATAACTGATTGAGTTTAACTCGATTAACATAATATAATTATAATATAAAAGACAACATGAGTTTAAGCATAATTATATGTTTAATATTTTTTAATTTATAGAAAAAAAGGAGTTAGGATAGTATAAATATTATATCAATTATACATTAAAAATTGAGATTTTTATATAAAGCTTAAAATTATTTTTTTTCATCGAATTGTATTGTTTAAACAAAATAATTTGAAATATAAAGCTTGTACAAACCTTTCAATTCTAAGATTTAAGGTGTAAGATCTATGATTGAAATTTATAATTTAAAATTAAAAAAATATATTTTAAATTTTATAATTTGGATATAAACAATTACATATATATTTTTTATCTAATTTATATATTAAAATATAATATAAAAGAACATTATTAGGATGATTTTTAAAAGTGTGGGATCTTGCGGTTGAGATTGGATGAACAACAAGGGGTCCCACAAGCCCCTGATATTTTCATTTAAATTTCAAAATTATTTAATTTTAGTGTCATGTCCCCATCCCAACATTTATATAGTAAGTACCGTAAGAATTAAAACTTCGGTGAAATTAAATGTCTCTTATTTACTTACTTTTTACTATATTACAAAGTGAAAACCATAAAGGTAAAAAAGAAAAAAAAATCACGGCAGTAAAATGAATACTATATTTATTAAAATTACTGAATTATATAATAAGAGTTTTCGGATTCAAATCTCGTAAAATGAATACTATATTTATTAAAATTATTTGTTAAGTTTAATTCTTCAAATTGAACGTATGATTTGAATTTCGAAATCTATAAATTTCAGAAAATAAATGAAACAGAAAGAAGACCAATGTACCAATAACATATCTACGTGCATTAATAAAAAATATTTAATTATTTTCTTAAAAGTAGAAGAAAAGTTTTTAACAAACAGTGAAGTTTGAAAATAGCAAACTACAATCCAAATTTGGGCAGTGTTATTTCCCCATCCGAATTCACTCTGATACGTCGGAAGTGTTGGGGCATGTAATGTCACCCTCACCCTAAAAACAAGAATACACGGCGTTAAGATTCGAGTCTTTAAATTTATTCGAGCCGACGGCTTAAATTACGAGTTACGAAAAATGGGTTTTCAAATGTTACTAAGAAGTGTAGCCTATCTTTGGAGACATGTTTCTTGTTATCTCCAAGAGCTTTCATGTAGATTACGTACAATTATGGGATAGGGATGGCTCAAGAACCCAGACTTTAATGCCATGTTTGGTCTCTTCACTTGCACTTGAAGACGATAAAACAAAAAACAAAGGCACTCTTAGAATTGGGATTTGGTAATAGTGAGGGTGACATCATGATGGGTCGTGGAGGTCCACAAGGACATGGCGTCTTAGTTTTGGTATTTGTAACAAGAGAAATTAAGAAAATATTGTGATTTAGAATTTATAATTAGAGAAGTGAGATAAATAAAAATATATTTTTAAATTAACGATAAAAACTATAATACATATAAAAACATTATAAGTGACGTTTTTATCCGGATTTTGTTGAATTAATAAAAATATTAAAATATTATAAATTAAAAGAAAATCGTCCGTCACTCAATTCGTTATTTGAAGGCAGAGACGTCATCTGTAATTTTATGCGGTCCTTTCCCTTCTCAGTCCCAGCAATATGAACACTCTATGGTTCATTTGAATTGAAAACATACACATATGTATAATGTCAGCAGTGATTTAAATAGAAGCAAAGAAAGATAATTTAGACAAAGGAGGACAAGCCTTGAAATTGTACTGTGGGTTGCCAAGGCGTTTTATTCGTCCCAAATCGAACCCATCATCGGAATCGGAGCCGGCGTCTTTCGGTACGCCGGATTTCTCGTAGTTTTTGAGAGAATCGATGTACTGTATGAAACTATTGAGCTCTGGCTCCTCTGTATATGATGAGAGTCATTGTTTCGATTCCAATTGAAAGGTTTTATGGCTTTTCTGCGAGTGAGAGTGAAGTATTGACTGTCGATAAACTTAGGGATTTTCATATTTTCTGGGATTTTCATATAATTTTGAATTTTAATCTGCGTAAAGGTAAAAAAAAATATCTTTGAACAAATTAATCATACTTAACTTATAACTTAATCTCAATTATTACATTTAACTAAATCCGATTAGATAATTTCTTAAATGATGCATTAAGATACAAATGAAGATCAAAACGTTCAATAAATCCTAAAACCTACCCAACATATTCAAAGTTCTACTCCTACTCCAATGCACAAAAAATAGATAAAATGTAACACAACAAAGAACATTATTTTGAATGCAATTAAACTTAATATGGAGAAGGATTTGAATAGTTTAAGAACGAAAGGAAATAAATTAAAAGATAAAAATAAATAAATAAATAAATGACTATGAATAAATGTAAATAGTCCCCTTTTGTTATTCAATTCAAGGGGTTAATGGAGTGTAGAACTGAGCGCACTTCAGCAAACAAAAGGCGATTAAGCGAAGGATTCAAAATTTTCCCGATAAACTTTGATCATCCAGAAACAGAAGTAACATGAACAACAAAACTGTGTATGAAATGAAAAGAACCTGTCTGCCACCTATCTGAGTTTCAAGACCTTAGATGAGGGATTTACAGCTACGAAACCGATGGTTATAGACGACAACCTGTGGTACGTATGATCGACAGTAGAAGTTAAAGCCTTTAACACATATATGAAAGGGATCTACAGAAAATTTGCATATTATCTGCCATATATTCTACTTTATCCATGTCAGCGTCATCTTTCACAAGTACCTACTCTGTGGCGGGTAACACAAATCCGAAACAAAGCCAATGTTTGTTTGGTAGATCAAAACAATGGCAGCAGATGCTGCTGCTCATGTAGGTCATGAAGTTGCATAATGGTGATGTAGAACATACTTCATTACTTCATAAAACGAGACCACGATCCCAACTGAAGGGCCAGCACGACCTACGCGAGGACCCACTCCCGTAAAAAGTCCCTTCATCCCTCCATCCCTGTTGCAAAACAAGATATAGTTTGTAAGTAACAATTCATAACAAGTTAAACAAAGACAGTTTTCATTCAAAACTATCAAAATGATCAATAAATAACTGACTAGAATATGATAAAGAATATCGTATTAAAGTTTGATTTCATTCCAGTCAACACAATCATTTGTCAAGCATGCCGCCAAAAGAAGTGCATCAGAATATGATACCTCCAAACTTCCATCAACGTCTGCCTAGTGGTCATTTGGAATACCCTCACAGGGTCCTTCTGAAAATTAAAACAAATATTGCAGATTATAATATGATGTAGAATCAAAAGAGCATTTAACACAAGTTTTGAAGGAGTAAAACCTCTATCTGTCTTCGAGTTTTAGCAACATCTAGAGGACAGGTAGCAGCAGCAGCAAGGCTTCCAGCAAAAAACCCAGCCGAAAAATTCGCCCCAAGGACAGTCAATATGTTGGATTCTTCCCCCACCAAACCCAGAAGTTTTCTCCTGATCTGCAAAAAATAGGCACAATAACCAACAAATTCAGTTGTTGGACAGTATTAAATAAAAAAATACCAATGGGTTTCCTGAAAATAATATCCATGGTTGACAGGTGTAGACAACTATAGGAGTTCTAAGAAATGGGAACTCACAGGCTCAAGGGTTGACCAACATATTCCAGAGAAAGGAACATCACGTGCAAGTTGTGCTCCCATTCCCGTCCATAAGACACGATACCCTTGTACTGTTAAGGGAAACATCAGAAAATCATGCTTAGAATTGTGGGGGAAAAAGATGTCATCGGCATCATGACAGCAAAAATGCAAGTGAAAATGTACCTTTTGATGTTTAGGACGTAGAAAGTAAAAAAGGCAAAGGGAAAAACAATATCTTCAATAGGCTAAAGTTAAAATGTAAAAAAAAAAAAAAGAAGTTAAAATTTACCAGAAACAAGTACAGTTGAGATTAACTTACAACTGCTCTGAGGGTTTCTGCCCTTGACATCAGACAGGACTCCTAGAAGGGTATTAAAAACTCCAGGTGGTTTCTTTCCAATTTGAGAGTCTTTAAACGCCTGTGATTGTAGAAGAAAACTGACAAGAATTAAAATAAACAATAGAAAGAAAAAGTATGTATGAATTAACAGGTACTAACTTTTAAAAGTGAAGAGATGATTTAAATACCAGCAATATGTAAACAATCATTTTTACCATGAAGAGACAACTAAATGTACACAAAAAAAATACCTGCATGCGTGTTCTAGCAAGTTCAACAGGGTAACATGTCACACAAGCTAATGACCTTGCCAAAGAGCCAGCAACCAAAGGGGCATACGTTGTTGCGCCAGGCATGTATTGTTCTGCAAACCGCTCCATCCAGTTGCGGAATATGTCATAGCAAGGTAAATAGATTCCCACCTGTACATAAATATGAGTAACGTCAATAACTCTATTAATATTCGGTACATGATGTATATCCAAAAACACTGTCCAACAGCTGAAAGGATTGCTAATGAATATGGGAACTCACTGTTGGGACAGCCAAAGCTAAACCAGCATTAGTCCCTCTCCACAACCTAGCAAACCCCTCCTGTGGAACATATCTTGTTAGGCGGTTGAAAATAGTAGACAAAACAAACAAACGTGTAAAGAAAACCACACTCTGTATCATGCATTGTTAAGATAAACAAGTAACCAGTTTAGTTTTTTTCCAACAATCTTATCAACAGGATACAATATGCCTTCATTGCATGGCACAATACCAACCTGGCGTATAATCTTGTTGAAGACATCTAATGTTCCTTTGTACTGAAAACAATCAGGAGGACAAATTGATACAGTTCCATGAACACCAGCCCGAGCACATGACGGTGAACATCTCAAATCAGCAAACATCTAATCCAAAATATTCACAGAAGGGGAAATTCAGCAGAAATCTAACAGACAACGTAACAATTCTTCTCTCTATATATTAAAGATTAAAAATGAAGGAATAGATAGCACTGATACCATGTTTGGTCCGAAATATGTCATTCGACCGATGAGATTACTTAGCGGATGCGAATAATGTACTCCCGCAGCCTGAGCTTGCAACCTAGTCTGTTAATTACAAGAAAGCATGGCAAATTTTTAAATCAATATCTAAAGAGCAAGGAAACGATCTATGCAACGAAAATTCAAATAAAACCAGGCAACCAACAGTAAAATAGAAATTACTAAAAAAACTGTAACGATTCCTCATTACCTTGACAACATCGAGCGGATTAACGATGATGGCGAACAAAATAGCAGCACCGGCCGCAGAGAAAGCACGTTCTCCAATCCCTAGATTCAAACTGGCAGAATTGCTATTTCGCTGATCCTCAGGAGCACCGAGTTCACTCTCAACTCGGTCCGTTATAATCTGTTCCGTGATTGACAAATCGGGCCCGTTGATTTCAAATCTCGAAGGTTGCTCTGAACTCATCCATGGAATCTGCGTCCGTTGTTCTGTCTCCGCCATCTATATCGCTTTCTTCTCCTCCCTAGAAAAAAATCAATTAAGAGTGTGAAAACACAATCAAACGACGGATTGATTCTCACATAGCCTAAAATCAGACCATTTTTATTGACTTTTTGATCCCGCAAATTTTGTTTCGAAAGGCTTTTCCAATTTCCTTGGGGAAGAGGAAATTCATTAAAATAAAAAGGAAAATAGAGTAGAAAATGCTTACCAGAATAAAAGGGAGAGACGCAGAAAAAGCCTATAACCTTATGCCACGTTTGTGAGATTTTTCGAAAGTGACAGTTCTTTTAGATGGTTGAAATAAATATTCCCACTAAATAGGAATTTCCCCTTTTTCTGGTCCAACGAATGAGGTGGTGGAGTAGAATGAGAGAATCAAATATTTGTGAAGATAAAAGCTCGAAATCAAATAGAGAAACAAACAGGGTTTTATATTTATTGATAAAAAATTTTGGGGACATGATAAAATTTTAGTATAAACCTTCAAAAAAATCTTAAAAATCCATTCAATATCATTGTGAGGAACGTTCATAAATATTCAGTCTAAATTAATTAATTAGCTGATCAGATTAAAAAATCGAATATTTAAAATAAAAATTAATATGATATTTTAGCAGTTATATAAAACCGATCATTATTTTTTATAATTGAGTGTCTAATATAATATTTTAATTAATTTATTTAATTTTAATTAGATGTAATTCTATCTTATTAAATATAAATACGCATTTAATTAATTTGATTAATCGATTAAAGTGAATAACGAGTTTTAAACTTGCTAAAAACTTTTCTAACATTGATGAATTTGAATTTAATGATTATAGTACAAATTTCAAAAATTTATTGATCAAAATAAAAAATACTACAAATTTAATAATTATTTATATAGTTTATTTGATCTTTAGAACGTACAAATAACAAGATTATACGAGTAATCGATAGTCATTAGTTTGATTGAAATTATTCGATGGTGCAATAACATGTTAAGAGTATAGGGACCAAAATACGAAATATGTTAAGAGAACAGGGACCATGAGCAGAATTAAACCATATTATTATTTGCGGTTGCCAAGAGCAGGGACTGCAACCGAACAAGTCAAATCCGCGAATGTCTAGATTCTAGAATAACAGAAACTGCGCGGTCAATCAAACCCTAGAAGAAATTGATAATTAAAAAGGAAAATCAAATCATTTTCCCCCAAAAGGGAGAAATTCTCTGACTTTACCCTCATATCTGAAATGAAATGGGATATGGAGATCGAGGAAATCGAGGCCGTTCTAGAGAAAATTTGTGACTTACACGACAAGCTGAGCGACGCCATTCACTCCATTTCGCGGGCTCACTTCCTCAATTCCATCAAAGCCATCAGAAAATCCGACGACAAGAAGCTCTTCAACGATGTCGGCGGCGGCGGAGACGATAACAGGACCGGCTTCGTGTTCGTCAAGGACTTTAGAATCGACGGTGGTGACTCCGCAATCCAGGAGGCCAAGAGTCTTAATGCTATCAGAACAGCTCTCGAGAATCTCGAGGACCAACTCGAATTTCTCCATGTCAGTTTTTAACTCCCTTTCTTTTCGATTTCGTTTTATTACTGGTTTTCGTTGCTTTGTGTTAAATTAGTTTCTGAAATTGGTATACGGGTGATTGTGAATGGCTCGATGTAACGAAACGAAAGGAGCTATAATTCTTTTATGGGAATGTAATTTCCAAAGTTTGCTTCTAGTTTTGGAAATTTTTGCTTAGATTTATGTTTTGTTGTTGAGGAGTTGAACGAAAATCTGGAAAAAGAAAAGGAAATCGTATTTGTTGGTTGTTTTTAGTGTTGGCTTGATTACTGTACAGAGTGAGCTGTAGAAAAACGAGAAGTGATACTTTTTATATAGGGAACTTAGATAATCAATAAGGAAATCCTTAAACTATATTAGAATTTGAAATTTTCAGGGGTGTCACTGCCCCTAGCACCCCTGGTGCATCCCTGTTTATTATGTTTCATAAGATTGTATGTCATTCACGTGATTGTCAGCGAAAATGCAATCAGCTAGGCAATTACTCAAGCTTCAAAGTCGAGTTTTGATGCTCATACTCTCATTTTTACTTGAGGTGACTGTATGCCATATTTGACATCCGTCTCCACTGCATATCTGAGCATGGGTATGATGCTATGACCCTCATAGAACATGAAAGAAAGAAAGAAACACTGAACATACTCGTGTAATAGTGATTGGTACTCACTCCCATGTTCAAGCAACTTATTGCTAAATAGTGGTTCTTTTGAGTTTTGAGTTATAGCTTGCATACAAACTTACTTCATTCAATGAAATTATTTTGGTTTTCTGGATTCTTGTATCTTAAGAAAATGTTATGAGGAGATATGTCAGTTTTCTGGGGCGATATGTGTAAAGTAGCTTGTGTAGAAATGAGCTTTATTTAAATTTAAATTGCTTTAGTTTTGTGGATTTTGCATGAGCTTTATCTGAAGTGAAGATGCTTTGGTTTTCTGGATTACATAGCTTGTAAAAATCGTAGATGATGAATAGATTTATTAGGATTAGGAGTGGCATTACAAAATGCGGGAGAAGTTGTTGATATGAGATGCAATGTCGGGAACTGCACAAATTTGCACCCATGAATGGGTTGAATCCTAATTCCTTGCTTCACCACCCAGACTGAAAAATGCCGGTTTTGGATTCTTTTTTTTAGGTTTTGTGGTGTCAGTTTTGCAAACTTCTCTGCTTCTGATCTTACATGTTTGCTTTTACGTTTATTGTTTCAATTTTTCGGATGTAAGCAATTAGCTGGCACATGGATCTCTCATGTTACATATGTTTTTGTTCTTTTTACAGACTGTACAAATACAGCAGCGGGTTGAGAGAGATGCTGCCATTGCACGATTAGAACAAAGCCGGATAATCCTTGCATTGAGATTGGCTGAGCACCATGGAAAGAAGTACAAAGTAATTGATGAAGCTCTAGCTTTTGTGGGAGATATACATGATGCTAACCGTTATGTCTCACTTGAAAACCTTTACGGCACACCAATCAGTCCATCCGGAGAGAATCTAGCGTCACACAAAGGGAAACACTCTAATATGTTGATCAAAGTTCTGGTTTCTAGCCTCAACTATGCAAAGAAATCCCTGAATTTTGACCATATGGGTGGGATACTAAGTAATGCAGCCATATTCACAGCCAGCACGATAGCAATGTTGCATCTGCCACGGATTGCTCTTTCAGAACATTCAGGGAGACAAGAAAATATCATCAGCAGCCGGAGAAACCCAGGAAATAATTCTCAACTCGAAGTGACTCCATCCTATGATCATTCGAGCCACTTGGATGTGTATTTAGCCCGAGGATAAAGCGAAGACATTAAAAAGAAAGCTTAGAAGTTTATTCGAGGATAGGAGGCCATGCCGTTTTTAAAATCCGAAGAAGTTTTGCTCTCTCAGTTTCTCCCAACATGAGTTTCTGGATTTTCGCTGAGCATGTTAGCAAAGAAACAAACCTTTTTTATCTTCTAAAATATTTTTCTGTAGTTAGAACTGTTGTGAAAAATGCTGATTGCTCTGGCTAGTATTTGGTTGTTGAGACAGATTCCTCGTTAGAAATGACAGTCAAACCGATGCAGATGATCTCTGTTTAGAGAACATCTTTTGTTTACATCACGAACGGCGGAACCGGATGTGGCCATGGCTTTGGCTACTATTGAAGTGTATATGAGTAAATATTTGATTTGTTGTCGGTAAAATTTTTACATAAATATCTTCACTATATAAAATTCAACATCTAAAATATATTGTCACGGATTGTTACCTATTTTTTAAAAGATATATTCACCGCATATGTTCTAATTTTTTCGATATAAGATTAATATTTTTTATCTCTTTTTAAATGTGATAATATCAATCATATTCACTAGTAGATGAATTAATTTCTTTAAATATAATGTTACATGGATTTTATAAAATATATTTATCATCCATATATATGCTCAAATGACAAATACCCATCTTTGATTTATATATGATTCATAGCTCCTCTACATTATTTAATTATTTGGTTTTTTTCAGTAATATGGATCACATCATTATAAAGTATATATAATTAATATTTAAATTTTAATAATTTAATTTATATAGAATATTAAATATGTTTATTAAGATAATTTGTTTCATTTATGTCAGAAAATTTTAAATTTTTTATTTTATTTAAAAAATTTCATATCTTATTGTATCAAATCAATTGATTATTCGTACATATATTAATATAAAACCTTTCCCTCCTTTGACTTTAAGATGATGGAGCTAAAGTACATGTCTCCAAAAGGTCACCGCTCATGAAATTGAAGATTGTGTTTCAACTTGCATCCGACAGCCTAAAGAAACCCATTGCAATTTGAATATAGAATACTCTTGATCAAAATATATGGCTTATTTTCAGACAAATTCAGACCAACTGTAAAGATAAAGTAATAAACTTTGTCAAATAAATTTGCTTCCCAGTCCCATGAAAAAACCAACCTTGTTGTCGGTAGGTAGTGGCCACCTTGGGTGCTACTACACTTGACAACCTTGGACCGACCGACCGACCTGCAAATGCATATGCCTTGCCATACGCTCTGCCGCGGCTAATATATTACTATCAAATGAATATGTCCAATCCACGTGTCCCACGATGAGTCCACTTGGCACTTGATAATGATGTCCACGTGGACATAAATAAGTCTAACATTTAACAAGATGGAGAAAAACAAATGCTTGAGTTGACTGGGGCTGCAATTGGGTACAGAACTCCCCATACCAATTTCACGTGTCCATCACTTGATTGTGTATTGGGCCCCAACTCTTGTTTTTCCAATTTTCTTGTAGGCTGAGGACCCACCTTAGAAAATCAAATATCCCAAAGTCTGGAGTCTAAGTAAGCATGTGAATGGGCTCAGACCATCAAATTGATTTTGTGGACCAAGGGGATGACATTGGACGGCTGTGATTCACTCTACACGTTAAGCTAATCTATGGTATAATTGACAATATTTTCATTTCAGATTACTCTATCCTATTGGTCAATCATCACGGCAGATAAATCTATTATTTTTTTATCTTTCGATTAATTTTAAGTTTAATGGACATAAGGTGGAGACAGGGGTTGATGTTGCCCATGCCATTTCCCTAAATATTGATGTTTTCTATTTTAACATTTTAAATATTCATATTTTAATTTTGGTTATTTAAAAAAACTATCAAAATAATAAATTTATCTTAAAAAATTATTTTTAATATTTTTAATTACACCTGGTTTTAGATTCTGAAATAAGAACGACTGTATAAGATTTTATCTTTAAACTTTGATAAATTATATCTATTAAATATGTTAATCTTAAAATTTATTATAAAAATTTTAAAAATATTTTTGAGAAATATGAGTTATAATTGTTAAAACATCATAATTATTTTTTAAATATGAAAATTAATTATAAAATTTTATTAATTATTTTTATTATCATTTTTTAGAACTAGTAAAATTCAGAATAAATATAATAATAATAATAATCACATATGAACTTTAAAAAAAGATAATTATTTCTAAAAATTATATTTTTAAAATTAATAAAAGATATAAATAATTATTTTTAAAAACTATGTCTGAATAAATTACACGTAACTTTTAAAATTTTTAAACCCCTCGTGCCTACCAATATTACCTAAGACCGTCGGCTGTTTTTTTTTTCTGACCTCGCATGCATCAGTACAAGTGGCTATACACAAATTCCCACCGTCTTTATATATTTTTTTACAGTCTTCATTTATTTCAGCTGCACAATGGACCAGCTGCACCAACAGTATGTAACATGAGACATAGACACAGCAGCAGCTTTGAAATAATGCAAAACCAAAGGGTGGGGGACTGACTGACTCACGTTAGGAAGGATCTGTCAGAATAACTAATGATACGGTCAAACGGTAGATTTGGTTTTAATATATAAATCGGATAAATTAAAATTTAAAAATTATGATTTATATATATAATTGGCTCACTCAAAATTAATGTAAAAATTCGCCTCTGATTATTAAACTATTCTGTAATATTTTATCGTTTTCATGAATCATGCGGCCATTTACGTATATGTCAAAAAATAATTTTTATTTGTATTTTGGCCTTTGTACCGTATATACGAAACTTTTACCTATTTGTACTTTCACATATCTACGTGACAAAAACAGGAAATTTCGCACTTACACCGTATTGTACGTATTCTAGATCTGCCTTTTCATTCATATATGCATTTTATATATTAAATCAATTGGTCGAGTAAAATAAGACGTTAAATCCGTTAAAAGATATTAAAAATTCGATTTTTAATGTTGTGAATAAAAAATAAATCATTATAAAATTTAATTTAAATTAACTTATTAATAAATTGGATATCAATAATTAAACTAAGCATCAACTTGAAACTAATGATGATGATCTTAGTTTTAATGGTTGATTAAGGAACAAGGGATAAGAACATAAATATTAATTGTGGGCAAAAGCTGCCCATGCATGGTTATAGTTCAGCCATTTTACTTTACACCAGACATTAATAACATTTATTTTAATAAAAAATTATCACATCATTAAAATAAAAAAATAAATTTTAAAATTTTATTATGACGTGGCGTTATCTACTTTTTTAATACATACTTTGTTAATATATTAAAAGTAAATCTATAATTTACAAATATTTTTTATTTATTAAAACGAGTTTAACTTTATTTCTCGTGTTTTAAATCTTCGAAAACTAATTAGTCTCGTGTTAAGACGTTATTATTAGACCAACTTGGTTGTTGAAAAATATCGGTTGAGAAACTATATCAGCATCTCACGTGAGGGGTGATGATTTATAACTATCACGTGACCAAGATATAAGAAAAGGGTTAAACTCTATGGAAGGCCTCTATACTATGTTTTTTATGGATTTAGTCCTAATATAATTCTATCAACTTTAATCATTATATTTTTCAAAATGTATATTTTCAATTTTGATACAAATATATTCATCTATTGACTGATAAATAATTTAATAATTTATTTAAAAACACATGTAATAATACATAGAAGAAATATATATCATATGCCCGGTTTGTCATGTCAGTCGTGGTCCTTAATTAGTAAAAATCACTCATTCCACCGCTAATAATCCATGTCATTAACATGATTTTAAAAAATATATATTTTTTAAATACAGTGAAAATTCATTGATTGAAAAAAATGACCTGAAAGATAGTGGTGAAATGAGTGATTATAATTAGATAGGACCATGACCGATATAGTAAGTAAAGCTCATGATATAATTTCTTCTTGGAATTAAAGATTAGAACTAAAATATAAATCTTAAAGAATAAAAGAATAAATTTATAATTAATTTATTTTAATATTTGAATTTATATTTTTTAAGAGTGTAATATATGTTATTAATATACCCAACATTTTTAAGTTAATCAAATTAAAGATACCAAATTTCTTTTTTTATTCATAAACATCGAAATTAATTCTATACGTAAAATTAAATCCCAACATTTTTGCAATCATTATGTAATGATTTATTTACCTGTCTGTCCGTCTGTCTGAATCCTTGGCCTTTAAGACATTGGAATCGACAATCTGCTGGGAAAAGCATGAGACATAAGCGTCCAACGCCATGCATATTTAATTTCACTTGGTCTGGTTCAATTTTCAATACCCAATGTCTCTGTAGTCTGGAGTTATGGAACTTCATGTGGGTGAAGCACTCACTTCTAAAAACTTTGAAATTTAATAGGTGTAATTTAGCTTATTTTTTTAAAATTATAGGTTAATTTTATAGTTTATATTTGAAATTTGGAATTTTTTTATAATATTATTTTTTATTATTACATCTAATTCTTATTGTTAATTAAATTTGTAAATAATTTATTTTTAAATTAAATTTAATAATTTAATCGCATAATTCATTGTACATTTATAATAAATTTGAATTAAAATTAAAATTAAATTAATCATCTGATTACCTGAACAACGTCGTTTCGATTTTATTAAAAAAACGAGCTAGTGTCGGTTTATTCCCACTTGTTTCCAGTGTGGAGCAACATGGTGCTTTATTAGGTTCCCTAAATCCTACACAGTGACTACGTTTTATAAATCCATGGAGCTACTTGTTTCGGTTAGAACCCGTAAGCTTTAATTTTGTGTGACATTTTAATATTTTAAAATAATTTATTTAATTATTAATTATTAACTAGGTTTATATTCCGAATTAAAATATTCTTTTATAAGAAAAATATAGTTAATTTTATAATTTGTCTCATTATATTTTCTCATGTTATTTGATTTGGACATTTATGTCCCTAAGTTAAATTTTTTTAAAAAAAATTAACTATAGTATTACAGTAGTATCTGTTCTATACTATTAGCATAAAAGATGTCTAGTTTAAATATTAAATTAAAAATATTTTTTTAAAAAAATAACTAATTCATCTAACAAATATATATTTAAGCATTAATTTGTCTTCCATTTTAAATATTTTTTTTCACTTTTATCTTCGTATATATTTTTTTTAAATTTTGTTGTATTTATAAATTTGTCTTTTTAATTTCAAACATTTATATTTTTTTCCTTAATTTTAAATTTTTCCTGTATTTATTTATTGTGTCTGATTGAATTCTATTACAACTTTATGTTTTTATTTTAAAAAATCTAATCTCAAGTACTAATATTCTATTTATGTAGAAGCAGCTACCACAACATTTTTACGGACATAATTATTGGAAAAATTAGGTTGTCGTCTATGCAAAGAGCGCGTGGTGGCGTACTTGGTGTTGCAAAATATTATTTGCTATTAATTTAGTTGAACAACTTACTGATAATTTATATTATATTTAATTAAAATTTAATTAAAATTTTATTTAAATTTAATCTAATAATTTTATAAATAATTCGTTATATTTCATAATATATTAATTTAATATATTATATATTATTATTTTTAAATTTAAATTTTAGAATTATTTCGCATGTTATTTTGATTTTCTTGTTAAATATATTAATTTATGTTTATACTAAACATACAAGTTTAACATACAATGAATCAAGTTAAATAATATTTTTTAACGAATATAAACTAAACAAAATTTTATTAAATTTATCGAGTATTTAATTAATTTGAATACAAATAAAATAATTATTAAATTAAATACTACTTATTTTATGATTATTAGATCTTTAATCACCAAATATTATCACGTAAAAATATATTTTTTTATTAATTTGTGTTATCATAAAATTCTATTATATATAGACATAATTATTACAACTTTATGCCATTTCCATTACCTTCCTCTTTGTGTACTAGTGAAGCAAGATCGTTAGCCACCACTTTCCAATTATTTCATCTCACTTTCATACTTATTCTTGCCACAACCCTCATGACATGTCTTGTAAATTGTGAAATTATTATTAATTATTTTATTTTTAAAAGTTTCAAATATTTAATTTGATTTAGGTTTTGTTAAGTTACTTGTTTGAAACGAACGTTTTAGATTGACAGATGAAGCACTGTTGAACGGGTCGTCGAGTTGTCGCCGTAATTTAAAAAATTTTGTGTTGTAAACGATATTTTTTCACTATACGTTTTTTTTTAAATTTTTGTTGAGAAATGAGTGTTACACAAAAATTTCGTTTCAAACATATAACTGAACGAAGCTTTAATAGTTGAGACTTGAGTGGGTTTACACCACTCACGTCCCAATTGTGAAACTATTATTAATTTAAATTTTAGAAAATAATTTATAAAATTTTAGTACAATTAAAAATAAAATTTTAATGAAAATATTAAATTATATACAAATTTTAAAGTTTGAATAACCGTTTATTCAACCCCTATATCCATGCTTGTATGTATAATAAATAAGATAATGATGTATCGTGAAACATCCTAGGCTCATGTTTTAAGCGTACAAATTACGTTAAATACTTGTATTTTCAACGACATTAATTCCTGACATTTTCTAGAATTATTCTCTACATTCTCTTCTACAACTTCCCACGTCCGAAGCAATCTATTAATGAATAATTTTATTTATATATTTTTTAATTATTAATATTTAATTAATTAATTTAAATCAAATATTACAGAAATTTATCATAAGAATTAAATTTTTACAATGTTATAATACTAAAACTCGAACTCTAAACTATGCTTAATGTATCTTATGATTTATCCCGCCAAACCATTTTGTTGTTGGTATTACTTTTACTTTTGTATAAATAGTTTTATATACACATAAAATATAAATACTCGAAAAATACCTTAAAATATAATACGAGTATAGTAAGATGTATTAAATTTAAGAGTGGGAATTGAGCCAGGAATATCAAAAATTAGAGAACTTGAATTGACGAGATAGGGAATAATCAAAATCTTCACCTATGAGGACGAAGATGATAAGTTTTAACACTGTAGTTCAAATAAAGATCACGGCCAAAAATTTATATGTGAACGATGAAAATATCCAAGCCTTAACTATATAAATAATCATAGAGATTTTAAAAAGTATATATAAAGATCTTGATATTTTATTAGATTTTTAAAAATATATATTTAATTATATGTATACCTCTAATATAAAAATTATTTGGTGAACCTTGTTCATCACGTCATCTATGGACCCAATTAATCAGGATCGTTGATCTTAATTTCTTTCAAGTGAATCGTCATCTATTTTTTACATGTACGTAGTGGGTGGGTAATTATTAGATGATTAATTAAAGATCAACGGTCCTGATTACTTGGACCATGAATGACGTGGTGAATAAGGTACACCTAATAATCTCTCCTTTAATATATATATATATATATATTAATAAAAAAAACTATAACTATATTATTATCATTTCAACTTTCTCTCAAACCTAACCACACTCAAGCTTCTTGATATATTTTTATCTTAGATTTTAGATATAAGTTAAAATCCTTGTCTATATCTTCACTCAATACAACATCCTTTTAATCTTCATTATCTCGTAACTGTTTTCAATTGAAATATTCAAACTTTATATGTTAAACTGAATTTATTATTTATTTTGGTCAATAAAATAATATTAAAAAATTGAGATAAAGATTCCTCGAAAATCATATGAATCCGTGCAAAAAAAAACGAAAAAATCTCTAGAATATTTTAAAAAATTCTTCAAAACCGTAAATTATTTTTATCTAGACGAAAAAATACAAAACCATCATCGTGCATCGAATTTTTATCTTTAATTAAATTATTTTGCATTGATTTAAATAATTAAAATAAAAATACATCAAATATTATTTTATATTTCAAAATCTGAATTATTCAACGTTATTTTTTATTCATTAATTTTCTTCTCATCTTCTAAATAAAAATCAATCAAAATATATTTTTAAATATTATACACTACAATTGCATTAGATACACCAATATCAATTACTTACCTAATTAAAATAAATAAATACCAATTCACACGTCTAATTTGCCATACAAGTAATGTACACGTATATGCATGAACATGATCAAAATACGAATTGGTATGGCAATAAAGTCTTGGTTTGATTGTAACGTTGAAGATATGAAATATTAGGAAACAAGATTATAAATATTTATTTTTAGCACGAACCCTCTAACTCAAGCAGTTAATAGAACAATTGATGTTTTTAGAGGTTATGGGTTCGAGCACCAACAATACCAATATAGTGATTGAGCGATCAATGTTAAATGGTGGAGATTATATTCTAAAATAAATACTTACTGTAATCACTGTTAGCTTGTTAAAAAATATATATATTTATTCACGTATATTATAATTTAGATCATATAATATATTCCTATTTAGATTTATTATCATATTAAATTAAAATATATCTTAAAATAAATTAAGAAAAAATGTACTAAATATTAGTTTTAAATTTGTCATAGTAAGGAAAATATTATTTTTTGGATCATTGCTATATTATAATTTAAAATTTAAAGGGTTATGAATTGTTTGAAAATGTAATCAGAAAATTAAAAATTATAAATATTTTCCATAAAAATAAATAAAATGATTAAAAAATCAGAAGAAATAAGTAGATCCTGTCGGTTTTTAGAAATGAGCGGTCCGACTCGGAGTCAAATGACCAGCCAAAACCGTAAATTACGGCAGAGTGTAATGGGGGCAAAAAGAATGCCACCGTGGCACTTTCAAAAATTTCCACACGTGATATACTGCAAAACTGCCACGTCATAACCACAACCTCCAAATTAAATTTAAACTATTTCCAGATATTTTTATTTCTACCTCAAAATTATAAGTACACTCTTTTAGCAACAGACTAATTATTAAAATAAAACTAAAAAATCTCAGCAAAACCCCACTCCACTCTCCGTTTATTTTAACGGAGAAAATAACATGAACAACGTTAAAACCTCAAACAAAAACACTATGCTATAACAGTTGTTTGTCGTCGCCGATCCAAAATCGGCCGGAAAATCGACAAGCAAAACAGCGACGACATAAGCTCACTTTCATAATGTCACTAAAGGGTCTGAAAAGAACAAATCGTCGATGTCTGCAAAATAATTATCGAGTTGACAAATAGTCGACGATGATGAGCACCCAAAATCGTCACTGAAAACGGTGTTGTCTGGTAAAACCATCGTAGCATCATCGAAAACCGACAATCCCGACACTGACATGTCGAAAATCTCTTCTATCGGAGGGAAATCGACCGGCAAATCGAACACCAAACTGTTGGATAAGTTGGTTTCGGTTTCGTCTTCACATTCGTTGAGAAACGGTGGTTGTGACACTTTGAGAGGCGGTTTACTCTCTTCTTCCTGGGGTTCGGGAGCTTGTTTCTTCGTTTCGACCGGCGTTTCTTCGCTTGACTGAATTCGGAAGTTGAGGACTGAGGTTGGGGAAGAAAGATTGTGAGTTGACTCGTCACCGGACTCGTACCCGGAAACCGAACTGACGTTGATGTTTTGGGGTTTTCCGTTGTTTTCTTCCTTTGCCGCCGGCGGAGTAACGAAGTTGGTCAAAGCGTCGGGTCCTCGGAGTTTGATCGCTGCATTATCATAAACCATGGCTGCTTCTTCAGCAGTATCGTAAGTCCCCAACCACAGCCGTACACGCCGAGCAGGATCTCGTATCTCCGCAGCCCATTTCCCCCACGGCCTTTGCCGTACACCTCTAAACTTCCTTCCATTCCCACTGACCGGAGAAACCTTAATCGGTCGACGACAACCCATCGCAACGGCAGCCGTCCTCTTCCGGTTTCCGTTGCAAACCGTACTTTCAACGGCGGCGACTTCAACATTAATCTCGTTGACATAACGTTTCACTCTCTGACGACCAAAGAAATCAGCTTCGTCATCGCTGGAAGAGTCCGTCGCGTCATGGTCAATAACGGATACCCGAACAATCCTCGGAACTTCACCGGCGTGATCAGAAGCTGTTTTCTTCGATTTCAAGGTCGTTTTTTTGAACTTCCGAGTGATATTTCTGTGTTCGGTGAATTTGATCGGACCGAGAATGCTTTCCTCCATTTCTACTCGTATCTTTTCTCTCAGATTCTATCAGCAAGCATCGACTCAGAAATCAGAATAAAGCAGGCAAGAAAAAGACAAAGGAACCTTGAAACTGAAGCTTGAAACGAAGAACACACAAAAAAAACAAAGAAAAAGGCAAACCCAGAAATCTGACAAAAGGGTATTCAAAAAACACAGAATAGAGAGACAGAGATCTTTCAACAAAGCGAACCTGCCATGGGAGGCTGGGAAACAGAGAGAAAAGCAACGGACATAAAAAGGAGGGAGTGAAGAAACAGAAAGGGAAAGTGAGAAACCGTTTGCTTGTCAAGCCCAGTAATTTTCTTTTTTGCTTTTTGGCCAACTAAGTACCACGAAGTTTCTATACTTGTCACTGTTCTCTGAAGATTTTCCTGACGGGAAAATCAAAGGTTTCAGATTTCCAATGGAGAGTTGTACGTAGAGGAAATGTATGAGAAAGCCGGAAAGTTTTGGTCGCGGTGGAGTCCCATAATCACCGATTTTGCCGTTTTATAGGATCCCGATTGCCGAAATAGGAAAAAGAATTCCTAAATAGAATACTATACTAATACAATGTATTGTTTACATTATGGTAAAATTTTAATTCGGGTCCCTCTACTATGTTGAAATTTGAGATTTAGTTTTTTATATTTTTACTTCTCTATAATTTAGTCATTTAATATTACAGTGGACTTGCTCCTGATTGAGAAGGAATTCTCTTATTGTCACCATTGTACTTTATTTTCGTTAAAGTATTGATAAGGACTAGTTTAAATTTTAGCATAGTTGAGGGATTAAAACTTGAATTTGACCTTTAAAATTGAATTTTATTTATTATGTGTATTGTGTACTCGTATTATCATAGGCGATTAAGACGGTAGGTTTAACGATAATGGTGTCTTATGCCGACACGTGGAGAACTAGGTCCCGCAAGACGTTATTTAACCAATGCGATAGCATGGAACGGTGCTGACTCAGCGTATGACTCACTCTCGAACAGCGTGATGCCGGTCACGTGAGCCCCCCAAGATACCCGGCTCAGTTAAATCACTTCTAGTCGGTCAAATTGTATTTTTAATTAGGCAAAAATAATAAAACATTTCCTCTACTAATTTTGACCATTTGATAGCCTTGCCCCTGGATTAATTACGGTTTGTTTACCCTGATCTGTCACCTTAATTACCAAATAATCTTAGTTTAGTAAATCATTGATTATGGGTATTTTGGTAATCATACTGGTGTAGGCCACTTCAGTTCTTGCTGGCTTTGTTAGCGCGTCAACAGATAACTGATCTAGATTAATCTTTTAACCGGCAGAGTTAGTACATGTGGCGGGATAAGATATTAAATTTTTTATTTAATATTTAAAATTTAAATTTATTAAAGAAAGTAATTATGTTATAATTTATATAATTTATTTTTATAATAATTTTTATGATGTTTGATTTTAATTAACCGATTGATATATAAATTATAATGATTATAAAATAAATAAATTTTCTGAAAATGTTAAAAATTGTGTTTGAATTTTTTATGGTAAAAATAAAGTAATAACTTTTTAACAGCTAGAATGAACGTGGCGGGCAGCCTTGAATTCGCCGCCATTTTATAAAATCGGTGTTGTACGTCTCTGGGTTTTTTTCACAGTTCTCTTTGTTTCTACTATAAAAGGATTCTCACCCGTTTTTATGTTCGGTGTGATACACGCTCTTACAATTTTGAGATTTTTTAAAATTCACTATGGTTTAAATATTAATAAATGCGAATTTTATTAATTTTAGTTTAGTTTGAGATGGATATGTGTTTTTTAATATTTATGATTAAATTTGAATATATATAATTTTTAATAACTCAATTACACTTAAAATTTATAAATATAGTTTAATTATTTTAATATTAGATTTATAATATGAAATAAAATTTGTAAAACTTATGTATATGTTATAGGGTCATTAGTCTCTTCTTAAAAGACATGTTTATTAGGAAGAGATTTAGGAAGAGAGTAATGATCTCATAAAAAATGATATTAGAGTGATTTTTTAATTGTCTGATTTTTCGTTGAGCACCTACGAGAGAGACAGACAAAATAAACAAACGTGACAATAGGCTAATCACGAGAGTAGAAGCTCGTGACGAGAGTGAGGAAGAACATCACGCCTAAAAAAATAATAAACATTAATCCCACATCAGAAAGAAAAAAAGAAATCTTAAAATATATAAATAGTTATACTATATATTCTATTAAATATATCTTTTAGAAAGAGAATAATAACCTCGTAATACATACATAAAACATAAAACATAAAATCAGAAAATTAATCGTCCTCTACTATCATCTTTGGAAATACTAGTAGAAGAAAAAAGTTTGTCTACTCTTTATTTTTCTTCTAATAATTTTGACGTTGTTTTATTTATTTGCAGCGGTCTATTTTTATCAAAAAAGTAATTAAAAAGCTAACATGATTAAAAAAAAGTAAATAATATTTTGAAAACCTAAATATTTTAAATATATATGACTGAATCAAATTAATTTCTCTTTTATTCCCATAGTATTATTTACTTTTTCTAAATAAGACGGTTGACAATTAAAAGCAAACGTTGACCAAAAAACACCTATGTTTAAACGTTGAAAAAAAAACTTTTATTACAATAAATGTCGATATCAGAATTATTTTTGCAGCTTCCCACCGGTCGCACCGAATGAGACGACTAAATCGAGTAGAGTTAAAACCTAGTTTGACTCTATTTTTTATTTTCTAATAATTAATATTTTATTGTTTTAAATAAACTTTTTAATTAGTAAAATATATAATCTTCGAAATAGGAAATAAACTTTTTTATTTTTATTTTAAATACTTTAAAAAGTTTGTTCAGACCAACTAACGTGATTGTAAGAAGAAAGCTGCCATAAGTTATATAAGAAAAAGGTTGTAAAGAGTTTTTAACATCTTTTACCAAAAAGTCTAGGGACTTGTTTAGTAATTTATCCATGACAAAAAGATCCTACCAAACCAGTTATTTCAATTTACAAACTGAGATAGATCTTGTATGTTTACTTTTTATCTTTTCCAACCGACTAAGAATTGACGAATCCATTATTATATGATATAAAGGTGGTAATTTGAAAACCTACTTTCGAAGAAACTGTGTACTTACTTTTTTTACCTTAAAAAATTTATATATATCGAATCAATAGAATTCTAAACATATATAATAAAAACAATCGTGCAGAATCTCAAAAGAAAAACCCAAAAAATAAAAATAAATTTAATATTTATAAAAAATATAAATATATATAATTATGTGTGTATATAACAATTATCTAAAACTTAAAACATAAAAAAAATAGATAAAACAAAAAATATTTAATTTTAAATATTTAATATTTAATTTTTATTGTTCAAGAAGATAATATAATAATATTTTTGTGTTAAAATAATTTTTTAAAGAAAAAATTATATATCTTATTAATTATAAAATAAAAATTTTATTTTAATAAATTATACATAACACCTAAAATTTTAAATCGTCCGTGTAAGTAATTTAACACAAATCTAAAAAATATTATAAATAACATTAAATAAAAAAAAAAAAACATACTAACAATTCAACACAAATCTAAAAAATCAGTGAAATAATTCCAATAACAAATTAGTTCTTGAATGCTTTGTTGTTAGCTTTATAGGTAGTTAGAAATAGGGTGAGAAAAATTCGACTCGAAAAAATTGAATAACTCGATTCAACTTGAGGTAAAAATACTCGATTTATTTTAACTCGATTCGAAATTTCATAGATTCGACTCAAAAAAATTTCAAATAAAGTTTGAGATGTAAAATGAAAACTCGAATAACTCAAAATTTTTAATAATTAAAAGAATAATTTTTAAATTTAAGACGAATCTCTCAATTTTTTATGATATATATATTGATATATAAAAATATAAAGAAATATTGTTACATATGAATATATATTATATGATTAAAGAAAGTCGTCTAAATTGGAATCAAATCGTACTATAACATCATAAATAATTATAATTAAATATTTATAGAAACTCGAAAACTTGACTCAATTTGACTCGACTTGACTGAACTTGATTTTTTTAAAATTGACTCGAACAAAAAAAATTCAAATAAAATTTAAGTTGTAAAATATGACTCATCAACTCGAATAACTCAAAATTTTTTGACTCAACTCGATCAAATACTCACCCCTAATCGATAATGTTTTGTTGTTCCCATAATTCCAACACTTTGTCGCCCATCGATTTCACAATTAATTACAACCCAGAAGTCCTCCAACGGTTCAGGAAGTACGTTAAGAAGATTAATCAGACAAGACCAAGGGCTATAAAACATAAATTTCGATATTCTTTGTATTTGACTGGAAATTACATTATTAAATGCAGGAAGAAAATGATGTTTTACTATGGAATTAGGCTTTCAATTTGGACCATAGAATGTGTAAAAGGACGGACGTCTAAGCCTTCCAAATATTTTTTAAAGATAATAATCGAACGTTTTGATATATGAATCATACGATAATAGATAAAAATACGAGCTTTATTTAAAAAAAAAATTGAATTTAAATAAAAAAATATCATATTTATATTATTATATATTAAATTAAAATAATTAATTTATTGATTATTTTGTTATTTTTATTTATTCTGGTGAGCATTATTACTAAAATAGAAACCCCCTAACCCCCACGGTTACATGGAACAAAACAGCCGTCTGTGTTTTGTTTTCCTTTATGTTTTTTCCATTACTTTTTCTCGCATGGACTCTACCCACGAAGAAAGAGAGAACCAGACAAATTCACACACAAATTCAAAATTATTAAAAAAGTTTTTATGATAAATTTATATAATTATAATTAGATTCGGAGGATGAAAAAGTCTTTCTAAAATTTAGTGGTTCATTAAATTGTATAAGTATAATATCATATATTATAAATTTAATAATTTTTACTATAACTATTTATATATAATTAATCTGGAATATATATTATAATTATCTGTCATGAAATATTGTACATCTTTTACCAAGTAACGATTAATACCAAAAAAAATTAAGAATAATGTCGATAATTTACCGAACACGCAATTAAAATAGCTTTTTCTACATAAACTAACATATAAGCCGGGTAGATGATCTGATTAGAGATTTAAAAGTGTTTTTGATCGTGTCGTGTTTATCAAGATTATGGACATAACGATTATTATCAGAGTCGTTGCAGTCGTAACTTTTTTTTAAACTCACACAACTTATTACGAGAATTTTTGAAATAATTATACAATAGCATATAATCGTTATCGATCGTTGTTATTAAATAGTGATCGTTATCGATTATTATCGGTGTAAACTAAAATCTGACTATTATAATTAATAAAATATCGAATGATAACGTTATCATTAAATAATGGATGTTATAACGATAATTGATTTTTTTTTTTAATCCCTAAATCTAATCGTATTGATAGATATATAAAACTTTTGTGTAATTTTATAGAGTTCTTCTTCCCTAGAGAGAGATGAGACATGTTTAAAGATCCCATGTGTTATCACCTAAACTCATCTATGTATGGATTATCAAATACCTTGAGCAGCCTGATTCCTTGTAGTTTGGTCCTCCTGTCCTGTCAAATGGAACCAGTACCAGGGACACCCAATGCAGGGAAAGAGCTGGAGAAAGACACGAAACTCGAGACATCACCACTCAACAATATCAGAAAAAAATGGTCTATCTGTTGGGTTCCATTTCTGATAGTTTTGGAGCAAAGTTTGTCACGATTTATACTATCATACAATGAATAGGAAGGACTCTTAAAGATATAAATATTTATTAATTTATTGTATTTAAATTAAACCGGTTTTAAATTAGAAATAAGTCTATTACAATTTGAAAATTATATAATTTTGTCTCATTGACAGTAGAAGTGGTAATGTTTTGGGACTTGGCCGCTCGCCAGTTTTTGATTCTCTCCCTCTTCAGTGCTTTGTCTTAAGTGGAGACAATGTGGAGTTATTTCAAACTCAGATAGGGTGGGGTTTCGATTTATTTATGACAGAAATCATGAACTGTGCCTGATTTTTGGGACCAGGCGACCCTCCACTCGTGGTCACGACTCAACACCGCTAGGAAAAAAAGATTTAGTCACTACGAGTTATTTAGTTATAAATATATGAAGTAAAGGTTTTTCAAAATGGTTTAGACTTCTTAAAATAAGTTTAGGGATATAAATTTAGGACTTAAAATTTAATCTAAAAGGTAATAAAGTGATAAAATTTGATTTTAACTTATAAACTTTAAATCTTAAATTGTATATTTTAACTTAAATTTATAAACCCTAAAAATAAAATACATGAAACTATTAGTTTTCACCTCAAATATATAGACATTATTCATATATATATATATATATATAATCTCAGTAAAAATATTTCTTAAAAATTTTAAATTTTATTATTTTTATTTATAAATATATTATAGCAATAAATTAAAAAATATAAATACATATTATCTTATAATGAATATTCTATAAAATATATTTTGTTAACTAGATTATGGCGTGAGATCTTTTGTGAAGTTCATGACTCGACATGTGTTGATTAAATAATAAACAAAAGTATGGGTCCAATCTTCACAATCTTTCTGGGTGTTGTGGCTTAATAATTTGGGAGGCTTGTGATACAAACTTTATTAAAATCGACTCAATAAAGAGGCTATTATTATTAATATTATGGACGGCTGTAAATAAAACGAATTGAATAAACGTGGTTGTTTCGGTTCATTTGCATTAAATGAACTTTATCATTAATATCACACCAACATATTTATGAACATATTTAATTATTTCTTCATAAATAATTTATAATATATTATCAAATATTGGTTAATCTAGCCGTTTGAGAAACAAGAACATTAAATAATATCAAAACTTAAAATTTTAAATAAAAATAAAATAAAACAAGTCAAAAAAAAATTATCTCATAATAAATCTTTAATGTATATTAAATTTAAAATAATCAGACAATAATTTAAATAATAATAAGTATATAAAAAATTAAATGTGTCTATAAATAATAATTAAAAAATAAAAAATCATAAATAAACAAACTTTTTACCATTTAACTTTCTATTTAAAAAACAAGTATTAATGATCGGTTAGTCAAATTATTAATCTATTTTTTAAGCCTTAAGTTTAAAACTAAGTAGTAAAAGTCTTTGTCTTCCTTTTTAGGTAGAAATAAAAATAGTTTTTTATTAAAAAAGTTTTTCGTTAAAATATAACAGAAATAATCAAATATAAATATTAATAAATAAATTATCAATAAAATAAAATAAAAACATAAAAAGACAATAATATTAGAAATGATAACCGAATTTATTTATTTTAGTAAATAAATTAAATATAAATTATTTATATTCGAATCATTTAATAAATAAACTTTAAAATTCCATGAATCATATCTAAAATATAAGTTCCATAAACTAAGATAGGTAGGATCATGTTCCTGCATATGCAGGACTTTATTATACTTTGAGAGTATGGACTTTCAAGCCACTCTACTTAGACATGGCATGAGGTGTTCAAATAGACAATGGGAGTCTCATTAATGATATGTTCATATAGGTGACTTGTTTCATTCAACAAACATTTACTTGCTAGTGATAAACAAGGCAATATTTGTGTATTTATACATTTAATTAATTTATATTATCTATTTTTTATTTTATAAATAATTAAGTAGTCTAATTTAGTTCAATGAGATAAGATTAGATTTCTTAAGTAAGGTCATGATTTCGAATACTGATATTTTGAATGAAAAATAAATTCTAAGAAAATTATCCCATGATATATATATGTAAAGCTTAATCTAAATTAATCAGCCAATGGTTCGAAAATCAACAATCAAATTATCCCTGTAGTAGAGGGATCTTGTATGTAATTTTACCCATCTCTAACCACACTATCTATTGAGAGAACTCAATGAATTCAATCCAAGACTGCATTATTGGCCCAATATCTATTGAGAGAACTCAATCCAATCCAAGAATGCAACCAAGAATTGCAGGGTGGAGATGGGTATTACCCCATCAATGGGCTGGACTTAGTTACAAATCAAGTAACTAATAACCAAAACCAAATTTATTGTTAAGCAAAATTACGGTCCGAGTGTCGATTTAGGGTGAACGGTGAACATTTTCAGATTCAGGGGTATAAGCATCTCTGTTTCAAAGTTGCATTATCCATACTAGAAAAACCAAACCAAGCTGGAGGACATATTCCTTGGTCCGATTATAGCCTTAGGTATTGAAGTGATAACAGATATTCTTAGATAGAACTGAAAAACCAATATAAATATATGCTATAATAGAAAAATATAGGCCTACCACTTAGCCCATAGCATACTTCTGGGTCCAGCTCCTTGCAGTTGTCTCGAACTTGGCTTTGTCGGTCTTGTACATGTGAGCAATCTCCGGCACCAATGGATCGTCGGGATTCATGGTCCGTAAGCAAAGAACAGATTGATAGCAATACCTGAGAGAACAAAAGCATAAAGGGAAAGAGCTTTTGTTAATCGTTCATAACCCTGACAGGAATATGAGATGTTTAGAAGATAATCACCTTGGAAATCGTCAGTGCAGGACTCCACTGCTCCTTCAAGATGTCTAGGCAAATGCTTCCATTGCTATTAATATTGGGGTGGATTGTGGAATACCTTTGTTCTAAACGCTAACTGCTCGTAATATCGGGGGAGCATTCTAGTTAGTTTAACCAAGCAACGGGATCATAAAGGTTGCCGTCCAACACAGAATAGAAGTGAATGGTCGAAGTCTTGAAGAACAAAAAAGTACCTTGGAAGCTTAAAGGGATAATCAGAAGGAAAATGAATGGTCACTAGGAAGACACCACCAACGTAAGGACTATCCGGTGGACCCATGTGATTATTGCCTGCCAATGAAACATGTCTTCAGCAACAGGACCTGTAAATTGTCGGATAAAGCTATACATAAGTAATAAAGCTCAATAATACTCCTCAAGAACTAGGACATACATGATACAACCAAGTGCCGAGAAAAATGGGCATAAGCAGCATGTAAAAAAAATATTATAATCATACAATCGACCATGACCATATACTGAGTATTCCCTTCCTACTTTACCCTGTCACACCTGACTTAAACACATCAGATACAGATATGATATAAGAAATGCCCCATATTTTATTTCCTTCCATTCCACTATTATACTTTTGGAGTGGAGAATTCTCAAAGTTATTCCAAAGTAAAAAAAGACTTCAAGTTATAATGCCACTGCATGATGAAGTGCTATATTTATCACCTATGTCTACAGCTTGATAAGTTAAATACCTTTTTCAACATCAATCAAGAACGCAAAGGAAAATAGTAACTATAGGTTAGGCATGTTGTAATCTTTTAGGATATGGCCAAGTCATGCCCTAGACATGTTATAATCTATGAGACTACGACCAAGTTTCATTTGAACATAGTAAAATGCTGAACAGTTTTCATCTATGCTCTTAACATTTTACAACTATATTGGTCTTTCCCAATGATCGTACTGGTCTTAGAAGAACACATTTTGACAAACAAAAGCCACTACAAGGCAAAAACCCTAGCTTAGCTCAGCCGTCCTATTATTATGTTAGCAGAAAACACAAAATAACAACCAATTCTATATAATCACAAACAAACATGATTAATATACCTTAACTTTTTTGTTGCTCGAATCACTATTAATTACTTAAGCTTCCACATAACACAAATAAACGTTACTGATAATTTTTGTTCCGAAAATCACAGAAAATTATATCAAACCGATCTTTTTAATCCTAAATTTGAATGTCAAAACGTATACATCTAGAGATCTTGTCTTACATTATTATAACAAGAACACGTCAATATAAGCAAAAGATAATAAAATACAGCAATACGAATGAGCTTACTACGAAACGATGGTCAGTTCAAAATAATCAGAAATAAACATTATTGAAAATTGATCATCTTCTGTGGCGAAAACTACTGATAAATTTAGCAAACTGATCTTAAATAATCCTTGATTTAAAAACCAGCACTTATATATCTGGAGTGGAAATGTATAAATTGATTATTATTTTAAAGAAGGATACACGAAAACACGCCAATATAGACATATAATTAGACAAAAAATGAAAGAAAAAAAAACGGGGACGATGAGTTTATAGGTGTATATATATTATACCTGCGATGCAAGACGTAGGAGGATCCTTCTGCAAATCCTTCAATTCCTTCAAGATCCGCTTCGATGCCATTACAAAACCTACGATCCATTCAGCATAGATTAAAAAAATCAAAACAACGCAGATAGAAATACAGAAAAGAATGAACAAATTAAACGAGAGGAATCGAAGAGATCTAACCTCAAAAGATGTTTCCGTTTCTCCTTTTCTATATATGTATTTGAGTTCTCGAATTCCTTGAAGGAGATTTAGGTGACTAGAAGAAGAAACCAAAAATGGAAGAAGAAAAGCCTAATATATGAGGGGAGAGTTTAAGATCGGGTGGGGTGGCAGTCTTTTATAGATGGGTGGACACTGGACAGTGGACAGTCCCTGAATCAAGAGTCTGTAATTGGCGGTTAATGTAATTGTGTTGGAAGTCTCATGATTTAAATAACGTCCATAACAGCAATAATAGCCGTTATAACGGTATAAGACTGTATTTATTATGAATAAATATAATATAATTAAAATATAACGTAAAATTTATTATACAAATTTAATTTTTATATTTTAATTTAAACGTATTTGATATTTATTTTTTAATTTAAAATCCATCGAGCAAAAACCATAATATTTAAATGATATAACTCGGATAACTAAAATAATTAATATCTAAAATAATCAAAGCCCCTTCACCATCTATCTGTTTTTAAGTAATTGTAAAAATGTTTAAAGTGATTCATAACTGCCTTCGTAGCATAGTGACAGTGCGTTTGCTTTGTAAGCGAAAAGTTGTGAGCTTATCCTCGTCGGCCTCGCTCGTTCACTTAAATTACAATAACATATTAATGAACCTCTCACTGTGGAACTTTTGGAGAGGAAGTTGTTTCAGCTCCTACATGTGGGATTTTGTTTCTTGAACTTGAGGTTTCCGATGTAGATTCGAAAGACAGTTGCTTCCCGTTGTTGGGTCGCTGTATTTCCTCCACCATTTTCGCTACGTCGGCCATTTTCGGTCTCTGCTCCGGCACTCTGATCACACAACTCATTGCAATTTGTAGCATCTCCACCATTTCCTCCTCTATATTCGGATACCGTAAGAGTTCCACGTCGAACACTTCGGCTGTCCACTCTTCTCGAACCACCGAATGCACCCACCTCACCAAATGAACGATCTCCTCACCACCGGTGGCATGTATTGGTGATCTCCCGGTTAACAGCTCAAGTAAAAATACCCCAAAGCTGTATACATCAGATGCTTGAGTTGCTTTCCTTGTGTCTATTACTTCCGGTGCACGGTAACCTGCAGCACGCATTACGGGCGGGGGCATTGGACTCATCACCGATGCTAAACCGATATCCGAGATGCAACCGTATCGTTCAGGGTTGAGGAAAATGTTGGAGGGTTTTATGTTCCCATGAACAAGCTTGCCATTGGCTTGTCTGTGGATATAAGCAATGCCTCTAGCGGCACCAATTGCAATCTTAAGCCTAGTTTCCCAGTCCAGAACCAAAAGTGTCCTGCCTTCTCCCCCTTTACCTGCACCAAGTTACCATAAATTGAAGATTGAATAATAGAATACACTAAACAAAACCGACCCGGATTCGAGTATTTCGAGTTAGTTTACCATGTAACAAAGCTGAGACACTTCCCAGGCCATAGTAATCATGAACCACAAGCTTCTCATCTTTTGAATAATAATATGCTCTAAGCGCAGACACGTTCTCATGACTGATATGGCCAATCACAACCATTTGTTGCTCGAACTCCCGTTTCGCAGTGGCTACCTCTTTCAACCTCTTCACCGCCACGGTTGTCGAATCCTCCAAGGCTGCTTTATATGTCACACCAAATGTACCTTTCCTGAGCACCTCAGCAGAAGCACTCAACAAGTCCTCGAGATCGAATGCCAGATTACACCCTTCGAAAAAGACAAGCCTGTTGTTCTTGTCATGATTCTCGGAAGCCATTTTCTTCAAAGAGATCTCTTTCTTTTGTGTGTTTTCGGGGAGTTCTCGTCGTTGGTTTCGTCGCCTTGAATGACAACATATGATCAATAGGGCAATCAAAACACACAGCAGGACACAAGCTCCGATTATTATCCCCAAGAGTGCAGGCTCACCGAGTCTATTGGCTTTCCTGGAAGGCTGTGAATTCCGTGGTCGGGCGATGGCTGACGATGAAAGATTAGTATTGCCAGAAAAAACCGAGATTGGGAATCTTCGAAGAGACTCAGGGATGATACCAGTAAGCTTGTTGTTGGACAAATCAAGCTGTTGTAAGCTAGTTATATTGATATCCGGAATATCACCCGAAAGCGAGTTATTCGACAGATTCAAAGCTACCAAGTGACTCGATTTCGACACAGAAGGAGGAATGCTTCCATTGAAGCCATTGTTCGAAAGATCAACAATACTAAGATTACCCCAAGCTGAGAAATCAGGCAATGAACCAGAAAACTCATTGAACTGAAGATGCAGGGCGGTCAAGTTCCCGAGTTGGACAAAATCCGAAGGGAATGAACCGGAAATCGAATTCGATCTAAGGCTCAAGAACTCAAGAGCTGATAGCCTACTCAGAGTGTTGGGAGGAATAGGGCCATGGAATTCCATTCCAGGCAAATGCAGACCAATAACTCTGGAATTATCACCATTGCATTCCACTCCAATCCAGGTTCTGCAAACAGAAGTTTCCTTGCTCCATTTGAGAGAGCTTGAATGATGATCAATATGTTCAATGAAATCTAACAATGCTTGTTTATCTTCAACTGGATCTGCAAGAATCAATGAGAAAATTGCCCCCAGGATGAATATTAACAATGGGTTTATTTTCTTGCTCATTTTCCCAGCTGCCTAGAATCCCAGCAATTCAAATCTCAGTGAAAGAGAGAATCTTTTGGGGAAAGTTTTGTCCACATCTACATGAATTAGAAAAACACAATCATTAAAGAATCTTGAAGCGATCTATAATCAAATAGTTAAAATCATAAACTTTTATAAAATCAAATTGACTCAAATGGCATGGTTATAGCAGGAAATTTTTGAAAAGCAGCAGTTTTAGGTGAGATAGGTCTATCTATTTGATGACTTTTTCCATCTGTTTCCACCTTTTCTCTGTTTGGGTACTGAGAAAATGTTAAAGAAAACACATCTCTAATCCAACTTCAGTCTTTAGCTAATCAAACACGGCTGCTAACCGAAGCAAAGTTGAATAATAGCATTCAAAAAATTTTCTCATCAACCAAACAGTTAATATGCAAACACCAAAGAATCAAAAGACGAAGAAGAACAAACTTACGAGAACCCAGAGTCCAGATCGAATGAAAACTCGGGAAAACTTCAGAAATGATTAAAATTTAAGAACTTGGCACCCTGGAAAATTGAAAAAGGAAAGCAAAGATGAACACAGAAAACAAACAAAGCACATTATTCAAGAATCAAATCAGGTACTCCATTAGATAAAAATCATCTAAGAGAAATTAAGATTCATCATTTATGAGATGTACTTGCTTGAGAGAGCATCATCACATGCAAAAAATAATAATAATAATAATAAAAATAAAATAAATGATTAGATAATCATTCGCTAGAAAAAAGAAACACCCCACCCCAAGTCCCTACATACCGGAAGACCTGGAAAACACCATGTGAATGAGTACAGAAAACAGAGTAAGAACTAAGAAAATCTGATTAAAAATAACTCAGAAGATAAACACGCAGAATTTGTTAATTACTTTTATATTTGTATTCATACAGTACGTGGGGATCCATGCAAGTGTTTCCTTTCTGCCATTGATGATTGCTTAATTAAGCTGGAGCTGGTTGTTTTTGGGATGATCAAGAAAAGTTTTAGTTGTTAAAAAACAGAAAGTCAGGGAAGAATTAATTGGAGGAACGGTGATAAGATTATGTCATTGTAAAGGATTTTTTACAACAAATAATGATTACATTTGTGCAAACGATTCAAACATGTCATGTAAGCATGCCATGTGATGTGACACCATTGCTGGTGAATTAGTATGTAATGGAAATTAAATTATTAGACCAATTGTCATTTATTTTTATTTTCAGTAATTTTCAACGTTGATCGTAAAATTTTTTAAATATTCACACTCGTAGTAGTAATAATTTATGGTATGATTTGTTCAAAGTTAATGGTGATTAAGATAGAGTCCTAATAAATAATTTTTTTTATTTTTTAATTATATTTTTTAGTGTATTTATTTTAAAATAATAAATTTAGCTTTAGAATTTAATATTTAAGATTATAATTTATAGTTAGTGTTTAGGAAAATAAGTTTTAGATTTATTTTTAGGTATAGAACCTAGGGTTTAAGACTCTAAAAATTAGAGTTAAAGCTTAAAATTTAATTTTTAAGTATTTTTAGTATACGACATAGAAGGGGATAATTTTGTTTAATAAACAATAGAGGCATAGTCTAATTAAAAATTAACCAACATTAATAATTATTTAATTTAAAATTTAATAAAACAAAATTAAAAAATAATTTAAATATTGATCAATTAATCTAAATCGAGTTTTATAAAAATTTATTATAGAGATGACCCTCTTAATTTAGTTTCTCCACTTACAATGTTAAAATTTAAAAAATTAATATTATTTAAAAAATCTAATATATTATCACATTAAACTAAATAATTATTAACAAAACTTAATTTAAATTAGGGTAAACTGCAATGGAGATCACTTAACTAACTGTAGGGGTTACATTTGGGTCACCTGATTATTGAAAATTACATTTAAGTTACTCGTTTATGGGTAAAGTTATATTTGGATACTCATTTAAAAAAATGATCAGATTGATGTACTTTTTCAAATATAAAGGGTGATTCAAATGTAACATTACTTATAATTGAGTGACCTTAATGTAACATTTAATAATTAAGTGATCCAATGTAAACTTACTCATAAATAAATAATTCAAATATAATTTTTAATAACTAAGTGACTAGATATAATTATATCCATAATTAGGTAACTTTTGTTGCAGTTTACCCTTTAAATTATCATTAAATAAAAAAAATAAGCATTATCCGATTATGTTCTCTCGATAGTTTTGTATATGATGATGACTCGTTTTTATAAAATATCATAAATTATATAAACATAGTTTTTTATATATAATAATTTTTTAAAAAGTTAGCTAACCTTACACGGCTGCTAATTGATAAGTTTAGTATTTTTTTTATATATTAAGAAAGTCACATGCAGCCACCGGTGACCTAATAGCGTAAATAATAATAAAATATTATTGGAGAAAACGGATGGTAGCAGCACGCTCTGAATGTAGACGTTGACTTTATTACCTTAATTAATATTTCATTATTAATAAAACGGATATACCGGAAAACCATTTAAGAGAGGGTAAATCACCTACTGAATTGCCGACGGTGACATTAACATACCTGACATGACAGCACAGACACACGTTTCAAATGTAACTTATTAATGTACCGAAATGAATAGAATAGAGCGTTTTACGATTTGTTTATGTTTGATTTGTTTAATAAATAAATATAAATAAAAATTTTATATTTATTTGATAAATAAATAAAAATATTTATGTTTGATTTGTTTATGTTTAAAAATAAATTCGTTTATAGTATAATATGATTGTAAATAGATTTAAATATTGTTTTTTGTTGTCAATAAAGATATTATATAAGTTAATGTTAAAATTTAAGTTTTATTTTGTTGTCAATAAAAAATTTCAATAACTTCAGTTATTTGTAGCAGTTTCGATATTCCCGATAAAGAACTTGAGCTTTGCAAGTTACTCTAATTGTTCGTAATAATTTTTTTTTTTCTGTTCTTTTAGATAATATACGATAAAAAAAATTATATATAAAGAACATTTGGACTAAAAACAACAATTCAGACTTTCGGATGCAGTGAGCCCATTGCTAGCATTGTAGCCGAACTTAATAGCCCATCCACCTTTATAATTAAAAGCCCGTTTCAAAAAAACGTCAGAAATATAAGGTTCTAAAATTTTAAGGTATATATGATTTATAAAAAATAAAATTTTAAATTAATTTATATTTTTTAAAAAATATATTAAATATATAAACTGTTTCAACTTCATAAAAAATTTAATTTAATTATATTTATAATTTATAAATAAAATTTAAATCGTAAAATAAAATTTATCTAATCATTTAACTTGTAACTTCTTTTACCCCACATGCTTGAGTGCTTCGCTCTGTACACCAACATTGTAGCACAATTGTTCTGACCAAGCATTCGAGCCTAATGGAAAGAGAATAACACGTCCTAATTTTAAGGAGACATCATTCATGACGTCATCAGATGTAACCCATCTCTTTCATGTGGTCGTGTCACGTGTGCCAAATTTAAAATGATAAGAGTTTGTTGTAATATCCCATGGCTTTATGTTACGTAAATTTATTATTTTATCCGTATTAAAAATCTAAATTAATTTAAACTTAATATCTCAATAATAATAACGATTATTATTATTTATATATAATAATTGTTTAATATAAAAAAATATGTTGTGAGAAGGTAACAAAATTGCAGGTTATTTAATGAGAGTGGTTTATATTAATAATACAGATCTTATTCGTCGGGAGGATCTGCCGGGATAATGATTCCTTTATTCTATAATGATGTATTAAATGTTTATGAATTTTGTGTTCTTTTAAAGCAGTATGGACACTATTTTTTTATTTAAATTAGAGATATATTTAATGAAACATGTGTTAATTTTTTAGTGTTTGATTAATTTGTCTAATAAAATTATATTTTTACATAAAAATTATAAAGAATAAATTTTAATTTAATTTATTTTGTATATAAAAAAATTCAAAATTATGATTTGTATACAAATTTTAAGATCTTATCACATTGTTATTTTTCTAATTTGATATCTAACATTTATTCAAATCAAGTTTTTTATCTTAAAATGTCATCATCTAATTATAATATGACATGTAATATGGTTATTAAAATAAAATATTAAATTAAATTATAAAATAAAATAAAATATTAAATATTAATTTAATTTAAATTCTAAAATGTAAAATTGTAGATGATTTAAGCACTTTTTCGATGCTTTAACTCGAATATATTCTAGTCGCTTTGTGTATGACATGACGTTTGCTTTCGTTTTTACCCAATCTTTGAATCTGCGTCTTTCATTTCCACTTCCTTTTGTCTTGCTCGCTAGTTGCTAGCATTTGTTCCTTAAACACGTAGCGTGACCTTCACACTGCATGACAAAGACGAATGCGCTAATCAACAATTCCAATCTTTCTTCTTCTTCGTTTCTGGGTAAGAACAAGACATTTGTTTTTACGTCAAAAGTGTCTGGGTTTCTTCTTCTGAGTACTTTACTGGTTAGTTTTCTCTCTCTATTCAGTTTATATCATTGGGAATTAGAATGGGTTTTTAGTTTTGGCCTTTGGGTGCATTTATTTCATGCGTTATCGGATTTTCAAAACCTCCCCTTTTATCCCACGTTGAGTTGCTTCGAAATGAATCGAATTTCTAATTGCTGAGAAAAAGGTTGAGTAGTTTCTGGGGTGGGGCAGTGTTGAACTTAATTGCTTGTTAACTTTTTAGTATTTTCCCCCAGAGAAATTAACCTTTAAATCTATTGAAGTTTCATTTTCTATGTCTTTGATTGATGTTTATGGAATTCTTGAGGTATTTTCAGGTTTGAAGATCAAAGGAAAGAGCAATGATGGAGGATTTATGGACTATTTTCTGTGGGGAATCTGTTTGTTCAAATAGTGATGGAAAGCCATGTGGTTCTACTTTGTGGCATTTCATCAATCCCTTTTCCTGCACTAATCAATTGATGATAATTTGTTTCAATGCCCTGGTCCTCATCATGCTCTTATTCAACATGATTCGAAAGCAATCATCGAAAACAGTCGGCATTCCTTCGCACTTTGTAAATCGATCTGTGTTGCAGATAGCTTCTGCTGTTGTTAATGGTTGTATTGGATTGGTGTACTTGTGCTTTGGCATTTGGACTTTGGAAGAGAAGTTGAGGAAAACACAAACTGTTTTGCCTTTGAATTGGTGGCTGCTGTTACTGTTTCAGGGCTGCACATGGTTATTGGTGGGGTTTACTGTGAGTCTAAGGGGTAATCAACTTCCCAAGATGCCGGTTCGATTACTTTCGATTCTTGCAGTCATGTATGCTGTTGTTGTTTGTGTTTTATCCATTTTTGCTGCTGTTCTGAATAAACAAGTGACAATAAAAATAGTTTTAGATGCTCTGTCGCTACCTGGAGCAATATTGTTGTTGTTTTGTGCTGACAAGGGATATGTGCATGAAGATGGTGTTCATAACACAAATGAAAGTGGACTTTATCAGCCTTTAAATGGTGAGGCCAACGACAGTACCAAAGTTGAATACGACGCTCTAGTTACACCATTTGCCACTGCTGGATGCTTTAGCAAATTCTCCTTTTGGTGGTTGAATCCTTTGATGAAGAAAGGTAGGGAGAAGACGCTGACGGAAGACGATATGCCTAAGTTAAGCGAGGCAGAGAGAGCAGAAAGCTGCTATCTGTTGTTCTTGGAGCAATTAAGCAGGCAAAAGCAAGCCAAACCATCATCACAGCCATCTATTCTGAAGACCATAATAATATGCCACTGGAGAGAGATTTTTGCCTCGGGATTTTTCGCTTTGCTTAAGATACTCACACTGTCTTCTGGCCCTATGATTCTTAACGCTTTCATTTTGGTTGCCGAGGGAAAAGGAAGTTTCAAATATGAAGGTTATGTATTGGCCATATCACTCTTCTTTGCAAAATGTTTAGAATCCTTGTCACAAAGACAATGGTATTTTCGAACAAGACTAATAGGTCTAAAAGTAAGGTCTTTGCTCACAGCAGCAATATATAAGAAGCAACTGAGGTTATCCAATGCTGCAAGGCAGATGCACTCGAGTGGCGAGATAACGAATTATGTTACAGTTGATGCCTATAGGATCGGAGAATTTCCTTTCTGGTTCCATCAGACTTGGACAACAAGCCTTCAGCTCTGCATTGCTCTATTGATTCTATTCCGTGCCGTGGGACTAGCCACGTTTGCTGCCCTAGTTGTTATCATCCTCACTGTCCTGTGCAATGCTCCGCTGGCCAAGTTACAACACAGGTTTCAAAGAAATCTAATGATTGCACAAGATGCGAGACTTAAAGCTAGTTCCGAGGCTCTTATAAACATGAAGGTGCTGAAGCTATATGCATGGGAGGGCCATTTTAAGAAAGTCATAGAAAATTTAAGGGCTGTCGAATACAAGTGGTTATCAGCGGTACAGTTGCGAAAAGCATATAATAGCTTTCTGTTTTGGTCTTCCCCAGTATTGGTCTCTGCTGCTACCTTTGGAGCATGTTATTTCTTAAAAATTCCTTTGCATGCTAGCAATGTCTTCACTTTTGTTGCCACACTACGTCTTGTTCAGGATCCCATTAGAGCTATACCTGATGTTATTGGGATAGTGATTCAAGCAAATGTTGCATTTGCACGCGTTGTGAAGTTCCTTGAGGCACCAGAGCTGCAGAGTGCAAATGTCCGGAAAAAACGCCATATGGAGCACAATGACTTAGCCATTTCTATTAAATCAGGAGGATTTTCCTGGGAAGAGAATGCTTCAAAACCCGCCCTAAGAAACATAAGTTTAGACGTTAGGATGGGGGAAAAAGTGGCTGTTTGTGGAGAAGTTGGCTCCGGTAAATCAACCTTGTTAGCCGCAATAATCGGAGAAGTTCCTAATGTCCAAGGATCTGTAAGTCATAAAACTTGGATAATGGATTGAATGAATTTAGTCTTTTCTCCTAGCATGTTTTCTTTCATTTCAGGTCTATAGAGCATATAATTTTTCTGCTCGTCGTTTGCTCCATTGTCCAATGTACAGATTCAAGTATTTGGAAAGATTGCCTATGTTTCTCAATCAGCCTGGATCCAGACAGGAACGATACAAGAGAACATATTATTTGGCTCTGCCATGGATAGGCAGCGATATGAAGACACGCTCGAGAGGTGTTCCTTGGTGAAGGACCTTGAATTGTTTCCCTATGGTGATCAAACCGAAATAGGTGAAAGAGGAGTGAATCTTAGTGGTGGCCAGAAGCAGAGAATTCAACTTGCTCGTGCACTATATCAGGACGCTGATATATATCTCATGGATGATCCATTCAGTGCTGTGGATGCTCACACAGCTTCGAGTTTATTTAATGTACGACCAAAATCTACTATCACCTAACAATTTGTTTTATTATCAACCTATCCAAAGCTGACTTATATTGTTGCAGGAATATGTTGTGGAAGCTCTTGCAGCAAAGGCAGTTTTACTTGTAACACATCAAGTTGATTTCCTACCGGCTTTTGATTCCGTTTTGGTTTGTATACATTCCTCAAGTTTGTAGGATTATTCTGTCTTTGCTCCCTATGAACATTCCAAAGTTGATTTTATTCACAGTTAATGTCAGACGGGGAGATCCTTCGAGCAGATTCGTATCACGATTTATTGGCTTCTAGTCAAGAGTTTCAGGACCTTGTCAATGCACACAAAGAAACTGCTGGTGGTGGAAGAGTTGCTGAAGTTAACCCTTCGACAAGACATGGAACATCCACTACAGAGATCAAGAAGAGTTATGTGGAAAAAGAGTTTAAAGAACCGAAAGGCGACCAACTGATCAAGCAAGAGGAAAGAGAACGAGGAGATACAGGACTTAAGCCATACATCCAGTACCTGAATCAAAACAAAGGCTTTTTGTTCTTCTTCATTGCTAATTTTTGTCAACTTCTGTTCGTGGGGGGTCAGATAGCACAGAACTCTTGGATGGCTGCTAATGTGGACAATCCTAATGTTAGCTCATTGAAACTGATTACGGTTTATTTGGCAATTGGAATTTTCTCTACTCTGTTGTTGCTTTGTAGATCTCTTTTTGTAGTTACCTTGGGTATTAGATCTTCAAAATCTCTATTTTCACAGCTACTAAATTCTCTTTTTCGTGCACCTATGTCATTTTACGACTCGACTCCTCTGGGAAGAATACTAAGTCGGGTAAGCATCTCACTCGAATATTGACCTAATGATTGGCTGAAAATGAGGGACCTAACTTACATCTATCCTTTTTTGATTTTCAAATAGGTATCTGTTGATCTGAGCATTGTTGATCTTGATGTACCATTTAGTTTAATATTTGCTTGTGTGGCTACCATGAATGCTTATAGCAATCTTGGAGTTCTAGCGGTTGTTACCTGGCAAGTCCTATTTGTTTCGGTACCGGTTATTTATGCAGCGATTCGCCTACAGGTAACACATACAAGTTTCTTTCAATTGATAGACTTTGCATTCAGGAAGAATTCCTATCTGCTTTGAACTTGAAAATTCAAGATGATTCTGCATAAATGTTATTAACCTTGAAAACTTTTTTTTGTTGTACGTAGAACTATTACTTTTCCACTGCAAAAGAGTTGATGAGGATAAATGGCACAACCAAATCCCTGGTAGCAAACCATCTAGCCGAGTCAATAGCTGGAGCTGTCACGATAAGGGCTTTTGAAGAGGAAGAACGGTTCTTCGCAAAGACCCTCGACCTTATTGACACTAATGCTAGTCCTTTCTTCCACAGTTTTTCAGCAAATGAATGGTTGATCCAGCGGTTAGAGACCCTTAGTGCTACTGTTTTGGCCTCTGCAGCACTCTGCATGGTTTTGCTTCCTCCCGGGACTTTCAGTTCTGGTTAGTATAACAAACTCATACTTGATTATACTGACACGAATCTCGTATAGGCAAATGGTTTTCCGTATCGATCCATGAAAATTACTCATGTTATTGCAGGGTTTATCGGCATGGCTCTTTCTTACGGTCTTTCATTGAATATCTCCCTTGTATTTTCAATTCAAAACCAGTGCACCATAGCAAATTACATCATTTCTGTAGAAAGGCTTAACCAATACATGAATATAGCAAGTGAAGCCCCTGAAGTGATCGAGGTGAATCGTCCTCCATCCAATTGGCCAACGATGGGCAAAGTCGATATCTATGATTTGCAGGTATAAATTTTCTTTGCATATACATAATTCTTCTATTCAACACCAGTTATACTGAGAAAAATCATTCAAACAGATCAGATATCGACCTGATTCACCATTAGTTCTTCGAGGCATCAGTTGCACGTTTCAAGGAGGACACAAAATTGGTATTGTTGGCCGAACTGGAAGTGGGAAGACAACTCTAATCAGTGCTTTATTCCGCCTGGTTGAGCCAGCCGGAGGGAAGATTATTGTTGATGGCATCGACATCTCTACTATCGGTCTACACGATCTAAGGTCACGTTTCGGAATAATTCCTCAGGATCCTACCCTTTTTAATGGAACCGTGAGATACAATTTGGATCCTCTATCCCAACATACTGACCAGGAGATATGGGAGGTAAATTTCAACCCCTTTTTTGCTGAACAATTTCTCCCTTTGTGTTAATGCTAAAAATATTGTGGATTAGCTGACTTTATGTCTGCATTTGAAGGTTCTTGACAAATGCCAACTTCGAGAGGCTGTTCAGGATAAAGAAGACGGACTGGACTCATTGGGTAAGTTATCCGAAAATTGACCATTCTTATAGGCTTAGTCTCTTTATAGTGGCACTTTACTGACTGGTCATGCAGTTGTGGAAGATGGATCCAACTGGAGCATGGGGCAACGGCAATTGTTCTGTTTGGGGCGTGCTCTCTTACGGAGAAGTCGAGTGCTGGTGCTCGATGAAGCAACTGCCTCGATTGATAATGCAACGGACTTGATTTTACAAAAAACCATCCGCAACGAATTCGCAGATTGTACTGTTATCACAGTTGCACACAGGATACCGACCGTTATGGATTGCACGATGGTACTTGCGATCAGTGACGGTAAGTTCCTTCACCGTTCCGCAGAATGTACTTTGCTCTATATGCACTCCTTCCAACTTAGCAAAATGAATGTTATGTTCATTATATTTTCAGGCAAACTTGTGGAGTACGATGAGCCTACGAGATTGATGGAGCGAGAAGGCTCGCTATTCGGGCAACTTGTGAAGGAATACTGGTCCCATTATCACTCTGCGGAGTCCCATTGAGGTTTGGAATCCTTTTGCCATGCAGAATTCCTTCCCCTCCCACAGTTTGATCGAAAAAAAGCCAAATGAAGAAGCCTGATGCTGTTGTTTTCAGCACTTGGAAACTTGTTGGAATTCTCAACAGCTAAAAGCTTGCTAGTAAGGCTTGTAGCATATAAACTTGTTCCCATCCTTGGTAGAAAATGTTATAAACCATTTAAATTTTAAACATGGTGCTATTTACTATGTGCCAATAATATAAATTATATATTTTAAAAGATTAAAAATATAATTTTATCATTATTCTAAATTATTTTTTTTTTTATTTTTTGAGAGACCACGACACAAACCATCACTGGTCTTCATTGTGTACGGTGTACCGCCCATGTTTTTGGCACTCATTCAATGTGTTAATAGTATTAATTATAAATTTTAAGGTTAACATAAAAATTTAAAAATAATTTAATTATTAATATTTAAAAAATCAAAATATAATAGGAATTTAATAATTTCTAAAATAATTGATTATAAATTTTAGTATATTCGTAGTCTATATATTCTTTTCCATGATAAGTGTTAACACATGTTTTCAGATATTTTTTATAATTACCTCAAACCACTTATAATAATATAATATATATTATTTTCCATCAAAATTTTATTGGGATTGTAATCATATTTTTAACGGAAAATATTATACATTCTAGTAAAACAACAATGATTACTTTTCGGGAGATTTTTTTAAGATAAAAAATCAGTTTTTAGAATTTAAAATTTAGTATTAAAATATTTTAGAATTTTGAATTTAGGTACATGATAATTTTAAAAATTCGTTTATAAAAAAAAATCGCCGGTAAAGTACTAAATATCTACCACAATTTTTTATATCACTAATATTTAATTATTAATTAATAAATTTAAATCTAATATTATATGAATTTATTATACAGACAATCTTTTTAATTAATTAATTAATCTGAATTAAATACAAGTTATGTGTCGATGGCTGTTTTTTTTAATAATTCTTCAAACATTTTCAGTACTTTAAAAATATTAAAATTAAATAAATACATAATTTGAAATTGAAACTTGAAAATTCAACATTTTCTACTATTAGTAGTCTATGATTCTAGATATACATAATGCTTGTGTCCATTGACTCACCGAAAAGTGGAAAACTCGTAGAAATTCCATAACACATAGACTTAAAAAAAATCATATTTTAAGTTATTTCAATTATATTATTTATAGATCAACCAAATATATTTATTTTATTAATTTTTATTTTATTTTTTATTAAGTTTTTATTAATTTTTATTATAAATTAATTTTAAATATATAATATTATTTTGATTATTTTAAAAATATTTTATTTAAAAATAATTAATTTATTTAATCAATCAAACGTAGCGATACTAAACTAGTTTAATTAGTTAACCCAATAATTCAAATCAACCGAATTAACCATTTACAGTTTGGTGCACACTTAAAATATCAAATTATTTGATAAAATTAATAGAAAATATTATCATAATAAAAATCATTTTTCTTTTAAAAAATAATTAAATAATCAGAAATACAAAGACCCAATAGCATAAAGAATGTCAATGAAAGCAAAGCAAGCATAAATCCAAAAAACATAGAAAAAAATAGTCAGCTAAATCAGCTTCGCCGACCAGGATACGTCAGTCACTTGAATCAGCTTAAATGATTAGCATTCGAAAATAACATTATAATAATATAGTAATTAGATTTGGATGTATATGTATATATAGGGACTAGGACATAATTAACCCACTATTTGATTTGTCATTTTTCCCGCAAATCACGGACTCGACACCGTACGACGTCGTTTGCTTTATTGGCTTGAGAAGACTAAAGACTTTGATTCTATTGGAGGGAGCTGCACTTCAAGTCTATATAAATATGAAGCTTATCAGCACATTAGAAGCACAAATCTTTGGCAAAAATGACAAGAATTTTAGTTTCATCGTTCTTATTTCTTGTTTTAGTTGCAGCACTGATCGGAGCTTCCAACGCTGCTGGCATCGCCATCTACTGGGGCCAAAACGGCAACGAGGGAACCTTGGCAGCAACCTGTGCCACCGGCAGATATACATACGTTAACATTGCTTTTCTCAACCAATTCGGCAATGGTAGAACCCCCGGAATCAACTTGGCCGGCCACTGCAATCCAACATCCTCCAACGGTTGCACTGCCGTTAGCAGCGGCATAACGAGCTGCCAAAGCCGAGGAATCAAGGTCATGCTCTCCATTGGAGGAGGCGCTGGTAGCTACTCACTGGCGTCCCAAGCAGACGCCAGAAACGTAGCTGATTACCTATGGAACAACTTCTTGGGTGGCAGTTCGAGTTCCCGTCCACTCGGCAATTCCATCTTAGACGGCATCGACTTTGATATCGAGCTCGGGTCGACACAGTACTACGACGACCTCGCTCGATATCTATCGGCCTACAGCAACCGAGGAAGAAAGGTGTATTTAACAGCAGCTCCTCAGTGTCCGTTTCCAGACAGATACTTGGGTGCTGCTCTTAATACAGGCCTCTTTGACTACGTTTGGGTTCAGTTTTATAACAACCCGCGATGCCAGTACACGTCCGGCAACATCAACAACCTCGTGAACTCGTGGAACCGGTGGACTTCGTCGATAAACGCGAGGAACATATTTTTAGGTTTACCGGCGGCACCTGCTGCGGCCGGAAGTGGGTACGTTCCGCCTAATGTGTTGACTTCTCAGATTCTTCCGGCTATCAAGGGATCATCGAAGTACGGCGGCGTTATGCTTTGGAATAAGTTCTATGACGATCAAAATGGTTACAGTGCCTCCATTTTAGCTGGTGTGTGAGGCTCAGGCAAGACTTGTTCTTCGATAATATTATTAGAAAACTTGAGAGATATCATTTCAAGAATAAAATATTGATGGATTCTCCTTTATGAATGTAGAATTAAAGGAATAAATAAATAATTTAACATAAACAAAGTGCATTTAGTCTTCTGTAATAATTTTGAAAAATGTTTGAAAATCAAAAGTGATTTTGAGATTTAAAATAATATAAAACACTTAATTTTTCAGTAAGAAAGTATTTTACAAATTAAAAGTCTTTTGGTAGAAATTTTATTTTAAAATTTTTATAAAAAAATCTTTTAAATAAAAATATTTACTTATCTTCGTTTATATCTTTAATTCTTTTAATGGATTTTGGTAACATAATTCGGGGTCTACGTGTAACTTAATTTTTTTTTGAATGTTTAAATTAAAATTTTAAATTTTGAAAGGTTAAATTTTAAAATTTTAAAAATAAGGGTTTGAAAAGTAAAAAGTAAAATTCAATAAAAACTTTTGATAATTTTAAGGGCAATTTAATTAAAAACTTTTAAATTTTTTTTAAAAATATTATTTTTTAAAATATTATAAATAAAAATTTAAATCAGAATCTTTAATTTAATAATATTTGATTCAGGGTAAAATCAAAATTTTATTTAAAAATATTAATTATTTATAAAAAGTATTGTTTTATATATTTTTTATATAGTTGAATAAAAGTTAACAGTTATATAAAAAATTAAAAAATTTAGATGTCAACCTACTGACATAATTAACCGTGTGTTTCCGCCCATGATTCAGTTGAACCAGAAACACGTGTGTGCATAAAATTGCAGTAGATGAGGACATTAAGATTATAAACGAATCAAACGCTTAACAACCGTTTGTAATCGTTGGACCGAAAATTTATTTATATTCGTTTATTTATTAAACGAACGAATATAGTTTTTTTATTTAATTAAACGAGTGAACACTAATAAAAAGATTATTCGTTCATTTATGTTTATGAACGTTCGATTATTCATTCGTTTATGTTCGTATTAATATTTATTTACGTTCGTTTATGTATATTTATATTTAAATCTATTCACATATGTTTAAGGATGTTCATTGTTAGGTTAAACCGAATTAACCGACCAAACTAAAATAAAATTAGTTAATCTATTAGATAATTTCAAGGTGGGACTAATGATTAAAAGTTTTTTTTAAATCAATTATCGATTAATTTGGTTTAAAATTTGTTAATTAATTGAATTAATCAAACTAACACAAAATATTAAATATTTAACACGTTACATATGCTCGTTAATATTCATTTACAATTTTAACGAACAAACATGAACAAACTATATTCTTTAATGAACAAACATAAACAATAACAACAAAAATTCATCTATGTTTATATTTGTTCATTTATTCGATTAAAATTAAACAAATATACATAGATATATTTTCATTCGTTTGTTCGATTTATTTACCACCCTATTAATAAGCAAAGTTACGTAGATTTATGAAAAAAATTAAGGTTTTCGGCGAGGGGGCTGTCCCCTCATCTTCCCCTTCTTCGTGTGAACCCAATCGTGAGCTTCCCTTTTCCACGGGACTAGGGTTTGTAGATTAGGATTAAATAGCAGAATAGATTTTAATTTTTTTAATTGAAATTTTACATGATATTAAAAATTATAAAATATTCATGTTAGAAAAAATGTTAATAAAAAAGGTCACGATATTTTAATGACTAAAATACGAATAATTAATTTTAAGATTAATTATCAAATTAAAATATTTTATCAATAGGAGCTATTCAGTGATAAGTATCTTAATTATGTTTAAACAAGTTTTAAGTTCGAGATGGCGTGTATATAAAAAATTCTTATTGAGAAGTTCATCCATTAAAGCTAGGTGTACAATCCAGGTCGATCTAAATTAATCAGATAAAAACCTTAGAAATTGAAAGAAGTAATATTTTTTTTAGTTTATACAATTAAAATAAAAAATGTGCGATAAACAATATAATTTATTTAAAAATAATAATTTAAAATTCAATCTTTTGACTATTAGTAGTCTATGCTTCTACATATACATAGTGCTTACGAGTTGTGTCCATTGAGGCATTGACTCACCGAAAAGTGTAAACCCGAAGAAATTCCATAACCATAGACTTACAAAAGAAGCTATAATTTTCAACTAGACTTTAGCAATGGACTTATGCGACTTAATATAAATTATTTTAATTATATAATACGTATATTAATTATTTTATAATATTTTTATTTAAAAAATAATTAATCAAATTAATCTATAAATCAATTTAATTAGTTAATCAAATTATGGTAGTAATTGATTAAGAATCCATTTGAGAATGTTTTTCGCGGTGATAAATTGTCAAATAGATGACATTTGATTAATGAATTATTATTCGAATTTTATTTTATAATTTAAATATAATTTATTTTTTTAATTAAATTAAATTTAGAAATTATGAGTCAAATTAAAAAATTTAATTTTTTAGTTGAATTAATTTTTGTCCACTCTTATAAGTCGTATTTTAAAATTTAATTAAGTAAATTAATTATAATTTTTATCTTTTAATAATTAAAAGATTCAATTGTAATTTTATTATAATAATTAAGTGACTTCGAATATAGTTTATCATTTATTTTATTGGTTTGGGAAGACTTTGATTCTATTGGATGGAGCTGCACTTCAAGTCTTTATAAATATGAAGCTCATCGGCACATTAGAGGCACACCGCACACATCTCTTCAGCAAAAATGACAAGAATTTCAGTTTCACCGCTCTTCTTTCTTGTTTTAGTTGCAGCACTGATCGGAGCTTCCAACGCCGCTGGCATCGCCATCTATTGGGGTCAAAACGGCAACGAGGGCACCTTGGCAGCAACCTGTGCCACCGGCAGATACACCTACGTTAACATTGCTTTCCTCAACCAATTCGGCAGTGGTCGAACCCCCGGAATTAACTTGGCCGGCCACTGTAATCCCGCATCCAATGGTTGCACTGCCGTCAGCAATGGCATAAGGAGCTGCCAAAGCCGAGGAATCAAGGTCATGCTCTCCATTGGAGGAGGCGCTGGCAGCTACTCACTGTCTTCCCAGACAGACGCCAGAAACGTAGCTGATTACCTATGGAACAACTTCTTGGGTGGCAGTTCGAGTTCCCGTCCACTCGGCGCTGCTGTCTTAGACGGCATCGACTTTGATATCGAGCTCGGGTCGACGCAATACTACGACAGCCTCGCTCGATATCTATCGGCCTACAGCAACCGAGGAAGAAAGGTGTATTTAACAGCAGCTCCTCAGTGTCCGTTTCCAGACAGATACTTGGGTGCTGCTCTTAATACAGGCCTCTTTGACTACGTTTGGGTTCAGTTTTATAACAACCCGCAATGCCAGTACGCGTCGGGCAACATTAACAACCTCGTGAACTCGTGGAACCGGTGGACTTCGTCGATAAACGCGAGGAACATATTTTTAGGTTTGCCGGCGGCACCTGCTGCGGCCGGAAGTGGGTACGTTCCGCCTAATGTGTTGACTTCTCAAATTCTTCCGGTTATCAAGCGTTCATCAAAGTATGGTGGCGTTATGCTCTGGAATAAGTTCTATGACGATCAAAATGGTTACAGTGCCTCCATTTTATCTAGTGTGTGAGGCTCAGGCAAGACTTGTTCTTCGATAATATTATAGAAAACTTGAGAGATATCCATGGTAGCAATTATCGTTGAATATCGTGTATGATTTCGACATCGTTTCAATAATAAAATAATGATGGATTCTCTTGTGAATGTAGAATTAAGTAAATTACAGAATTAACCTAAGTTATTATGAGTAGTTTGATATTATATAATACTAAAATTACCTGGCGGAAACCTGATATTCCTCCGTTAGCATAGCTTTCCTTAACAACTTCGGCAACGGCGCCACCCCTGGACTCAACCTTGCCGGTCACTGTAATGATCCAGCATCTTGTGCCACTCTCAGCAACGAAATAGCAACTTGTTAAAGCCAAGGAATCAAGGTCCTGCTCTCCATCGGAGGTAGTGCCGGAAGCTACTCTTTGGCTTCCGAAGACGACACCAAGAGTGTAGCTGATTACCTAAGGAACAATTTCTTGGGTGGCAGCTCGTCTTCCCGTCCACTAGGCGACGCCGTGTTGGACGGTATCGATTTCGATACCGAGGCCGGGTCAAATCAATACTGGGACTCACTTGCAAATCATCTATCAGATTACAGCAACCAAGGGAGAAAGGTGTATTTCCCAGCAGCACCTCAGTGTCCGTTTCCAGATGGGTTCTTAGGAACCGCCATTAATACAGGCCGGTTCGACTACGCTTGGATTCAGTTTTATAACAATCACAATGCACAGTGCCAATACGCCTCGGGTAACAGCAACAACCTCTTGAACTCATGGAACCGGTGGTCCTCATCCATAAACGCAGGCAGCATATTACGTTATACTGACATTAAAGCTATAAAAAAATGTTGAGATTTTTAAATAAGAAATGATAAATATCTTAGCTGGCGCCGTTTTGAAGAACTCAATAATTCAATAAATTCAAGCGAAAATAGTAATAGCACAAAAAAGAGATAACTACAAAAGGATGGGTAAATTATATAAATAATCACTTGATTTATCAATTTTATATTTTTACCCATTAAAGAAATTGACATGATTACTACATAGATTGATAAAATAATATATTTAGTCCTTAATTTTATTGCCTTCCGATGTTATTTATAGAATTTAATATGCTATATTATTATTCAATGTTTTTATTCGGTCGATTTCTGATAATTTTTTTATATAATTCTTAGTAATATCTCGTACAAATTTCTAAAATAGTAATATTTTATCCAATTTAAAAGTTCTTAAATTATTTAAGCTCAAGATGGTATTGTGTGTTTATTGATATTCTATAAGAATAAATATGTACTTTGATTTAGTTTTTGTAACATTAATGTATTTATTATTTTGATTGATTGTAAATTTTAAGGATCAGAATAGGCCAAGGAAAGATAAAATCGATCAATATAATGATTATTCTGTAACTTTTGATAGTTCGATATTCAAAATGAAAAAATTTAACAATCAAATGACTATTTATGTAGTTTAGCTTCAAATAAAATAATCAGAGAAGAAAGACCTCCGTACTGTTGTCGATACAAACTAAGCACCAAGCTCCTTTGGTTCTTCTACCAGCCAAATTTAGCGGCGATTTCTCCAATCTCCATTTTCTTTAAAAATTCAGTAAAAAGTTCTCTCTCCATTTCATTCCCTTCCTCTTCCATTACGCGCTTTCATTATCCTTTCTTCCTCTGAATCTATCTCACATTTTAGCAAATGGCGCAAGTGGTGGCCACTGGATCGATTCACGGCTCATTCTTGAGCCAAGGCACTGGATCCGTTCACCATCGAGCGACCAAGCTTAAGCCTGCGAGCTTCGCTTCGAAAGTGCTGGGACGTGACGGTAAGAGGAACAAAGGAGCTGTGATTGAGAGGAACTCTCGGATTACTGCTAAGAGAGTAGTACGCGCCGAACCTGAAGTTATTCCCGTATCGCCGGAGGATGTACCAATGGTTTGTGCTACCAGGAACCTTTTTTATGCTCGTTTTGTTTTTTTGTTTGGTTGGTTAAAAAGCATACGAAAAGGAAAAAAAAAAATATGAGCCTCGTTTCTAAATGTTAGTATGTTTTTGGATGAAATTAGTAGCTAAGAAAGCATTATGCTAAATTATATATATGTAATGATACCATGGAGTGTAGTGATGTATATTGTTCTGTTTGGTTTGTTGACCATGTGTTATCCTATTATTATTGGTATTTGCACCATCCGTTGCTAGTTTTTTTTTTTTTTTCCTGAAAAGGGGAAATCTGCTAGCCGTTGTGCACTATAATCATTGCTTCCTCAACAATCTGACTCCAAACCATGAGAAAATTTTCGGGCTCAAGTTGAAATTTCCCGCTGAGATATTGTTATCTTTTAGAAGCCAGTGTTTGATTTTCTGTGGGTTATATTTGTGCCAGAGATACTATCTAAAAAAACGAATGACATGAAAGTAATTTATGTCCTTTGCGATGTTGTAGTTGTGTTTAAAGTATTTTATGCTTGTATAAATTTTTATATGCTAATAATTTGTATCATATAGATATTGAGACATTGGTGTATTTATGTTGTGTCCATGACTCCATGTAATTCTTTTGTGTTGTGTCTAATGTTGCCATGTCTAGCATAACATATCAATGATAATTGCATGACTCAATCTGTTTCCCCCTCTTACAGTAAAACAAGTGGATCATTGAAGTTTATAACAATTTAGTTTTCTCTTACAGTAAAACACAGGGAGCATTGATGTTTATAACAATTTAATTTTTGTTGTTAGATTGAGGAAGCCTGAATTATATGTCATAGCTTACTTAAAATTTAAGTTTTGAGCATATGTACTTATATAATAGATTGAGGGCACTGCAGTTGCATGACATAGTAAATATGGTTTTAATTGTCATTATATCTATGATCAAAGGACTTATCCTGGGAAATCTTTGCTTATATGTTGTAACCTTCTGTAACCTTTTCCCCCCCTCTTTTTCTTCAGAGAGAGGAACAATATGAGCAATTAAGGGGGATCCAACAATTTGGTGACACATCAGTGGCTATGTGGTCCAAACCTATGGTTAGACGTAAAACAAAGATTGTTTGCACTATTGGTCCTTCAACAAACACACGAGAAATGATTTGGAAATTGGCTGAGACTGGAATGAACGTTGCTCGTTTGAATATGTCTCATGGAGACCATGCATCTCATCAGAAAGTTATTGATTTAGTTAAGGAATATAATGCACAATCCAAAGACAACACTATTGCAATCATGCTTGACACCAAGGCAAGTTTCCCTCAATTTCATTATGTCCTACTCTGTGAAGCCATGTTCAACTTGCTTGAGTCTATGAGTTCGATAATTTACGGTGTGAAGCCATTATAATTAGTTAGACATAGTGATGTTGGCAACAATAAACAACTGATCTGATAGTTCTAATCCTTTTCGTTTTTAAATATTCATTTATTGTGTTTTATGATTATCCGGCTCTGTTTATCAGGGTCCTGAGGTTAGGAGTGGTGACTTGCCCCAACCAATTACATTAGTAACTGGACAGGAGTTCACTTTTACAATTCGGAGAGGGGTTGGGACACCTGATTGTGTTAGTGTTAACTATGACGATTTTGTTAATGATGTAGAAGTGGGTGACATGCTTCTTGTTGATGGTATGCTACTCTTTCTAAAATTCCCCCTTAATGTTTTATATGCAAATTCAATTCATACTTTCTTAGGTTTTGTCATCTTGTAAATGAAATGTTTAGCATTATAGATGGAATTTGGTTTTTCTATTTACTTAAGTTATTCTATCTAGTAAGATTACATAGTAGTATACAATCATCTCTATATTTTATTTCTAGAATGATGTGTATCCTTTCATTATCAAACATGAATTTGGTGTTCTGGATCATTCTTCTATTATGAAAACAGAACACTAAAAAAATCTCAAGAAGTACTTTCTCGTTTCTTGATTATATGCTCCTCTGACTTTTGAACTGTGATGTAGGTGGTATGATGTCATTAGTGGTGAAGTCTAAGACAGATGATTCAGTGAAGTGTGAAGTAGTTGATGGTGGTGAGCTAAAGTCTAGGCGACATTTAAATGTCCGAGGAAAAAGTGCTACACTGCCTTCTATTACTGGTTGATCCTTGAACTTAAATTTTTGAAAATTTACGTTGCTTTGTTGATTTTCTACTTTCCTCCTTTTCTTTCTCTTACCCCCCCCCCCTTTACACAGTTGAGGGATTTGTAAGGCGCAGTGGATTAATATTTTCATTGGTTTACTGCAGAAAAGGACTGGGATGACATAAAATTTGGAGTAGACAATAAAGTTGATTTTTATGCCGTGTCGTTTGTTAAAGATGCTCAAGTTGTTCATGAGTTGAAGAACTATCTGCAGAGTAAGTTATCGTGAGTTTTTCATGAAATAGTAGCTGTAGACTTGATATATGCTTTAAATTCTCCACTAATGATTTTTTCCCTTCACTTTTGGCAGGTTGTGATGCAGACATTCATGTTATTGTTAAAATTGAAAGTGCTGACTCCATTCCAAATTTGCATTCAATTATAACAGCATCTGATGGGGTGATCACTTAAATCTCTTCACTGGATATTTAATGCAGCTAATTTTAGGGTTATTTATGCATAGAAAGATATAAGTAGTTTTCCGTCAATTTAATACTTTTAGTTCTATTTTTGCTGAAAAATAAACTAGTTCATTCTGGAAAATTGATGCTAAATTATTATGAGGCTATCCATTTAAATATTAGGTAGCATCTTTGGAGTTTAGCTGTTACTTCTATTTACCGTTTTCTTTACTGTAATGGGGAAAGCTCTGGGATCTAGAAGATGATCTGTTGTAAAGTCTATTTATTATCGCTTCAGTGATATATGTGCTGTATAAAAAGCTAAAAAGTAATGCATGTTCTTTTGTTTTAGGCAATGGTTGCAAGAGGAGATCTTGGTGCAGAACTTCCTATTGAGGAGGTTCCATTGTTGCAGGTTCATAAAGATTGGATTTACATGAATTATCAAACACATTTTCTAAACTATAAAGTAAAGGAAATTGTGTTTATTTATCCATTTAGAACTCTACTTGGTGTAAAATGTAGGAAGAGATAATCAGAACATGTCGAAGCATGGGAAAAGCTGTTATTGTGGCAACCAATATGCTTGAAAGTATGATTGTTCATCCAACACCTACTAGAGCAGAGGTATCCGACATTGCTATTGCTGTTCGAGAGGGTGCTGATGCTGTCATGCTTTCTGGAGAAACAGCTCATGGAAAGTAAGCCAGGAAGTTAAAAATTAACTTATTCCTCTTCTTATACCTTTTTTCTTGTATGGCTACGCACCCTTGTTAGTTTTTCTATTAAAATTACATAATGATCTATAGTAGATAATAGTTTAGTTTAGAAACATCCTTTGTAGTAACTAGTAACCGGGAAGTTTATTGAATATTCTCAGATCCTAGTTGGTGAAGGTAGAAGAATGCTTAAACAGTATATGTAAATTGCTAAAAGGATTTCACTTTCTTGTAGGTTCCCTCTGAAAGCTGTTAAAGTGATGCATACAGTTGCTCTGCGAACCGAAGCAACCATAGCTGGTGGTGAAATGCCACCTAATCTCGGACAAGTTTTTAAGGTCACTTAACAAGTTGCAATGCACTTTTTATAGGCTTTTAGGCCTCCTTTTTTTCTTTGTTTCTTGATCATTATTCTTAATGCTTTCTTTTCCTTTATCAACTATAAATACTGATGGGAGTTATTACTTCTTCGTAGAACCATATGAGTGAGATGTTTGCGTATCATGCAACTATGATGTCAAATACTCTTGGAATTTCCACAGTTGTCTTCACCAGAACTGGTTTCATGGCTATATTACTTAGCCATTACCGTCCTTCTGGCACTATTTTTGCCTTCACAAACGAGTGAGTTTCACCCATTCCTTGATCTGAATTTTGTTACAATTGTTTAACCTCAGTTAAAGGATCCCCCCCTCTTTATGTTTTTCTCTCTTCTTTCTGTCCAATTTATTTTGTATTGTGGCACGTAAATGGTCTATCCATTTGAGTTGACTTGATGAAGAAATATTAATCCGAAAGGATAATGGGGTGAATATCTACTAGATTACCATTACTGGGCTTTTGCAGTGTAGAATATTAGACTGAATTACTTTAATGGTCATGCAGTAAAAGGATACAACAAAGATTGGCTTTGTATCAAGGAGTATGCCCCATATACTTGGAGTTCTCAGATGATGCTGAGGAGACCTTTAAGGATGCTTTAGCTTTGTTGCAGGTAAAGTTTTACCTGAAATTTCGTCATGAAAAATCCCTTTAATTGGCTGTTAATATAATTGATGTAATTGTTCATGGCCTCATTTAACGTTTATTTTGGAGCCTAGGATCAAGTTGCGTTTATTTTGAGTTATCCAGTTGAATTGAGCAAAATGTGTAAATATTTCAGAAACTTCATGTATTATCTTGATAACGGGGTGCCTTGAATCTTGCTGGGTTTATGGTTCAAAACTTGAACCACTTTGGACCCATTTAAACAGGGTTTTCTGCTCATTTGTTCTAATTAATACTTCTCTTGCTATCCATATCAAGGATTTTTCATGATAGCCAATTTTGAAATGCTAACATAAAGGATTTTCAGATATAGTTATGGACCTGTACCCTGGGATTCATGACTTACGATAGCAAGATATGTACAATTCCCGCCTGTCACTAAATAGAGCCTGGTTCATTGATCGTACTGCATTTGTTGCTGTCTGTTGCTTTCTTCGCCGTTTCCTCGCAAAAAACGGATGTGATTCTTTGTATACTGTGCTAGAACTAATACGATTGATGTGCAGAAGCAAGGAATGGTAAAGAAAGGAGAAGAGGTGGCACTTGTTCAGAGTGGCAGACAGCCGATCTGGCGATTCCAATCCACTCACAATATTCAGGTCCGCAAAGTATAGAGGCTGAAGATTAATGGAGTGTCCACATCATGCAAAATCTTGGTCTTTCAAACAATCGAGGGGAAGAAGAGTATTCAGGTTAGTTTTTGTAATTTCCTTCGTCATATGGTTGATAGGACCCTTTTGGGTTTAGCCTGTATTGTCTTTATTTATTCTGGGTTCTTTTCTGTTTGCTTTGAGATTTTCTGGTATGTTTTGAACAATAAAAGTAGTTAAAACTGTCCGACTGGGAAATATTTCAGTTTAAACGATTCTGTTCTTGATTCAAGATTGTCTCATTACAAAATACGAGTCAAAGCTGATTGAAATTGAGCTTCCTTCTCATTATATAAGATATATGCATAAAGAGTTAGAATCAACTTTCATAGTTTGATGACAATAAATGACTAAGATTATTTTCTTTATCTCTTTTCTAAGTGACAATCTTTTTACAGTTAATTTCATTCATCTATTTAACTTAATCTAACAGTTTAAAAAATGTGTAAAACTTTCAAGTTATGTATATATATGTGATAGGAATATGTTCGTTTGTTGTTAGGTTTTACCTTTCATCCTTAACTTAAAGGTTTTTACCTTCTTGGACATGGATGCGGAATTGTTTTACCTTTCATCTTAACTGTGGTATTGTTACAAACATTCAATGAATTACATCATATCACTCGCGAGATTACCTCTTCCAAACATTGGCATGCTTAAACATGCATGCAAAAATAGAAAGGAAAAAAAGAACAATTTTCTCAAACTCCTAGGCCTATAATTGTGTCTTCATTTTACGCGAAATTCGCATACCTTTAAGAAGCAGATATATCATAGATGTACTGGTCTTCATGGTATGGAAGTTACTCGAACTGAGTTATCTGCTGATCCAGTCAAGAAAATCGGCAAGGTCGGGTGCCAATCCACTGTTGTTATAGCTGCACTGTGGGGAAGAGTCCTGAACCCACTTGAATGGCCTTGTACCTGATATATGGGCGCTCTTACTGAACCAGATGTTACTAACAGCTGCTTCCCATTAGCATCCAATGCCATTTCATGCCTAGAGTATTTTGATGTCTCGGAGTCGGAAAACCTACAAAGTGTAATATCCGTGTTACGAAATTAGGTCCCACTAACACATGGAAACAGAATGAAGATGCAGACATCTACAAGAAATGAAATTACCAGCTAGAAGTTTTTGACCAAAGGATGCGACCTTGGTTTTGCAAGCTCCATTCAAATATCTGACATAGCAAAATCAATGTGTCTACTAGCTTAAACATTAAACCATAGATTGAACATAGTCTAGCTTAGATTGCATGCATTTGAATTCTGATGCGACAGCTAAAATCAATGCAGAGGACAAAAAACACTTACCTTTCCATCTGAGCCCAAGCTAAAAATGCTCGTCTCATCAGGCCCGAAAAGAAGTGAGCTTATTGCAGAATCGTGTGCAGGCCACCCGGTGATTTGTAAACCAGCAGACATGTCTTTGACCAGTCAAGGAGGAGCATTCATATTACATTCTAGGTAAGTTTTCTAAGAAAGGTACCATCTTTTAGTTAAAAAGAAAAATCAACGAAACACATACAAATACGAGGCCAGGCCATAAAGAAAAGGATACCAAACATATGAATCATTCCATCAGTGGCGGAGGCAGCTAAAATCTTCCCATTGTGATTGAAGCATATGGAAGTAATTGCAGGCGGATCTTCACCAAGAGGAAGGGCTGTCTTCATTGAAATGAAGTCTATTAAGGCATAAATGGTTTTTAAACAAGCCAGTTATAATTGATTGGCATTCTCTACGCATACAACCACATACCATAACTTTCCATGTTTTCATATTCCATACAGTCAATGAAGCATACCCCAGAGAGTCGATAGAATTTGAACCAAACCTGAAAGAATTAAGCATTCAACTAATCTCATGCCTACAAATATTTTTTTAGGAAAAATGGGAGAGCAAAAAGGCTACTATGACAATGACCAATCAATCTTTCTATGGATTCTAAATAGTTACCATGAACAATAAGAAAGAGATATCAGAAACTACTTAGCAACCTAGCATAACAGCTCCCAAAAACCAAATTATGTGTGAATCATCATTCAAGTGACAGCAAAATGAACATATGCACGTTTGGGGAAACAAGAGGCTCTGTAGAGCTGGATCCATACCTTCGTGATGATGAGGCAGAAACAAATATTGGTTCCACAGGGCTGCATTTTAAATCCAAGACACTGCAAGAAGGAAAAAAAGATGAACAAGCCTAGACAAACTAAAAAACCACTAAACACGGTATTTCAAGTACGCACCTTGGAAACGCGTCAGTTGTAGTCAGATCACAGACAACTCTCTTCGCATCAACATTCCAAGCTTTAATGCCTCCATCAGCAGTGCCTATGAGAAGCTTCAGGAACAACAAAATTTACAATTACAAATTTGAAGATGTAGAACCATAAAACAAAAATGTAGTTGCATACCAATCGGTCAGATTTGCATTCCCAGTCAAGTGACATTATCTCAGATCCACAATATATGGTTGCATTTCTAGATGCCGGAATTGATGAGTCATATGTCCATATCCTTCATCGAAAACAAAGAGACGATGAAGTAAATCAGAAATCAGCCGACAATAACTTATCAGAGCACAATAATTAGTACAAATGACACCATATAGTTTTCTCATGTACATTTAAGTTTAACCAAGGTATCTGACAGTTACTTTTGTTAAAAAAACACGACCTACACACAGCATTAACCCATCTAAAGTCTAAACAATATTTGGTCAATTGCCAGATTGTAAAGATGATGACATTTCCATCCATTTCCTGGTCTTTTATACTAGATGTTTATCAACTATCAGGCGTGATAGACAAATTTAAAAACCTGCACGCAGCTGCAGGAAGCAAAATGCAATACAATAAATATTTTCAGGTTTACATCAGTTTCTTTTAAAGATCATACCTAACAGTGCCGTCCACGGATGCACTAGCAATATTGTTTCCAGATGCAGAAAATCGGCAACGAGTAATTGGACTTGTGTGGCCCAAAAATGTTTCCTGGAAATAAGGTTGTTCCAGCAGTTTCACATGTACAACAAAATGAACAAAGAAAATCAAAGTGTATCTAAGAATGATGTTAGAATATATGTTGACAGAGAACCTGCCTGAAACTCTACGCTCACTTCAGGAAATTCTTCTTCTCTGAGAATTTCTCTGTTGTTATCTGTCAAATCACATTCAGAAATTAACTAATCCATTAAAGCTGAGGGAAATGGAGCATTTAAACAAACCTAATCCATTGCATCCAAAATTCCAAACACATTAAAATAATGATGAATAAACAGTTTTCATCTATATTTTCATCTCAAAGCTACTAACTGAAACCATACTTGCTGACAACATACTTACTTAATCTTCTCCAATAGTCATAGAGCTGCTACATTAGCCTAAAAAATATGACGGGGAAACTATAGATATCACTTACCATCAAAGTGGCTACCATAGAACTTCTGAGCAGTATCATCGATCCCACTGGATGAAGCATGAGGACTCGAAGCAGAATGTGAATCTTGCCTAGATGAGGACTCAGCACGGGATGAAACAAATTTGGCGGATTCAGCAGCAGCATGTTCCTCACTCTGTGCTATTCTACCCAAATGTGAGGTTGCATGAGGAAATATATCCTCACTACTTGTAGCTAGGTGTAAGTTTTCACCACCAATGCCACTTGACAGAATAGAACTATTAGCTGCTCCTACGCTCCTACTAGATGTTCATGCAGCAATATTGGCATCATAATGTGTTCAAATAGAATCATCTTTATTTATAAGATGCAGCAAGTACTACCATGATCTAGCAAAATCAGAAGATCCTTTACCTTTTTGATAGACTTAGTTGTGCCTCCTTTTCCTCAAGTAAAGCCTGAAGTTGTACCAACTTTTGATTAAGACACTTGTTGTCTTTCTTAAGACTGCTAATTGTATCCTTTTCTAAACTGATCTTTAGTAGGGCAGGGAGGCGTGCTTTGTTGGTTAAGGACATTCTTCAAAATCCCATCATTAATTGAATCAATCTTATGTCAAGGAAAAATTATTATATCTGATGCTATGCTCATACTTATATCTACCAGTTACAATGGATATCTTTAGAAGCAAAACCTTTAAAGACCTATTTTATTTCAAAATACATAAAAGTTTTGTAGTAAGTAATCAATATGGTCATCTGCTAATCTACGCATAATTACATACACAATTTATGTTGAGCATCTTCAGAAGGAAACCATCAATTCTAAAGGATATGAGTAACATTGAAGACCTCGCTGAAAAAGTTCCTCAAAGAAAGATGGAGAGCTTCATACCATTCCTTGGAGAAATAAACACGAAACTGAGGATCCATGCTTGGATTCTTCAAGTAAGTAATTGCTGCATTGCATACTCAATAGAATCAGTCAACAAGGGAACACACAAAACAAAGAAGACAAAGAAAATGAACCTACCAAACCAAGGAGTCCAATCCGAACTCTTTAGAAGCAAATCGTTTCCATTTGTTCCAAAGAACTCTACAACTTTATCTTTCCTCCTGGATTGCAATGCATGAACAATGTAACACCGAAGAACAGAGCCCTCCAATTTCGACAAGGTTTCCAGCATTGTAGTCTCGTGCCAAGACGAAAAGCATTTCTTAAAGAAATTAAATAGACCAACTAATTTCTCGGCCTGGAATTTAGGAATATAACTCGCGAAAATCAAGTCTAAAATCTTATTCACTTGAAAGCCTTTACCAATATCCGTACACAACTCAGTCTCAAAAGCTTGTAATGTATTCGTAAATCCTCTGAAGACCAAAAATTCCCTCACGAGCTCCTCCGCGTGTTGCATATTCTCCATCTTATCCAATCTAAAGAAACAAAGACAAACTTAACCATTCTTAACTAGGTAAATTCTTGGATCAACCAAATATTAATCAAATTACGATTAAAAAACAAGTTTATGAAAAGAAAACTTCAAGCGAATCGTGAATATGAAGAATACCAAATTACTTATCTAGGGTTTGATGCAATTGTCATTCTAGATGTGTACAAATCACGAAAAGTTTACAGAGATTGTACCTTAAAGAAATACAGCGAAATCGAACGTCAAAGGAAGCAAATCGCAAGGATTGAGGCCTTCAGTTTTGAATCTTGGTTGAAGAAAAAGAATCTTTGGATTCTTGAATGGAATTTGGTAAGGGCTTTGGTGCTTTGTACGATTAAATTGCTAGAGCCTAGAATTCTCTCTACGATATTGCGTATCATAAACTCTATAGCTAATAGTATTTATATCAGCGTAGAGTATTTTTTAGTTATTAAATTTAATAATTTTTTAATTTAATTAATTACTTAAAATTATAACAAAATAGGATATAATTACAAAAATAATATATATTTATTATTTTTGAAAATGTATATATATCATGTAATAAACTGTTGAATTAAAATTATTTAAAAATAGTATTTATTTTTAATTAAGTTTACGATTAATTATTTATTTTTAGATAAATGATTAGTCACTCATATTAAATTATTCATCATCCTAATTTGATTGGTATATTATTAGTGACAAAATTATATAAAGGTAAAGAGGAATAATCATCTCAATTTCAAAGAATTTTTTAATTTTTGTTTTTATTTATTTTTTAAAAAATATTTATTTTTAATTTATTTATATTTTTATATATTTATATTTTATCTTACGACTTTAAATTTTAGTTCAATCCTTACATATTATAATATTTTAATGGCTGTAGATTTTATTACGTTTAAGTTCAATATGTTTGATTAAAAAATTTGAGAGAATTATAAATGGTTTACGCGTTGTATAAAAAAAATATTATAAGATGTATGTGTTTTCCAAGTTAGTTGAACTTCGGTTTCTGAAATATTTATTTTTATTGCCTATTTTTGAAAGCTGAAAAACATATTTAATAAATAGAAATTAAATTTTGTTTCAATAATAAAGTATATGAAAACACATTTTAAATTTATTTTTCACGTTTAAAATATATGAGACCAAAAAACTTAATGTATATAAGGATTTGGATTAAGATTAAAATTTTGATATTTAAAAGGAAAATTTTATGCCCGGCCTCGAATGTTATTGAATACTATTAATAATGAATATTGTTGAATATTATTAAATTAATTAATAAAAATTAAAAATATTAAAGACTCAATATATAATTAATAAAAGAGTGATAAACTCAACATACAATTAATAATTTTATATTGAGTTCTTGAATTTTTTTTTAAATTTTTATTAATTAATTTAATAATGTTCAACGGTAATCAACGTTAGAGATGTTCAGCGGTGTTCGACGCTCCTTGTTTTAAATTTTATGAAACATTTTCTATTGTTTTTAATCTTCATATGTTTTCATTTTTTAAATTAGTTTTTAATATTTTTAATCTCTTTATCTAAAAAATGAGATTGAAAAATAATTAGTAAAATACAATACATCAAAAATTTTAAAATTTATTTACAACACGATGATTAAAAAGTTAATATTCAATGATTGAATATATATTTTAGAACAAATATTATTTATATTCAACATCTTTATTAATTATTTCATTAATTTGATAGCCATATTTCTAGATATGTACAAATATCATTTTTAAACAACATTATTTAAGCAATTTATTCATTATTTTTATATATAAGATTAAAGTTTAAAACACTTCTAACACATCGAATTATATGCATGAAAATTCACCCATTTTATTACCATTCTATTCTACTATTCTCTCTTTTATGAAACCCTATCATATGCTTATGCCTGCAATTTTCAGTAGAAACCTGAAACCTTGTAATCAGACCAATGTTCTTTCAGTTGCAGGCCGATCCACCGGTCTGTATTTTACAGTTCTCAGTATCTGCTTATTCACACTTCCCTGCTCCCTGGAACTCAACTCCAGCTGATACCGAGCCCAGAAGAAACATAACAGAATATCCAACAAAGCCAAGAAGTAGATCAAAGACGACAACATGGACAAAAAGAAAGGCAACCAAAGCAAGTTTTGGCATGAGCAAGCTTGCTTGGTGATTGAAACCAAAGCTATGACTTGGAAGACAAGGTAAGCAATCGTCAACACACGTGCTTTCTTCTCGTACAACTGCATTTTTCTCTTTTGTTTCTCGGCTATAAGCTGATCAGCCATGGCAGTGCTTGATGGTAATGGAAACGCAGTGTTAAATTATATATATATATAGAGAGAGAGTGTGAGTTCAATATCTGAGCGCGTTTTCTTCGGTTTCCTTGCAGATTCCAGGAAAATGGATTTTAATGGGAAAACAGTGGGATTTCTCTTCTTGTTCCGTGAAGTAAATTGTGTGTATATTTGTTAATATTACTCCTTTTTGACTTTTGTACGTCTTGTCTTCTTCGAGTTTTTTCTTTTTCTGGGAAATAATGGCGGAGACTTTGAAAAACATGGAATATGGAGATGGTCAACGAGGAAAGAACGCATGAAACGAGGTGCTGTGATGTTGCAAACCGTGTCCTTCACCTCCTGGTGACGTACCGGGTTGCTAGAAGCCTAGAATACTAGTGCGAAGCGGCGAGCCGATGGTATAAATTGAGAGGGCTAAGAAAAACAATTATTTCATTTTCTGACTAGAAAAAAAATATTTGTTCCGAAATCGCCAAATCGGATACTTAGGAGACAAAAGCTCCCATTGCGGCGAGGGATGACAATTTAACCCGTTTTATTGGGTTTTGATTCGATTTGATTTAATAAGAGAATTTTTTTAATTTAAAAAATTAAGTTCAAATCAAGTTATTATATAAATAAGGTCGATGTGGATTTAGGATAAAAATTCTCCAATTTGATCTAATTTAATATATTTATATATTTTATTATATTTTTATATATAATATTTAATATTTTTTTATTTTTCGGATTAAATCAGATTTAATTGGCTCTTTTATTAATATATTATGGTCAAATCGGGATCGAATTATAAACTTTATTATTTTGGGTCAAAACAGGCTAAATGTCTTAATTTTCAGGTTGAGGAGGTCAAAAGAAACCCGTCTTGATCCGATCCATTATCATCCTTAAATGCAAACCATTAGCATCGTTACGAGTTACGACGTTATCCCGTCGATACAATCGTAGATTGTCATTAGTCTCAATCATCAATCTCTGAAGCATCAAGAGTCGTCCATCAATCTCGATCATTAATCTCGAAATCATAGACTATCATTAGTCTATTTACGAGTTTTTTGAGACGAGTGTGAATAGATTAGACTCGACTCATTAAGGTCTCAAACTTATTCAAACAGAACTTTAATCGAGAAGAACCTAAATAACCCACGAGTCGGTTAAGCTCTTTACCGCCCTATAAACACCCCCGAGAAAATTTTGAGAATATAAATCAAGAGGTATCTGTTCTTCAATGAAGCCATAACCCAGACGAGTTCATCTTCCTAAAAGAACATCGCTCGATCTAAGCAACAAAAGTGGAGAATATTTTTTTACACACCATGTGCAAAGGAGTAATAATCAAAAAAACACATGATCTCTCGATATGTTTCGAAAAAATAATTGTCTTGAAAGCTATAATAGATATTTTCTGAAATAAAAAAATATTGGTATTTTTCTTAACTTAAACTGCTTCGTGATTGCTTAATAATCCTCTTCCCATTTGCCTATTGTCTTGCAGGAGGATACCCCGTAGGGACCAGTCGGTTTCTTGTCATTCTATATTCTTGGCTTTTGGCCATGAAACCTAGGTAACCCTCTTTTTATTCTCCGACAAATCTAAAGACATGCCTTTATCTGCTTATTTTGGTTTCTGTACATTGTCGGCAAATGAAAATGACAATCATTTAACAAGCTCATCACAACACTAGAAAATGGCAATGGTTCCAAAACCCTGAAAGAGAACTCACCAGATTCCATTTTCTCATCCCCATGTTTTCAAGATATCTGTTCAACTGATTCAAGGACATAACAGCAGTAACGTGTGACAATGAGCATTGTGTCCAAGATATATCTTCACTGGTGTTCGACACGCATTCGAACACAAGTATAACCAGTATCTGATATATATTCATATCAATAAGGACGGAACCGGTATTTAGGGTTATATAGCTATGTGTTTTGCGATATTAAAAGCAAAGTGTGGGGTAAAGTGTTGTTGATGCAACAAGACACAATGAATGAGTGCTACTGTGGGGTTCATGTTTCTGTCTTTTTTCCATCCATTTCACTCTCTCTTGCCAGATAATCATATATAAATATGCTCCTTTCCCTCTGTTTTCCCTGCAATATCAGTGGCAGCCATGGAAACCACACACCCTCTCTCCATTGAAAGTTTTTCATATAGTTGGTTAATGAACTTAAAGCCTTCTTCAGATGGTCTAGACGGCTCCCTCCGAGCTTCGCTCGATGCGTACGACGAAGCTTCGTTCATCGAGATGGACCCGAGGATGCCGCCTTCGAGGAGATTCTTTAGGAACTCACAAGATTTCAAGTTTGATTTCCCCGTGTCACAAACTCCCCTTACCCTTGTTCATGCAGACGAGCTCTTTTCCGATGGCCGAGTCACGCCTTTCTTCGTTAACAATTCAAAGAATGATACATATAAAGTATCCGATCCGAATTCGACCCTGCCTACAACCACTTCACGTGCACCGGACATCACGGTTCCGCCGGGTAAAGCGAATCATCCTACTTCGAGAAAGTGTCGAAGGTTATCCAAGCGGATGTTTTCCAAGTACTTGAATTTTCTTCGTCCGCTGTACCGAAGTATGTTACGAGGACACAAATCGAGTGGTAGAGCCGAAAGTGTCGACACAAGAGGTCAGGGGAGGAAGAACTGGCTACATTCAACCGCAACATCCCCTCGAGTCAGCGTCGCGTACTCCGCCGACGAGTGGCAAAAATCGTGCGACTCCGAAAGCTCGATTTATGAGGCAGTTCTTCATTGCAAAAAATCAATCGGTATGCTCCCATCGCTTGTTTGATATTGTTCTATAACTATTTCTACATTTAAGAAAATCGAACTCTGGTTCTGATATTATTTTTCCTGATTCATCTTCCAGGAAAATGAATGGAGGAAGATCCATTTGAAATTCACATGAAGAGAGGAAACAGGTGGTCTGAAAGAAAATTATGTGGTCACTTGTTATTTGTCCTTTTATGTTCTTGTGTCCGACATTGACAATGTACACAAGGATGTAAGAAAAACATGAGAATGTTTTGGCCACTGAATTCTGGTCCTGAAGAGGGAAAAGTGAGCTCCTTTATTTCTGTAAAGTTTAAATTTTTGTTTGTTTGAGGGTATATATCAAGCATGTTTTACAGTAAAATTGAAGCAGCATGCTTTAAATCCGAGTTTCATTTATTTGATTTGCATTATTTAGTCGAATCAATAACTAAAATATATTCGAATGAATAATTTATATACGATAGAAATGAAATCGAAACAGAGATATATTCGTATAGATAATTTTATCATTAAATCAATAACCAGTTGTATATATATTTGAATAAAATAAAATTCTCATTATTTAAAATTTTATGTTTGGTGAGCTTCATAAAATACCACTAGACTATGATCTTTGATTTAAAAATACCATCGAACTTCAAAAAATCCAAATCTAGCATTAAAATTTAATTTTTGACATGAGAATACTACTTCGTTGTTAATTTTTAACGTCATCGTTAAATCAAACCGACATCGTTTTGAGACAGTTATTTCAATGCTTAATTTAACCAAAACAACATAAAATTATATATCTCAAATACAAAAACTAAACCTTACCACTAAATCAATATAAAATTTACAATATTTTACTACAAATATTATACATCTCAGCTTGATATTAATTCAGATTATTTTATGAAATAAAAAATATTAATATATAAAATATATTATATTAAACCATCAAATCCATGCACCTAATTGAAACAGAAAAGCTTAAACATCAAATTTAACCTTGAAGTCAAGATAATGTACCATTTTGAACCATAAAACTAATTTCAAGTACCTAATTGGACAAAAAAAACCTTTAGATACTAAATTAAACCTTAAAATCAAATTTAGGTACCATTTTGAACCAGATAACCAAATTCAGGTACCTAATTGAAACAGAAAAAAGGTGAGGGACCAAATTAAACCTTGAAATCAAATTCAGGTTCTGAATCGTATATTTACCATTAGTTTTAAAATAACCCTATAAAACCTAAGCTAGAACATGGTCAAATTAATCTGAGGTAAAACAGGCTTTTGATTTAATTCAATGAAACCTGTTGCATGGGTTATGGAGTACTCGTCCAAAGAAACCCTATCCTCTTTACCTAGAACTTCAGCTTTGATTTCAAAACACAATCATGTTTAGGGTCATTTCTGTGTCTGAAGCAGTTTTGTAGGATACGATTTTCATGCATGCATCATGTGTTGCTTACGTGGCACTGCCTCATTTAAGACAACCAAATTCACTGTCTCTAAATACTTAGATTAGTGGCTAGATTTATGGTGGAAAATCATCATGAACCCTAAAAGCAAGGCAAGAAAACTGCAGACAATCTCTAGCTCCTACATGTTTACAAACAGTCATTAATCTCATATCTTTACTAGATTTTAGGGTCTTGCTTCTACTGATAATGGGATTACAGGATGAAATAACAAGTGGGGGTTCTTTAATAATAATTGCACTCAATCATTAATTAATGAAAGGATATTATACTAGGTATCCTTAAGGTGTAGCTAAATTAAGATAGTTTTATATAATTTTTTATTTAGTTAATAAAATTCTATATAATTATATATTTTTACTTAAACAATAATAATATAGGTTATAATATAAGAATTTATATTACAAAGACATAAATATACGCTATTTTATAAGAGTAACATGCACGTGTGGCAAACATAAAAAAGGTTATCATAAATATATTAATTTTAAAATTTATAGATTTAATTTAAAGTTTAAAATTTTAATTACAACAGTTCCGATTGAAATTCAATACTTACGATTTATAAATTAAAATTTAAATCCTTAATATATTATGTTAAAATTTAAATTCTAACTTATAATTATCTTTAATTTTTATATTTACCATTAAATTCTGAATTAAATAATTAAACTCTAAAACTAAAAACATATATTAAAAAAATATTTTTCCACCGTTATTACATATAATGTTTTTCTATTTTATACGGTTAAGAAACACAATTGTTTTGCAAAATAAAATTAATTTTGATAAAACAAATGGAATAATCACAAACAATTAGAGAAATATAAAATTTTCGGACCGAACCAAGTGAACGTAGCCCATGATACACATTCCACACCCGGGAAGAGAAGAGACGAGAAGAAAAAGAAAAACTTGTTCTCGTCTCCCCCAACCTGCCTGCGTAGAATGTCGTAATAATACAATAACAATCAGTTGCGAAATCCATGAAAAATGTCGAATTCAACAGAGAGATATCAAAAGCTGTGCATTGAAGAATCACTACAGATAATCTACCGATACCCAATTGCCTGTGAAGAGCTCAGCTTTATTCTCAGGGGCGCTTATGCTAAACTCCCCAAGCACCTGCAATCCCTCATCTTTCAACATACCCTTGCCGCCTTTCGATTTCTTCCCGGGTAAACCTCTTCGATTTTAGTTTCGTTTTATGAATTTCAATACGTTACGCAAAGTAAATTCTGGGTTTGGGGCGTAGTTTGATTAAAGTTGGAAACTTGAATTGTATGAATCTTTCTGTTTTGGAATTGCCGTTTGGTGCAGCTAAATAAGTTCAAAATTAAAGGGAATTTGGTGTATTTTGAATCAAATTCAGCACTTATTTATCGTTGATAGACCGTTAATGGAAGGTGTTTGGGGGAGGAAGAAGGGCTTTCAAAATGATTGAGCTTAACCTATTTAATGTCGGTTCAATTGATCGGCACACCCAGGGATGGACCCGGGGCTGGAGGGGATGTCCTAAAAATTTGAAATCCTATATGATTTAGAAAAATTTTGTAATGACCCGTAGAATTTTAGAGCTTAGTCGCCTAACATAAAGTCTTGCATACGTACCTAGGCACACCCAGTATCCGTAAAGCATGATATGAATGCTTCATTAGCATTGTTTTTGTTCGGATCGATGTCTCCCGGTTTCGGTACAAGATCCATATGCTATTTGAAACTATGCCCAATTACTAAAACGAATAGTATTTTCGGATTTAATCTGGTTTTTAGCAGTTAAAAGCGAGGAGAGGGGGAGACATTGATTGTAAATGACTGTTTTCAAGGATAGTTGATTAGATCAAATCATTGGCCTCGGGTTGATTACTACATCCCTGATAAATAACAGTTCATTGTATTAGAATTCATTTTTGTTGGTATGGGGTGCACAATTAAATGATAGATGAGACTGCTTCAAAACGTCGTTTGATTGAACGGGAACTTTGTTCATGAATGTTATTTTAAATGTAGAATGCAGACTGGTAGTTCTGTTGCGGCGGCTCATCTCCTTCTTCAGAGTGCAGAAGCTGCCTTTCCAAAACAGAAGAAGAGCTTGGTTGTTGCGGAGTTTAAGCAGGCAAAGGTTGCTCATAAAAGACGCGGTAAAGCACACAGGGAAGACAAAGGTAAACTTTCGAAATAGGTCCCCCTCGATATCTTTGGACAAATTGAATACGAAAGACTGAAACTAATCATACAGCTAATCAAATATCTGTTTTTGTCTAGTTAGTAGTTACTTATCATATCTTACCTCCTTATGCATTCCAGAGCCGGCAAGACTGCCTCAAGATGTTCTCGTTCACATATTCCGCTTACTAGATTTGCAATCTTTAATCTCTGCAGGACTAGTCTGCTGGTAACTTTTCCTCCCTTTTTAATGATCACCTTGAAGTGATTATCTTTTAATTACTAGATTTATGGTGTAATATTTAGCAGATTGCATCCGCCCCTGATTCCCTTGAATCTTTTCTTTGTTTATATTGTTGACTTTTGATTGCTCTATGAAGGTCATGGAATTTTGCAGCAAATGATAACCATCTATGGGAGTCACAATATACAGTATTCTTTAGTAGGTCGGTAAACGAGGATCATACGCACCTGGAGGAGAACGTGATTTCTCGAACCGATATTGATTGGAAAGAGACCTTTAAAATAGCATATAAAGGTATGCATTATAGGGGCTCTCATTTTATCCGTAAACACTTCGTTAATACCCCACGCCATATCCGTTACAACATTTGTTTGAAATGTCAGGCATTCATTCGAAGAAATTTATGTCCAGCCGGGGATATTGTGGCCATTGCGACACAATAGTTTGGCTCAAGAACTTAAAATGCTCTAATATCCGGTGTGAGCTGAAAAACGAAAGTCCTCGGATTAAGCCTATTTCACCCCATGAGGTATCTGTAATGTTAGTCCCTGCTTTTACACTTTCATTTCATGTAGTCTAAAGCGTCGCACCGGTTTCACTGTTTCAGGTTGTGGCCTACGTGATTGATGGTTATATATCAGAGATGTCTTCTTCGGAGAGTGATAGCGAGTCAGACGAAGAGTCCGTTTCCAGATTATGGGCGTACCCGAGAGACATACGTAAAATCCCGAATAAACCTATTGTCTTCAGAGATGGGAAGATTCCTTGATCCTTAGACCTCCCCATATACTTCCTCAGCTTCTACTGGAGAAGGTAACCATCTGTAAATATCATTTTGTTCATGTCAGACTCGAATATAGTAAATTTCATCTGATTAAAATGGTTGTGATCTTGTGTTTAAACAAACCGATCGAAATCGAACTGACCTTTCGGATTGGTTCACATGAGAGTTGATCTTTTTAAAATAATCAAATAAGGGATTAATTTTTAAAATCGGTTCAAATAAGGGACTATGTTAGCAATTGTTCATTTTTGACGCGGGAGTAATTTTGAAAATTATGATTATTTAAAAGGATTAATTAATTTTTAAATATTCTTTTTACTATCATTCTAATTCATGTAAATAATATTATTTAAATAATTAAAATATGTAAATTATTTTTCTATCGAATATAATAATAAATTTCAATTTCAACTAAAAAATTGTATAGAAAAATAAATATACAGATTTAATTGAAAGTTAATCCAAATTTAACAGTGATAATATTTTTTTAATTTTTATTAAATCGTTATCATTCTATAGTTATTCAATAACATTTTTATTAAAATCATAAACTATTTCATTTTTTAATTCAAATTCGTCGAAAAATCTTTTAATATCCACAAAATTTTCATTTTTAAGTATTCAACAACCATAAGAGTGTAAGAAAATCATGCGTACAAAAAAACATATCATCTAGAAACTAAGAGATGTTTTGAAAACCATATTCAACGAGTCTATCTGCAATTAAAACATAAGAGTTGAAACTGGGAGACTCAAAGATGTTGATCGGTCATAATAAAAAAGAATCAAAAAATAATTTCAGCAAAAAGAAAAAGAAATCCTCTTACGTCGTCTAATTCTTCTTTTCTTTTTTTATATTAGCCATAATCTTCTTCTCTAATATTACATACTGCTTCTTGATCTCAAGTATTGCTTTCTCAGCATGGGCATCCACCTTGTCCTCGTATTTCTCATATAAAACCGGCACGATGAATAGCAGAAGAAGCACTGTCATGGAAGTCCATTTGATGTCAGTCTCATCAAACTCACACATAGAAACAGGATCCTCTTACAGTTCAAATTTTACATGGCGTAAGAGGATTCTATCTCATATATAGACAGACAAAGTGTTCGAAAAGGAAACGAATCGAATTCCTTACCGATGTAGACCAATGTCAAGAAATTAAAACAGCTCCCAATAATTGACACAAACCATAATCCAGCAACGGCCTAGTGCAGCATAGCAAAATAACCGGTGAGTCATTTTCTTAATCCCTAACCAAGATTATCCCCTAAGCCTAAAACTAAATTAAAAAAAATACCAAATCCAAAGACAAAAAGCTACTATATATATTGCAATAGCCTAGTCAAATAGCAGCTAAGCAAAATACCTTGTGAGTTGAAAACATAGCAGCTATGCACAATTATACGCTATGTTACTTGGGTTCAAAATGAGAGTCGGGTATGGGTATATATTCATCATAAGCATGCTTAATATATTCTAGGTTTTCCCCCCATATTTTGGAGAATCATAACTTATTATTCATATTCGTATATTGAACAATATTATTTTATGAAAAATGAAATATCCAATTAATCCTAGAGATGGGTTTTTCTTTATTTGTTTTAGTCATGTAGTGGTTAAAGAAAGTTAACTAGAATAAAGCCAGGAGGGACATTAACGTTAACATACACCAAGAAACGCCTTCAAATCTTTGCCGGTTGCAACGGTCCGCACTACAGTCACAGCTCGGTTAATTTCGGTCGTTAGAGAAGATGCGGCTTTCAGGAGACACTTCTCAGGGATCACAACTTCTGGAATAGATGGTGGAGAACTGTGAATGAACAAAGCTGATAAAGTTACAATTAAGATTTCAATCATACAAGGAACAAAAGAAGAACGTTTGAAGAACCTTACTTGTTGATGAAATTAGAAGCGTTGGACCATAGGAAAAGGACTGATAAAGAGAGTATCAAAATGTGGCAAACCAGAGTGATTAAATGGTAATCAAGAACTTCAAAGAGAAACCAGAAAACTGTTACACCACCAAGCACGCTTGCAGAAACTCTCTTGTTCCTCCATAGAAGAATATCAGCAGCTGCAAATCAACATTGAATGACCATAAAAGACGATAACAAACTTGATTCAATCAAACAAAATGAAGGCGATTACATCGAAATCCTCACTTTGAAACTTGTCTCAATCAAGCAAAAGAACAAAGCAGGATTCTGAAAAAGTAGCATGAATCTATTCGAAATAAATTACATTGGCATTCACAGCTTACGAATTACATAAACAGGAAAAAATGCGTAAAAATTAAGGCAATATAATTGAAATCATGACTTTGAAAGATCTCGTAACTGGACTCTATCAAAAGAGATAGCGAAAGAAGGATTCTGAATATACATTTAAACGATGAATCATATGGAATAGTTTTACGTTTTCCGGCGCCTAAGATTTGATAATAAGATTCCGAATAGTAATTCTTTGATTTAAATATCAGATTATGTAATCAATTACTAATACAGATCATGCCATATAATGCGACTAGCTGATGCCGATTTAATAAACTAAACATCGCCAAACATAATTAATTAAGACAGATTCGCATAATCTATATACACATATAAACGATAGATCATATGAAATAGTTTTACCTTTTCCGGCGCCTAAGACCTGGTGAAGAGGCTTCTCTCTGCCGAAGAGACGATAAACCTTGGACTTGAAATGGAGTTTGTGGGCGTGAGAGCGCTTGTCGTCGTCGGAATCGGAGGAAGAGGAGGATGAGGACTTGCCGTGGATCTTCTCGGAGATCTTCTCGGTGATCTCCTCCATCTTCGACTCGATGTACTCCGCCATTGGATTTTACGTGCGTGCGTTTGGATTGAAAGGATAGGAAGGCCTGAATCGAAGAGTTTAAATTTGTATAGGTTTAGGAGGGGAAATGGTAACCCGAAGCCAAGGTCTTACGAGTGTAACCGAAAACGAGGGATGTGCTAATTTCTTGCTTCTAATTTGGATCAGGCTAAAACGACATAAAACTTTAATTAAATTTAAAATTTTAAAAATATATATTTTTAAAATTTTATTAATAATTAATATTTAATTAAGTATCATACATATCATAAACATTATAAAATGTCTAATTATCATCAAAATCGTACTTAATTGAATTAAGGTATAATTTTGATCAATTAACTATGAATTAATGATTGAATTTTTATAATCATTATAATAATAATCTTACTTTTCTTTTTGTTTGGTTACTGGAAAACATACAAGAAAGTACATATGACACCGTCCAAATAAAGTAGCAATCTAAATGTTTAATGTTTTTTTTGTCCAAATAAAGTAGCAATTTAAATGCTTAATGTTCTTTTTCCCCTTTCTCTCTTTCTTTTTCCTTTTCCTATATGTTTTCAAACAAACTGAGTTTGCAGTACAATAATAACAATTCAATCGAAATAAAAATTTGATAAACATTAGGTTCTATATCGAATATTAAACTCTTATTGAATGTCGAGTTTGAATCGAATACGAGGATAACTTTTATGGACCTATTGTCCTAAATTCAACTCCAAAAGATGTAGAGTTGGACTTCTTCAAAGTTCAAAGGCAAACCGTGAAAGAAAAAGAAAGGCTCCATAAAGCATTATATTCTACATATTACCATTGCCTTTGCCTTTGCCTTTGTAAAAGAAAAAGAAGTAACGTTGTCTTGACTTGAGCTAATCTTGTAAGACCATGTGCAAGCCAAGTAAACTCCTTTCTTCTCTCTCGGTTAACCTTTTTTTTTCTCAAGTGTTCTTTTGGGTCCTTTTCTCTTGCATTTACTTTTTGTTTTTTTTTCTTTCCTTTTCGTATGTTTCTCTTTAATTTCATATACGTAATGATTGGATTATATTAAATTAATCGATAATTAATAATATAATATGTTATTAAATTTATTTTTTATCTAAAAACAAATACCATAATTAAAATGTATATAAAATAATATGAACATCGTTAATTATATAATAAATTAATGAATCTCGAAAATTAATATTTTTTATGGAGTAAATTTTATAACATTACTTAATAAATTAAAAGAGAACAACTCGATGGAAAAAGCTCTCCATTGGCCAAGTTTTTATTTCCGACCTTGTCTCCAACATTTTAATACTCATGAGTTGACTTCAAAGTCTCCCAAGAAAAATTGCCGACCAAACCAATCTGATCCTCAACCTACAATTTATTGGCCTTCCCTCTCCCCCACTCCCATGTTTGACTTAGACCCTAACGAAATAAAATGCAAAAGTCAAATAAATACCAAGGTTGTTGCTTGACCCAAATATGAAAAGAATAATTTAAGAAAAAATAGAGAAATTCCCACGACATTGCTAAAATAGTTTGTCATCAAAACAATAATGGTTTTAAATTTAATATTTAAAAATAAAGACATCTATTATTTCTCTAAAAATAGAAAAAGTATAAAAAGAGAAGTTTATAATATTTATTCACAATATAAAAATATATAAAATCAAATCGAATTAAAACCCGTTAAGTTCTGATCTGAATCTGTCTCCATTGCTAGATCAGAATAGCGGTGGCCGGTGATGTAGACGAGTGCGCATGTAAATCCCGATAGCATTTTTTGACTACGAAAGTTTCTGAAAGGGAAGGGGAAAAGGCTGCGAAAATCTGAGTTTGGTTTATTTATTTATTTTGGCAAATCTATGATAACTGCGATCTTTTTACAGACTAAATGGCATCATTGGCATAAGATTTCGTCTTGCATCACCCTGTGTTCCTTCACGTGCTCTACCTGTTAGTTTCTCACGAAAACTACGATTATTCCTCTGCAAAATCTGCAATTGAAGTGGGAAAAGAACCTATTAGATCCCTTTCAATTTCGAATCTAGACAAAATGGTTCTCTAATTTGTAAAGTAAGTGATTTAGCTTTCAAGGTTGACACTTTACATATTCCGTTAAGGACCAATATGTCCAATTTTAAAATTCAGAAGGACCTAAAAGATCATTTTACCCATCAAAACCAACATTATTCCTTTAAAAAATCATCACCGTTTGAAATGCAAAGACTGCAAAGCTAAATAAGCTATATGCCTATGTATATCACTTTCTCTCTCTTTCTTGTCCGAATCTCTTTGTAAAAGTGAACATCAAAAGCTTACATCACTCCCCTGAAACACCATTTTCAATTCCCTGTTATCAAAGGAAGTGCAGAGAGCTTCTTAAATAGCTAAAATCCCACCACCGAAGCAGAAACCTAAAAACCCACACCCATTTTCTCTTCGGATTCTTTCTCCTTTGTTTCTTTCCCATGGAAGCTCTAAATTTTCTGAGGTTCTGGATAAATAGTTATGGGATTCATAAATTGAGCCAAACCCAACATCGTAACGGAAAAGGCGGCGCCACCCCCTTCCCCGCCGAGGTTTTCGACCATGAGTTGGATGAAGGGGACGACGCTTTCATCGACTTGCAGTTCCCTTTGCACGAGGTTGAAGATAAAGGAAATGTCGGTAATAAAGAGCTCGTCTTGTCTCCGAACGATCATTTCTCGAAACGGAAGATTTTGCCGATCGAACCAATCTCCAAGCCTCAATCGCCGATTGCTCTGTTGAAATCAGCCCAGAAATTTCGAGTCTTTACTCCCAAGAAACCGAAACCGGAGACCCCGAAGCACGAAAAGCAAGGCGGCGGCGGTGGCGGTAAGCATTTCGCCGTTCAAGACAGTTCTCGGAAAACAAACGGTAAAACCGATGATTCCTCGAAGGGATCATCCAAAGATCTGATGCACAGATACTTGAATGCAATCAAGCCATTATACACAAAAATCTCCAAAAAGAACAGTCAAAGAATCTCCGGTGACTCATCATTGTTATCTCCGTCGGCTTCTTCGGCGAATACCAGACGGATTTACAAGCATCTGGGAAAGAGCAAATCGTCGTCAGCTGCAGCATCGCGGATCAACAGGGGAGATGATTCATTGCTGCTACAAGACGATGGTATCCAAGGTGCCATTTTGCATTGCAAGAGATCTTTCAATTCTTCAAGAGGTACTAATTAATGATATACCAATAACTTTTAAACTTTGGGTTTAAACTAAAACCCGATTCTTAGCATGTTTTTGTTTTTATGGGTTTTCCAGCAGAATCTTCTTGGCTGTCGAGATTCCCAAGTGATTCTTCTTCACAGGAGAAACTAAGCAACGCTTCTTCAACAGGTATGTGTGTATATATATGAATATAGCTTTTCACTGTAAAAACCTTGAAAAAATCTACTGAAGTTGTGATTAATCTTTGTCTAAAATATTTCCCAGATTCTTCTCTGTTTTCACGAGCTACAAGCAGTTCAGCAAGAACATCAAGCGAAGAAGGAAATGTATTCACTTAGAACATAGACTTGATTTCTATTTTCCTGATGATGTAAAATTTTAAAGGGAAACAAAAAAGAACAAAGGGTAGTGGTTGTCTTTACGAAGATATTGAAATTTGAAAGTCCACGCCTTAATTTTGGGTTCTGTAGTGTTGTTGTTGGGAAACTGTGTTTGGTCTTAAATTTCTGCAGTTGAAAGTATATATTATGTTTGGTTTGAAAGTTGGGAGATGTTCCATATCAAAGTTGTGATAACGATTTCCCTGGATTTAAGAACCTGTAAAATGAAATAAAAACAGTTTCTTCCACTCTGTTTTCCAACTGACCTAGCCTGACCTGAGCTTGATGGAGATTAAGAACAAAGTTCACCTCTTTGTTTGCAGGTGGAAGATTACATCCTCAGACAAACGAAATTCATGAGAAAATAGAATCGTTCGATGAAATGCAGGCATCATATCATCACAGCGAGAAGTTAGCAGTTGCATTCGATAGAGCTAAAGATAAATAAATAAATAAATAAAAAAGGATAAAATAATATAAATTCATCGAGGATGGAGAAAATAGCTGAAAGGGCAACAAAACTTTTGGGACCCCAAAGCATGTCACGATTATTAGCAGATAAATGGTTTCAGCTTGTCTTTTGGGTTTAAACTCCGTTCCATCAAAGAAACGAGCACAATAGAAGATGGAAAAAATGTAAACAGAGGGATTGATTAGAGAAACACAATCTTCGACTTTGAAAACCTGCGTGTTTCGAGCCAAAACGCCTTCAGCGTGCTTACTGCTGTATCTGTGGCTCCCCAGAGGTGATCTTAGGTTCATCCTTTTTAGAAAGGGCTTCGAGCGTCTTGTAGAACTCCTCCGGGAGAGGACCAGGACGGTGTAGAGGAACATGCTTGGGAACTGGAGCATCGTTTTCGATAACCTCACATTCATAGTCATCGGGAACTCCCCAAGGATCCCACTCTGCAACCAACATGAGAATTGAGATAGAATGGCACGTCATTATACGGAAAATGCTAAACATCAGAAGTTTTCTAGCAATTTTAGTTCATATAAAAGCTTGCAGGTAGCACAGCCGATGGAGAAAGGCTTTACTGGACTTTAGATAACAGATTAAAGCTCATCAAATGCTTGCAAACTAAGTAAATGCCAGCGACAACTAAAATCGTCTTATACAGAAAATGCTTGCACACACCATGACATGAAGTAGATCAGAATCATTGACGACAGGAAAACTAACTATATGCCGGCGACAACTAAAACAACTACAGGACCTTCAAAGGTGAAGGGCTTTGAAGGGCAAGCAATGCTAAACCAGAAGAACAGAACAACACGCATTAATACCAGTCTAAATGCTTGCAAACTGTTCATGTTTAAAAAAGCAAGTTTTGAACATCGTTAATGAAAGTACTGTATATTGGTCTCAATGTTAATGCAAGAACTTTATATAACATATCGCTTTCGAAAAGCCGGCAGGCAGCAAGCATTTCGATTTTAGGCACCAACCCTGTATTCTCAGCCAATACAAGTCTATTTCTATAATACGTTCAGCATCAAATTCATTCAAAGTCCCATGCCCGTTGTTCAATTATGGTTAAGCAATTCTAATACCTTCTTATTAACAAAATTCATCGTTTCTCATAGGAAACCTTAGTTAAGAAATGCAATAACCAGCTCTAATTGAACCAAATTTGCTAGAAGGAAGACTAAAAAACCAATCATAAACAAAGAACGAACCCTAAAATGACATAGAATTAAAACAAAATTTTAAATAAGTGAAAAGGAAAGAGACGGAATGGGTACGAACCGATCATTTTCCCGATGAGAGTGAGCTCGTCACGTGCTTCCTCGATGAGCTCCTCGACCTGGCCGCATCCCAGGCGCTTCTCAATCACTTCCCAGTCTTCTTCCTCTTGGCAGACCTTCAGACGGTGGCGCGTGAAGCTCTCCACGGCCTTACGGTAGCCTTCGTCTTCGGGTACCGCCTGGATCTCCTTAAGGGTCTTGTTATAGAGCCCGATCAGGACTTCCCTGGCGTTGGGAACAACGTCTAATCCGACGATCCCCGTCGTCTCCTTCACCTTCGCCAACAACGGCCGCGCGACCAATCGCAGGAACATTTTTTAGCTGTCTTTTTTGGTTGTCGGATTCTGGCGGGCGGCGCACTGTAGTACTTCTCTTACCTCGGATGTTTTTTCCTCTGCTGCGATGAACAAAGAACCAGAACTCGGAGAATGACTTACTGCAATTTGGTTAAGTTTGTGGTGGTTGAATCGTATGTGGCGAATTCATAGGAAGAACGAATCTCGGCCGTTTAATTTTGTGTGAGTTGAAGATCGGATAGATATAGTCATATAGGTCCTTTGAAGGCTCTCTTGGGCCAAGATTAGCCCATAATATTGAAAAGGGGAAATAATATAAGCGAAGTCCACATAATTATGACCAAACTATGAGATTATGGCATATTAGTATATAGCGGTTTAAATTAAAATTAAAAAATTAATGTTTAAATTCGATAATTTGAAAGTTTGATGAATAAAACATTAAACTATTAAATTAGAATAAAATCGTTCATTTTAAAAAATACTAATAAAAGTTATTAAAATTAAGTTTTGATATAAAAATTATTTTATCCTTAATAATTACTCCATAAAATATACCTAAGTTAACTAAATTTAATTTTTTTATATGCAATCTATTGGTAATTAATTTAAATCAAAATTTATAAAGATTTATATATAAATGACACTTTTAAACTATTTTCCTCAATTACAATATTATAATTTGAATATTTATTATAATTATAAAGTTTTTTTTATTTATTTTTAAAATTAGTTTTATTTTTATTTTGTGAAATAGAGTTTATTTATTTATTTTTAAAATTAATTTTAAAATTCTAAAAAATTAACATATAATAATTAACGAATATTAATAAGAAAATTAATAGATAATAACAACGAATATTTATTTAAATAATGTTGATAAGAGATAAGCTCTAAGTTATATAACATAAAATTGTATTAATTTATAATTATTAGATAAATAAAATGAATAATGCAATTAATGGTAAAAAATATAGAAACTATCATTAAATAAATTAAAAATGGACCTTATATTTTCCCTTTTTTATTACACAGATCGGTGCCATCGTACACAAAGTCGCCTCTGAAGCAGATCGCGATCTGAAATTTAATTTTCACAGGTTAATTCCATTTCCTTTAATCCCTTTCATTTTCTCTTGATTTTATGCAAATATGTTGATCTTTTACTCTCTTTTTTAATTTATAATAATTCAAAAATGATTATTCGAATAGCAGCCAGATGTTTTAGTCCGAATTTTAGTCGTCTTTCTTCAAATTTTCGTTCCAAATTCAGATGTTAGGATTTTCTACTGTTTTTTCCTTTATATTTCTTAATCCAGTATCTCAATTGGTTTGAGTTGGTAGCTGTTGGTCGATTTTGGCAGTGATAGCAGCTTTATTCTTTAGGTTTAATTTCTTTTACCTACCAGATTCATCAGTTTGTAATTAGGGTTTTTTTAGTTTCTCCCAATAATATGATCATTGCCAAATATTTATGTGTAATTGAATTTTCTTCTCAATATTTTCATTTAGTATAAATTTTAGTAGAAGGAAATGTAGATTACGATAGAATTGCTGATTTTACTTGTGCAGTAACTGATCGGAATTTGTATAAGGTAGAAGGTCGCCATGGCTGCTTCAGAAGAGAATAGTGCATTGTTTCCGATTTTCATTTTAACAATAATGGCACTGCCCTTGGTCCCCTATACAATTCTCAAGTTGTGCCGAGCTGCATCCAAGAAAGCAAAGGTAACTCATTGTCAATGCACGGAATGTTCTCGCACAGGGAAGTACCGCAAATCCATATTTAGGCGGGTAAGCCCTTTTGTTTTCCTATTAATTTTTTGTTAAATTTATTTAGTTTGTGAGGAGTTTCTGCATATAGTTAGCATTATGGTATATTCTCATATTTGAAATGAGCTGGTTTTGTTCTTGCAGATCTCGAACTTCTCAACTTGTAGTAATTTGACTCTGGTGCTGCTCTGGGTCGTCATGATATTCTTGGTTTATTATATTAAAAGTGTTAGCCAAGAGGTAAATGAAATTAGTAGTTCTTGTTCGATTCTGCTACTGTCGTCATCCCAGTTTAAGATCTTGTGATGCCTATGTTCTAGATCTCCATCACCAGTTACACTAAGTGAACTACTCTGTTTTTCTTTTTTCATTCAGGTTCAAGTTTTTGAGCCTTTCAGTATACTTGGGTTGGAGCCTGGTGCTTCAGATTCGGAAATAAAGAAAGCATATAGGAGACTTTCTGTTCAATACCATCCTGATAAAAATCCAGATCCAGGTTGGGTGTTCTATTTATATAGCTGTATGAGTTCCTGTAGCCTTAGTAAGAAAAAACATTTGATTGACAGCATTTACTTTTATTAACAATTTTATTATATTAATCTTTCAGAGGCTCACACGTATTTCGTGGACTACATAGCCAAGGCTTATCAAGCGCTCACAGACCCAATTTCTCGTGAAAATTTTGAGAAATACGGGCATCCAGATGGAAGACAAGTAATTAACCTCTTATCTTTTAGAACAAGCAGTGGTTTATTTTAATTATAAATTTCTAATTATTAAGATAATTAACATTCTTTCAGAGTTAAGACAATACCATATCTTTTGGGTGCAGGGTTTTCAAATGGGCATTGCTCTTCCTCAGTTCTTGCTGGAAATTGATGGAGCATCTGGTGGCCTTCACTTGCTCTGGATTGTTGGTGTTTGTATTCTCTTGCCATTGGTGATTGCTGTCATATATCTATCAAGGTCATCAAAGTATACTGGAAACTATGTCATGCATCAAACGCTATCCGCTTACTACTATTTCATGAAACCTTCTTTGGCCCCAAGGTACTTGTCTCAGTTAAAAAATATTTATGATCCTTAATTACAAACTCTATAGTGAATCACGAGTATCAGGTTAAATGGCTACCAAAAGAATGCAGTTAATGTTAAACATGTAGCAAGTACTCCCCCACTTTTTTTTGAGAGTGGGGGTTATAATTAGTAAATAATGATGTTCCTTCCTCTTTCTTTCATGTCTAGTTATATATGCACTTGTTTTAGTGAAGCTTTGGTTACGATTATGTTATACCTTGAACATATGAAGTTATTGGTGTATTTAGGATTTTAAAAAACATGTTCAGGGTGCCACCACCTAGATTGCTGAATTCCTTGGTTTTATGTTTCTTTTGAATCTCTTGCTTATACTTTAACCTTTTTAATCCCTTCATTGTATGTTGTGGAATGTGGGTTGTCTATATTTTTTTTTTTTTTTGCAAAATGATTTGATTTGTTGTGGTACCTGGTTTACAGCAAAGTCATGGAAGTCTTCACTAAGGCTGCTGAATACATGGAGATTCCAGTTCGTAGGACTGATGATGAACCTCTCCAGAAGCTTTTTATGTCGGTGAGGAGTGAGTTGAATCTGGACCTTAAGAACATTAAACAAGAACAGGCTAAATTCTGGAAGCAGCACCCAGCTATAGTGAAGGTACCTATATGCCGGCTGCTGAGATTTATCTGTAATTAGACAATAGAATTATTTATTCTGATTCCTGGCAGAGTTTCTTATGATTGCTTTTGTGTCATTTTCTATCCAGACTGAGTTGTTGATTCAAGCACAATTAACCCGTGAAGCAGCTGCCTTATCTCCAGCTCTGCTTGGTGATTTCAAGCGCATGCTAGAACTTGCACCGCGACTTCTAGAAGAATTACTGAAGGTCAGATTACACCTGCCTATCATTTTTATCTGAGTAGATTTCTAGGACCAATCATGGACCATGGTACATTATCACGTCTCTATACTTGAGTAATTTCTGCAAACCTAATTCTCAAGTGCAAATATAAAGAAGCAATTTGTGCTTAATCTGATTGCTATGTAGCCATAACCAACTTCATGTGTGGATGGTATAAGAGAGTGTGTGATCACTGCTACTAGGAACTACTGTCTGTTTATGTAAATAATTTTCAAATACTTAAGAAATTAGTAATTAAGTTGAAATAAAGTGTGGTTATGTGCATGACAGTGTTCTTTGAAAGGTCAAAACAACAGCCTTGCACTGTCTTGGGGTTTTAGATATTTCAGACGTACGGTTAAATTTGAGAAAGTTAACCAAAATAGAAAGCCAGCTGACTGAACAGATTCGGGAGCAAGGGATATACAAATGTATAATCTATATGAAAAACTGCTGCAAAGAATTAGTATTACAAGAAATAAAATCGAAGTATGAGTTTGTCTTAAAGATAAAAATGGGCATGCTTACTCACAATACTAAGTTGACGTGCTTTAGCCTGCTAGCTTGTATTCTTGTATCCTTATTCCCTTTTGTTCTTCAGATTGGTCTCAATTATATGTAGCTTTCATGTTGGATTTCTGTTATTGATTATGTATTCTCTATTGCAGATGGCACTTATACCTCGTACTGCCCAGGGTCATGGATGGCTGAGACCAGCAGTAGGAGTTGTGGAGCTTTCCCAATGTATTATTCAGGTGCTTTTTTGGGGAAATTTTGCAGCTTCTTATCTTTAGTCATTTCTATGTTTCGAGTCATGCCTAAGCCAGTTATTAACTTTCATCTATGCAAATTCTGAATGCAATAAATATTGTAAACTTAAACAACTTCTGAAATAATTAAGGTTGGTTTATGTATTCCCTCCCCTTTTGCTTTGAACAAGCATTCCCCTCATCCTCAATTCTTTCGATTTCCTTGATGTAAGCCTTATGATATCGTACCTTCTAAGGTTTCTAGTTGACATGCTCGCACAAGTTATTATATAAGATAATAGAGTAGTAAATAAATCCAAAATCATTTTAATCTTTGATTGGCCTTTCTCCATTTTTCTTGGTAATAGAAGTTAATACGCCGCAATTCCTTGTTTTTGGTCCATATTAATGTTTGGTATTATTTATTTTGATTGATGCAACACAGGCTGTTCCACTCAGTGCTAGAAAGGCAACCGGAGGATCCTCTGAAGGCATTGCATCTTTCTTGCAGCTGCCACATTTTAGTGAGGCTGTTGTAAAAAAGATTGCTCGCAAGGTTAGTGAGAAAGTTTTTGCAAGAATGCACTATTTAGCATTTCACCTTCTAGCTGTCAATGAAGGAGCTATATCTTCTTCTATGTTGGAAATTTAATACAATAAGCTTTGGTGCAGTATTTTTCTCTATGGTTGAGATACTGTAAATAGATGTAGAAATTGGACTCGAGTAATATACCCAAAACTTCGATATGCTTTGTGCTCTAGATTTGCCATATGCCATATATTCCTTTGATCTGTCGCTGATCTATGGTACAAACTACAAAGGAAAGATTTTTACTTGTTAAGAGATGTTTATTCTATGTTTCAGAAGGTGAGAACGTTGCAAGACCTTCGAGACATGACTTTGGAGGATCGTGCTCAACTTCTAACACAAACAGCTGGGTTTTCTCTTACTGAAGTACAAGACTTTGAGATGGTAATAGAAATGTTGCCTTCCCTAACAGTTGACATTACATGCGAGACCGAGGGTGAAGAAGGTATACAGGAGGGGGACGTTGTGACAGTTCAAGCTTGGATAAAACTTGAGCGTGCCAATGGCCTGATCGGTGCTCTTCCCCATGCTCCTTATTTCCCATTCCACAAGGAAGAAAATTTCTGGTTTTTGCTTGCAGACACCGTCTCGAACAATGTGTGGTTTTCCCATAAGGTGAGCTTCATGGATGAAGCTGCAGCGATAACCGCCGCCTCGAAAACAATTCAGGAGACAATGGAGGTTTCAGGAGCAAGTGCCAAGGAGACAAGCGAAGCTGTTAAAAGAACTATAGAAAAGGTTCGAGGTGGCTCCCGATTGGTGATGGGCAAATTCCCCGCCCCGACGGAAGGGAACTACAATTTGACTTGTTACTGCTTGTGCGACTCCTGGATAGGTTGCGATAAAAAGACAAACTTGAAGGTTAAAATTCTGAAAAGAACACGAACCGGCACCCGTGGTGGCCACATATCGGAAGAAGGACCTCTTTTGGAGGATGGAATCGAAGAGGAAGAGGAGAATGAAGAGGACTATGACGACGATTACGAGAGCGAATACAGCGAAGACGAGGAAGATGAGAAAAAGAAGGGGCATGCAGCTAATGGCAAAGTGCAAAATAAGAACAATAAAGGCTCAAGCTCTGAAGGATCAGGCTCAGATGAGGAATGAAAGAAATGATTGCATTCATCAATTAGAAGAATAATCCCCACTTTTCTTTTTTCTAAAAGATTAGTCAATAACTTACTGAGGTAAACTTTCTATGTTTGTTCTTTAATTAGCAGAGATTCATGGTTTTGAGACTAATCAGCAGACATTCATTTATAACAGTTTCAACAGAACATGTTCCTTAGCGGACTGGGAAAATCGTTGATTTTTTTAGTAAACTTAACAAGTTTGATAAGATTAACCCTTTTAATTTTGATTAAATTGATCCCTAAACTTGGTAAATTCTTACAAGCAAGTGTGGACAAAATTTCATCTGTACAAATGATAAAAAGACTGCGTGGATGGTGTAACAACAATCAAAATATGTACAATTACAATCAACTTGTATACGAGGGAGCTATTCCATACTATGTTACTTGCATTCGGCTGTGTTCGATACAAACATTTTATCAATCGGATCCGATCCTTAAATTAACCCAAGCGTGTAAGTTCGACCTGCGTTGCCGTCCTTTCCGCTGCTATCCACCAGTCATCATCGTCTTCGTCATTCATGTTTTCCTGGTACTAAAATTGAAGTAGTTTTAGAAAAACGAGTAAATATCATTCCTTCAATACCATAAGGTAGATCAACTAACCGTGTCATTGAGCATCAATCTTTCCGGCTCACTTTCAATAGTGTCTGCAACTTTTATAGCTTCGAGCCACCATGAATCTTTAGTAGAGTAGTCTAAATCACCTTCGTTACCGTAGAGCAAAACTCTACCCTCACTGTTGTTGACAAATTGGGATTCGAGATTGTTATTTGTTAACCTGTCATCGTCAACCATTTGTGATGAATTGAAGAAAAAAGAAGAATCGGGGACGCAATCCGTTGGGATTGGACGCAGGGGAGATCGGTAACCTGCGATAATCACCGTTATTGCATTTGTCATTCATGCGTAGAAAGGGAAAACCAATGACAAGAATAAGTAGTTTTTCAAACCTTTGCAATCTGGATCATAACACTTCTGATAATAAGCTGCCCTTCTCATATCAACAACATACATCACTGAAGCAATACGACATAGACGGATTTTGTCATCAAGAGAAGACGCCAAATACATCAATTGCAGCATACTCTAGTAATTAACTTCTTAATATTCTAAGGATTTGGTAGCACTCAACTCGAGGTATTGGAAGGTATGTTAGGTTAAGTTAAAATGTTCAAAGTATTGAACCAAGAACATAAGGTTAAAACAAAATAAACATACCATGATTGCTCTTATGCTCTCTACCAATTCGTTCGCAGTATCGGTTTCTTGACATGCTATAGACAACTAATCCATATTCGGAGAACCAATACCAACAGCGTATTTTCCCTATAAATGCAGCAAATTGATCGAGGTAATCAGTATTTGATTTGTGAAGAAAAATGATAAGTTTCCGTAAAGCATTGAAAGCTGCATATGAAAAACAATGGACGTTACCAATAGAACCATGGGCTTTTATGACATAGGAAAACAATAAAGTTGAAACACAAAATTCTACTACATAACATTTAGTTCTAGTTGACAATATGACATAGAATTACGTACTCGATGCCACAGCAAATATGTCAAAACACAAGCTAGAACAAGATCACCTTGTTATGGCTTGCTCAAAGTGTGGAAGGTGAATCAAAATAAGAGTACTGAAACATGCTTGATTCAATTGCTATTTAAGTCGAATTATGTAATACTACCTGGTATATTGCCGGTGGAGGCAATTGATATTATAAATTCATCCAAACAAGGGAATGGTGACTTTCCCGTTTGGCATGTTGTAGAAACATCACTAATGCTAGTGTTTTCTTGAGCTTTGTGATATCTTCCAAAACTACCAGTTACCTGCATAGCGGAAGAATTCTGATGGTGAACGGATAACGTTTCAATACAAAAGTAAAAGACTCCTCTATTCTGTAAGAAAGAGAAGATAGAAGATTCTGGCCTCCGGTCAAGGTAAATAACAATATTTAAAATGCTGATTGCTTTTAAGGTTAGCCTTCCTTTCGAAGAGAAAAATATTGGAAGTTGCAAGTAAGCTAGCATAAAAAGTATACTAATGCAAAAAAATGTAGTAAAGTGAAGAAAACCAAAGGGAAAGTTTAAGACTACCTCAGTCTCAAAGTGCAGTGTCTTCACACAATCTAATTCCATTTTGCAGACCAAAAACTTCTCACAATCAACATCCATTTTGCAAATTAGGGATGCCATGAACATGTCCTCCTCGCACTGCTGTTCAACAATATATATATACTTTAATCTAATGTCAGAAGGCATCTCTATCTCTTACATGTTTAGCAATTAGCTTCTGATAAGGACATGAATATTTAGATTAGCAATTTTTCATGGCATGTCATCCTATACAGCACCAGTGTTCATTCAACATTTCATGGAAGTAAATTTCTGAACAATATGGATTTTTGTATTGAACATTGGTAAAAGAAAATAAGCAAGGATAAGAACGGGGATCAGATCTCGTTTAGTCAACAAAACTAATCACTGGTAAACTAATGTGACCTGTCATCATTAGTTGTTAATTTCAAACAATTATGACGCATGCCTATTCTACTGGCATAAAAGGATAAAACATGCCCTAATATATATGGTCGCCAAGAAATATTTTAGAAAATTTAAATAAATTTTCAAGTACTGTTTTGAAGCACTTTTCCAAATGCATGAATATGTACACAAACACACAAAAAAGTAGAATTCCTAGTCATGAATTAAAGCCGCTGCAATATAAGTTGAAAGCTCGAGCAAGAAAATTACCATACCATGTCCTTGCATTTGAAACGCCTGGTAGGTAATAGGAAGGAATTCTTTCCTGCCTTAGATGATAGAGCCAGGCGAAAGCAACGATTTCTAGAATAGACAGCAGTGTCCACAAAAAGTTGACCAGGTGATTCAGCAGAGGCTGAATCTTTTTTCACATATAACTTTTCAAACCTTTCATCCTTTTCCTTTGCACTTGCTACGCGTGAGCATATCTGATAAATGTCAACAACTAGTGATGATGGTTGATACTTTGACGCATAACAGAAAAAAGGAAAGAAGATTAACTACAGCAGGTTTCCACAGTTGGTGGCAACAACACCATGTTAAATAAAAGCAGTCTAAGGCATACCTCTGCAACAAATGCACCCACATGTGAGTTGTCCTTGAAAGCAATCTTTGGTATCCGTATTACCAAATGGCGAGAAAACTTCTCTGCATAAATGTGAATTATTTTAAGAACTTGAAAAAAAATGATTTAGTGGACATTTCTATGATTTTCACTGTTATTTTCAAACATACACATATATCAGAGATGCTAACGGGAACAAATAATAGACACCCAAAACAGTGCTATACCTTCAGTAGAGGAATCAAGCTCCACCACCCAATCTTGATTTCCATTGATAGAGTACTTTTCAAGTAAGACCTCCAGAATGACAATAATCAAGAGATCAACCATTTCATCTCCATCCCTTCCCAAATTGTCTCTCTTATTGAACTCCAAATCAAAGTACAAGTGACATGGGAAACCCTAGAAACAATACAGCCACAATTAATAAGATAAAGCCAATGACAAAAAAAGATGAGCCAAACATCTCCTTGTGGGAGTTTCAAGTTTTACTACTCAGGCATGGACAAGCTGTATGAATAGAAATTGGCTAGAATGGAAACTGAAATATATAATATTACACATGCACATTCAATTAGGGAAAGATGTTCAGAGGTTTCTACCTCCTGAATCACTTCATAGTGATGGCGAAGCTTCGATTCCATAAGTTTGTACCTGGAATGACAGGATTGTAGAAAGCAACGAGTTTAAAAGCACAATTTCTGATGAAATAATCAAATCTGAACAAGCAAGAAATAATGGTGGAGACCTCTTCCAGAACTCCTCATATGTAGAAGCAAGATATCTTCTTTGCCCACTATAATGATCTTGATAACTAAAAACATGTGCACTTGTATGTCCTTTAGCAAATTTTACTGCTTCATCCTGTCTTGGAAATGTAGCCCATACTTCTGTTCTAGAATTTGTGGAACAAGAGCCAAGTCAAGAACAAAGGACAGTAAGAAAAAAGAGAAAGAATGCTTTTGAATCAAAGCAGTTGATATAATAGAATCCAAGAAGTCTTAAAATGGAGTCAGACAACTACCTTAAATTTGATTTATCTTGTTCACTAAGATCAATGCGAATTTCACGCAACAAGCGCAACAAACTCAATGGTCTTTTTGGAGGAATGCCACGTGGAGATCCATAAAATATAACTGGTGAGAATTGTTTCCCATGGCTAAATTTTCCAGGCTTAACTGTAGTTGAAGCAGACTAAAGGAAACATAAAGTTAAGACAATTTCTGCATTACCGTAGCCAAGAAACAATGAATTGCTGGCAAACAAGTTAAAGAGACTAAATTACATGATCTGTTATGAACAAAAAAGTGTCCCAATACTATATAAACATAAATAAAACGAAATCAATTTAAATCAACTACCTTTTCACCAGAGAGTTGCGCACTGGTTGCAGTTTCCTTTCTTAGTTCCGATAGGGAAGGCGAACAAGATGACACAGGGACCTTTCTTGTAGAATCTTCTCGATTCATCTTGCTTTTACTTCTTTTTCTTTCCCTCACAGCAGATTCTGGGGGGGTCAACACTCTTTATCATTCCATCTTTTTTTTTTCTTTAATTTGTACAACACATTAAATTCGAATTTGATATGCAACCGATGAAGATTTCAAAAACATAAATATAGTGTGACCCCAATTGAAACTTTTTTGCAAATAAAGTTCTAATTCCAGTGAAAATTCTAATGAAACTCTCATAAACTATTTGAATAAGTATCACGCTCCACGATTATCATCATCGATTACCCGATTTCAAAGTAATGCTGCAGTTCAATCCACTTAACAAAAAAAAAAAGAGAAGATTGAGAAAAGAGGGATAAGGGCTTACGAGGAGGAGAGATGCCACATTTGAAGCATTCGAACAATCGATCTACGTCGTCCATTGTGCTTGCATTTCTCTTCTTCCCCATTCTCTTTCGGTTTCCCTCCACTACTCAGCGGGAATTTAATTTTTCAATCTGGCTACCGACGTTTTATTTTCAAAGGAAAGCCCTAACGTTCTTTTTTTTCTTCATCTATTTTTCTTTAAAAACTAAAAGTCTTTTTTCTTCAAAAAACCTTGCAATATTTGAAGTTTAAATGTATAGTTATATAATTATGTATATAGAGATTTTTAAATTTTGTAGTTATGATTCTAGTGAGTATGGATTTACATATTTAAATTTATTGAATATTATTAATTTATTTAAATATATCCATATATCTTAACAATTTAATAAGTTATTTTATTAAAAAATAATGATATTTATTTTAAGAGTTTTAAATTTATATATTTTGTGTGAATAATACTGAGCGCTTTGTCAATTGATTAAGTAAAAATATGAACAAATATAAAGGTATATCTCAATTTTTTAAATATAATAATATTTAGAGTTATATTAATTTAAATAATAATTAGATAAAAATTTTAATTTTTTTAATTTTTAGATTTTAAATCTTAATAAACTTCGCTCCTCCTAAGGTTTAACTAGCTACAGGAATTATGGGTCATTAAAGCTAGGGGTTGATGGGGTTCCAGAAAAGAAGGTTTCTTTGTGTAGGATTCGGAAAGAAAAAGCAGTTCAAACACGTTGAGAACCGGCTGAGGTCAGACGATTAGACCAATCAACATCCGGTTCGTTAGGTAGTAATAATTATCCCTAAACTTAAGTGACTCGGTTGACTAAAGTCAAACGATTCTAATTAAATTATTCTAAACTGTTATTTATTTATTTATTTGATATAATTTTAAAATATGCCTCTAACATTTGATTAACTAATTAATTTAATTTATTTATTGAAAATATATTTTTAATTTTATATTTAATTAATATTTTTTATCTAATTATTAGTTAATTAATATTAAATAACGTAAAAAATATATGATAATACATATCACGATAATAAAATTATATAAATAAATTTATTCACTTTATGTTAATTTTAAAAAATGATATATCAGTAAAAAAATAAATTTATAAATTTATATAAAATATAAATATTTTTTTTGATAGATTATTATGTTAATTTATTATCAATTATCGTTCGTAAAAGTATTTTTCATAAAAAAAAATATTAAAAATTATATTTTTAAAAAAAATAAAAAACAAATTGAATATAATATGAATGCGGACTGACAATATATCATCATAGTTTTATTAATATTATTGATGAAGCTCAATTATGGTCAGGAATCCTTGGTGTCATTTTCAAGAGACTTGTGAGACGCAAAGTGTTATTTATCAGTTAATAAACTAAATACGTATTAGTTTAATATTTTTTTAATTAAATAAGTATTTATAATTTAATTGATTATTTATTTATTTTCTAAAAATAAAACAAAAATCTTCGATAATAGTACATAAAGAGTCTAGGAAATAGTGAAGATAAGGATGACAAATAAGTGTCGAGACCATCGTGGTCATATAGCTACCATTTTCATCAAAAGCGTGTTGTATTTCGCTTAGCAGTTAACAGTTTTAAACGTTTAAAAAACAAATGGATATTTCACAGAGGGGAGAGTAGTAGTAGTTTTATTCATTTCGATTTAATAATATTTTTAAAATTTTAGAATTTATATATACAAGTGATTTAATAAAAATTCACAGCAAAAATCCAAACTAATAGACCCACCATCATGTTGTACAAAATGAAAATTATATTTAAAAAACACCAACTCGAAGCTAATTTCTTCTTCTTCTTTCAGAACTTCAACTATTCTGATCTGTCAAGGCCATGATTTTAGCAGATAACGCAACCAGCCGGATCTTCTTCGATGCTTTTACCGTAAGTGTAAGAATCGGGAATCGGAGCATAGTATCGGGACACCGACGGGTGGTATACGTACGGATACGTTACTATGACCTCTTTCTTCGGCTCCTCTTTCTTCTTCTCCGGTTCTTTGGCCGGTCCGACGGAAACAAGTTCTGTGTGACATAGCGTCCTTAGTTTCATCACTGCCTTGACTGGATCAATGTCTCCGGTCACCGTCAGTTTCTGGTCTTTGTCCATCGCCACCGATTCAACCCCTGAAATACCTGAGGCTGCCTTCATTGCTTTTTGTCTGCATTTTTCATCGTGGAAATCCAATTTCAACACAACTTTCTGTGAAACAAACAAACAAACAGCTTCTGTTAATACTTCGATCAAAGCAAGAATACAAAATCTAAAAGCAATATATATAATTTTAATCGGAGAATAACAAAGGAAATGGAAACCTAACCTTCATTTGGTAGATTTGGGCTGGAAAACTAAGAGGAAACGATGAGAATGTGAAAGCTTTGTTTTTGATGGAAATGCCACAGCTTATGGACTTTATATAGGCAGTCGAGTTATGCTTTGAGGTTCGTGGAAGATACTTTTGAGTTAGACCCATCTAGGGTTTTTTTTCGTGGAAGATACGCCAATGGTTTTCGCCTTTTCGGAGGGAATTTCTGTATAGCTTCCAGTTGACTTGGTTACTGGGGACATGAAGTCAAACTCATAAGCGACGGATGACGCTGTAGATCGTAAAAGTTTTTATTTTACTTTCATTTATTTATTTTGTAACGATAGAATTTATGTATTAAATATGTTTTTAAATAGAATATTTAACAAGATAAGTATGATACCGTAAAAATATTTAAAATTTTAAAGATAAAGATTATCAAAAATTTAATGTTTTAGGATTGACTCAAATATAATTTTGTAGTAATATTTTTTATATCTAAAGAATAATTTGGTACGTTTCAATGTTTCATAAGAAATAAAAAATGGTAATTTTGTAGTAATATTTTTATATCTAAAGAATAATTTGGTACGTTTCAATGTTTCATAAGAAATAAAAAATGGTAAAAAAAGTTCTTTTTTTGGCAATATTTTCTAAGGTTTTTTTTTTTTACTGTCGTCGTCTTTCATCTCTTTTGTTTTCTAATCAGTGGTCGACAATTAATTTTATATAGTTGTTGATCACCGAATTTATTATTATTATTTTTTATTTTTTTATATATTAATAAGAAAATCTGCCTTCATGGCAAACGTTTTCTCTATCCTTGTGATACGTTTTTTTTTTATTTTTGTGGTTTATTTTATCTATCATTGTGGCATAATTCAGTATACCCTAACAGCCGATTATTACAAAGATTTGAATCAACGCTAGTTTTTTATTATGATTTTGTCGGTGGTTATTGATGGTTAGATCCTACTCGGTTGATGGTTGTGTACCGATATAATCAGTCATGGGTAGCGGAATATTTTCTGCCTGATGGTTTAGATCGCTCACCACTCCTTATTCACCCGTTATGTGTCTCGATTGGACAGAGACAATGAGATTCAGGAAGCTTCTGGATTTTGATGGTATACTTATCTCTATAGAAAATATTTTACTTTTCTTTGTTTTTTTTCCCGAATTCATTGTAATCGTAATATTTTCTATGGATTTACTAAAAATTCAGTGGTAACTATCAAAAATAAATAAAATAAAAAAATAATAAAATAAATATAATATTTAATCACAAAAATACAAATTTAACTTCTTTAAATTAAAATAAATAATCTCAAATAATTTAATTTATAATAATTTTATTGTATTAAATTTTTTAGTTTTCGTAATACAAAATTAAAAGAAAATGAGAGGAAAGTAGTGTAAAAGCTTTGATTTTGATTGAAATGCCAAAGCTTGCGGGTTTTATTGAGGCAGTTTACATACACAGGGAGGGCTTAGCCTTCTTTGGCAACTATACTTTTGAGGTGCGTGGAAGATACGTCCAACGTAAAACGACGTCGCTTTACACTATCACCTAAAAAGATGATTTTCGAGGGAAAATTCTGTAAACCTTCCAATTCCGGTTGGCTTGGTCATCGGGATACGATATGATTCATGTACGGAATTAGAATTTTATTTTAAAGGAATAACATATAATTCTTTTATAAATAAATATATAGTTATTCCGTAAGATATTAAAATTTATTTTATAAATTATATAAAAATAGTGTGGGGGATACAGCCTCTACTAATATAAAAGTAGCTTCGTCTGTGTGTGATTCTAACGTTATAATTTAAATCAATAGATAGTTAAATAATTATTTTTATATTAAAATAATATTATTTTTATTTAATTTAAATATATTTACTGAAAAAATATAATATATTTTTAAATGCACCAAAATTACGAAAGTACACTACATATTTTCGCGAATGTTACATCAACAATTTTCTCATTGTACTATATATTCGAACTAAAATTTAATAAAATAATATCAAATATGCCCTATTTTAGGATAAATGCACCAAATATGCCCTATTTTAGGATAAATGCTATGAATGTGGCAACCGGAAACTTTTTTTCTTCTAAAAATATAATATTTTTATTTATAAATTTATAATCTGATTTTATTGAAAACATTATTTAAAATTGAAATTTTTAATTTGATTTCAATTTATGACTAAAAACAACTATAATCAAACGGTTTCCTATCAACCCTAGATAATTTATACCTAACATTGTATTGTAAATATATAATGTTACTGATAACTGTATTATAATTAATAACTAAGAAATAATATAAAATATTACAACACATGTTAAAAATAGTCCATTTAGAATATATATTTACATAAACCAAATACGTAAATTTTAAATGATAATATATATATATATAGTAAATAGTTATATTAGAATATATATTAACATCATCTTCTTCCTTAAGCGTAGTCCAACAACTCTTTTGTTTTTTATTTTTTTTAATCTATACCAAAAGAAATTCAGCAGATAACGCAGCCAGCTGGATATTCCTCCACGTAAGTGTAACAACGGGGTAACGGCGGAGGAGGATAGTACTGTGTCATTGCCGCCGGTGGCAGGCTTTTGTCCGGATCCGGTTTCTTCTCAGTCTCAGGCTCTTTCGCCGGTCCGACCGAAACCATTTTGGTGCGACATAACTTTCTTAATTTGATCACTGCTACCACCGGATCAATGTCCCCTACCACCGTCAGTTTCTGGTCATTGTCCATGGCTACTGACTCAACTCCTGTCAAAAGAAAGAAAAAAGTTTTATTTTTTTTTTATTTCGAGTCTTGTAAATGAAAAAATAACGATGAGATTTAAAAATAAAATACGATCGGATTCGGATTTTGGTTCAAGATTATGAAACACTGTGTCGTAAAACAAAACAAAGTTTGTTAATACAATACCTTGAATACCAGCTGCTATCTTCATGGCCTTCTGTTTGGATTTCTTGTTGTAAAACTCCACTTTCAGCACAATTTTCTGTCGGAAAACAAAACAAAACCAGTTTGTGTTAGGGTTTCGATCAAAACAAGGCTCTAAAAATCTGGAAAAACAATATCTAACCTTCATTTTGGAGGTAGGAGGAAACTTGGAGAGGAAGGTAGCGTAGAAGCTTTGGCTTTGGTGGAAACCGTGAAACTTATGGAACTTATAACCAGCCAAGTCCAACCTAAGTCAAGGTAATGTCTGTCTTTTGTTTGGTTATTAAAAGCATTTTTTGGTAGTTATTTTCACGTTCGTCGATGATACTTCAATACAAAACGACATCGCTTAACTCAAGTATAGAAACTCTCGTTCTTTTTTATGTATTTATTTATATTTTATAACATACCAAAATTAGAGTACAAAATTAAAGTTTAAAAAACTAATAGTAAAATATATAATTTAAATTTAAAAAGTTCAAAGTTTAAAATTTATTTTTTAGTATTTTCTGCTGAATTAGTTTTTTTAACAATAAGACTCACAAAAGTGTGATGGGTTTTTTTTACCTTAAATTTATTAATTTAATCAATTTTGATAGTTTAATTTTAATAATTTTTAAGATATTATTGCTATATTATATACCATGCTTCTGTCACAATAAATTTATAATATTTTAAAGTTTTTTTTGAAATAAATTATAAATGAATTTAAAAACTTCTACAAATTTTTTATTTTATTTTATATTAAAAAAAAAACTTAAAATGGCACTTGACATTAGTCGACAATATCATGATATTATGATACGTGGCGTCAATTGGTTAAAAATGTTTATTAAATTTAAAGATCAACATTAATTAAAATAATAAATTAATGAAAATTTTAAAATATAAAAATTAAATTATTTTTTAAAAATAAGTTTAATGACTTCCAATAATTTGAAGCCTAATATATTTTTTAAGAAAAACAAAGAATCTGGAAATGGAGAATGCATGAAAATATAAAATTATAAAATATATATTTTAGATATATAAAAATTCTAAAAACTATAATATTTGTATTTTTTTTATAAAAAAATAAAATCATAATATATATTCATATACATGAAAAGGATTGTGGCCTTCCAATTGACTGGGTCAAGTGGGGCCCACTGCAACTGTGACAGTGTAACGTGGAAGTGTTTTTCCTCTCTTGTTATGTTGAGAAGGTCAGTCAAGTGGATGAACTTGGGCCCCACCTAGATTATTTATAATAACTAATTATTTTTTTTCCTAACAGTTTCCTTTTTTTTTTTTGCTTCTTTCTAATTAATAGTTTATTCTTTATCTTATAAAACCGAATAGTACTCTAAAAGTTGAGCGACTCAATTAAAAAAAAATTTGATAACTTATTTATAGTATCTTAAAAAGATGGGTGACTATTTTAAGAATTTACCCATTGTTTAAAATTTTGAATACTACCAAATATTTCCTTATTTGCACTTATAGCGAGAGTGGTGGATGGGTCGTTATGCCTTCTTTGATTATATTGTTAAAAATGGTGCTCTCGCACATGGAGTACAGATATGAGTCAGTCACGTGACAACAAATTTTATTATTATTATTATTATTATTATTATTAATAATAAATATTGGTTTTTATTCATTTACAGAAATCACAAATAATATATCTCATAATATTTCTACTCACAAGGATCAAAACAAACCTTATAATCTTTAATTCTCAATCCTAAATTTGATCAAAATTTTTAGTGTAAGAATCTTAATCGAACATCAGGCTTAATATGCGAAACAATAATATTAATCTTCCATTTTGTTCCTACCAAAACTAAGCAAGACGGATAAATATAGCTTTAAAATATCTACCAACAAATTTTATGCTCAAATTAATGGGATTAATATATAGCGATAATTCTAATGGATACCCGACTAACATCCCATTATGCTCAATTGTTCATCAAGTTCATGATTGAGCACTCTAGTGGATATTGCTGCTGCACATATTTAACATTAAGGATGAAGTACCTGTCTCCCATTTCATTTGTTTATTCCTTCACCATTTTAGGCAATGGCAACCTGTTCAACGGATCTAGGTGCGCTCCTAGGACCCAACGCCACCGCTGCAGCAGACTACATTTGCAACAAGTTCAGTGACGTTTCCTTTGCCGTCGACAACACTTACCTTCTTTTCTCAGCCTACCTCAACTTCTTCATGCAACTCGGTTTCGCCATGCTTTGTGCAGGTTCGGTCCGAGCCAAAAACACCATCAACGTCATGCTCATTGCCGTCCTCGACTCCGCTGTTGCTGGCCTGTTTTATTACCTTTTCGGATTTGCCTTTGCCTTCGGTTCGCCTTCTAATGGCGGCTTCATCGGTCGTCACTATTTTGGCTTACGATCCATTCCTTCCTCTACCTCTGATTATAGCAATTTCGTTTATCATTGGGCTTTTACTGTTTCAGCTGCTGGGATTGCCAGTGGTTCCATGGCTGAAAGAACTCAATTCGTTGCTCATCTGATATATTCACCTTTTTTTACCGGTTTTGTTTACCCTGTTGTTTCTCATTGGGTTTGGGCGAGTGACGGTTGGGCTAGTGCTTTCCGAACTGATAATAACTTCTTATTTGGTAGTGGGGTTACCGACTTTGCCGGTTCTGGGGTAGTTCATATGGTTGGTGGTGTAGCTGGTTTTTGGGGTGCACTTATTGAAGGACCAAGGATTGGCCGGTTCGACCGTTCGGGTAAGTCCGTTGCTTTACGTGGTCATAATGCAACTCTTGTCGTTCTCGGAACTTTCATACTTTGGTTCGGTTGGTATGGGTTCAACCCCGGTTCATTTAACAAAATCTCAAATTTTTACACTTCCGGTAACTATTACGGGCAGTGGAGCGCGGTGGGTAGGACGGCAGTGACTACCACTCTAGCCGGATGCACCGGGGCATTGACTACTCTATTAGGGAAGAGGATTTTAACAAGTCATTGGAATGTAACCGATGTTTGCAGTGGTTTACTAGGTGGCTTTGCTGCTATTACCGCAGGCTGCTCCGTTGTTGAACCGTGGGCTGCCATTATCTGCGGATTCGTGGCGGCTTTGGTCTTGATCGGTTGCAACAAGTTGGCCGAGAAAGCCGAGTTCGATGATCCGTTAGAAGTGTCTCAATTACACGGCGGATGTGGTGCTTGGGGAGTACTTTTCACCGGTTTATTCGCTTCCGAAAAATACACGAGGGAGGTTTATCCTGGTAGGCCTCCGGGTCGACAAGGGTTGCTTATGGGAGGAGGAGGGAGGCTTTTGGCTGCTCAAATTGTCCAGATTTTGGTCATTGTTGCGTGGGTGAGTGCTACAATGGGGACTTTGTTTTATTTTCTTAATAAACTTGGGCTGCTGAGGATTTCAGCTGAGGATGAAATGGTTGGCATGGACTTAACAAGGCATGCGGGACTTGCTTACAAGTATTCTGACGAAGAAGACGATGAATCAATTAAACATGGACTCAGATGAGGAAAATTGAAAGCCATTAATGTAAATTGTAATGTAAAAGAGGATTATGGATAATTCAAGTATTAGCTCAACCTTTATGATCCATATACTTTTCTTGTTTAGTACAAAATCTGAATAATATTTCCACAAAACATTTAGATTTTAGACAACTGATGAGTTTTTCAAGACAAGAACAGTTTCCACCTAGGACTCGACCTCTATCAAAACAGAATAATGAAACCACACAATTCATAAAGTTTTCACCTGATTTTTTTTTGTATGATTTTAATCCACCTCCTCCACCTTGCTTCCCTCAGCTTCATCTTCCTCGAGAGCAGGCATTTCAGCATCATCTCCACCAGTTTCGTCCTCGTCTATGCTCAGTCCCAACTTCAGCATTCTATGGATTCTAGCGGCAAAAGTGTGGGATCATCCAAGCTGAACCCAGAGGTCAAAAGAGCAGTTTCAAACAGCAACAGCACTAGATCCTCGACCGATTTATCGTTCTTGTCAGCTTCAGCCCTCTTCCTCAGCTCTTCCATGATTTCATTGTCGGGATTAATCTCCATAGTCTTTTTGCTCGACATGTAGGAACTCATGCTGTTATCCCTCAGGGCATGTGCTTTTATAATCCTTTTTATATTTGCGGTCCAGCCGTACTCTTTGGTGATCAGACAGCAAGGCGAGTCGACAATCCTATCGGAGATAACCATCTTCTCCACTTTGTCTCCTAAGATATCCTTAATTATTTTTAAGACAATCAAGTTCTATGTTGTAGAACGAGGATCATCCATATCAAAACCTCAATTTGTATCAGCAGAAACAATTATATCCATTCATGAAACAGCTGTAAACTTTAATCCATAATCAATAGTACCTTGTAGGTACCTTAGGATCTTTTTGACGGCCTGAAAGTGAGTATCCAAGGGAGTTTGTATGAATTGACGGACTTTATTCACCGCAAATGATATTTCAGGTTTGATGATTACTATATATTGCAAGGCCCTTACTAACTCCTATACTCTGTTGCATTTCTCTCGGAGTACCAATAGTAGCAGACAATTGACAATTTGATATCATAAGAGTAGGTAATCCCTTGCACTTTCTAAGCTACTTTTCCTTAATAGATCTCCAATATACTTTTTTCTGACTGTGTAGAAGACCATCATTCGTGTAATGGACTTCATTCTCAAAAAATAATCCAATAGACCTCAATCTTTCAATGAAAAATGCTTGTTTAGATCACAATTATTCTCTGAATTTCATTATTATCGCAGTCCATTAATATTATGTTATCAACATATACAAAAAGATATATAATTCTACCTTTTAAAATTCGAACAAACAGATATGAATTTGATTTTATTAATTTAAAATGCTCTGATATCATATTAAGCTTCAAAGAACTAAAGGAAAATATAAGATATTTCTATGAAAGAGAGAACGATACTCTCACACGTTTTATTAATGAAACACGTAAAATCTTAATTGAAACCGAATGATATTTATATAAATAGGTTGAATGAGTTAGCCAAATTAACAGAAATCTAACAATAATAATTCTTAATTTGTTTTTTCTTGACTCAACTCAACTTCAACGATTTTACAACAGATTTTTCAACAAGATAATAACCTCTATTTATTCTATACTCATAACACCCCTTTGGCAATCACAAACAAATCTCCAGAGCAAAACGGCTAGAATTTTCCTACATAATTAAATTCACTATTTTTTTGTTTCTTTAATTCATATATCACGAGTGATTATTAGGTAAACCTTGTTCACCATATCATCCATGATCCAAACAATTAGGACCGTTGATCTTTAAATAACCACCTAATAACTACCATCTACTAAGTACATGTAAGAAAGAGGTGACAATTCACTTGAAAAAAAATTAAGATCAACGGTCCTGATTAATTAGGACTATGGATGATGTAGTGAACCTTATTCCCCTAATAATTTTTTCATATATCACATTATTCTAAAATCAGCTTTACTTTCGTAATTTCAACTAGTATATGTGCATCCACTTCCACTCCGAATTCATTACGAAATATTCAAATAATAAATCGATTTTGTAGCCACAAAACTAATCATTTAACGGCAAAAAGAGTCCTATCAAAGAGATAATTACGAAAAAAGTTCATTTCTATCATCAATCACCAAAACCTAAACCTTAGCGTGTATATTTTTTCTTCCGCAACAACGCAAAAAAACATGGACGTGAGAAAAGGAATAACATAGGCAAAAAAAATACATACGTCAGAGGCATTGCTGATGAGCTCACGAAGGAAAATCTCCTTATTTCTGTAAAATGTATTGATGATCAAACTCAGAAGCTGATTGATCTCAGTCTGGAAGGCGAAGGTCTCCGCATCAACATCTGCACATCCGCCATTGCCTCACACGCCAAAGAAACCAAACAGAGAATGCAGAAAGTTGCTAAAAATTTAACGTGTTTGAACCGATTATTTGCTTGAGTAGATAAAGCAATCTGATTTGAGGAGAATCAGTTTGAAAGTATTTATATATATTGAACGAGGTTCTAGTTCCTTCTTCTCTGATATATTTTAGCGAGGGAAATACAAGTCAGGTTCTGGATGGTTCAGTGAAACGATGACGTTTGGGTTTGTTTTTGGAGCCAATAGTGTTCGTTTATGAATTTCTGTTGTTTAATTGAGAGGCATTTTCGTTTTGGATTGTGGAAATTCGAGAAAATTCGTGCTAACTATGCCTCGCGAATGTTCCAATCGGGTAACCGTTTGTAGATTTTCGCTAACGTAGGATTTGGTGCTCTAGTTCTAAGCTTGAAGACTTGTCAGCCTCTGTGTACATGGCTCAGTTTTTATGGTTATGGCCGAGTTAAGACTGAGTTCGAACTTGATTCAGGCAGTGACATGAGACATAAATAAGAATTGGGCTTTTCCCAAGCTGTTAAATGGACGAATAATTTGATATTCAATAGCAGATGTTTTAGTTGATGTTGGGCTTGTCACTTTAAAAAATAAATTAAATTTTAAATTTTCAGTTTCAGTTTCAGTTTAAAGGTTTTAAATTTTATTTTTTAAATAATAAATTTATATAATTTTATATAATATGTGTATTAAAAAATTACTCGAATAGTGATAATGGAATTTTTATAATATTCTATGTGAATGTGATTTATTTTATTAAGAAAATGGATGGAAGTCTTTCAGCTACTTTTATGGGTTCTCCATGTGGTTTGCCGGTTTAGCTTTAGCCTTGTAGGTCCATCACCACACGCATCCACTCAATCTGTGGGGGCAGTTGCTAAAATATCCATTGCTTGCGCTCTCCGACTTGGACCCATCTTGGAGAAGAAGAAGAGACTTCATTTGCTCAATTATTATTGCAAATTACAATTAAATATAAATATATATCTAAAGAGTTCTTCATAGTAAAATGGGACAAGTGATAAATTATAAATATTTTAAAGTTTTTTTAAATATTTTTAAAATTATAGATAATATGACGAGTTGGATTTATCTAATACTTTTATTAAATATAACTTTAAACTTATATTTAAATTTTTTTTTACTGACAATATATCAAATAATATTTCGAATTTCTCAAATTATTATTAACATTAATCTATAGACTAAGTAGCCCATTTTTCATATTGGGTAGTAACAAAATCTTTTGTTAGTTATGATTGAAACAAAATAACCTTTTACCTTTTTCATATCCTCCACGAGTGGGAACTGGGAAAGTGACTCATCCTAATTTGGAACTTTATAACCCATTGTGAAGATAAATAAATCAATTACATATGATAAAAGTAGAAGTTGGTATATGAATCATTGCCTCATGAAATCCACCTTTTTATCGCATCACTATCAATCTTAGAGTAGAGTTAAAAAGATAAAGAGAATCAATGTAAAAAAGTGGTACAATAACAAACAAACCTAGTAAAAAATGTAATAATCATACACTTATTTTTTAAACGTTAATAATAATATCAGTTTCAAGAGAGATTATTAGGTAAATCCTGTTCACCATGTTATTTATGTTCCAAGCAATCAGGATCATTGATCTTAAATAACCACCTAATAACTACCCCACTAAGTACATGTAAAAAAGAGGTGATGATTCGCTTGGAAAAAATTAAGATCAACGGTCTGATTACTTGGAAACATGGATGACGTGGTGAACATGGTTCACCTAATATTTTTTCCAGTTTCAGGGACATATTTAAGGTACAATTGTATTCTTTAATTTTTTTTTTAAGTTTTATATATTTTTTATATTTTAGATTAATAATCTAATTCAGTATATTAAACTCTTATAATTTTTTTATTTTTATATTTTTAATATATATTCTTGATAATTTAGACATCTTTATATAAAAATTTGAGTCCGTTATCTAACATTATTAAGTTATTATTCAATTTAAATTAATATTTAACATGCAAACCGATAATTTATAGTAAAATAATAATATGATTGATACGATATCGTTATTTTTTATTAAATATAATAATAATAATATTTAAATAATTTTTTTGAACAAATTAATAAATGATTATAATAGTATCTGTTTTAGAATATAATCTCCAACATTTTAAATTGATCACTCAATCACTCCACTGACATCGTTGGTGTTCGAACCCGTAACCTTTAAGAACAACAACTGTTTCGTTAATCGTTTGAGTTAAAAGGCTCGTGCAATATTTAAATAATTTAATTATAATGTTTTAAAATTTAAAAATCTATTTAAATCTCATATATGGTTTAAATCGGTATATTGCAATTAATTATGTTAATGTGTGTCATTATCGAAAAAGATTTGCTGAATCAATAATAGTGCCGAAAGGGTGGGGGAAAGAGCCAAAAGAGGATGGGAGTTGGGATAAGTCTCAAAAAGGAGGGAAAAAGATAACGGGGTAAACAAAGCAACCGTGCACAAGGCAAAAGCATAGCGTAGGGAAACGGGGTGAGCTTGCGTGAGAAACGAGAGGGGGACGGGGGTCGTTGTCACACGTAATTCACGATCCCGACAAGGGGATGACCACACGTGTGTGGCTTTGACAACAACACTTCCACTTGTTCCAATGTAAACAAGAAATTAGAAAAAGAATTAATAATTTTTTTATTAAATCTTATTTGACAGAACTTATTTTTTTCTTCTTAAAAAGTTGATCTTATAAGATTGGGTTAAAAGTCGTTAAATTTAAATCTCATTTTTTTTAAATATAGAATTGATTAATTGAATTACGAGAATACGAATGAAATAAATATACTAGATGTTTCTTGGATTGACGAGAAATTATATTATAAATAAATCTCTTTAAATGTTTATTGGATCAATCGTTAAAAACACTTATTTTATTATTTTTTTATATTATATTTTTTCAAATGAATCTTTATTTAAAATAATTATTTTTAAAATAAATTAATCATAAATATAAATGAGGATTCACGATTAATAATTTTTAGCGTTTGATTTTTAAATAATCTCTCCAGATTAACGTTTGTGCGACTTGCTCGTCTAACTTAAAATAAACGTTCGAACAGGTTACCGGCATTAGCGACAAATGGCAAACACAACACAGCAACGAACAGCACATTTCATTACAAAAAGTCACGAGTTTCTCGCAATCTCTGCATTCTTTTGCTATAACTGCGTGGCATTATTGAAAATTTTGAATAAAATGGAAGGGCGATCACGTCAAAACATTAGCTACGAAATAAATTTTGCTAACCGTTATTGATTTGTTCGGGAAATATTATATTATAAACTCTTTCTACCGCGTTATTTATAGTTCAAACAATTAAATTTGTTTATCTTTAAATAATCGTTTGATAATTATTTGTTCAGTTATTATATGTACAAAAAAAACTAATGATTAACTTTAAAAAAACATATAAAAATGATAAATCTAGTTAATTAAGATTAAAAATGACGTAATAAAAAAAAAATCATGATATAATTTTTTTTTACGCTTAATAAACATCCTCATGGGACCATTCCTTATTAAAACATGGATAAAGTATATAAATAACTACTGAATTATGAAAAATATCGTTTTAGTCATAAACTTATCAGGAAAAAGCACAATATGAACATTAAATTTATAAAATTATTTTAAAATAATCATTAAATATTATAAAATAATATACAACTCGATTGATTTAAGGTTTGTTATTGTAAATAAATTATAAAATAATTATTAATGAAATATTTTGTAAATAAACTTTAAATTATATTTTAATAATTAATAAATTATGTAAAATAAAAGATAATGCGAAATACAATAAATGAGTTACATGGGAAAATTAAATCAAGGCAAAAACACTTCGTGGTACAATCCCAATAAATAAATCAACTTAAAGAATGTGAGCTGAAAAAACTAATAAAATAATTCCCAAATATTGACGTTGGAAATAAAATCCCCCGAAAATTACATTCTCTCTTTTATTTTTCTGAAATAATATCGTTAAAAGTCGAACTAAATATATATTAATTTTAAAAGTCAAATAAAATATATATTGATTTTGTTTTTTAAATTCATTTTCTAACGTGACAGAATAACATACATTTTATAATACCAATACAAGTCAGATGAAATACATATCAATTTTTAATATTAATTTTAAAAGTTAAGTAAACATATATTAACTTTATTTTAAACTATTCAAAATATCATAAATAAAAAAATGATGCAAAATATCTATTTTTAACTGTAATATTAAAAAAAAGGCTAAACAATATATTTTACTATAAATAATATATAATTAAATATTATATTATATTATTTGGTTTGAGCTTCATTCATGAACTTTCCAAATGAGTCCATATATTATTACATTAAAAGGCAAACTATATTTTGTTTATTATTATTTCATATAAATTTTCATCCGAGAAAAGAAAGCAAAATACAACAGAACAGATAGCAACAAATGAAAAAGGAAAAACTAAAAGCTGTGGGTCCCCATCATCTGGTACGATGACGTGGCCATAACTCGGTGCAAAATGGATGAAAACTGAACCTGAAGTGAAGGCAAAAGGAAATCACAGCTCTCAGCTGATCTGTATGAATTGTTGTTAGAGATTTGTTGAATCTTAATAGTTAAGAGTAGATTGAAAGTTTACATGAAGTTGATGTTATCAACGAACGTTTTAAGCTTGTAATTTGTAGATAGAAGATGAGAAGTGTAAACGACAGCGTTGAAACCGTTAACGCCGCTGCCTCCGCCATCGTCTCCGCCGAATCCAGAGTCCAGCCTACCACCGTTCAGGTATATCCACTTTTATTAGCAGTATTTGTAGAAAAAAAGCTTTTGTTTTTCCCGATTGGTTGAGAGAAAAGTGCAGGAAATTCGCGATCTTCAGATTACTTAAGATCTCTTTTGATTTGAGAATTCAAAAGTGGGGTGAAGATCGCGGGATTTCAGTTTTTGGAAGAAAAAAAACTGTCTTTAGTTGAAAAGTCTGAAATTTATGTGTGATCTGATTTCAGTATTGGGCTTTAATTTTCTTCGTTATCTGTTTGGTTGCTGAGGAATTGAGGGAAAACTGAAAGTAGTTGAAATTCAGATCTCGAGTTCTAAACTTTAGCTGAGCTAGAGTCAACTCAAGTTTCTAGTTTTACCTTTTTTGCTTTTCATGCTTCTTAAGAACAAACACCAAAAATGAAAAATCTTATAATTGGAATTCAATTAAAAAAAGAAAAAAGAAATAAACAGATCGTTTTACTTTAGGGAACAGATTTGAGTTTAGAAAGTAATTTGTTCTTTTTAAGTTAAAAAAGTAATCTTTCTGGTAGTTTCTAGTTTGTTTGGTCAGTTTTCTACAATTCCTTCACGGTTTGGTTGGTTGGGGGCAGCTCCTCTGTTCATTCTAGTTCCCTTCTATGGAAGAACTTTCTGATATCGGGTTACGGTGGAAAACTACTCGATTTGGTTTGCACAATGCAAAAGAAATGGAGCTTAATTTCATATGAATGATCTATGTTCTTTTATTCTTTTTTGCCATCATATTGAGCTGCCTATGAGATCATATTCTATGAAGAATGCAATTTGATCAGCCAAAATTGTTGACCGGTCCATCTTATAATCTCAGACTAAAAGTTATATTCAAAATCTGTGTTCTTCGCAGTCTAATATATGGTGTTCGTTGGAACACTGAAACAGTAATTAAAGTCGAGAGTAAATGGTAGCTCAAATTGCCTTTTTGGAAACAGTTTTGGCTTGATTTTTATAGTCAATGCTGTTGCAATGCAGTCATATGTCCATTGAGACATGTTTCTGCTTTTTGTGTGTATTTTTTGCTGTGCAGTTTTTATGTTCATTCGTTTTTGTCATGCATGCTACATTGTACATGCTAAGTTAGCAAAGGAATACGGAAGCTGGAGTTTTTTAAACAATTAAACATATTGCAACGAGCAGGTAGAGAAGATTTTATCAATTTTTTATGCGGAATTAGTCATTGTGATGTACCCAGTATCATGTTGCAGTAACAGATAGTTATTTGTTCAATCTGCTATTCATTAATCCTTCATCAGCATTTTATTCTAGCAGTTGAGAGTTGAATCAATTTACTTATGTTTTTCACCACCTTATGAAGAAGGCTTGATGATGAAAATAACTTATTTTCTTTATGGAATACGGACTCACACTCTTTTATTTAACGACAGAAGAAAAGATGGGGAAGCTGCTGGAGCTTTTACTGGTGTTTTGGATCTCATAAGAACAATAAACGGATTGGCCATGCTGTCCTTGCCCCTGAACCATTGGTACCTGGAGCTGCAGTCTCAACTTCTGAAAATGTAACCAATCCAACCGGCATTGTAATGCCCTTTATTGCCCCTCCCTCATCTCCTGCATCATTCCTGCAATCGGATCCTCCATCTGCCTCCCAAACCCCGTCTGGTTTGTTATCTCTAACAGCCCTTTCCGTTAACGCCTACTCTCCCTGCGGACCTGCATCCATTTTTTCCATAGGCCCTTATGCACATGAAACCCAGTTAGTCACACCACCAGTATTCTCTACTATGACAACTGAGCCATCCACAGCCCCTTTTACACCCCCTCCAGAATCTGTTCAACTGACTACACCTTCATCTCCTGAAGTACCGTTTGCTCAATTGCTGACATCTTCCTTGGAGCGTGCTCGGAGAAACAGTGGGATCAATCAGAAATTTGGATTGTCCCATTATGAATTCCAGTCTTATCAAATATACCCTGGGAGCCCTGGCGGTAATCTCATATCACCTGGGTCAGTAATCTCTAATTCAGGCACATCCTCTCCTTTCCTCGATAGACGTCCAATCCTTGAGTTCCGCATGGGGGAGGCTCCCAAAATCATAGGATTTGAGCATTTTACTACTCGGAAATGGGGTTCTAGGCTAGGATCTGGATCGTTAACACCAGATGGACTGGGGCAAGGTTCACGACTAGGTTCTGGATGTGTGACTCCAGATGGTTTGGGTCTGGGTTTGGGTTCAAGATTGGGTTCAGGATCATTGACACCTGATGGTTTGGGTCCTGTCTCAAGAGACGGTCTTCTCGTGGGGAGTCAGATTTCCGAGGTAGCATTGCTTTCTAACCCGACAAATAGATATAAAAACGATGAGATTATAGTAGATCACAGGGTCTCTTTTGAATTGAGTGGTGAAGATGTCGCGCGTTGCCTCAAAAACAAGTCACTGACATCAAGCAGATCCATGCCAGAGTATGAATACCCTAAGGATTTGGCGGCGCAGGGCGGGATAGAAAAAGGTGGACTAACAAAGGATATAGAAACTTCTTGTGAGCTGTATATTAGAGAAACATCCAAAGATACAGATGAAAAGGTTTCAGGAGAAGTTGAAGAGGACCATTGTTATCAAAAGCATCGCTCCATCACTCTCGGGTCAATTAAAGAGTTCCACTTTGACAACAGCAAAGGAGAAGCTTCCGATAAGCCCACTGTCAGTTCCGAATGGTGGGCGAACGAAAAGGTTGCCGGAAAGGAAGCTAAGCCCGGTAACAACTGGAGTTTCTTTCCTATGTTGCAGCCGGAGGTCAGCTGAATTTTGTAAACTATGCAACTTAGTTTCACCTCCATGCATAAAGTCATAAAACTTGTTTAAATAGATTTGCAACACTAAACCACTAGCCTTTCGGTTGTACTTTCTTCAGTAGTCTTCGTATAATTAGATGGTGAAGTGAACTAAAAGGCTAGTTTTCGGAACTCGGAAGAATCTTCATTCCTTGTGACCTAGAAGATGATCAAGTGAGGGAATAGTTCATAGGGATAAACTCTGTGGGTACTGATAAAGCATTCTTTTAATATTCCTTTACCTAGTGTTATACCAAAACAAAGTATTCACATCTAGTGTTGTATTATTATTTTCTTTGAAATATTTAATATTAAGAAGGATAATTTATTTTCATGCTAGGAATTTGTACTCTGCAGCTCACTTGGTAATTTTTGTGGTTAATCTGTACTACATTTTAACCTTGCTTGGTTATGTCTTGATGTCCTTATCATTTGCATCTAGTTAAGCTAGTTATCCATAACTATTTCTTTTCTTTCACCTATATTTGGATATCGGTACGAGAATACAATCTCCGTATCTTTTATAAAACTGCACATACATGTACCTGGCAATCGCATTCGAGCCTGGATAACATGTTACTTAACTACTAGAGCTGTGCATAGCATTGAAGGTGGAGAAAACATGTTTGGGGCAGTAGTGGTTGATAAGTCTATGATTTTAGTAGACAAATTTTTGTAGGGCATGGACCATTAAAGCAATGGAGTTTATGGTAGATCATAAAATGATGGCCATTTATGGTTGATGCCAGCAATACTTGTGGTGGCCAAGGATAAGCAGAACAATGTTTGGTTTGGTAGCACAGCCAAAGCTAATGTCTCTGTCCACAGAAATTAAAGACAGAAAAGATGTATTAACAGGCTTTGCCCAGCATAAATGGACTCTGATTCTTCTCCATCACATAATCATGTAATGATTAATGGGGGATTTCCAGGGTACATAAGAACATCGACTGTTATTTCTGCTTAGTTTTACAATTTTTGACTTCAATTTTGACCAGTCAAAATCCCATCTTCTTCTACCTCAAGTTGATCTAGCTGCTGCAAGCATCTCAATTAGGCGCCTCATCGCAAGCCGATTCTCGAATTCAATCCAAAGCCGACGAAACAATGCTTGAATTTTCTCCGACTATCGATTCATCAGTCGAAAACCAGTCTGAAAAATGGAAAGGACATTTCGAGGATATCGATAATTCTTTGAAACAACATTGCGAAGATGTTGATGGAAACGGAACAATTCATCATCAATCTTTTGTTTTTTCCAACAATCGTGATTAGTTGGACATATTTATAGCTTCTCATAATCAAAGGAGTCAACAAAAAATTAAATCATAGTTGAGGATCATTTATGTAATTTATCCAAAAATTTTAAAAATAATCATTTAAACTTAACTTTCAAACTTTTATTTCAAGTTCCATCACAGAAAGTTGTCCAATCCACGGTCCAAAATAAGGCAATCAGTTGATAATACGGTTATGCTAGAAAATTCTTTCAGTACACAAGAATTTTAATATCAATTCTTAATTATCATATAGTTCATCTTATAAATACTATTCTTGCAGTTTATGCCAGTACTTCTATAACTTATAAACAAGAATAAGATGAAGTGACACGTTTAATTCAACATATAATTCTATAAAGAAGTAAAACTTTTGATTCAGCAATGACATTGTAATCCCTTGAGCTTTACATCAGAGTATGAGTAAGGTATATATACTTTTCATCCGCTCCGGTGGTCGAAGCTTGGGTACTACGATCCGTACGGGGAAGATGTGCAGGAAACGAAAAAGCAAGATGAAGTATCAATATTGTTGTTGCCACTCTTGAATTGCCTGATGAAGAGCATAATTAGGGACCAGATTACAGTGATCAAGCTTAAGATTTGTCATCGGAGATGTGTCGTGCCCGCTTTCCAACCATCCTCTAATAGCATCAGCTTCATAAGTGAAGCCGTCGGCTGCTATGAGGGGATCCTTCATCACATCCTGCAAAATCAAAAGGCAGCCACCGCGGAAATAAGAATAACATTAAAAAGATTCTTTTCAGCCTGATGAAAGCTATATTTGCTAGAAAATTTGAAATGGGATCTTCATGAGCTAAATGCATCGGGTGACGATGAAAAACACTAAAAGGAATGTATATATGTATACGTATTTATTCACATGTTCAAGTGATACAAGGTGTTTGCGGAATCAAACACCAACTTCCTACTACTCGGTTCCTTTAGAAGTTTCTTCTTCTAAATGGCAGGCAGAAGTTATACTACAAAGAACTGTTATTGGATGTTACCTGAAAAACTGGGCAGACAAAATGAGAAGGAGCACGACGAAGCTCCTTAGCTTCCAAGCATGGTGCTGAGTTGATACATGAGTCCCTCACTGGTCCGAGCAGGCTCCAGATTTCTGATATGTCTGGTCGATTCAACGGCTGCATGTCGCAACACCTTAATGCTAACTGAGCCAAGAGCTGGGCGTCTTCAAGTGGCCATTTCCCAGCTGTCCAGTCCAACACCGTGTTGAAGTTTTCTGTCTCTAATGCACATTCGACATCATTCAAGATCCCCCAAGCTGGTCTCCCAGTCAAAAGTCGTAAAAGTATAATTCCAAATGAGTACACATCAGATTCTTGGGTAACTTCTCGGTTCTCGAGATACACCAGATCCGTATAAACAGATGCAACCTTAGGGTTAGACTTGGTACTTGATGAAGCAGAAATATCTGTGTTTTCACCTCGTGGGATCAAGCGATATATGCCACTGTCAATGAGCTTCGATACAAAATTGGAATCGAGAAGGACCTTAGACGGTTTTAAGTTCCCATGGGGGATACAAGGCTGGTTAGAGTGGAGAAAGATAAGAGCAGAACATATCTCGGAAGCAATACGGATTCGAGTTTGCCATGGAAGTGGTGGAGTTTTATTTTTGCAGGCAAGGCGCTCTTCTAGACTGCCATTCCTGAGGTACTCAAAGACCAATGACCTGGATTCCGGGCAAGTTCCAATTACTGTTACCAGATTTGGATGTCTAACCCGGCATAATATCTCTACCTGAAATAAATCATCAGAAGATAAGCCATTACTTGAAAACTCAATGGTGGTATTAAAGGGTAACAGAAATTTAACTATGAAAACTTTTTGAACCATAGAAAAGGGCAGCTAAAGAACATAAACATATGAGAAGCACCTCATGAATATATCAGTCTACTTTCAGAAAGCACCTCATGAATATATCAGTCTACTTTCAGAAAGCACCTCATATTTCTTAATCAATAAAAATATCCGGAAGCTTGCAGGATATGCAAACACTGAAATGGTACACTGAAAACATATTTCGATGTTAAAGTAGCAAGTCTCTGATGGTGTACTGTATGACAATCCTAATTTTAGTCAGTCTCTAGGTCATCAGATTTATCTTCTGCTGATGATTCTAGCAGGAGGAAAAGGGAAAGAAATGAACGACAACAATTCCTTTCGATGTTGTAGCAATGTAGAGATGTTTGGATAAACTTTACCTCATTTTCAAATTCCAAGAGACTTTGAGAACCATATGAAGGCAACATTTTTATAGAAACATTCAAATGGCGAAGGAAACCCCTGTATACACTTCCATATCTTCCTTCTCTAATCTTCCAAGATGGATCAAAGTTACGAGTGGCATTGTTAATCTCCATGAAAGAAAATTCAAGGATTTGTGTCCCTGGAAAGCTTGCATCTCTGCCATTTACCGATTTCCTTATTTTTTTCAGCACCCTCATGGCATTTCCATGCTCTATTCTCATGTCATCCCGTTTTTTCTTAAAACTAATCAAAAGTTCCACAGCTGAGAACATCTTGTCCTTCAACTGCTCCTCCATGCGTCGGGACTCCACAATTTGGCTCTCAAGTATCACCCTTTGGTCCTTAACCATCTGCAGTTCTTTAATAAATCCATCAATCTGATCCTTCACCATCTGTACTTCTTGCTTTTCTCTTTCAAGAAATTCCTCGGCTTCTTTCCTTTTGCTTGTCTCCTTCATACATAAGCTTTCTAAAGCCTCTGCCTGAAAAGAAAGTATCATGAGCAGGAAGTTATTTATTTAATTGTTTTTGAGAGGAGAAAAGGAGGGGTCAGTGCAATCGGTATGATTTACTTCATCTTCTATCAATTTACACAGGCAAGATGTTTTAGAAGCTTCATTCAGTCTGAAATCAAAACTCAGAATCTTGTCAACCAAGCAATAAAGAATGAAAAGAAGCAATTTTCACCTTGGATATAGCCTCCATGGCATCATTCTCCTCCTTCCGTTGCCTCATTGTCTCTGCTAAGGCTTCCTGCTTTAAGTTATTATGATTATCTATAGTAGACACTTTTACTTGTTCATCGGTTCCATTACTGGCTTGCCCTTGATGTTCTTCCTGAAAATCAGCAAACAATTGCAGTATAATCTGGTTGTTTAGTGTGATAAAAATAGCTTCCTACTAAGAAGAAGATTAAGCAAGTATAACAAAATTTACCAACCAGCAACAATGATGTTTTCTTTAACAGAAAATTATATTTATTTTCTGGACATAATCCGACTTAAAGGAATCAAAACTCTGGTTCATAAAATCTTCATGAATTCAACAGCAAAAACCATAATCGCTTCGATTTTCTTTTCTTTTGTTCTCTAAATGCAAAGTTTAAAAGGAACAGCTAGAATAGCTTACAACCTTACCAGAAAATAATTTCAATTATCTTAGCAATGATACCAACAAGTTAAAAATCAAAGCATCTTTTCTCACCTCATCTATTTGCAACAGAGTTGATCCGTCAGTGTCAACCACTCCATCGCTAGATAAGTTTGGATGTTCTAAACGACAGGAACTAGACCTTAATTTTCCTCTCACTGTGTCAATATCTACCTTTAGTTCTGCATGGCTCAACAACAAAGTTATTCCTCGGGGGGAAACATCCGCCTGGAACTTTCTACATGTAAGTCAATAGACAAGACCTAAGATGAGGTACTGTTACCTTGAAGTCTCTTCCTAAGCACGGACTCTGACAGCAAGATCTCCGATTGCTCTGTACTTACAGGTGAATCCGGTTGTGGTGATGGAGTTGTAATCTCTCTACTAGGTCCTTCTTTTCTGCCTACTCCATTGGTACACAAATCTGGATCTTCTGAACGCAGGGAAGTAGAGCTTAAATTTCCCCTCACTAAGTCAGTCTCAACCTCTAGTTCTGCATGGCTCAGCAACAAAGTTATTCCTAGGTTAAAACAACTTTATACATGGAAGTCAACAGAAAAGATCTAAAATAAGAACTTGATCTGGAGCAGGGAGTTTACCTCGAAGTCTCTTCCTAAGCACAGCTTCTGACAGCAAGATCTCTGATTGCTCTATTCGTAAGTGTGAATCCGGTGGTGATGATGGAGTTGCAATCTCTCTACTAGATCTTTCTTTTCTGCCGACTCTGTTTCATATCAAGTCCAAGTAGTAAAAAATCATTTAAGTTCTCAGTGCAAAACTCTACAAAGTTAACCTGAAAATGCTAATCCGCTAGTTCAGAGCTAACCAATTCCTGCCTGTCAAACAAATTAATTCAAAGATACACACCTAACAGCTAAATCGCCATGGGGTAGTTGATGCCGAGACCAGAAGTTCAGATACTAATAAGGGTAAATCTATCAGCTTAAATAATGGCATTGCTGATCCAATGAACCAAAAAGCAGTGAAGGAGGCATCAAAGTCTCTTCCAACCTAAAAGAATGCCAAGCAACAATTTTTACAGTTTCAAGCATTACCTAGTATAGATGAGGCAGCCCTTGCAAACAAACCAGATATGGCAAGAAACTGGTGCATTTTGGCGTACAAAGATTGCTTTCTTGGACTTCAGTTCCACTAGTTTCCTGCAATCTCAAAGCGAATTTAAATTTAGAAATTGAGTACCAAACCAATAGAATTGCAAATACATTATAAACTGGAGGTCTGTACCACCACCGTAACCAGCAATCTAGGTTTGTTAAGAAGAATTCATAATGCCAAATACACATTCATGATGATACTACACGTGTATAACAAAAACTTTTCATATCTCCTTAAGTATAAGAGTTGAACCATGATGATATAAGACGAAAATAAGATTTTGATAAGAGATTTATACATAGAGTAATATTTATCTGCTGCTGCTCCCATAACAAGCCATCTAATATTTTGCCGTGCAATAATTTCTGTGATTCCCTTTTCAACACTGTCCATCTCTATCCATACTGCATCTGCCTGTACCTGGATAATGTACACATCGTTATGTCATTAGCTAATAGGAATATCAAACAAACAGAAGGGACCCTGTCTCTAGAAATAGCGTTGAGCCGCTGACAGGTAAAAGTCTAAACAACATAAGATACATGTTTCTTCATCAGACTAAAAATAACTCGAGGGCAGTGCAATATTGGTCAAGAATAGTCAAGAATAGTACTCCAGAATGATCAAGAATAAGAAGGCATTCATCTAAGCACTCTTGCAATTTTTGTCTTTCAAGTTTCTGGAATGCCTCCACCGCATGCTGTTTCAGTTTACCACGTCCGAGCTTTCCGTCTGCTGTTTATATTACAAAATTAAAGATACAAGAAAAATCTTAAAATCTATACCATATGATCAAATCAATCAAGCTACAAATATGCATAACAATCATTACTCATTATCAATTTAAGAACATCCACTAAAGTGCAACATAAAGTAAGATTTCCGATCAATAACTCCACAAGCTTTCTATCCTCGGTCAAATAGAGTGGATTCTTAAATCGGATATCAAATAAAAACATGTTAAGTACCAATTCTTTCAGATTATGAATATCCATTGAAGTGCAATATAAACCCCATATAAAGTATGATTTCTGATTAATATCTCCATAATTATTCTATTCTATTTCCTGTCAAATGCACCTGACTCTTAAATCAAATACCAAAGAGAAACAGATGATTCCCCCTTTCTGTTTGTTCATAGTAAAACCAGTTTACATTATTCAACGTTACAAAGCAAACCAATTTATTGTTTATTTATTTATATTTTGTGAGGTTCAGTATCTTCGAATCAAACTCTGTATTTCTAGTATCATTATAACAAGGCAGGAACAAATAAAAAAAATATCTCTTTTCTTAGGCGATTTTGTTTTAACAAAAAGTGCAGGCGTTAGCAGTAAAAAACAAAAGCAACTTCCAAAATTCCCTTTCTTTTCCCTTCAACTTTCTCGGCAACCAAACAGTATATCAACAACCACTGCACAGAACTCCAAAATTCAATATTCAACAAAATTCAATAAAGGAGAAAAAGAGTAGAACTCACTCAATGCAAGTACATGAGTTGGCCGGTGAACGTGAAGCACGCATATCTTTTTCCCGGGAAAGTTGTCAACCGCCCAATTAAGCGCCGTTTTGCTCTTCTCAACATTCCTCCCCACCGCAACAAAAACAACCTCCTCAGCACCGGATTCTCCCTCACCTTCAATCTCTCCCACCAAACTCCCCATCTATCAACAGATTCTTCTTCTTCTTCTTCTCTTATTTTAAGAATATGCTGTTCATCGGAAACTATGATTAAGATACAGGACCACTTTCAAGCTCCCAAGCTGACTCGATGAGTGAGTCAATCACCGAGTTAAAAGCTGACCTTTTCTTCTTCTTTCCAGCATTAGATCTGTATCATTGTTCCAAGTCTAACCCACCTTTTGGACAAAACAAAGAAAAAAGGGAGAGACAGTCGCTTGAAATTTACGATGAAATTTAAACGGTAATAAATAAATAAAAAGAAGATCAAAGGAATAAAAGACCAAATGGCAAATGTGAAATGGAAAAGGAGTTAGGAAAACGACAGGAAGGTGGAGTTTTGTGTTTTTGGTATAATAATAAATATAATCCTTAAGGTTTATAGAATTTGTCATTTTAGTCTTTATTATTTGAATTAAATTTGATTCGCCTATTTAAAATAAATGACGTTATAAATAAAATTTCAGAGTATCAAATAATCATATTGTAAAGAAAATATTAAAATATGTGACATAATCTAAGTAAACAAATTGTAGGGATCAAATTAAAAAATATTATTATATCAGGGATTGAATATGACTTTTTTCCTTTTGTTTCTTTAACCGGTGGAAAGTTCCTTGCACTGATTTTAGTTTGAATATTTATTATTTTAATGTTTTCAAAATGCTTGATCCTTGTCCGTTACACTTTTATATTCCTTTCTATTTTCATCTTGGAGAATCTTTTCGATTAAAATTTGTTTGATTATGATTGAATTATTTTTTTTTACTAGAATTAAGAATTATCTTTATATTTTAATTAATTAATAATATTTTACTATACAAGTTTAAAATTACTTTTGTGACAATTATTTATTATTGTTTATATATTACAAATTTGTAATAATTAAATGAAATAAAATAAATAAATTTAAGGAATATTTTTATATTGTATGAATTACGAAATTTTAAAATGGAATAAAAAATAAAAATAAAAAAGATAATTTGGTGAAATCATTTTAATGTTTATGTCTCGAGAATAAGAATGTATATGAATCTTTTTAAATATATAATCTGAAAACATTTATCCTATATATATAAAAGAAAAAATTGAGATTACGCAAATATGTTAAATACATCTCTTCAAAGTCAGACTCAAAACAAATATAAAATATTTTGTAACTATATTATTTAAAATAGCTTTAAGTTTACCTAATTTTCGTCACAATGCTAATATTTTTCCTTTTAAGTACTATCAATATTATATAAATTAGTTCAATTTTACTCACGTAATATATTTTTATGTAATAAGTGTTGATGATTTATTATTGTCATGTGTACGTTTTTATTGAATGATAATAAAAAATTAATGTCTGTCATGATAAAATATTTATTTGAATCACAAAGAATTAAGAATTTTTTGGAGAGTAATTGCCACATTTTTAAAACTTGCAAGCCAAGCTAACTCGAAAACAAATGAGTTCAAGGAAACAAGGAAGAAGGAGAAGAGGAAACTAAATAGTTGTATTATGAGTTTAATTGAAGAAAACCGTGACATCAATAGCTTGTTAAGGATCGTTTTGGCAAAAAAAAGACAGTGAAAAAGAATTTAAATAAATTAGAAGGGAACAATGAGCAAAAGAGAATGACATTGTTATATATAGCAAAACAGGGATTCCAGAGAATCAGGTTCGAGTTTATGTGAGAAGCGGAAGCAATGAGCAAGTCATCAAGAGTTGGAAGTAGAAGTTTGATAAAAAAAGTTTAACGTTAAAGGTTCTTTTATTCTGGCAATATGAATCATTAAATTTGTGTGTTTTGTGAACGAACATGAATATTATTTTTTCTTTTGCCTTACTCGAGTTCGGATGCATGTAACAGTTCCATGAATATGAAAGATCATAGCCTAGATTATGTTTACTTATGTCTTAGTTAAACTCTTAAAAATGACATTAAGTTTAATCGAAATTGATTGAAATAAAACCGAACATCGTTGATGTTTGATTAGGTTGTCATTTTTGAACCTACAGATGCACAAAACAAAGGCAGCTCTGGTAGTATCCAAATAACAATTGACAAGTTTAAATTGACAGAAAAACTTGCAGCTGTTACTATAGTTGCACAGGCAGCTACAGACAACAAAGCTTTGATCATAAATAACACAAATAGTAGAACTTAAAATGTTAAAGGCATACGACTAAAAAGGCAAGCTTTGCTCCCTATAAATCAAACTGTTACCTTGTCTTGTTTAAAGATGTCAATTGCTTTTTTTACACTAAATCATAGTAAATCAATGTCAATTTTTTTCTAATTTCGTGTTCGTTGTTTAAACAAGCGAAAAACAAACAAAAAATTATATAAAAAGATTAACGTTTTGAATACAATGCAAAGTTCAAACATCAAATTTCATAATCACACCATTGTGAATAGAGGAAAACATTTTTAAGTTGCAAGTCATACAATTCGGCAACTTTAAATTGCTTATCAAAAGCTATCACACTTTTTCTTCGGATATAGAATTTTCAATAATACATACCTTAAAAAGGCTAATTAAACAGTCCTCCAATTTCCTTTTTCATTATTCCTTTGATCTGAATATGAAATAAAACAATATATTAAAAAATTGAACAAACAAAAACTTAAAACAAAATAAATATCCAAGTTTATATAAGCAGGGACATAGAAAAAAAAGTAGAATACCTGCTTTTCGGACATTCCAATATCTTTCAAATCATTAATCTGTAAAATGATTTTAGCTATTAGAGTAAATAAATTGCAAAAGAATATAAAAAATATAACAAATAAAACAGAAACTAGTCATCAAACAACCAATTAAACTATGGAAATTGATTCAATGATATCGATACGTACATCCTTAAAAGGCTCTGAAGATTCTTCACGAAGCTCAAGAATATACGTAGCTCTCTTCTCTCCAATCCCCTTCGAACAAAAAACACAAATATTTAATTTGATTATCATAGTAGTAAAATAAATTAATATTATTAGTTATATAATTTATCACCTTTAATCTTTTCAAGTCCTCTCTGCAGGTGGAAAATGAGCAAAAAGAAAAACAAATTAGTTTATCAATAATGTATTGAAATTATTTTCAAATAATATATTTGAAAGACTTATGGTTCATACAAAAGAAAAAAATCTAAAAGTTCAGAATATGTACTTACTTGCTAGCCGTGTTTAAGAATCTGAGATATTCATCAACAAGAGAATCCTGTAATACAAAAAAAAAAAATCAATAAAACAGTTTAGCAATTAAATAATTTGTAAGATTTTATACGTTAAAATCTACCTTCATTCTAGTACTATGAGCACTGAATGCTTTCCAAGAACTGCAACTATTATCTACAATTTCTGATTTATCATAATCCTGTAATCTTGGTTCCGGAGTTTTCGGAGTTTGGGGCTCCAAAATCTCTGATGAGACTTGACCATCAATTGAAATATCAATCTTTGATGGAATTTCTACACATGGAGTTGATGAAAACAACAATTTCAGATTATTAGACAACTCCTGCAATCGTGCACTAATCGGTGGTGATTCATCCTTGTTGACAAATACAAGGTTATTCTCCTTATCTCTGGTTAGATCTGTTAAATAAAACAGAATAGATTATTAATAATAAAATCCTTATACTTGTCTATGAAATTGAATTTTCAATTAGAAATGTTATATACCTGCTCCATCAAAAGAGGGTGCCTTTGTATTGCAATGAATATTTAGAGTGGCCTTATCACAATTGTTCTCATCAGCCACCTTGAGAATTGAATAACAATTTCAATAATTAAGTAATCTCCTTGACCATGTAAACAAGCAGGTAAATATAATTCAGTTTAATCACCTTGTCCGATAACTTGTTTTCATGTGTACTAGCTTTAACTAGCACATCACCTTCTTCTGCACTAAAAGCTTGCAATAGATGATGATCCTAAAATGAAAAAAATGAAACCATTAAACAAATAAAAGTAAGATTATTATTGACTTCTTATATGCTGAAACATATTTTAATATATTATTTGGAGTGATTAAAGTTGAACTTAGTAATAGTACTAAATGATGGAGTCTAAAAATTAAGAAACCAAAAGGTTTAAATTAAGAGTTGTACCTCCGTAAGAGATTCTACTGCTTCTGAAATGCATGGAGATTTCTTTTCCTGCACCAAAAGTAGATAGCTTCCCAATCATACAAAATTCAGAAACCGATTCACATTCTTAGCTGCATACACCAGATTGGATGAATATAAAATATGTTACCTCTTCCGGTATGGCATGTTCAACAACAGTTGAGACAATTTCTAACGGTAAGCTTTCCTGCATTTGGATTTTGGAGGCTTAATATAACCAATTTCATCATATTCAACTATTGTTTTCTTTATAGTAAAATTTTGCATTTATTCATGCAAATGATGTAAAGGATATTGGAAGTAACCGGAATGTTTTATTCTTTGAAGTGTGAGGTGAGCAAAACCGAAAACAGAATACCTTCAGAGATGCCTTCTTTGATTTGGTTGATTGGCAGGCTTCATCGAAAAGTTTCCTTCAAATTTAGAAAAAAAAAATGGAACCTTAAGATTACACCAATATAGAAAGAGCAACAACAATAACTAAAATGTTTTAGCATGAAGCAACTAAGCAAGTGGGAGGGTATTATCACTAAGTACCTTCCTTTGATAGCTGAGGCCTTAAAATTGGCTTTGTTTCCTAAAAGTCCCACACGTGTTCCAGTCTGTTTTGCCGCAGTTGCAGAAAAGCTACCAGGTAAACGGGTCTTGCTTGAAGAAGAAAGCGCCATAGGTCTTACCATGCTTTTAGTTTTCTTTGTGGAGTCGGGCATAATCCTATTGGCGCCTTTATAAGTACGAGAAGCTAAATTGGCCATGTACAAGGAATCTTGGCAAAAGGATGAATTCTACACTCAAAGAAGTTAGAATGTTAAAGTAAGTTGCAAACAAATTTTGGAAAAGAGAAGGTTTTTGTTACAAATCTGAAACCGAAAATCTCACCAAGCAAGTAATCATCAGAATCTCGTTTGTCCTTCCCAAGGAGTCGCGCAACATTCGAGTTAGCTTGCTTTCACGATATGGGACATGGCTTTCATTGGCATTTAAGGCATAAACAACATTGTGTAAGGCATATATAGACTTATTAATCATATTATTCTCCAGGAGATTAACACCACCGGTGCTTTTCCTTCTGCCATCCTCGTAACCTGGTAAATGCAATAACAGCTAGAATATAAAAATGGATATTTTTTTAAGCCATAACAGAAAAAAAAAACCAAAAAAAAAATGATTGACAACTGCATTAAAACTTGAGACCTGCCAAATCAACAAAGTTCATCTTCCCAAGGGGAAGAGAGCCAGACTCATTTCTCCGAAACACATGAATGATTAAGACTTTGTGGCTTCTATGATGCTGTTCAACTATCATCTTCTGCGACTGTTTATGGGAATTTTGACTCGAAACGTGCTGTTTATGTGAATTTTGACCCGGAAAATATAGTTTCTGAAATTCTTCTATAGACTTCACAGTAATCTACAAAAAAGAAATGAACCAATTCATAAAACAAAAGGTAAGTTAAACACACCAGATAAACTTTGCTTCTAAAACAACATAGATTTATAACTTGCCTGAGAAAGCCCTTTAAGTTGAATTTTACCACGAGCAACATCTTCCCATACCAAAACTTCATGCCTATCTGAATCTAAAAGATCATAAGCATGGTCTTTCAAAACCTCATAACATGATACAGAAATTAACTTGCCACTTTCCTCAGCCATAGAAAGGATTTCGCTCATGGCTAGAGTCGCTAAGCCCGGTTTCCCTTCAGAACCCTTCAAAATTAAAAACTTTCTTCTTTAATACAAGTATAGAAGGCCTGGATTTTCTAATTCATAAATTCTTTAAAAATTTCAAATTCAGTACTTTAGAGGCATACAACAGATCTAAATCCAAATTTGAAATCTAAATTCCCAAATCCTACCCAACAATTTTTTTATACAGAAGAAGTAAACTGACCTGAATTGTGAAAGTCTTTCCACTACCTCTTGCTCCATAAGCAATGACAGTGGCATTACAACCATTAAAAACATCTTCAATAAGTGGCTTTACTTCCCTCGGAAAAATTAAATCATTTCCCTCGCTTCGATTATAGCAGTAATCCAACTCGTACGACTCCATTTTACGTCTGCAAAATATCAGAACAAAATTATGAAACAAAGAAAACAATAGTAACTTTCTTTTCATGCCTTCAGTTATAAATTCAAAAACAAAAAAAAAAGCATGTTACCCTGTAGATTCATCTCCAAAAGAAACTGTAACAGATTTGGAATCATCTCCCATAGGTTTGTGAACTGAAATCCACTTCTCAGAAGCTTCTGGTTCCAGATCTGTGAAGCCTTTGATTTTGGCTATCACTCGAGCCTTTCGACCTTGGTTTGGTCCCATCGTAGGTGAACTATTTTTTCCTCGCTGAAATTTCTTCTGATTTCGAATTCGAATTTCGCAGTGGTGGAGAATTGGAGATTTAGATTCAATTTTATTGGGAAAAAAAACTGTGGGTTAAACGTTTAAACAGATAGGATATCCGTTAGGTTTTGTATTTCAAATTTGGTTGTTCTGGCTCTGTGGCGCGGTCTGCTCTGGCCTCTGACCATTACTATTCCTTTTAAAGCGTCGATTTTATTTTTATTTATTATTTACTTTATCGGCCAAAAATTATTCTGAGCGTCTCTCGTACGCTTTTTCCTTCATTAAACGGTGCGTTTTGTCTTATTTTAAATCCCCGGCCTTTTCTCGTACGCTCTTGTTTGCTTAAACGATGCGTTTTACCCTTACTTTTAAAATAATCTCTTTACTTTTAATGTTATTAAATATTTTTATAGATTAATCTATGAAAAATTAAATATAAAGATTTATTTAAAATTAAAATTTTAAATTTTCAAAAAAATAAATTTTCAAATTAATGTATTATCATTTTGTTTTAAGCTTTATGAAACTTAATTATTTTAGACTGTATATTATTCTCTCAACAATTAGGATTGTAAACAAATTAAATATTTAACGAAATGGTGACTAGCATAAATTCAGAGCGTCATGTTTCGAGTTCAAAAATTAAGCTGAAAAAAATGTTAAATTTCAGAACTTATAACAAAGTTTACCATCAAGTTGAGGAAACTAATCAAAGTTAAGAAATTAGATGTTGCTTTATCAACAAGGAAAAAGATTAAATTTAAAAAATTCAAAGAGTATAAGGACTGAGGAAGAATTAAACAAAACTTATAGTCTTGGCCTTTCCTTTTAGGCTAATATACCAAACAAGCCCTTCTTACTTTTCTAACATAAGCCCAGTTTCATTTCCCCCAATTTTCTCCTTGCGTTTCCACAGCTTTCTTAACCTAACAGGGATTTTGATTGAGAAGATGGACGAGAAAGGAGATAAAAATGGTGTGAAGAAGATTCAGTCACCATGCGACGTTGAGGCTTTGAAGAAGTGTTTACAAGAAAACAATGGGGATTACGTCAAATGTCAATCTCAGATCGAAGCTTTCAAGTCTTCTTGTTCGTTGAAGAAACCAGTTCCTTCTGCGGATTCTACAAAGTAGCAGCCGAAGCAGTCAGATCACTGTGTTATTTATTCCAGCAAATTTGTAGCTTTCGCGTTGTAATTTAAGAAATTCTGGAACTGGGCAAGAATCCAGTTTGATACTGTCAATAACGATGAAATTTGCAGTAATAATTCTCCAGTTTTCATTATAAATCATGGCTTAATTCTGTGTAGATTCGAAATCTTCGTTTTGAATTGGCCTGCGACAATCATAATCGGATGGGAAATGAGTATAAATGAATCAATGAATGTTGTTGACTAAAATGCGTTAATATTCTATTGATGTTTATTCCTAAAATTTATATCACCAATGATTCGTAAGTGATTTCTTGAGCACCCTGTGTTTAGATTCATCTTTGTCGAATAGACGTTCGATCAATTCGTTCCAGCTTTCTTTGTTATTGTTTTTCTTCAACGATCCAACAGACCATTCGCTGCTCGATTCCGGTGAGTTCTTCTCCCTGTCCTCGGACTCGTCGAAAGTTCCATATATGGAAGGTGAATAAGCATGGGGCACTGATAATGAAACAGCCCTTTGTAGTGCTGCTTTGTACTCTTGACGCTTTTCTTTTGCCAATGTCTCCTGTCGTTCCATTCTCTGATTTGCTGGTATCTCCATGATCCCATCTTTCTCCAACATTAACTGAAACAAAAATCGAGACGATGTTCGAGTTTTAATTTCAAAGACGCACATTAACGCATATATGATTCTATTGATTAAACGAGTTAACCTTACATCCATAGCTCTCCGTGCTTCTCTCTCGATCCATATTATGGCATGGTCCGAGGTGGCATTACAAGAAAGGACTACGTGCTCGAACCTTCCATCCACAGGCACTGCGGTCCTCACAACCGGGGGAAATCTTCCTAATCTGCAATAGAGAGAAAACTTCATATGCAAGTACCAAGCGCAGCCTTGCAAAGCAGTTTTTTCGGTTTACATGATGACACCGCCAAGGGAAAAATGAATTGAGCAAGCAATAAGGAGATATATATGCGAAAGAGATGGTGGTTGTGCCTCATTGTACCTGAAAGGTTTTCGCTCCACGATGTGATAGAGGCGACCAGGTGCATATAGCCTCCTTGGATCTTTAAGTTTCTTTTCCTCTGATATACAAGTATCCTTCATGCATCTTAGGCATAGTAGGCATGGCAAACTGTTTAAAGTCGGAAAGAAAACAAGTAAGCGTACATCTATTTGCAAATGAAGCTTTATAACTATCCTTTTGTTTTGCCGATAAGTGTTGTTTACTAGGAGAAACCTAGAGGACGAGGCATGCGACTGGCTTTAGAAAGGATGTTAGGACAGACTCTACAAAGCCTATATAAGCTATAAACGGAAAAAAATTGAAAGGAGTGATAATGTGCAACTATACCAGAAAAGTGACTTGAAAATGTCTTCCAAAGGCGTGGCTGTTCGCGGCAGAAAGTCATCCTGATGCAGCACAAGCCACAATTAAAAAACATAATCCAAATGACTACTTTCAGTTCGATTTTTGGTGAAACATATGGCCAAACATTAAAGGGGAGAGGAAATAACTTGCCTGAAGAACCACAGAATTGATGACATCTGCATATCGGACTGCTAAATTCAACGACATGCATCTTGCAGGTGCAATAGCATAGCACCTGATCCTCCTTCTGTCGATGTTTCCCTGTTTATCCAGATTCCCGACAACCACCAATGCCAACATAGCTGCTACACCTGACCCGAGAGAATGTCCTGCAAATGTCAAAGTATAATTTGGATACTTCTCCACGAGTTCGTTTAAAACTTCACACTCTGAATCCATAACCCATCCGGCAGCTTTCAAGAGCCCATTGTGAACATAGCCACCATCGAATTTCCTTTTACCCAGCTTATTATCCAAAAGCACTTGGTAATCACTTTCTTTCGCCAAATTAAGACCTCTAATGGCAAGGACGATATCGGCATGCTCATGATCAAGATATAGCATGTATGAAGGAGCCCGGCCTTGAGTGTCTTCATAAGTTTTTCTGAGAATTAACCAATCTGGGTTGATCCCATATCCCCCAGGAGGTTCCCAAAGGGGATGCCGAATATCATCTTCGTAAACAGCTAGAATATAGCGACACAATCTAGGAACAGGCTCGAATTCTTCAGCGGTTGCAAGACCCCATGTTTCACTGTCATGACCAGCAGTATGCAGGCATCGTTTCCACGCCCAGCGTGCACAGGCCAGACAGTAAACGCATTCAAGTAGCGGCAGGCCGCATATAATCGACATCAATGCCTACCCTCTAAAAGTGACAATGAAGACCAGCAAACATAGATTTCACACACACAACCGTATAGAAACAAATGGTCCACTGATGTAAGAAATACCAGAATAAGAACCTAGAATACGGAACTTTGATTAATGACTTGAAAAACGAATGAAATACCAAATTCACATATATTCAATCAACAATTCAACAAATTGGAGCAATCAAACAAAGAAATTCAAGAAGGCAATATACTAGTAGAGTTTCTACTTTCTATCACGTATTTCAACTACAAAGTTCAAGTATTCGAGTTCGGTATATCGAATGCCAACAACATGCAAACCAAGACTATAAAACTGATGAGTCCAAGAGCAAAACATGATTGAAAGGGATAAGATTTTGAATCGAATAGCAGAAGACGATGAATAGTACTCAAGGAGATGGACTCAACAGTTCCCCTAGGATGCACTATCATCTTAATATACCAAAAGATACATACATATGCACATACTGGTATACATATACATATACATATACTGAATACCAAAGCAGTAAAAACAGTCAACAAATAAGAATCATGTGAATAAAAACCAAAACCCTCACCAGTCAGCACTCAGCAGAGAGAGCAAATGATGTCTGTAGAAAGAACTGCAACTCGTGGTGTCTCGTAAATCGATAGCTGTATGAAGAAACCAATCTGTTTTTTTTTTTTTTCAAGCATTAGGAATTCAATGACATAAGCTACTCAGGGATCAAAATTCCATCACTGAAATTTGAAAAAGAAGAACAACCCATAGCTAGAACAGAAAAAACAAGAAAACCCCAAAGTACCTAATTTCTGTCTGATCAATATTAAAATTTCTACAGCGAAAAGAAGACGACCTTTTAAAATACAAAAAAAAAAATACATGGACTTCAATTGATGGGAGGTTTAGGTGGGAGTGGGACTGGGGGTAATGCTGAGTTGTATTATAACGAGTTAAATTGACAGGCAAAGAAAGTGTATATAGTAAGACAAGGGTCATCATTTGTCGGTTTTGTACAGGTTAAATTAATATAATAATAATTTTCTGTTTATTTCTAAAAAAGTTGAAATTAATTACTATTTTCCATTAAAGTATTGGTTTTTTTGAGAAATTTGTGCGGAACCGATGACATGATAAACTGTGAAGGTGAAGGTGAATGGTGAAGCACGTTACTCTTGCTAAATCATCCATGAACAAGAACAATCAACCTCATAATTCTGGGAAATGTCAATCGTTCCTCACGTTGCTAATGCTTGCTTTTTATGTTCCGTTTTCTATTTTCTGTTGTTTTTCTGGGTTCTTAGGGAACGTAACTCGAACTGTTTTTACCAGGAAGTGGAGAACGTGAGTTATTTTTTTTGATCGAAGGAGAACGTGAAAGTTTGGGAACAAGACTACAAAGTGTTTTTCTTTTTCAACGCATTTGAGGCAAAAAGTCAAATCTATTTAAATTTTTTAGTCATATGTATAAAATTTAAATTGAGTCGAATTGTTATAATTTTTATTCAAATTTAATTATAAGTAATTATAAATTTAATTATAAAACTTAAAAGTTTTATAATTTTTTGATTATTGGATAATCGAAAGAAGTAAATCAGATTAACTTCTTAAAGTCATCCGTTTTAGTTATCCAACTATCTAAAAAATAACGTATAAAACTTAAAAGTTTTACACCATACAACTTGATTTTATCCCTTTTATGATATTATGGTACTAATTGATTCCTACTAAAGTTCTTCCTATTTTTCAATTACGATATACAACTAAAAAAATTAAGAAATTTGACTTCAAGTTAAAAATTGATATAATAATTACTAAAGATTTTAAATTATTAAAAATTTATTTTATAATTCAAAATTATTTTTTTTTTCGTGTTAAGCCGAAATTTACTTACCTTAACAAAAAAATATAAATAATTAATTCTATTATTAATTAATCATCAATTGATCAAGCGAGATCTGCGTTACGTTTTTCAAATAATGTCAATGTTTAAATTATGACGTGAATAACCAATGAGATTGATTCAAGTGATAAGTAGCTTTATATCACTTAAGTATGTTTTAAGTTTGAGGCTTTATGTATGCGAAAAAATTACCACCGAGACACCCACCCACTCAAATCAGTTATATGACACAAATCGATATAAATAAAATAAAATAAATTAAAAGAATCATTTAAATTATATATATATATATCTCGAAAGGATACAAACATATATGCTTGAAAAAATATACTAGTATTCAATTAATGATATATACTAAAGTTAGAAAAGTGATAAAGATTTAAAATAAAAAACAATACAAGGACTCAATGTCATAAAAATAAAATATATAAATTAAATTTTAAATTTCTACATAGTATAGGGACCTGATATATTTAAACCACAAAAGCTAGATCTTCTAAACGTAATTGGGCTTTAATTGTTTTTGGGTTGGGTAAATCCTCAAGCAATTATCTTCCTCTTCATGGTTTAGGTTTTCGGCTCGGAACCCATTTTGCAAACCCTAAAAACCTAGACTTGGCAGCCAATATATTTGTTATATCACATATCCGAAACCCTATTTTCTTTTAACTCCTCCCCGTCACGGCGTCACCACAGGTACATGTTCATGTTCTCTCCGAGCCCTTCGCCCATCTTTAGTATCTTCTTTTTTCTGAGTACTTTGCTCTGTTTGATTGCCTGGGAAGCGAAATTGTAAGCTGAAAACCCTGAAATTTTGTGTGCCGTGTTCATTATCTATTGTTTGTTGACTGGTGTGTTTGTTTTAGCTGAAATGATGCCATTAACAGTTTTGATATCGTCTTACAAGCTTTCATTTTTGTGATGTTTTTATGTGTTACAATTAGTTTTGAACCCCATTTTTCATGCCATTTTATCTAAATTTAGATCTTGGAATTGAAATGTTTGGAAACTAATATGCAGTTGTATTTTGTCTTTCAGTAATTGTTGATGCAATTATGTTTTGTGGAATTTGAGGTGTTTATGGATTCAAGTACAATGAATGCAGGGTTTGATTCCTAAGTTAAAACATTTTATCACTTATTTCTGAACTCATGCTTGAATCAGTAGTTGATAATCAGAATGATCTGTAATTTGAATACGCAAGCTTATTGGAATGTTGCTTGAATGTATTATTTTTCATTTGTTTTATGTGGTTGGTTTTCTTGTTTCTGAAGCAGGCATGGCTACCGAGCAGCCAAATACTGGCCTCTTTGTAGGACTGAACAAGGGTCATGTTACGACCAAGAAGGATTTGGCTCCTCGTCCCTCGATTCGGAAAGGAGTAAGTACATCTATACTTATTTATGTAGATTATTTGTAATTGTATATGACCGATAGAAATAGACATATGGCACGGATACGGGTGGGAGTGTTGGATATGAGAATTTGTTTGATGTGTTCGTGTTGAAGTTTTCTAAATGTATTTGCTGGGTTATAGCTTCATATTCCTGTTCGAATATGCATACTATAAAAAATAGTCAGAGCAACATAGGAAAAGAGGATGCTAGTAAATCACTATGTTAGATATCTTGTTATTCTTTGTATTTAACTTTTTGAAGGTCTTGTTTAGCCCTAGACATCATGGTCCTGATTACTTTATTTTATTCAGAAAACAAGCAAGAGAGTCCATTTTGTTAGGAGCTTGATCAGGGAAGTTGCCGGTTTTGCGCCATACGAGAAGAGGATCACTGAGCTTCTGAAGGTTGGTAAGGACAAGCGAGCTCTCAAGGTAGCTAAAAGAAAGTTGGGAACTCACAAAAGGGCAAAGAAGAAGCGTGAAGAGATGTCCAGCGTTCTCCGAAAGATGAGGTAAATACCACATTATATCTTAGACAAGAAAGTATATATTTCCTTATGTTTCGAGGCTGCAGTTGCCATCCGGAAATGGTAATAAATATTGTTCTTTGTGTAATGTTCCTTGCAGGGCCCATGGTGGAGGTGCAGAAAAGAAGAAATAAACCTTACTTTTCTCGGTTTCTTGTGTACTCGTGTATGAGCAGCTAGAGAGATTTGTTTTTTGTTGTTTGAGACTGAAATCTGTGTTTTGAAAACTTGTTTATTCAAATTAGATATGAGAAATTGGAATTTTAAATTCATGTCTTTCTGCATTTATATTTATCGCCATCATTATTCTGCATGCATGGAAGTTTCTCTTAACCTACAGACATTTTTGCATGTAGAAAAAATTTGCACTGATATTGATACTAACAGTTGATTAAGAAGATGAAGCTCTTGACTGAGGGAGGGTTCTCGTCGTATACTCCACAGAGTGGGGTTACCTGAACCGTCGTATACTTTACCCAAAATTCTAGTACATGATATTCTTTTTTATGTAAAAGTTTAAAGTTTTAGAAAGTTTACGCTAGGAAAATTATTTTAGGGGTTTAGTTTAAAAAGTTAAGTGATTAAATATTTGTTATTTAAAATTTATAGTTTAGGAATAAAAATTTATAGTTTAATGTTTAAGACTTTATGATTTAGATTTTAAGTTTTAAAGTTTGAATAGATGTGCTTGTCTGGAAAATGATTAAAATTAGAAGTCTTCATATAGAGGATGAAAGTCTCTCTATTTAAACCTGAATACAGAGGATGACAGTGTTGCATAGTATCACCATTTATACAAGCTTGTGGGTCTTCATATAGAGGGAAAGGGAAAGGCGTGAATGGAAGGCCAGAAATTGTTGATCTGCTCACCAAGTTTGATTTCTGGCTTTCATTGGGAAAATATCTCAATGGCAATGTTGGATTTCATAAAGTAAAGCACTGAATTGTTAATATATTACTCTACTTTTCAATGTCAGACATCCAAAGGAATATACAACCAAAAGGTTCGACGTACCCTAACGAGACGCAACTTAACCTGGGATTGTGCCGCAGGAAGAGAAGGCTCAGACTTCTATCTGCCTGGCCTTGTCATTGAGATTTGGCATGGTTCCTTCCCATAATTCATGTAGCTCCTTCCTTAACCACGAGATGAAAATTACAGGTCCGAGCGTTGAAGGTACCTACATGTAAAAGATCGAGAGGATGCAAGTCAAAGACGATGTGGAGGTGCAACAGGAATCCCACGAACTCAAGAAAACCATAACATTCAATAAGCTGTGATGAGAAAATACCAGATAAAGGAGAGCAGGTTGAGGTGAGTGAGTTAAAATGCCAGCTGCAAGTGCAGTTACTAGTCCAACAGCATACCCAGGAAGCGCATACCATATATATTTGTGCCCCTTAAAGGAATGTAAATCTAAAAGATTTACAGTTTCCCTACTCTTTCGATGATCAAAACAGAGGACCAATGCTAGCAGCATTGCAGGAATAGCCTACATGAACAAAAAAGAAAAAAGAAAAGAAATCAGAAACTCTAATGATTGGGGAGGAAAACGGTTGACAATAGCCGGATCACATGCATATTATAGGAGTGCTTGTCTCTATAAATGCATGAATTGCAAACAAGTGGTAGCCTGGTAGGTCGACAAGTACAGATCAATGGTCTCCCAAGTGCAAGGTTGCAAGTGTAATCTGCAAACCATAATAAGCTTTTCAAGCTTGAAATTGAAATCACAATTTAAGGACCTAGACCTAGAAGATACGAATAGAGCTAGTCCAGTAACAAAGAGCTAGCAAATATTCAAAAGCATTGCATGATATATAGCATAGGCATATAAAATTCAACTTTAAACAAGCAAATAAATAAATAGTATTGCAACCAGTAAACCTGCTCGAGTAATTACTCCTCGAGCAACATAGGGGATAAGATCTGAATGTGAATGTTTATTCAAAAAAGAATAGAGATCAAAATTAAACAAAATGTAATGATGACTGCTGATCATAAAATAAGACACCTTCAAAAGTTGACAAAAAATACTTTTTCATATCCTGAAGAGAAAGGTTTTCATACCATATCACCAAGACCAAGCATCATAAAGTCAGCTGAATTCCCACCAGGGGATGCACCACCCAACAAATTCCTTGGAAAAACAATCTTTACAGGCAATTCAAGTTTTTTCGTGATCAATTGTATGCCGGGAAGACTCAAACTATTAGCAACTGTGTGAACTGGGTTTGAAGCTTGTTGGGTTGCTACTGACACCATAACATTGGCCCCGAAAAATCTTTCAGAGAAGAAAACCCAGAATATGTCATACACGAACAAACATACTAGAAGCATTGCACATATTTTGATGTTTGGAAGGCGCACATGACTGACAAATGCAATACAGATGGAGATACCTAACAAATTGTTCAAAACCCAATGCCCTGAAACAAGCCACAAAGCAACCGTAAGGGTGCACGCCATTAACAATAAGCCTTGCAGTCTGGTAATTGACTTTGCACAGCATCGAGACACAAATGGGTCCGCCAAACCAAATTGTGATTTCAAATAGGTAACGTGAGGGGATAGACAAGAATAGGGATGAAACAGAGGCAATAGCTGTGAATGCAGTCAGGAGTTGTGAGACTGAAGAAAAAAGGTAAAACATCAAAAGCAAGCTGCAAGAGCTCATTATTGGGATCATTAATGCTTGGGACCTATCTAGAGTAATTGATGCTTCTGACATGTCGCGATTCCGCTCCATTTCTTTCCCATAATTCAGAGCACGGAATGCAGATCCAAATGTCACAGCCACTGCTGTAACAATGAGAGTAAGTGGAGCAGGTTCAAGCAAATATAAAAGTTTCCACAAAGAATCCATGACTAAGCACACAACTCTTTCGGATCAAGTACTTCAAGATGAATCTCGGGAACAAAGTTGCACTGTTTCTCTAATGAACACTATTAGCAGAGAAATCCATGCAACCTGCAAAACAATTACACCAGACAAGATCTAAAAAATGCATAACATAACAAGAGAAACACCATGTTTTCCTAAAAAAACTAATTATATAACTTTTCTATTTCATTACAGTGTTGTACTTTCAAAACCACAATTCCCCCGTGAAAAACTTCAAGTCAAATATATATATATAAAAAAAAACATATATTGAACAAAGGTGAGCTCCAAAATCTAAAAATGAATGCCCATTTCTCCAGTTGTGTATCCCTAGCAAGTAGCATCCCCATCTTCTAGTTAACCCTTATTTATAACATTGTTTCATCTGATTTGCATTGAAAAGGTGTAAATCTAAAAAAGGTTGATTACCATTCCAACATATCTCTGATTACACTAACTCAATTGCTTAGTCCTGTGGCATTCAACTAAGAATCCCATTTCTGCCCAGAAACAAAACAAACAGAGAACAGTTAAATTTACATTTCATGTCTATTTTCCGTCAATTTATTTACAACAACCTAAAAAAATTCAATTTCCGTATAAATAAAAAAATCCCATCAAACAAACAAAAGCAGAGATGAAATGCAAAATCTTCATCAACTTCACAGGTCATATCGCACAACGAAGAACTCCAAAAATGGCTAACAATCTAGGGCGTAAAAAAATACTAAAAACAGCTATACTCATAAACAATATTCGGGGAAAAATAAGTAGAGATGAGAATTGATCTACATACAGGCGATGAATAAAGATCTGATCAAAGGAAAAGTACGCGAAATAAGATTAAAAATGGAAATTAATGAAAGAGATATTTTGGAGAGGACTAACCTTGGACTTTGTACAGTTTGAGAGAGGCCTTAGCGCTCTGAGATGATCAATGAGGTCCCTAGTGCGAGATGAAGGAAATGAAAAATTTGGTTAATTTACAGAAAGCCCCCATCATTTTCAAGTATTGTGATTTGAACCAACGTTGTTTTTGGATTTCGCTTGAAAACAAAACAGGGAAGCACGACCCATGGGTGAGCATTAATTAGGTCCAAATGATTTGAATTTGAACAGGATAATTTGGTGTCTTGTTCGTTTGTCATTTTGTTTATTTTCTTTGACGTGTTTGTTTTTCCATCTCCACTTCTAATTGCTTGCGTTTTTCTTTTGTTTATTGTATGTGTTTGTTTTGTCGCATTGAAGTTGATTTTTTGATATTTTTTCTTTATTCATCGAATAATAAATATATATATATATACTGATTAAAGACGAGTATAAAAATTTTAGAAATTTTAATTTGATCTATTAAAGATTTTTAAAATATTATATTAAGGTTCAAATTTTTAAATATTTTTAATAATTTTTTCTTTAAATTTTAATTTTTTTTAATTAAATCTCTTAAATTATTAAGATTTTTAATTATCCTTAAAAAATAAAAATAAAAAGTTTAAACCTTCATTTATAAAAAAACTTAACACAAAACCTTTGTTTAACACGTCTTTAAATTTGGTTCTTGGACTTTCTTATGCTCCTCGTAATTAATTTCAATGACCATACCGAACATAATGTCTTTGCTAACTAAGCGTTCAGAATTTGGCAAACAAGCTCTAAAACATGCTTTCACATGTACCTAACAAAAATAGATGCAAAAAAAATTGGACGCCGCAGCAAATTTATTACACAAATTTGTTCTATCATTTAAGATATGTTCTTCAACTAATTAAATTAAAATATATAATATATTTTTTCCATATTATATTTGCACATAGGCATTGTCTAAATCATCTAATTTAATGTTTTTGATTTAAAAAAAATATTACCAAAGATTTCTTATGTCATCTTTCTCTTTGTTCTTTAAAATTTTCCTCAATTAATTTTTTATATATATTTAGAGTTTAGAGTTTAGGGTTTAGGGTTTAAGAGTTTAGGATTAAGGTTTATAAAAAAATAATTAAAAAATAAATAATAAAGAGGAAAACAACATTAAAAAATCTTTAGTAATATTTTTTCATTTTTTAAATCAAGGATATTAAATTAGATGATTTAAATGATGTTTTATGTGTGAATATGATATAAAAAATATATTATATATCTTAATTTAATTAGATGAGACCATATTTTAAATAGTAGAATGAATCCATATAATAATTTCTCGTTTGAGTTTTATCCACGAAAGTCGGTTAAAATGTCAAAGCTAAAACACAAAGTGACAGCATACCTAATTCTAATAGAATTTGAAGTTATAATCAATGATTCATTGTAATTTACTTCATGATTTCGATTTCGAATCAACGCAAAATTTTATATCAGACATACGAATCTGTAAAAAGATCATACTAAAAAATTAGGGGTATGAAATTATAAAATTACGGGGTATATAAAATTAAATCATTAATAAAAAGTAAAAAAAAAAAAAAACATCTAAGCAATATGATAACTTAAAAAATTTAAAGGTGTGACTGTATTCTAACACCTTCGGACAAATCTAAAGTGTGACAAAATCACAATATGGTACCAACCTAAAACGTTACAAAACATAAGACTTAAAACCGAAAATATTATATTTTTATAATATTTTAGATTAGTGATTAAATATTAAAATTTAATTCTAAATATCGATACTTATAATTTTTGATAATATTTTAAATTTTTATAACCATCAATATTTGTCTATAAATATTAAAGTAATATTTTATCGTAAGATCAATAACTTAAAAATTATAAAAAATATCTTTTATCGGTATCTCTCTATAATCGTCCCATAACATGTCGCATCATAAACCTATCCAACACCCTTCGACCATCCCTAATTTCAACAGAAATATGAACCACCTAGGCCCTGAAAAAGCTCAAATACTAGTGGCCAACAATCTAACTAATTATCTAACTGAAACCTTTAATTTAAGACTTGCCATATTCAAGGATGAATCCAAAATGTCATAACAGAACTCAACTGTGGATCAGGACTTTGAGCAATTAACAATTCCCATAAGTCTCAACTTAGGTCAGGAAAGTAGGCACGTCAGCATTACATAGAAAATAAAAAACAAATGTTAGCTCTCATTTTTATTTTTTTTAAATTACAATAAAGCATCAATAATTAATTAATTCAGTGAAATAAGATAATAAAATATTTAAATAAAATAAAAACCTAAATATTAAAATTATGATTAAAATAGATTAATTAAAAGAACCGTGAAAATAATAAAAAAATTAAGATATAATTTAAATTAATTAATTAAATATTAATAATTATAAATAAAAATAGAAACAATAATGATAATAATTATTTAAAGTGAAAAAATTATGATATAATGTACATATCCGATACAAGCTTGATTTACACCATCAATAAATGAGTTATACATACGTAGGGATGATTATTTGATCTATATTCGAGGATTCTGACTCATACAAGATACAGAGTTGAATTTTTTTAAAAAAAATATTTTAAGTTTAATTTATGTTTGGGTCTGATTTTTTAAAGACGTTGTTGAATTAGGTCGAATTTAGATTTAAAATAAAAAATATTCTACATAATCTAAAATAATAATTTAATTTTATTCTAAATATTTAAAAATAATTATTATATTACCTCCTCTATTTATACATATTTTTAATAAAAATGATACTTATTATAGTGACCCCTCTCTATTTGTGATGAAAATTTATATTTTCAAATCTTAGTAAAATAAATTCAAATATATATTCAACATCTAAAAATTTTAAAGCCTTCCAGCGAAGCTTCATTGGCATGTTTATTTTATTACTGAATTCATCCATTTCATTTAATATTTTATAATATTATGGTTATTATTGTTTATTTTTTATATGATATTAATATTTATTTCATTAACTAATTTAAATTAAATATCTCAAATTATTAAAAATGAGAATTTTAATTCAATTATTCTATTAACAACAATTTAAATATTAATCTAATCTAACAATTTATCCTACTAAACCAAATAATAGTTTTGTTACTTGCGTTGAGTGTTCTATTTTTCATGATTATGACCAAAAATAAACCACATAACAATTTGTTAACTTGTTTTATTGTATAATGGCGATTTTCCAAAATTAACCTCCACTACATATATTTATGGTACGTTCTTTTGGCCTTCTAGCTCACGTTACTTAAATCCATCATCTGTCAATTCACGCAGCTTGAGTAGCAGATCTGTTTTTTCGTGGGTCCGTTATCGGTAAAAACCCGCAAAAACCAGATTTTTCAGCCATTATTTTTTCTTCAATGAGAATCAGAGGTATTTCAAAATCAGCGGGAAGATGAAGATACATGTAGAGATTTTGCTGTGTTTACTCTTATTCTTAGTTCTTGCGCCATGGAGCATTTACTCCGACGAGCGACTACTGGTTAACATGACTCTGGTTCGAAACGCCGCCGCTCGCGGCGCCGGTTAGTAGTTTTTTTTTAGATCATAGGCTTGTCAGTGATTTAATGAATGTTGTTTTTTATTTTGTTTGGCAGTAAACTGTTTGATTTATGAATTTTGGCAGTTTGTTTGGATGGAAGTTTACCGGCGTATCATCTGCACCGAGGATTCGGTGCCGGAGCGAACAACTGGATATTACAGTTTGAGGTAATCACTGAGTTCATCCTTACTGGTATAATTAACTTAGATTTGTTTTAATAAAGTGGAAATTTTAAATTACAATCGCATCCTTTATGTTTTTATTAGTTCATTCAAACGACCTTAATTTAAGTTCTTTATTGGCAAAATTATGTAAAAACGCGGTTAGCCAATATTGTTTTCTGGTAGAATTAGCGTCAAGGTGATTAGATTAGTTTTGATGCGTTGGAAAACCGGATACCAAATTATTCGACACTGTTTTTGAAATCTGGGGTCTCGTGCATTTCACTTTTGTGTTTTTCCCCTTATCATTTAGTTTTAGTGTGGACCACCAGTGAAAACGGCTGGGTGGAAGCCAACTATAGGTCAAATTTGTCAGATAAAGTTAAAATCATTCCATTGGAGACTAGCAAAAAGGAGTAAAAATATAAATAAAGAATTCAGAGTCCAGATCGGGTGAAGTAAGAGGTTGCTGTTTGTTTCTTCTTATTTCTAGTATTGTCGTCGATGCCCATTTCAGTCTAAACAGTATTCTTGTGGTAATTAAGGAGAATTAACTAATTATTTAAATGAATGGTCACATGTGCTTGTCTTTATGTTATTGCTTAGATTTCATGCACAGTGTGAGAGGAAAATCATGTGTAAGTCTCGGCTTGAACGATCTAATTTTATCAAAAAATAGATTAATTCAATTTTTAAATCTGACTTATGTGTTAGACCGCTGAGTCGCATAATATAATCGGTCATATATAAGTCATTGACTATGTATTTTAAAAATATGAATTGGGGCATCTTAACATGGCCTATTTATGCATAAACCCAGGATGTGTCGATCTGTCTATTGCCCATTTTATTAATCTACCGTAACAAACTTAGGAAAGATAAAGAATGAAATTTTGATCATAGTACTTTAGTTTTTCCATTTTTTTTGGACATAATAGTTTTTCCCTTATATAATGGTTGATGTCTTTTTCTAATAGAAATGATTGTTTAGCGTTATAACAAATGTATATAATTTGTATTTGATACACTATTAATAAACCATATGATTCCATTTCATTAATGAATCATACGATGTAATTTAGTTCACTGTTGAAATTTTAAATTTAAATAATTCTTGTTCCAAAAATTGTGTTAAAAAACTGCTTTATGATCCAATAAAACAAGTTAAAATTTCATGCAACAAAGAGAATAAAGAGTCTATTGAAAAGGCTCAAGCGTTGAACCTAAGGAAGGAATTGTTCACGAGATTAATGGGATATTCACCTTGTCAGTTCCGGTAGATCAGTAGGGACCAATGTTCTTGAGATTAGTAATTACTCTGATTCTTAAATGCTATTCCATTTATACTGTACTCTCTTTTCAGGGTGGTGGTTGGTGTAATGACATATCATCATGTCTAGAGAGAGCTCAAACACGACGTGGATCAACTCGTTACATGAACAAGTTGGAAGTCTTCTCTGGCATCTTAAGCAACAATGCCTCCTTCAATCCAGGTTCAATTCACATCTTATTTTTCAATTCCCGTACTAGTTAACTCTGGGTTTATTTACTGCATGGTACGAACTACGAAGGTCATGCATATTTTTAAGAAAAAGGGGAACTTTGAAATGATTTTAAATTAACCAGATTCCAAATGAATTTCGTGTACGAGTTCAGTATATGACACCACATTTACGCTACTGGAAGCACATAATTGATTAGTGAGAATATTTGAGTTTTATGTAGTCTCTGTATTCTGTCATACTCGTACAGATGTATCAAATTAAAACAGACAGAAAGGGAAGGTGCAAGTTGGTTGGTTCTATTGGTATCAACGCGTCAATGTCCATACATTATTAGTGCTTTTGACATTATTTTGATATTATCCTTTACTTTGTTATTAAAAATATATTTTAAATATATTTATCCCTTATTTTTATGGATATTATATTAATTTTTTATTTTTAAAAATATATTTATTATAATGTTTTGAAATCGACTTTAAATAATATTTTATTTTTTATTAAAAATATTAAAGACAGTGAATTTATATTACAATTTCATTACATGACAAATTTTTATTTACTTCACTATTCTTGAAGGAAGTTTTTTAATAAAAAAATATAAACATTGTTTGAAGTCGATTTCAACTCCCAGCTTTAAAAATATTATAACAGTTATAATATTTTTATAAATAATTGTGAAATAAAAGAAAAAAGATTATGCAAAACAACCTTAAAAAGACTTTATTCATAAATTATAAATTATTAACTTGAAAATAATGAAAAGAGTCGAACCCCATTTTCCTCGACCAATCATCATAGTACTGTCTTTAACCGGAAATCTAGTATATTACTACCTTTGTTTGAGAAAGGCTAATCCATTTCCCGGTAATCATGCAGACGTCCATGTTATGGTCTCGATTATTTTATAGGTTGCGGCTAAGCAGCAGTTGGCCTTTTCCTGATTTATTTTAATTTTAAAAGTACTCGATCCTGGGTGGTACCACAGGGTTCTCTGCCAGGCTATTTTAAAATTAGATTTATAACCTTGCAGGTTGGTCCCATTCCAGGACTGTTTACAACGTAGTAATTCCTAAATTTTGACCAATCATCAAACGTCGTTGGGTAGGAGGGTTTGGTTAGGTTTTGGAATTTTTTTCTCTTCATTTTGACATACGAACCATATGTTTACAACTTAACATAATTTTCTCCAACTTGCAACAACAAGATTATTGTGGATTGTGGAAAATGTTAAGGAGCAGCTGTTTTTTCTTGCCTGTAGACATGTCCTTAGCTGGTGTTTGAATGCAAAGGACGAAAAGACAAAAAACTTAAAACTGTTAACTTGTTGACCATTGCTAGTGTTATCATGGGGGCAAGATGCACCCTAAGCTCTATAAATCCTATAATTCTTTAGGTGTATGGTGCAAAAAAAGTGTTCTCCTAGGTAAAGTAGATTGCAACACGTATGTATGCTTATATTATATGTATGAATTTAATAAACTAAAAATATATAATAAATTGAATGCTGCATTAAAGAGAGTGAAATTATGTGTGTTTTTCAAATGTTCACCGAAAGAACAAACAGGTTTGTTAAAGAGTTATGTTTCTATTCATATCAAGCTCTCCATATCTAGAGATTTTACAAAGGCATTTATTTTCTTTATCATTGGTTCTGGAGTAATCATTGAACTCTCACACCCAGATTTTTACAACTGGAACCGTGTGAAGTTGAGATACTGTGATGGAGCCTCATTTTCTGGAGATAGTAAGTTTTACAACGGGGTAATTTCTCGTATTAACCATGGCACTGAAAGTTATTATCTATAAGGAAAGACCTTTGAATATGCTTCTTTACTAATTCCTTTCCCTATATATGCTTCTGGAATGAACAGACGTCATTACTTTATTTCAGAGGGCAGAAAATTTGGGAAGCAATTATCCATGATCTTCTGCCCAAAGGGTTGTCAAGTGCACGCAAGGTAAGATCACATTAATACAAATTATCTTATATAACATCTCACTTTTGGGGTTTGATATTAATCGTGTAGTATTTTAAGTGAACTTCAGCTATAACTTCATTTGCTTTTACTCTGCTGTAGGCATTGCTTTCAGGTTGCTCTGCTGGGGGTCTAGCAACCTTTCTGCACTGTGACAATTTCGCAACGATGTTACCAAGCAATGCCAGTGTGAAATGCTTAAGTGATGCTGGATTTTTTCTGGATGAGTAAGTTTCATTATATATTTCTCTGCCTGCAGTAGACAATCTTCTATTTCCGGATGTTACATCCTTTGATTTTCATTTTGCAGACGAGACATAAGTTTGAATTATACTATGAGATCCTTCTATCATGATCTAATCGTTTTACAGGTACTTATTTTTATCACTGGTTTAAATTTTGATTGTCCAAAATGTTTTAAGCAAAGTATTAGCATTGATTGTATGGCATTGCAATAAGATTATTGACAATTTTTGATTTGAAATGATGAAAAGGGAGAAAAGAAAAAGGGTTACACCCAAATTTGCATTGATAATTATTGAATGCATCCAATTTTTTGCATGTATAACGTTCCAGAAATACTTGAAAAAGTGTCAATAATGAAATCTAGTGTGTGAATTACAATGGAATGTGCCTATTTTAATCCTGTTTTAGTCGTGAAACGATTCACACCAAGCAAATGTACATGACAGGGGATAGAGAAAAATCTAAATCCAAATTGCACGACATCGATCAACGATACGAAGCTGGTATGAACTCTGTGATACTCTTATCCATAAAAGAATGACTTTTTGCTTGCAGCGGAAGGTATTTAACTTCCTTTTCTGCAGTGTTTCTTTCCCCAGTATGCATTGAAATATATCACAACGCCCTATTTTATCTTGAACTCAGCTTATGATGTATACCAGGTAAATTTCCTTGGTTTAATTGCTTATACAAACTCGATACTATCTATATCCCAGTCAATGTTCTAGCATAGTTGATATAATCATAGTATTAGTCATTGTGTTTCTTCCCCAACAGTTCCATCATAGCTTGGTTCCACCTTCAGCTGATTTGCACGGGCACTGGAATCGCTGCAAGCTTGATCCGGAAGCTTGCAATGCAACCCAGATTAATGTATTGCAAGGTTGGTCTTTGTTTCTCTCATGTATGTGTATGCATATGCTGATTATTCTTTGATGATATAAACTGATTATTAAATTCTAAATCTTTCACCAGGTTTGAGGCATGATATGATTTCAGCTCTTTACTCATTCTACAGAAATTCAGGAAGAGGAGGAATGTTTATAAATTCATGCTTTGCTCATTGTCAAAGTGAGTCACAGGACACATGGTTTGCCGTTGATTCTCCAAGAATACACAATAAGGTAAGGTTATACTTATTTTTCTCAATGCATATGTTTTGAGCTGTAATTGTGAACATCATGAATTAGTTTTGGTGCAAGACATGTTTCTCCTCAATATTGTCTATATGCTATTTGAACTGTTATATTTTTTTTTAAAAATTATTCGAATAAGATCGGACACAAATTCGAACATAAACTTGATTTTACATGTTGTTTGATGCTTGTAATTATTTTCTAACATTTGGAAACTTGAAAAATGCCATTGCAGACCATTGCAGAAGCAGTTGGAGATTGGTACTTTGGTAGAAATATAACCAAAGAGATTGACTCCCCATATCCATGCGATAAAACATGCCACAACCTTATACCAGCACAACAGGTAACGCCTCCGTACACCTATGACTTGTTAACAGGGGCTTCTACTTGGTGAAAATAACACTGTCATCGCCATTGAAATGCATTTGCAGGTTTCATTGAGATAGATGATTCTTTCTTTACTTGAGCCAAAATTATTCACTATAGTACTTCATACAGATGTAAAAATCGGACCGGTGATTGAACTGGTCGTACCATTAATTCTTGGTTTGATCGGTTGAAACATTGGTTTGACACTAAGTGGATAAAAATTTTCAAAACTAGTTCAACCGGTAGAATACTAGAATCACTGGTTTTGTCGCCTTAGATTTTGTTTTTTTAATGGTTCACATAATTTTAGGTTACACCACCAGTTCAGTCAGCCGAATCACCGATCCCAAACTCAACGGGTCGATCCGATCCGGTTCTAGCAACCATTCTTCTTACCATATTGAACCTTGTTGTTGGCATGTTGTAGCCTTTTATCAAAGGAAATGATTATGAAAGGACGTACAGGTATGATATATAATTTTTGTATACAAAGCTTGTTGTCCCAAAAGGCCAAAATCTCGTATCATTTAATCACTATTCACAAAAAATAAATTGATTCCGATTCCGGCCTTATTAAAGAATGTTATATAAGTTTACAATTTTTGAATAGTACTTGTACTTGTAATTAAAAACAATATTTTTATTCGCAGAAGAAATAAACTGTAATATGCTATTTAACACTCAAATTTTCATAGTTATTTTTTATTCCATCATTGTCAAATACTTTTCTCACACACATCCTTTTTCCCAACCCGAATGAAAAAAAAAACACGTATTCTTTTTCCCAACCCGAATGAAAAAAAAAAACATGCTTTTAAGGCCAGATTTTTCATTTTCATTTAAAATTCATATATTATTTAGCACTTTATTGCCAAGTTGAAACGTCTCGGGTACTTAGCTCAGTGATAAAGCATTGGACCTGATCCTTGTGGCCTATGAGCTACAAATTCGGCTCGTTGCACAAGCGAAAAACCTGCTTACATTGTAAAGTTCATTATAAAATTTGGTTATTTTTAAAAAAAAAAATAAGATATAAATTATAATTCTGAAAACTAAACATTATATTTTAAACCTTAATTTTTAACTCTAAATCTATTTTTTAAAATATTACAACGGATATAAAATTAAAAAAAAGGGAACTTTTCTGTTTTAGTGCCCCCATCTCTTAAATCTTTCTTTTACATCATATCTTTAAAAGCATTTTGATCCTTTCCTCCTTTCTTACGCCACTTCTGAATCCCCTTTCCCACTCTTTGTTTAACTCAACTTTTTATTTTATGAAAGTTACAGCTAATTCACTAATTCTACTCTCAAAGTCTCAACTAAGGGTTGTCTTTTGCAGTAGAGGACAACTCTGCAATACCAATGAGTACTTGATGGATAAAAAAGTCCGACATTATTTATCACAGAATTATATATACATATTGATTTAGTTGATTGAACATACATTAAATCGATAAATATTAAAATTTAAATCACATCAATAATCTCTTAAATTTTAATCTTTTATGAATTCGAATTTTCGATCCACTAATTCTAATTCTAGCTATTAAAAATGTCCTCCTATATGTTTAGCCTTTGTATTTCATCATTTTGTTTCAACAGCGTTTTAGCCTGGCATCCTCTGTGTTTAGCCTTTGGATTTATCGTTTTGTTTCAACAGAACTTTAACAACTCTTACCTACACACAGACGACACCAATCATACAAATATATGAACAGTTAAGATATGATCTTCATCAATCTCTACAAAGACTGATTCCTTTGATACAGGGGAACTTTTCTAACTTCACTTATTTCATTAGTTAATAAATTTAAATCGAATATTATAAATATTTATTATAAATAATTTTATTAAGTCGGCTTACTTCATCTACTATAATAAGTTCAAATATTGAATGTTAGTATTAAAAAACTAGCATGGAGATTTTTTTTAAAAAATAAAGATTTAAATTAAAAATTAAAAACAATGAAGGATTTTATTTATAATTTTCCAAAAAATTAGTGTCAATAATTTTTAAAAATTTTGAGAGACATAGTGAGAAATTTAAAAATAAAATTTTTAAATTTAATAGAGAATAAATTAAAATCTAATTTTTACCATCAACGCGGATAACCTAGTCAAACTAAGGGTGGAGAAGGTAAAATTATACTGCTACACTTTTCACTGTCATTTCCTAGTAAAGACGTGAGAACATCGAGAGCCCCACAGTTACAGGATCTAGGGAACACATCGATGTAAGTGTATCAACGGGAGATCGTGCGGGGACATGAGACAGTGTTGTGGACCGAGGATGAGTCTAATCTAGACTCATAATTTCATTTTACTCGTCAAACAATATTACGACATATCTAGATAAGCTTATTTTTTTTAGCATATAGTAATAGGGGTGTTTAAACGGCTACTTTGAACGATGGTCGAACTTTATTATTAAAAAATAAATTAATTAAACTTTTAAAATTTTAATCGTAAATCAAATTGATTTTTTTTAAAATATATTAACCGAACCGAATAAATTTAGGTTAATTCGGTTAACCAAAATTTGTTATAAAATTTTAGGTAAATTACACAAATGATTACTCAACAATGTTAAATAGTCTTTTAGCCACCAAACTTTCAAAAATTAGAAAGCAACCATTAAACTTATCTAATTATTATAAATTGATCATTTAATTATTGTATATTAAAAATTATTGATAAATATTAAAAATTTTAATGTATATTTTTTAATAATTTAATAAATTTAATTATCATTTTATATTAATTTAATAAAATTTAATGATCAATTTATAATTTTTAAAAGTTTAATGATTAAAAATAAATAAATAAATATATATAATATAAAATATAAAACTTTAGTTATTTTGGTCTATTAAGTTAATTAACCTATTTTGAACTGAATTAACTGTTAGTTAAACTTTTTTAAAAAATAATCACTCAATGACCGAACAAAGTTTGGTGGCCGACCGTTTAACCAAATTAATTTAGTTTAGTTGATTAATTCGGTTTAACTGACCATTTGAACACCCCTACATAATAGATTGTACAAAATAATACATACATATATATATAATTATTCATTTTCGAACATATTTTAAAATATATAATATTGTAATTATCGACTAAAAAAAATAAATCCTTTATAAAAAAAATCTTTAAAATTTTTGAGAATTCTATGTTACTACTCCCTATACTTTCTTGAAGTTATGTTATTGCTATTGAAAGATAAGCAAACCTAAAAGGTATAAAGAAAGGAGAGGAGAAGAAGACCCATTGTAGGACGGAAGAGATACTTGGCCAGTGCACCTTAGGGGTTAATATATAGTCAAAGAGATAATTTTCCATATTGACATTTTGATGGTCAAACGGTTATAACTACTCTGGCATTGCAACCAACCTTTAACAGAACTGACAGCTCAGCTAGGAGCTGAAACGAGAGCAGAAGCAAACCTGCTTCCTGAGGTTTTCAGAAGGATCCAGTAGCCACCAATAATTGTTCACCCTCCTTAATTTTGTCTGTCAATGGCTCATTAGACCACTAACTGCCACAATTAACCATTAATTAGTTGATCCCAATTCCCACAGCAGCTCTAGAAAATATGCTAAAAAGGATCCGATCATGTCACCATCGCTTGAAAAGGAGAAAACGATACGAAAATAAATGAAAAATGTATTTAATATCAAATCACATATATAAAGGGTTAAAATTCTCTTATACTTTATAAATTTTAATTAGTTTTATATTTTTAATTATTAAATGATGATAATTTTAATCATTCACTTATTTTTTTAACGGTCTAAAATATATAAAATTATTATATTTAATATAATGTAAAAAAAATTGTAAAATGTTTATATTTATCGTATTTGATGGACAATAAACCTAATTTAATCAACCGGTTGAGAACCAAACTGATAAATGAGATATGATTTTAAAGATCAACCAATATGTTAATAGTATGTTTAAATGAATAACATGTTAATATTAGTTAGGCCATGTTTTTTATTGCTTTTAGTAACTCAAAGACACTTTTTAAAGAAAACACCAATGATAAACAAGATGACTTTTAAGTAGAAATTCAATTTATAACTGTACTTAACGACCCAAATTCAAAAAGTCATAATTTTAAGTTTTTGAATTCAAAAATCTTGTTCAAAATAAAAATGTTAAATTAGCCCTCATTAATACTCAAGTCATATTTAAAATTTTACGATAAAATATCTAAAACAGATATTTTATCTTTTAAATATAACTTTTTGACATTAATAATAAATATTAAAATCTTAAATCCAACTTTTTTTAAAATATTTTTTAATAGTATTTTTAAAATCACATATCTAGCTATACTTTTAAAAATAATACCAAATTAAGCCTTAATCTAATTAATTGAATATTCATTATCATCTCTAATAAAGATAATCTCTACTCAAGAAATGGGAAATGCATGGGACAAAGTCATTTTCTGAAAGTGAACTTGTTGCTTGGTTTCTTACCAACAACATTAGCTGTTTGATTGTTACTCTTACCAGCCTTAATGGGAAAAACTTATTCAATCTCTTCTATCTTGTCTGTCCTAAAACATTTCTTGTCAGGCCATTTGGTCTTACCCACGTGTCAGGATTTAATTGTCTATGGGATGTGTAAATTTCTGTGCTTAAATTTGGAATCATTTAGCCAGTGCAGGCTTACCTGTCCTACTGTAAGTTGTATGAATAGAATTAGAATCACCTAGCTTTACTTTTAGGGTGACTTTTCCATCAATGGATATTACAATAGTAATTTATAAAGAAGAAGAAGAAGAAAGGAAATCAATTTATAAAAGAAAAATCAAACGTGGAAACGTGAGTAAAAATCTTTTACCTCTTTATTATGTTTTCTTTTTGAATATTTTTAAAATATTGAATTTTAAACCTTAATATTTATATTTTATATCCTAAACCTTACACCCTAAAAATACACCATACTGTAATTTTCTAAACCCTAATCACAACCTATAACCTTAAACCTTAAACTCTAAACCTTAAATTTTTTAATTTAAAGCGGAGGTACAAATGAAAACATAGGAAAGAGGTAAACGATTTACACCCCTAAAAGATCGAGATAAATCAAAACCATATTTTTTTCTGCCATCCTTATTTACAATTATTTTCTTGATAAAAAAAGAATTAATAAATTTGATTCATTCTAATAATTGAAATATAGATATATGATTAATTTTAAAAGTAAATAGCAATTTCTTGAAAAGTTCAGTGATTCCTTAGGGGCTAAATTTGAAGCATTGCAAGATTGGGCAGGAAAACCCTCGTGGGTTAGAAAGCGACCACATCACATCCCTATATAAAATCATGGTCACATGGCTTGACTAGACTTTTTCACGTTATTTATTTAATTATTGATATTAGATATATTAATTGATTAAATTAAATAATATAAAAAATTATTATACTAAAAAATATAATATTATAATTCAAAATTTATGACTTTGCCTCTTTCCCAACCCCTCTTCCTCTATAAAAAGAAATGAGAAGCCTTATCTCCGTTATCTTCACCATCAGTTTCGCAGCAAAGCCTGCTGTTTTCAATCCTATTACTACAAAAGGAAACGAAGGTGAACTGGTTCTATTCTTTCTTAGTGCAAGTGGAGAGCTCCAAAGGGATCGCATTGATCTGATGTGGACGGCTGTCTCTGAAACCCTGAGTCAATGAATGAATGGCTGATCGGTTGGTTCTTACGGTAAGATTTCTGTTGAGTCTGTTCACTCATTGGATCATGCGATCCCTTCGGAATTTTCCACCGATAGCTCTAAATTCATATCAAAACCATCCCAAAGGTATGTTTTTTTTAATCTCTGCTGGTTATGTAGGGTTTTTTTCTGATATCCTTGATTGTCATGAAGAAATATATCATGAGGGTTTTGGTTTGACGGTTGGAGAGATGTATTAGCTCACCGTCCGACAGCCGGTGGAGCTTTCTTTTTTCCATGGCCTTGTTATTGTGAAACTGTCGTGTTTCTGGTTTGTTTACATATATATACTGTGGAAATGGCATCGTGTTTGTTTATATCACTGCATGCTGCTTCTTATAATATACGATCTGTTTTATGCCACTGCAATTACTTGTTTTTCAAAAAAAATTATTACATTGACCCGTTTCACCACTTAAAATATAGTTCTCAACCAATTAAATTAATACACGTTATATATTTTTTTATGTTATATTCGTACATAAGTATTGTTCAATTCATCTACTTTAATACCTTTGATTTAAAAAAATATTACCAAATATTTTGTGTTATCTTTCTCTTTGTTCTTCAAAAATTTCCTTAATTAGTTTCTTAATCTTTATAGATTTGGGGTTTAGGGTTTAGAGTTAGGGTTTAGGGTTAGGATTAGGGTTAGGGTTTAGGGTTTAAGTATAGGGTTTAGTGTTAGGGTCTAGGGTTTGGTGTTTATGGTTTAAGGTTAGGTGTTAGGGTATAGGTTTAGGGTTTACTGTTCAAGGTTATAAAAAAATAATTAAGAAAATTTTTGAAAAATAAAAAGGATGACAACGTAAAAAAATCTTTATAATATTTCTTTTTCTTTTTTAAAATCAAAAGTATTAAAGTGGATGATTTGGACGATGTTATGTGTGAATATGATATGGAAAAATATATGATGTGCATTATTTTAATTGATTGAGATCATATCTTAAATGGTAGAACGAGTTCATATAATAATTTCTCATTGTTGCCTATGTTGCAACGGAATGTGATAATTTTTAAAATTATAAAATATTAGTTTGTTATATTAAATAAAATTTAAAATATAAAATAATATTAGAATTTTATTAATCTTATACATTATATTAAATACAATAAAATTTAAATTTTATTAAAACATATATTGCATTTATTTTATTGTGTTATTTTTTAAGGTTTGAACATTACAACTTTAGACTGTTGAATAATCTTTGCATTTATTTTATTGTGTTATTGAGATTTTTGTAATGTAATTGTTAATACACCATGTTTTAGTAGAACATTTTAAGATAAGTATTAATTAATGTCTAGTTTTAATTTAATTGTACTTAAAAATTAAACATTAATGATTAAATATATAAATGTTATGTATTATGCTTTGTTCTTCTCATTGCTGATCTTTATGAGTGTTTTGCTTCTAATACTTGCTGGGTTTTTTTAGATTATAGTTTTCATTAATTTTGGTGTTATATTTATGTAAATTTTATTTTTTAAATTAAGATTATAGATGATGTACTCAATAAATTTTATAAAATTAATAAGTAATTTATTTTTTACTTGTTGAATTTTCTAGAGCTTTTATTTGTATGTATAATAATTTATCGGATATTCTGTAACATCCCAAAAATCGGGATAGTCAAGTTATTCGAATAAACCATAAATAAACCGAACCATATGTTAGTTGGATTAAGAAGGGGACCAAATGGATTAAATTAAAAGTTTGGATATTGCATGATAAATATACATATTCCCTAGACTACCCCTATAATAAAATTTAAGCCAAGCTATGTCATTAAGGGTAAATTTATCATTTTGCACCCATTAAGTGGATGAACAAAAAGAGCCAAATTTTGCTTCATCCTTCTCATTTGTCACGGCAACAACAAAAAAATAGAAAGAGGGAAGAGAGAAATTTTCTCCATGGGAGTTTGGCAAGAAGGTTTGGGAAATTCATGCATGAGTGAGCTATTGGTCTAGGAATTCAAGTTTTAAGACTTGGGTAAATTCATCTTTCCATAATCAAATGTTTCAGGGTTTTTAAATTTTGGGGTTTTAATTAATTGAGGATGTTTACATGTAATTAGGTTGATAAAAGCCTAAATAGAGGTTATGGTGCTTGGGTTTAGTCATTAAAGCATGAACATTGAAGTAAGAAGCTTGAATTAGGGATTTTTATAAATACAATATGTGGCTAATTGATTTGGTATTATGGTGAAATTAAGGATTAGTTGAGGTTAATTTTATGCTTAGAGGTGCTGGAAATTGTAAGGTTAAGATTGGGTTTGGAAATTAAACTATGGATCAAAAGTTAGCCTTATTTGCCTAGATGAACCAATTCTGGGTAGTCAACTTTGAGAAATTCTCTAGGACGATATATAAGGAGTTAGAATCTGAAAATTTGAAGTATGATACTAGGATATACCTAGTTTAAGTAAAAATTTACGGAACCTAAATCCGAGTCCGGTAGAGGAAGATATAAGCTGTTCCGTAGGGCTACCCGAGCAGTCCCGGGAAATCCGACCAGACCTATTTCGAATTAAATTTGGAGCTGATCGATTAGGAAATTAAATGTAAGGTTAATTGTGCCTTGTAGAGGATTCTTCTATCTTTCCAACGAGGTATAATGGGCTAAAATCGGACATCAGAGCTAGGAGATATGTTTGTTTCGCCTAAGGGGTAGCGAAACTGTCCGTAATGAATAAATGTATATGTTTATTTTGGTTGAGCTTGAAAACACTTGAAAAGGTTGTTTGGAAATGTATTGATACAGAGCTATTAAATTTTAATTGCTAGATAATCCGAGAGAGGAGACTAACGAGGATCAAGAGAGGGTCGAGGCAACAAAAAGAAGAGGCAAAGGGGTTGCGATCTACAACCCGTGATAGCTCGGAGTATTGGTGAGTGTAGCAAACCTTAGGGTTAGGACCTAGGATCCTAACCATTTTTGATTATTTGATTTGCTTGTAATGTAACCAGATTAAATAAATATTTGACAATACGGGAAGGAGGACTAAGTGATAATAACTTGTTTGACTTTATGTTTGAGTACTAGATAATAAACTAGTTTAGAGCATTTGCATAGTTCGGGAATACCGAGGTAAGTAATGGCACGCGGCTAAGGATGCCAGGTATGTTAGTCATGCATGAGTTATGTCCGTGATAGCATGATATGTATATGCTTTTGGTATGTTAGCATGACTTATGCTTTTGGATTTTGGTAACATGATAATATGTCTATGTTTTGATATATTAGTAGCATGACACTTATGCTTTGGACTTGATAGCATGACTTGATGCTTTTGATATGCCATGTTATGAACATCATCCGTGATAAGAAATTTGATTAAGCAAAATGGAAGACTAATCAAATAAGAAATTCCGATTGAGCCTTGGGTTATAGTTGGTCATAGGTAGTACGACATGCCTAGAGTCTGAGCTCATTTGTTAGTACTTCGGTACTTCTGATCAGTACTTCGGTACTTCTGTTGGTACTATGGGTACCTTTGTTGGTGGTTAGTCACCATTTGTAGATACCATGGGTATCTTTTGTTAGTGTCCTAGTGGCACTTTTGTTAGTACCTTAGGGTACTTCTGTTGACTCGTTACCTAGTCTAACTATACCAAGGCAACGTTTGAAATTGATTCGAAAGATTGAAATTAATGTAATTTCTAATAAGCATTTGATATGAGTTGAATACGCACATTTGATATGTACTTGCCATAGGGCATTTGATATGAATTGAATATGAACATTTGACATGCACTTGCCATAGGGCATTTGATATGAGTTGAATATGAGCATTAGTTACGACTTTGCCATAGGATATTTGTATATGACTTGTCATTGTACTTGAGCATGATTATATGATGTACTAAATGCCATGTATAAATGACTTGTTACTCATTTGATGTATTCCATTTGTTATAATCCATGTCTAAATTGGTTAGACTTAGGCTACCTCACTAAGTACTTCTTAGTACTTACGCTCTTTGTTTCCTCCTTCCCAAACAACAGGTTCACAAGTTAAAGGAGTATACCAAGCTTGAATCGGAGCAAGGACACGGGTAGCAAGCTAACGTATGGTATTTTGATAATTTTTGTAACTCCTATTATAGGGTGGCATAGTGATCATGTTAGTATAGTACGTGCATTTTGATAGCAAGCTTACGATGTGTATATATATTCATATGATCATTTAGGCTTTTGATTTATAAGCCATAAGGCAAACATTCATGATAGGCTAGTCATGTATGTTTTGGGTTCTTGGTTATGGTTGGCATGATGGCTTGAATGAATGCATTTGGTATATGATTAGCTTAGCTTTGTGTCTAGGTCATGTGAACCTAGGAATCTAATTTTTGATTGCTTAGTAGCCATAGAAAAGACAAAGCTAGATGAAAGTCCTAGAAGGGATGATTTGGAACATGGAAATGCGTAGTAAAATTGGCTAAAATGAGCAAGATTGGTGAACCTTATAGGCTACCTAAGCATGTATAGTGATCCTTAAGGCTTAGGGTTGAGATAAGGTCATTTAGATAGTCTCCTTTTTAAATGTCTAAGTGTTTGGAAGCCTTGAATTTGTTATCCTCGAGCAGGGATATCGGTACCACCTTTGGCAGAAACATTTTGTATCGAAGCACGTTTCGATACTGGGGATTCCAGTAGCCATTTGGTATCGATACCCGTTTCGATACTGGCTACCCAGTCTTGGTCAACGGGTCAACACCAAGGACCGGTATCGATACCTGGTTCGATACCCCTGTATCGATACCAACATTAGGGGTATCGATACCTCCTTACTGTATGAGTTCAAATTTAATAAGGACACTTGCTTGACTAATAAAGTAAATTAATGGTAGTTAAATAAATACGATTTAAATAAAAGTTTTAATTAGTATAAATGAAGTTACAATTGATTATTGAAGGGTATCTAAGTTTCGAATTGGAAATTGTTTAAGTGTCGAAAAGTTTTAAATTATCTCGGATTTGCGTAAGTAACATAAGAATTGAATCGTAAAATAAATAAGTATTATTAAAGTATTGTCTTACAATGTTATGTCAATAAGTAATTGTATAAATTTGACCAACTCACAATGTTTTGCAATAAGTCATTTGTTTGAAATTTGATTACATTATTCGTGTTGTATGTCCGGTCGACGCCCCTGTCTCCTAACCCGGGGCGAGGGTGTCACATATTCAATCTAAAAATTTAATATTTAAAAAGTTAAAAATCCGCACGAGCCATATAGTCTCAGTTAGGGGTGGACAAAAAACCCGATTACTCGGTTCTGGTTTCGGACCTGGTGAGACTGTGATTGGATCCAAAATTTAGGTCCCGGTCATAACCGGGACTGGATCTTGATTTTTTTGACCCGGTACCCGGTGGGTACCCAGTAGTACCGGGACCAATACCAAATATCGGGTATTTGTTTTCTTTTGTTTATTTTTCTTATTAAACTTACTCATGTAGGAATATTATGAGTATGACTAGTTTTAAAACTTTAATTTTAAGTCTATGATATTCTAATTTTATTATTTAATATTATTATTGGTGGTTGAATTTTTTTTTGCTCCAATTACTCAATTTTTTTTAAAATAAATTAATTGACCGAGTACCCAGTATTGGAACCGATACCCACCAGTAACAAGATCGGTTCTTAAAATTTAGGACTCGGTATAATCGAGATCGGACTGGTTTCAAATTTTAGGAACCGATGGTTACCGGGATCGAGACCAATACTATTCAAATTGGTCGGGTACCCGGTCTTGCCCACACTTAGTCTCAGTGATTAAAGGATCTTTTGTTATTCCTAGAGGTCACGGGTTTAAGCACCAATAATGTCAACAGAGTAATTAAACAACCAATGTTCAATGGTTGAGAGTATACTCTAGAACAAATACTACCGTAATCGATATTAATTGAATAAAAAAAGTTGAATATCTATTTTTTAAAAAGAAAAATCAGATATATATTACTATTTATTCAATTCAAAAATCCAAAAACTTTAATTTTTTTAGATCCGATCTGATATAAGAAAATCCATGGCCCTACTTAAAGTTTGAGAATCTGATTTGCGTGTTAAAGAATATCTCGAAACAACAAAGGCCGATCGGCCTTATGCAATGGAATGGACTGATTCCTTCCTTGTAAATTAAAATAGAATAAAGCCCAAACGAGTCCAAGACCAAGAAATGGGCTAGATTTTGAATATATCGACTGTTATTTGAATATTGAAGAAGTGAAATAGGGTCTAATAATAATTTCGTTTTAACATAAGTTTTGGATTTAATTTTTAAATAATAAAAAGGTTTTTAGCAATAATATCGAATAATATTGATTCTAAATAAAATAAAATTAGAATCTAAACAACCAAATTTCATCAATTAATACAAATATTTGTTCCCCAACTTAAGGATGGAGGACATAGGCTCATCCATTTTTTTATTAAAATATAATAGGGCATGTTATGTATTTATACTCTTAAATTTTAATTTATTTGAATTTTATTCTTTTTATCTTTATAATTAATTATATTATACTTTTTTTCTAAAAGATTAGTGCCTAACTTTTGTTTAACACATGGTTTTGGTCAAAAGAATGAACTGAAATATGATTTATAAGGGATCTAAAGCACCATTAGTCACTCCTTAATCATGGAACTGCAAAAGTCCAAAAAATAACCGACTGAAGAGAAATCTATACGTACAAGGCTCTTCTTTTCGGCCATCCCGTAAATAACGCTGTAATTTAAAATTTATTTTTTTATTCCATTTGAATTTTATATATTTAAATTGATTTTATTTATTAAAAATATTAAATAAAATTTATCAGATTAAATTGATTTTATGTTTGGTTGGACTAAATATCATATTAAAAGAGCCGCTCCCGATAAAAATTTCCTCCTCACTAGATAATTGGTTAACAGAATTAGTCACGTGATAGTTTTTGTATTTTCACGATAAGGATGTAAATTAATCGAGTTTAATTAAATAAGATTATATTTATGTTTATCTATTTATTTTTAAAAATATTTATATTTAATTCGTGTTTGTATAAATTTTTAATATCTTGTTTATGTTTATTTATTTGTTTTTGAAGGTGTTCGTGTTTTATTTCGTGTTTGTATAAATTTTTAATATCTTGTTTATGTTTATTTATTTGTTTTTGAAGGTGTTCGTGTTTTATTTCGTGTTCACAAATATATTTATTTAAGTATTTGTAAACATGTTCGTTTATAGGTTTGTGAATGTGTTCAGACATATAAACTCCAAAATTTATATTATGTTCAATTTAATTCATACCTTCATCTGTATTTAAAATTTTAAAAACTAAAACAAGCTCATAAAACGAGTTCATTAATAAATCTGATAAACGAGCTGATAAATGAAATTGTTTATAAACATAAACAAATTAAACACACCTTTATTCGTATTTATTTAATAAATTTATTTATTTAATTTCATAAACAAACTTTAATAAAAAAATTTACTATTAACTCGTCAAATGTTTTTCCCGATGGATACGCAATTCTCTTATTTATTAGTTATTGGAAAAACAATGAGAAGTAAAAAAAATAATTTATATAGTCTTCGTAATAAATTTGTATAATTTCCAAGAAATTTACATAAATTTCATTTTAGGAAATATATATATAAAAGATTTTATTTTGCATTAATATATATTTACCATTAAATAAATGTAAGGACAGACTAATAATATATTTTTATTTAACTACTAATAAATAAATAATTAACTTGATTATTATAAAGATTTATTGTTATGACGATCCATCCAACCCAACAATATACTTTAATTCAAATAGTTGAGATCCCTTTAAGTCCTTTTTTCCAAACTTTTAAGTTTCTCTGTTGAGTTTTATCCCCAAAGACTGGTAGTGGTAGGCAAAATTTGACGTTTCAATGAAGTAGGCAGACTTGATTACCGTTTCAAATTCAAATCGTTCGAAGTTTGACCCTTGGGTGACATTGACTACCCTCACCACTCATCACGGCAGGAAGAGACTCCCTTTCATGTCACAATCAAGAGGATGAAGAGCAAATTTATTTTATTAGTAGTAGTATCGTTACAATATATACGAAGATATAAACTATTTAAATATAAAAAATATTTTGTGTTAATAATAAATAAAGATTTTATAAGTATATAGTTTTAAAAGTTTAATAATTAAGATTTTAGTGTTTAGAATATATGATTATAAATTTAGAGATTAATATTTAAGGTCTCTAAAAAATATGGGACTGTTTTAACAATTCACTTGTGAAAGAAAATCACTAATAATACATCAAATAATTATTCTTAAATCTCAAGTCCCTTTTAAGGGAAAGAATCATTTGTTACTTTTTGGTGTTATTTTTTATGTCTTAATCCCTTTAGCCAAAGCGGTTAACGGAACGGTTGTTGTTTTTAGAGTTCACAGGTTCGAGCACTAATGATCTCAGCAAAGTGATTGGGCGATCAATGTCAAATGGTGCCAGACTATATTCTAAAACAGATATTATTGTTAATCACTATTAGTTTGTTATAAAAAATAAAATAAAATTTAAACGATAATTCTAAATTTTAAATCTATATATATCATACACTAAAAATATATTATAATCCTATTTTTTAAACCTTAAACTTTTTTACTCTTAAATTTTATTTATAAAAATTAAACTTAATTTTTAATATAAGATATAAATATAAACACTGAAAAACCTTATTTTATTTTTTAATATTCTTATATATATTTTTCTCTAAACTATAAGCGTTAAACCCAAACTTAAACTGTAGTTTTTTTGTGCGTGTAGACATATGTTTGGAAATAATTCTATTCCTACTGTGTAGGGTTACAGACTCCAACACTATTGGGATTCCTAATAAAGACCCTCACCGTCACTAACATAATGTACGTGTTATTTTCTTACATGAAATTCAACCATGTGTTTGTGGTTTTCCAAGTCCCCACCGTGCATAAACCAAAACCAAAATCAAAACCAACTATAAATACACTCATTCCCAACCCCATCAATATCCACATTCCACAACAATTTCCCTGCATAGTGCAAAGAACATAGTTGTCTGTCCATTACAGTCCAATGGCTTCCAAGACTTTGACTGTTCTTGCTTTTGCACTGCTCACATTCAATTTGCAAGCCACCAAAGGTTACTTTTCAATTCATTTTTTGCTACCTGTGACATTGTTTTATGATCTGTAACTATTTATTTTGTTTTGTTTGCAGGGGAAATAACATGCGAACACCTTGATCAAGACACTTGCGCCTACGCGGTGGCATCAACCGGCAAACGTTGTGTGCTAGAGAAGCATGTCAAGAGGAGCGGAGAAGAAGAATATACTTGCCGCACATCCGAGATCGAAGCTGATAAGATCAGGAACTGGATCGAAACTGACCAGTGTGTTAAAGACTGTGGCATCGACCGGAACTCCTTCGGCATCTCGTCCGATTCGCTCCTCGAATCTCACTTCACGGAAATGCTTTGCTCCTCAAAATGCTACAACGGCTGCCCCAACATCGTCGACCTTTACTTCAACCTCGCCGCAGGAGAAGGTAAAAATATTAAGGCTAATTGCACCAAAGGTCCTTCCTTATTACCCGTCATTAGTTGAGACGTTAAAAATAAAATTTATCTAAACGTTTTGATGTATTGGCAGGTGTTTTTCTTCCCAAACTCTGTGAAGCACAACAGGGGAGTGTGCGCAGAGGAATGTCGGAGTTCCGAAGCTCGGGTTTGGTTGCGCCGGGACCCGTCAACGGCGTGAAGTTCATGGGAGTTGGTCCGGCAATGGCACCATACTAAACCTTGATTGAACGGAAGTTTCCACAAAGTTTTACTAGTAGTTTGAAATAAAACGAAAGTTGCACTAGTTAGGTGTGGTCTCTCAAGCCGGGTTCAAGTGTATGGACCGGCGTGATTTGGTTCGTGCATGGTGTGAGTCATGAGCTTGTTGTGTTCAATCCAATAAGATGTTACTTTCTATATGGTTTTGCTTATTGTAACGGTTGTGAAAAAAGAAAAAAAAAATTATGAAGCTTATAGTTTAATATTTTAATACACATAATGTTGCTTTGATGGTTAAAGTTTTTTTTTTCTTATATAAAGAGGGCGATATTTTTTAAGAGGAATGAGAATTAAATTATTATTATTATTATTATATATTAGAAAATTTAAAGTATAATTTTATTATTGTATTTAACTTATTAAAGGGTATAAATAGAGATATTAAAAAATATATAATTTTTATTTGATCAAAATTCTATGTATGGTGTGACGCGAATTTTATTATTCGAGTGAAATACGAGAAGCTGAATCCGAAATCTGAACTTCTCCAAGGAAACCTGTTGATGTTAGCCAAAAATAGGCAATGAAGAGAAAATGAGCATCCAAGCATGGCCATTGTAGCTTTGGTATAGCTTCCTACCCCTTTATTTTCGCCCTCAAAATTCTCCTCACCCTCACATTTGTCTCGCCTGCCAAGAATCGATCCCCTGAATGAAGGAACCCTTACTAATATCCTAACCAACGCTACATTTCTCTCTTTCATTCTTCTCACTCTTCATTTCTCCAACATCACATTTTCTCTTTCGACGACAAAATGGTAAGGTTTTTCTTTCGATCTTTCTCGTATTTCGACGATAATAATATATCCGTTGAATTATATTTGATAAACTGACATTTGACATATCCATTTATCAATGAACGTATTTTGTTGTTTTGATTATGCATACATGTACATGTGTGGGAACTAAAATGTTGGAATAGGCAAACGCCACATCTGGGATGGCCGTTGATGACGAATGCAAGCTAAAATTCTTGGAGCTCAAGGCAAGAAGGAGCTACCGCTACATTATATTCAAGATTCAGGATCAACAAGTGGTGGTAGATAAAGTCGGAAGCCCTGAATCGACTTACGAGGAGTTCAATGCATCTCTACCTCCCAACGAGTGTCGCTACGCCGTCTTCGATTTCGACTTTACCACCAATGAGAATGTCCAAAAAAGCAAAATCTTCTTCATTGCATGGTAACCCCAGTTTTTTAAATCAGAACATTCATTCTATACTCCTGAGATACTATTTCTTAAATTTTGTACTTAAATACTTAATAAGCCGTTATATATTTTAAATTTTAACATTTTATCCTTTTTTAATGTTCGATTTTGACTTGGTTCTGCTTTCGAGTTTTATAGGGCACCCGATACATCAAGGGTGAGAAGTAAGATGGTTTACGCCAGCTCGAAGGACAGATTCAAGAGGGAATTAGATGGTATTCAGGTCGAGTTGCAGGCTACAGATCCGAGTGAAATGAGCTTCGACATTATTAAAGGTCGTGCTATTTGAAAAGCTGTTATAACTTGACCACTCTGTCTCCTGCATTACCATTTCTGAGTCTCTTATTTGTGTCTGTTTTTAACATTTTTTTCTTGCCTAAAAGAATTCAATTTCTGCTGTTTGGTTTTGTGTTTTGTTTAACACTCATTGTGTAGTTTTGATGTAGCTCATAATTCTCTTTAAAATTTTCGAATATTTCCTATCATTTGATTTATATTTCATCTTAGGTATACGTGTCAAACATAGTTTATATTCTTTTTTTAATCTTCGGTATCTAATTCTTTTGATCAACTAATTTAGATCGAGTTTCTTAAAAGTGAATCTTCACCTCTTTACTCTATATCATGAAATAGATGAATCATGAAATCATAAACGACCGGTAAGCTAGGGCATGTAATAGTTTCTAGTCTTATTGTTATTGTTTTTCTGCTATAATTAGTAGAAAGGGACCGCCGTGCATAAATACAACAACACATGCTTTGACGCACCAATGCATTTTTCTTTCTATGGCTCATGTAAATAACATATGAAACAATCTCTCATTTCCACCCGATGGACGCTGCTTACCTTTGGTTTCCATAAAATCTCTTCTCCCGGTCGTCTACTTGCTTTATCAAATTCTCCTTTTCACTAAGCAAAACATGAATCGATGCCGGATCATACGGTGGCGGCATTGTGCACGGGCTTGTAACTGAGGGACCTTTCACCATTGATTCTATCATGTACTCCTTGTCTTTTCCGTTGGCCGGACAAGCCATTGATTCCGAGCAGTATTCGACGGCTTTTGGGGGTACGGCAGGTTTGTATCTCATCAACTTACCATACTCATTCAGGAGATGAAACATGTAATCATACACGTTGTCTATCTTTAAATCCTCTTTTATAAACTCGCTTGCTGCCTTTCCCATGGCCTTTGCCTGAGCAAACAGATGGAAAATGAAATCCACGTATTTTGAACGTGCTACACATCAAATTAACTATGCAGTAACAATTTAACATCTAAGTTGACACTTAGACTTATAGAAAGGACCTGATTAATTGTAACACTAATACTTTAAGGACTCGATACGAACACTATGAAGTTCGAGACTAATTTAGAAATTCGAGGATGTCTAAGAGAAATAAGCCCTAATTGTAAAGTAGGATGTTTACCTCTTCCGGATGAGTGTTTCCCCAGTCAACAGCATACTTGATAGATCTGCACTTATCATCAGACTTGATGGGCCAATAATGCTGCAATGGCTTCAAACCTCTGGTGAAGAAATCGAAGTATCGGGGTTTTACGAGCAAGGTCGGAGAATTACAGGCCAGTATGTACTTTTCACTCACGGACCATGCAGACCCTTCAACGTATATCTTGAACCTACGAAGATTGTACATTCAGAACACAGAAATCGAACAGGGAATCATTATTCAAACTGCTGTAAGAAAATAAACAATGTAATGAAAAATGAAGTGAAGGGTTTGATTATCTAACCTGTGCACACATTGGCCTGCCAAGTCTGATGTCTTGAAGCCTTGTTTTAATTCTCTTCCCCAATCCTGCATGTGCTTTGTTAGTTGAATTCGTAAAGAGTAAATATGAAGAAATTGAACCAGTCTAGGGATGGTGATGAGTCGGGTATGGTTTTTAGTCATTTGCACCAGAGTCCAGACCCCAAAATTCAAAGCATCCATCCAAATCCGACAGGATCAAATGAACATCCTAATTAGAACCTAAAAAGAGACAATAATGGTTTATGGTTTACCTGGGCATAGACACGAGCACCCCACTCCTGTGTGTCCGAAACGTTGCATTTGAGAAGGTCTTGCCTGGTTTCAGCAACCTGGGGGTTCCCTTTCCAGTAAGCATAGGGTTCCCTGTCGTCCCATTTAATTCTTTGGTTGCCTTCCATTAGTTCATTTAACAATGGCACCCACGACTTCACGCGAATCTCGGGCCTGATTCCATCACACAATTTTAGTTGAGAGATTAAATCCACCGAAAATACTTATTTTGGGGACTTTCAGTGTAATTTTACCATTAAAAATACTAAAGAAAGTGAAAGGGTCTAGTTATTCTAACCATCCCCAGAAGGACCAGTCTGGAAAAACGATATCGAGAGTTTCATCATCCTTGCAGTACCGAAACAAAGGAGGCGGTGTAGTGGCATTGGGCCCACCGTAGTCGACAGATTTGATGACCGGCCAGTCAACACAGTCAAACATGAGGTCCAGATCGGGAATTTTCCCCGGGTACTTCCGTAACAACTGTAGGATCCCCCACAACGTAAAAACATCCCTCGTCTGAAACGACCTATGATATTTCTCCACGTAAGCCGTGCCGTTTACGATGGTCAACCGGAAATTAGCCGTTGCTCTGGCTCTCTCCACCATGTCCTGCGTGATCCCCGTGTAGGCCCATGGCCTTAGATCTTCATGGATCCAACGGAAGTATTCCGGACACGTGGCACTTACGTCGCTGTCTGGATCATCGTATTCGGCGGTTGTAGGGTAGTTTCTGGGGCAGGATCGTGTGAGCTCATATGCACTGCAATTTAGTGGGATTTCGATTTGTTGTCGGGCCTTTTTGGGGCTTTCAGGTCTTGTTTTCGAAGTTAGCCTCACTCTAGAACTTCCCAGCAAAGATATCTGAGCTAAGCCGCCAGCAAAAGCCTAAAAAGCCAAAAGCCACCGGTTTTTTAAAATTAAAACCGAAAAAAAGAGAAATAAATAAATTAAGGAGTGATCACAAAAGCAATGATCCCCACCAAATAACTACGCCACTAGTGACGACAGATCAAATTGCATTATCAAGAGTGAAACATTTAAAGTACAAATTTGTTTTTGGTTTAAAATATTATAGCAAAAAATGTTTTTATTCACAAATAATATAAATTTAAGACATAAAAATTAAAAATTAAAAGGATTATTTAAGTTTTATGTGTTTAAATTTTAGTTTTAAAATGTAAAGCTAAAGTTAAGGATTTTAAATTTTAAGATTTACTATCAAAATAAATTAATTGTATAAAATAAATTTTACGTAATTTATATATAAAAAATTATTAGATATAATATATGTGTAACGTGTTTTTGACATTTTTTTACAAATGGGCACGTGTTGTTCTTTGAATAACTTTAGTACCTATATTTCTTAAAAAATAGTACGTGTATTAGTAAAAAAAATCACACAGAATTATTTATATAAAAATAACTTAAAAACTGTTGAGAAGATCGAGTTATTTTCTACGTGAACATAACGTCAATTATTAAATATTAAAATTAAATAAAAAATTAATAATAAACAAGTGAAATAAATAATGAAAAAATATATTAAATTTACGATATTCGACAAAAAAATATAATCTATTTCTTGAACACCATAAATAAATTACTTTACTAATATTAAAATGATGCAAATAAATAGAATTGAGACCAACTCACAGATTACAGTGCAATTTTCAACCTCACTTTCAATGCATTAATGCACTGCACTTTAGGGTGGCAACTCCTTGTCAAATTAACTTCAGCTTTGATTTTCAAGCCAAAATTAACAAGTTTTAAATTAAAACATTTTATTTATACTTTTAAATAATAAACATTGATTTAATAAATACAGCTATAAGTCCATATAATCAATCGTATATTAAACTTAAAATTAACAGTAAAAATCCAGATTTATGTGGCAATAAAACATTTAAACCCCAAGTTGTTGGGAAAAAAATACACATTTGTCAACAATCAACAAGCTAACGGACAAACCCAGAAAAGAAGTGTGGAAAATTAGGTACGGGATGGTAAACATAATAAAAAAAAAGTAGGGCACCTAGAAAAATCAAACGGGTCCCTGTAACACGTGTCGGTCATATGAAAATAAGTAAGTCTTAATCACAATTTTAATCATAAATTATTTTTTAAATATATTTTAATCACGTCTTCTTAACGTGTTATGTTATTATTAAATCAATCGAATTAAATTTGATATTTTTAATATATAAATTTAAAGCACTAATACTATGGGAATTGATTGAAGCCATTTTTCTCGAATGAAGTATTTTAATTTGGACCGACACCTAAGTTAATCTTTGTTGAATTTTAAATTTATTTGTGCTTCAATTATGGCTTTCGCTACGCTTCAAACGTACTAAAAAAATGTAGTGAAATTTGAAATATATGAAATCGTTCGCTACTTACAGTGGTGTCGAGCAAGTGCGTGGAGATCAACGCGCCGATGAGTAGGAGGATGAAGACGACGCATATGGCTGAAGATCTGGTTGTTGTTTTCACCAAAGGACGCCAGATCGTGTCCTTGATTTTACCGACGTGACCGTCATGTCCGTCCCCCTGCTTCCCGTTTTCCCTCGTACCGTCGTCGAGATTCATCTCGGATTAAATATTTTCAATCTCCGTCGCTCCTCTGCAAAGAGCTACACCTATACGGTTATACGTACCGTTTTGTCTATACAGTCTCTGAAAACGCCGATAATGACCGTAATTCTGAATTATATTTTCGTCAAACAGCGTAGTTCAGTAACGGAGAGTTTTGAGTTTTTTCCCCCTTCTGCTACGAAAATGGAAGCAGAGGGAAAAATCTCATGAAACTTGGAGAAAGCAATCTCTACAGCTCTAATGGCCTGCACTTGAGTACCAAAAAGTTTAATTGGATAAGAGAAAACAAGATGAGAAAGGAAAGGAAAGTGAGAGGAAAAGCTAGGAAACGAGAAAACGAAAGGGATTGAAAGGAGAGAAGTTTGATTGGGGGAGGGAAAAGTGAAGGGATGATTAAAATGTATAAAAATTAGCAACAAGGCCTAAGATTAAAGGAGCTAAGGTATTTCTTTATACATTTTCTTATCGAACAGGGCAGTGGCTAAGAGAAAAAAAAATGTGAAGGAATTTATATGAAATTAAATTGTAGTGGAAAGTGGAAGGACTTTCGGTTGTTATTAAACCAAAACCCAAAAGTGTGGTGTGGGGGTGAGGTTGGCTATCCGCGATCATAGTTTTGAGTAAAAAAATACATAACGATAATTTTAACCCTTAATGTTTATAGTTTTTATTATTTTAGTTTTTTTAATAAATTTAATTTTTTAATTAATTTGATGACTGAACCGTTAAAAATTTAACGATGATATATATGAAATATAATTTTAAATGACATAGAATATAACTTATCAAATATATATATATATGAAATATAATTTTATTCTAATATAAAAAATTAAAATTCAAATAAACTATTAAAAATTAATTAATTCTAAAATAAAAAAATTATTAAACATTCTTAATCCTAACTACGATAGAATCAAAATCTCATCTTAAAAAATATAAACACAATTCGAATAAGATTTTGATTTTATCATAGTTAGGGTTAAGAATGTTTAATAATCTTATATTTTAAAATTAATTAATTTTTAATATTTTATTTGAATTTTAATTGTTTTATATTTTATATTAGAATAAAATTATATTCCATATGTATATATATATATATGTATTTGATAGGTTACATGCCATGTCACTTAAAATTATATTTTATATATATGTGTATCATCATTAAATTTATAACGATCCAGTCATAATGCTAGTTAAAAAATAAGATATTTGTCAAAAAGATATAGGTTAAGAGTTAAATTTATCCAAAAAAAAAGGGTCAAAACGACAAAAACTGTAAACGTTAATGCTTAAAATTATCTTTATGTCTTTTATTTATTTTTATTAAGATTATATTTAATGTTATCACGATTGATTAAGATAATGTTCTTTTAATTATTTTGTTGATTTTTTTGTTTGAATCCTCAAACTAAATTTAGATACATGCTTATAATTATTGTCTTATTCGAGATTAAGTTATGATAATGACGATATTATCAACGTGCCTTATGTGTTTATTATTATAATATATTTTTAATGTTATTTGTTATTGATTTTTATTGATTTTTATTCTAACCAATGAATTTTGATAAAATTTGTATTTTTTTTCCCTTAAACCTCTAAATTAGATTTTTCTTTTATTTTTTAGGGTAAAAAATATTAATTTTTATGTGTTTAAAAATATTTCCAATTTATTTATTTAAATTATAAACTTTTATTGCAATTTAGATCTTTTTTCATTTAATAAAACTAGAATGTTCATATTAAAAAAAAAATACTCGTAGAACCTTCTAATCCGCTCTAAACTCAATAAAAACAACCGCGGATGAGTACTTAACATCGTCTGTCCTTGTATTTACATTAACTATACTTTATTAAATTTCCTATTATACTGTTTTCGTGATTTTTTTTAAATATATAAAACTGAAAAGAAGAATTCGTAATAGAGAAAAAAAAGGAATGTGATGAGCATGAACACTTGAAAAATGAGCATTATATGTCTGTAACACATGCAAACCAGCATCGGAAATATAACTAAAGTAAACGTGGTACACCACTTTAAACTAACCTATATATATTTTTAATATTCTAATTTAATTATAAAATAATATTTTTATTCAATTTTAAATTTAAATAAATTTATGCATATAAAAATGCATAAAGATAATGTTAACCCTTAACATTTATAATTTTTGTCGTTTTGGTTTTTATTTTTTCTTTGAGATAAATTTAGTTCTTAACCTATATCTTTTTGACAAATAATTTATTTTTTAACACCATGGTAACTGGACCGTTAAAAATCTAACAATGAGAACATGTTATATGCATATGATAATATATTTTAAATAACATGACATCTAGCCTATCAAATACATATATATATAATATAATTTTATTCTAATATAAAATATAAAACAATTAAAATTTAAATAAAATTTTAAAAATTAATTAATTCTAAAATAAAATACTATTAAATATTTTTAACCCTAACTACGATAGAATTAAAATCCTACTTAAAAAATTAATTAATTTTGAATTGTATTCATATTTTTTTAAGATAGGACTTTGATTCTATCATAGTTATGGTTGAGAATGTTTAATAGCCTTTTATTTTAGAATTAATTAATTTTTAAAATTTTATTTGAATTTTAATTATTTTATATTTTATATTGGAACAAAATTATATTTCATGTATATATATGTATTTAATAGGTTAGATGCCATGTAATTTAAAATATATTATGATATCCATATGACATGTCATCATTGTTAGATTTTTAACGGTGCAATTATCATAGTAGTTAAAAAATAAGCTATTTGTTAAAAAGATATAGGTTAAGGACTAAATTTATCTAAAAAAAATAAGGGCCAAAATGACAAAAATAATAAACATTAAGGGTTAACATTAACTTATAATTTTTTAACGGTATTGAATTAATTTATTATTTTTTAAGTAGAAAAACTAATTTATAAATTTTGATAGCCAATGGACTCAATAAAAAATTGAGTTATAGTTGGATTGTTTATATTGTTTACCCTAAAGTTAATTATTATAAATCAACAATTATTTAGTCTAGTGAGACTCAGATGAGATATTAATCTTTAAGCAAGATTATAAATTTAAATCCAAACATTATATATGAAATATATTAAGTCAGAAGAATCATCCCTATAATTTTTATACCCTATTGGTATATTCTCATATAAGAATTTAAGTTTAAATTTTATATTTAAGATCAATGTTAAAAAATTTAATACGATATATTTTTAGAATTAAAAATTTAACCTTTTATATTAAAATGCAAAAATATATATAAAAAAATATAATTTTTGTGGTACAAATCATCTAAAGATAATAAATTACTCTCTATCAATAGGACCACTTATTAGAATTTTTTAAGATAAGAATATGGAGACAATCAACATTACGAATACACTTAATAATCAATACAAAACCAGGCAAAATTACAAGTATAATTAATGCATTTATATCACTATTATTAAAATTAACTGTTATAAATAGTTATCCCCAAATAATCAAAATACATATTTACACAACTTTAAATTGTAAAGTATATATTTTAAATTGTATATAAAAATTACTCTTTGTAAGTAAATAAAAATATGTTTTTTCATGAGTATTTTTTCTTTACAGACCATGCAAAGAATTACACAATATTTACCATTTAAAAATTAAAAATTTAAATTTATAAATATTAAATTTTAATCTTAAATCATAAGTTATACAAATTAAATTACGAAACTTTATTTTTTTAATATGATATTGATGCGTGGATTATTGTTGATGTATAAATTTAGAGTTCACACATGGACCAATATAAACACGGATGGAGCTTAGGCCAGATCCAAGGGACTTCGCCCCTCCCAAAATTTTATTTTTAAAATTAATTTTAAAATATTTTAATTTAATTCTTTAAAATTTTTAAAAAATATATTAGAAATATTTGTTAGTATACATAATTATTTTTTTAAATTTTAATTTTGTCTCTTTATTTTTTTAATCTAATAATAATAATTTTAATTATTATAAATTTAAATATTAAATAAATGAAGTATTATTCCTCAATTTTAAGTTTAAATATTTAACAAAATTTTATATTTTAAAATTAAGTAACTTAACAAATATTAGATTCTAATTTTATCTCTAAATATAAACAAAAAGAATAAAAATACTATCATGCGTAAATATACGTTGGATTGTCATCAAAAAGTATTATTTTATTTCCATTTTCATTTTTCCAAAAGCATTATAACTTTTATAAATAAATAAAAAGCTTTTATATTTATGATGATTATGCTCCCAGACAATCCTAACCAATTATACCCTAAAATTCCCACGATTCATTTCTGAAGAGAGACAGACATGTTTCTTCAGCTTTCTTTATGTCAACTTCTTAACTCTGCAGCTTTTCAAGGGAATATATATTATTGGCTGTGTCATGCTAGAAATGATATTCGCACATAATAATATTTAAACGAAAATAAAATTTATTCATGATAACAAAAAATAAATGATACATTTATATATAATTGACATTTTTTAAATAACTTTCTGGTTTTATCCCTTGCCTGTCCAGTATTTGAATATAATATAGTTACATTTTGACCCTTGCTAGTTGCCTGTCCTGTTATGTCACAGCGTATCTTTGTGTTGTCCGAAAAATAGTATTTCTTTCTTTCTTTTTTGTTGGCAGCAAAGCTGATAGAGTTGTTGATTTTACTGTTAGAATTATCCTTTTTCAGCGGCAAAGTTGATTCAGTAAAGCCGAGTTGTTTTCTTTCTGTTAGTTTCTACTTTCTGTGCACCGTAAACAGTGTCTTGCAAGACCTCACCGCACAAAAGAAAGCTGCAACAATGGCAGAAAACTACACACCCCACTTCCATTTAGAGCGCGTCTCAAGCTTTGAAAACTTGGGGATCTTCAATTTTAATAAAAAGATTATCATCATTACAAGGAAACAAGACATGATACGGTGGGGAAATTGTGGGTGATAAATTCTTAAATAAAAATTGTTAAAAAAATAAGCTCTCTCAAAATATTTATAAATCGAGTGATAAAAAAATTAATGTTCTTTAATTAAAATCTTGAATTTAAGTTTTGTAAATAAAAATAACGTGAAAAGAGTTTTGCCCCTACATAGCGATCTAGATTCCACTCTTAATATAGTCGTCTATAAGTTTTTTTCAACTTACTCCTATATTAACAAATAAAAAAATATTTATATTAAAATTCATATTAAATTTAGATGGAGTAAAACATCATCAAATATTGGGTTAAATTAAATTCAAATGAAAACTTTAATTTTTGAATCTCAGTGTCAATCAAAGCACGAATATTGACATGAGGTATGCAGTTTAATATGTTATATGTTTTATGAAACTTTAGTTTTGAGAATATGGATCACTTGTTTATTAATTGTCTTTACTCTCAACATGTTTGAAAGAAAATTATAATAGCCTGCAAAATAAATGCTTCTCTAGATGATTGGTCAAGTTTGGATAGGAAAATCTCTTTTTGGCTGTTATCACTCGGTTTGTATGGTGTTATTACCTCTATTTCATTTGGCAAGAAAAAAATAGTAGAATACATAGGCATAAACTGAAGCAGGTGGATGTTATTGCTTTTTTGATAAAGACCAGATGTTATCTGAAAAAAATTTAAATTTTGATCCTTCAAATCTTGCTATGAACGGGAGAATTATATAGATAGCTTTATTTGGTTGTATAATTAATTTTTTATTATTTTTACAATTTGTTTGTATTTTCAGATGAATAAATTTTCTTATTTATATATATAAAAAGAAAACTTAAATTTTCAAATCAAATAACTGAAAATTCAATCTTGGAAATTAATCAAAGTGAGAGACATATTTATGCGTACTTGCCTGAGGGGTCCTATGTAAACTGGTGGGACACTCATATATCTGTGTTCTGCCCTTGATTTGTGAGTGTCGCTAATCATTCCATATGGGAGCGTGGCGTTTTGGATTGGCATTGAGAGAGAGAGAGAGAAAGGAAAAGTCACGCTTTTCCATTCCCACGCGTGAAGGCTCCCTCATGCCTTCAAATTTCAAACCCCAAGGCTCCTCCATCACACCACTTATAACCCCCTCCCCCAACCAGGCTCAGCTCCCAGAACTTGCAAAAAACACAGAGCTCTTGTTGCTGTTTTCTTCACTAGACAGCTCCCATAATTTGCCATCTTTAGGCTTATTACAACCATGTCGGCTGTGAGTTTTCTGCGTCTGTTCTCTGTTGTGTACTTGTGTTACCTTGGAGTTGATGTTCTGTTGCAGGTGCTGATAATGTGGTTCAACTTATTGCAGATGCTTCAAGTTAGAGTTCCAAATCTTGATTGTGAGGGATGTGCTTCCAAGTTAAAGAAAGCTCTCTTAAAGCTCAAAGGTACTTAAAATGAGTTTACTTTTTCTATATCCATCGATTTTGCATTGTTTCTCTTTGATCAACTCTAGCTTTGCCAAAGATAGTATTCATGCAGGGACTAATCGAGAATTTTTATAAAAAATTCAGAATAAAATTATAAATTTTTAAAAGGGTCAAAGTATAATTTTATCCATTGAGTTAATTTAGAATTTCACTGTCTACCATTTATGTTAGCCCCTGGCTGCATGCACTACATAAACACTTGCACCAGGTCAGGTGCAGGAGCCATGCACACCATCGACATAATAATTCGCTTAGTTCATGAGCTATGGCATATCTTGGTATAACAATGCCTTTTGGGATACAAGAGTTATCGAAAACATCGACTGTGGTGTCGATAATCTTGACTCATATACTTTTCACTCCGATAAATCAATATAGTAAAAGAGAATAACGATCTCGTGGCACAAAATACCCATTTTTAGATCTTGGTGTGGTTTTTGAATAAAGATGCTAAAAATGGGCCAAATCTGGCTATAAACTGACTATGGGCCAGAATATTTTGAATAACCCAACTATACTCTGCTATTACTAACATCAGCTCCACATGCATTTTGTTCCTTTTTTAGGGGTTGAAGAAGTGGAAATAGAAATGGAGATCCAAAAGATCACAGTCCGAGGCTATGCCCTGGAAGAAAAGAAGGTTCTGAAAGCCATTAAACGGACAGGGAAAGCAGCGGAGCCATGGCCGTTTCCGGGATACTCCCACCACTACGCATCCTTTTACAAATATCCATCCTATATAGTGAACCATTACTATGACTATTACAAAAACGAAGGTTCCAACGGTGTTCATACTTTCTTCCACACCCCGGCAGTTTACTCTGTCGCTGTGGCTTCCGACGAGGCCGTTGCTTCGCTTTTCAGTGACGATAATCCGCATGCTTGCTTGATCATGTGATCGTAATATATTCCTTTAAATTTTGTATTCGGAAAGAACTCAATTTTTGTTTTGAGTTGTTATGTTGCTTTTTTGAGTGTGTGCCAAATATGATTTACAACATGCAATTTGGTAAACATTTTTTACTCGTATTGCTTTCAGTTTTACCTAAAAAATATCAAATTTTAAAGATTTATTAATGTTATTTTTTAATTTAAAAATCTATTATCAGCCTGTATAACAGAATTGAGGTACTAAATTATTCTTAATCAAGGCCAAACTGGTACTCAAAAGTTGATTCGATAGCGGCGGATCTGAAGGATCAGAAGCTGACGGTGATAGGGGAAATGGATGCAGTGGCGGTGGTGAAGAAACTGAAGAAAGTAGGCAAAGTGGATATAATATCAATCGGACCTGGTAAAGAAGAGAAGGAAGAAAAAAAAGGAAGAAAAGAAGTAATTCTCGTGTCGATCTTAAAACTACATTTCTTTGGTGTCCAAGCCTGTAGTAATTCATTTCGATGTAAACAACACCAAAATTTATTAATCCAAATATGTATCCCACACTGAAAGCAGTCTAAACAGTTTTTTAAGTACACACATGAAACATAGGCCATAGCCTTATGACTAAACACATTCAAAAATAATACTAGTAAAAAACTTTGCTTCATTTGGGCTGCATAAGCACGATCATCCCCCTTATAGCAGGCCCTGTTATTTCTTAAAGAATCAATTGCCCGACTCTTGAAGAGTTCGACCATGAGCAGAGCTTGAACTATGTGCTTGTTGAGTTCCTTGGGGCCCTTCTGCTTTACCAAACCAAGAGCCAACAGCACCTTTAAGCTTATCCACTACGCTCTGTGTCGGACTATTCATCGACCCTGAGCCAGCCCTTTCGGTTGTTTCATCCCCTGAGCCCAACTGGCGAGCCACCTCCTCGGACTCCGTCACCTTACCCCTTGCCCTTGTTTCCTTCTCAGTCTCCGGAGAATCCTCCTTTCGCTTTTGCAAAGCCTCCGAAATCACTTCTGATAGCGCTCTATCTTCTTCCCCAGGCTTAAATTTGTCCGCAATGTAGCTTTTTACGGACACTCCTTTATCCTGATCTTGCACATGCTGCTCAGTTTCCAATTCGGTCGCGGTTCCAGAGCCAGGACCGTGTATCTTCGACATGACGGTGCTTCCCGCTCCTGCAGCTTTCTTGTAAACAGGGCTTAGTTTCTCCGTCACGGTTGCAGCCACTTTCTTCCCATAATCCATTGCCGACGCTGGCTTAGTTGTATCTTGACCTTCACGCGGTTCATTCGTGGTAGCCGGACTCTGAAATGGAGCCTGATCTTTTTCGCCATACCCGAGCTTTGAAGCAACAACGTTCTTGGCCGACACCGCTTTATCTGCAATAGCAGAGGTTGCAGACGAGATTTTCTCAGTGTAACTGCTCTGGTTCGACGGTTTGTCGACGTTATGTGTCTGCTCTTGAGGAGTTGGTTCGGTGCGTAGTGGTCGAGTTGGCTCCTGTGAGAATTGGTCATGGGTTCCGGTCGAAAAGGGTAAGTCAGATGCTCTAGCTTGAGTTGCAGAAGGTAAGTTTGGCCCTCTTCCCGTGCCTTGTTCATCATAGATTCTCATTTTATCCATTGAATGAAGAAGCGGGGCTATTCCTGTTGCTTCTGCACCTGTTACAATGTTAACAGAGTCAATGAATACGCAACAGACTACATGTATTTTCAGTATAGAAAATGATTTAACCTTCTCCAGTTGGATCTGTGACTTTGGTCTGATAATTTGTAGTAGTATAAGAATCAAAAGTTCCTTTTGGAGCAGCATCGTCTTCCTCCAACCCTTTTGGTCGTTGCAGATTAACTTTCTGTTGCCCTGGATTATATTCATCTCCCCCATGAACAAAAGTTTTTGTAGGATCGTCTTCTTTTACTTGATAACTTGACGGCAGAGGTGTGTTTTGTGGTGCTAGAGGTTCCTCGACAGTAGCAGTCGTCTCCCCAAAGTCGACCCTTGGTTGTTCTCTCACAAGAGGCGCATCCAAGCCACTAACGTCGATGTGCGGTGGATCATTGTGTTTTGTCTCGTAGTTTCCGGTGTAATAGTTTTCAGATCTTTCCCTTGATGCCAATGGATCCGTTGGGAAGGCTTTGGACGTCTCCAAATTAGTAAATCCTGGGCGACTCAAGTCTTGTGGTTGTCCGGGAGCAACATTTTTGGCAGTGGCGGACTCGTACACTGCAAGAAACAGATCAACGATATTCGACAATTGAGTAATTGAGATTAGATTTTAAAGAGATTCAAAATAAAACAACCCTGCTGCAGAGCTCGTTATATGAGAGAAACTTCAAACCCAAATTTCTTTATTCACAAGGTTCTAAATCAAATACTAAACACTTGTTTAAGGACACCTTGAGCTATCCTAACCTTATTAAGGGACCCAAGGATCTAGAATCTAATGTTTTTTTAGTACACACAAAGAACATACAAATATGCCGAGGATTATGAAAGTAATTAGGAAACATACTCGGTGCTCCATGAACACTAAAAGTGCTGTTCGGTGGATCATTGCCTTTTGTCCCGTGGTTTCCAGTGTAATAATTTTCTCTTGCTGCCAGGGGATGCGTTGGCAAGGCGTCTGACCTGTCGAAATTAGTAATTCCAGGACGGTTCACTTCTTCAGGTTGTCCGGAGACGAGATTTTTGGCAGCAGCAGACTCGTACACTTCCGACAACGACAGATGATTTTCTGTTAGTTAAAACACACACGCAGACACGTAACGTAAAATAAAAACAGACAAACAAGCCAAGGAACATACTTGGTGCTCCATGAACTTCAGGATCTTGAATAGTTTCTTCTTCTTCATCATCATCATAGTCGTCTTCCTCGTCCAGGTCATGATCATCAGGGATGTGACCCTCATGGTACTGATCATGACCATGATCATGGTGATGTCCAGGGCCATGTTTTTTAATCGTATCCTTAATCTTCTTTGCCTTTGCCTTAACCTTTTTCAAAACCGAATGTTTCTCCTGATGCTGGTCGTCTTCTCCTTCTCCTGTAAGAAAATAATGGTCAATTTCAAACAGAGAAATCTACACTATATCCAAACTTGGAAAATTTTCTCACCATGCTGGTGCTCAATGTTGGTGTCGTATGCCGATTGAGTCTCCATTTTCAGGGGAAAAGCAGTGATTTGCAGAGAAAATAAACTGTTTTATCGTCGTTTGGAAGTGTGGGTTTTATAAAGGGAACCGAGATGGCACGGTTTCGCCACCTTTGCATGGCGGTGGCACTGCAACATTGGAACACGTCGAACATGACCGACAAAGTCCCTTTCCTGCCACATAAGTTGCATTCCTGTTACACGTGGCATCAGTTCCGTTTTATGATTCATTATAATCTTATCGGAATAATGCTTAAATTAAAACGACAAACTGCTTGCCTAAAAGAAGAAGGTCCCATTTGGAGTAGGTGTCTGGTGCGGAAAGGCACACGCGTACATGGACACATATCCAATTGCAATCATCAAAATGCCGATAGGCACTTCTATAGCGAGTGGGTAATTATTTATATAATTTTTTATAAATGTTTTGTTTTTCTAGTACCTTACAAATTGCTCAAATTTTAGGCACGGAGACGTCGGCATAAAATGTTAACTACTTTCACTTTCGACCGGTTAGTAATGTTTAGGGTGAAAATAATTTTTTTAAGAATATCTTAATTTTTATATGTTATATTTTAATATATAAATCGTATAAAATATTATATAATTTTTTATATTTTAATTATAAAATATATAAATAAATTTTAATTTTAACACCTTAAAATTTAAATTACAGATCCTAAATTTTGATAATAAATTTTAATTATAAATTATAAATTTTATATCTTATAACCTAAATTCTTAAACAATAAACTTTAACTTAAATCCCTAAACTCTAAAATTAAAATATATGTAATCAAATTTATATAATTTATATATTAAAGTATTATTCTTTTATTATTGTGCTTTAAATATAATTCGTTTCTTATTTAAATTATTATTTATTTCCCCGAGCTCTAACTTGATATTAATTTAAAATAATAGCATAATTGATATATTACTAATATTTTTTTGGTAAAGATATAATACTAATGTTTTAAAGACTTAATCAAAATACTTTTAAATTTGGATAATTAATTTAAAATTCATTAAAAGATCTAAATTTAAAATATTTAAAAATATATTATTAAATGATTAATAAAAATCGAACCGACTAGAATCCTATGCTAAAAAAATAATTAACTTAAAGTCCAAACATTTAAGGAAGTATATTTGTATAACTTGGACCCTAGTTAGGCCCAAACGCAGCTCATAGGCCTATTCCTAAGGAACCTTTGATAAATTAATGACAAGAATGAAGCAACGGTGCGCGCGCCATCCATGCAATTGACAAGCTGAAAACAAACTCCACCCATTTAAATTTAAAGCGCAAATTCAAATTTCACGTCCCCAAACCTTTCCCACTTTCACCGGAAACCAACTCGTAGAAACCACCAGCGATGCGAACTCGATTTCTCAACGTCGATTACTTGAGCGCCTCTAAATCTCCGACCGAAACCCTAAGCTTCCTCAACCTGCCACCACCTCACTTGCCTCCTCGTACTTCTAACTTCAATGCCGATGGTCTTCTTCGATTTGATCCGTTCATCAATGTCAACCTTCCGATCCAAACAGAGAAATTGCCGATCGAAGCCGCTCTCTCCAAGTTCTTGTCTGGAGCAATTCCTCAGTTCATCGATTTCGATATCAGAGATTTCGAGGATACTCGGTTTCCAAGTGGAAATGCTGGCGCAAGGTTCTCTGAGGTAAACTGATGAGTTCGGTTCTCTTCAGTTTTTTCTAAGCGATTTCATTTTTTTACGTGATTTGAAATGGAAAATAGTTGATTATGATGTCAAATACGAAAATCTCGATGAAGATATTCCGTTCTATTACGTCATTCCTTTACTGAGCTCTCTTTTTCTCTCTGTCGATAGAAGAATTTTCGATGCTTAAAATTACTGAGATCTATTTTTTAATGTAATCATTCTTAGATTTAATAATGTATAATGCTTTTCATTTTTCTCTGCTTCATATTTTCCTATTTTTATGTCTGATTGGCTGATACTGCTCTCTCTGCTTCATAATTACTGAGATCTACTTCATGCCACTGCAGAAGGATAATTTAACATGTGCTGCTGATAAGGATGTTCAGAGGTTTGACGTGATAGTATTTGAAACGCCCGAGCTGGATACTTTCTTGGTATTATCAATTGTCCATTATAGATCTGAAAAGTGTGTTCAGTACGGCACACATTTGAAAATCTATAACTTATATATTTCTTTGCAGGATAATGCTCACTTTTCTGAAAAAGAGATTGAGACATTCCCTGGAATTCAAGAGATTAATAATGATAATAAGGTAGTAATATATTGTTTGATATTTATTTTTGAAGTCTTTAATATATCATATCTACTTTTCAGTCTTCCTACAGTTTCCTTAGGCTAAGCTTCTTTCCTGATGCAGACTAATAGATAACTAATCTTTGACTGAAATTTAGCAGTGTTATAGTTATTTTGATCAAATTATGTAAAAAAAACGCTTTTAAGCATCTAGAAACTAGAAAGATCCTTCTTCATATTCAGTTTATGATGTTCACAAAAAGGAAAAGCTAGCTGATGCAAAAGATTTGCAGTGTTTAAAGAAGGGATACTAATGCCTCTGCCTTTTGTAGTTTTAACGATCTTTCAAATGCTTAGAATAATTGGTGCCTCTTTTGAATTGGATCTTTCTTCAGGATGAGACGGTCCCTATACTGCAGTTTTCTGACGAGATTCGAGAATCAGTTTATTCAGTTGAAGATGTTATTTCAGAGTGCAACATGGAACAAAATAATTATATGCTGGAAGAGGATAGTTCTTTTGGGGACCCAAAGCTCTTACAACATAGCACCTTCCCTTTTTTGGAGGTGGATGAAATAAGCCTGGATATCATGAGAAGTCATTCTATGGATGATATAGTTGCAACTATTTTTGAATCCATTGAATCCCAGCTGTGGACTCCAGACAATAACGTGCTTACTGACAGTAAGGAGCTCTTGGGCTCTACTGGGTACGATATCTTAAAGTTCCTTTCGGATTGCTGTTTAGCAAAACAGTATCCGGAACCTGAGCTGGCTTTCCCAGAGATGTTCGTGGATGTGAATCTTATATGCATGGGGGAAACTCCTGAAGTTGATGGGAACTCTGAACTTTTTATGGATAAACAGGATGCTGATTATTTTTTCCCCACCAACCTGGTTATGTTTGAGGAATTCCAGATTTTCGACTTGGACTCGTCTCAAAACTTCGAAGTGTTTTTGAATAGAGAAAAAACCCATGAATCAGAATCATGTAATCATATGTTCTGGGAAGACATGAATTTAAAGAGTTTCAGTGAATTGATTGTTAGTCATGAACTTGTTTTGGCAGATGAAACATTCAAATGTTTGCCTGTCCCGGTTCTCTCTGATTATGGAAGGATGAGGTTAGTATGCACAGCTGTTGAGAAACTACTGTCAGATTTAAAGCTGCTGCCTCTATCTGCATCTGATGGTATCTACTTGGACTGGTTTATACTGGAAGAGGATAGATGCAATAATAAAGATTACTCTTTGTTTCAGAATATGGTTCAGGATATAGATTCTTCTGACATTGATTTTGAACAGGAAAATTTTGAGGGTAGGAAATTAGTTTCTGACTTCATTTTCTCAGATTATGCTTTAACAGTATCAGGTACTGAACAATATGAGGAAGTACCGAATGTAACTTCTGATCGCATTCCTATACTTAATGGTGAACTTATGACTGTTGCGTCCAATAGCTTACAAGACAATGGATGCCCCAAACCAGGAAACTCAGAACAATTAGCAGAAAAAGATGCCAAGAGGGCTTCTTTGCTCTTCAAGACTATGTCACAGTTCAATGATCTTGACTTTTTCTTGAATCCCCAGAAAGGTAGTGCTAGAGAAATTGCTGAACCTACGACCATGTCATTCAACCCAAAGGTTGAATTTCCCAGTATTTCATCTGGTCCTTCGGTTGAAGCATGTGCATCCACTGGTTTAGTGTTGCAGCAGTGGGATATCATGGTTTACAATATAAAATTGTCAGATGATATCGTGGCACTCATTGGAAATTTTGAGAAGTGCTATCTTGATATCTTGCAGAATGAGACAGAGCTAATTTCGTTTTTACATGAAGATAAGTTTGAATTGCTTAGCCTTCCAAAGCAAAAGTTTATGGACTGTATTAAGAAAAAAATGTCACGTAGAAATACTTACTGCAATGATGACGACATTATGGCATTTGTTACGCTGTGTGCAATTAAGCAAATGGCTTGGTACATGTGTTTCTATGGCATCCATGCAGCTCACTTATATGTGGACAAGCTATGTCAAAGCCTTGGCTGCATTAAGTCAAGATTAAATTACCTTCATTCTTTGATTGAGGGTGCTCATAACAAGGTTGAGAAGGAAATAACCACATCGCATCCCTCACTCTGTGTCATACAGGGAATTTTACAGTCAAAAACCAGCTCAGGTAATTCAAAGGTGTTGATCTTGGCAGAACAAGTTTTGTGGTGGTCCTTGAAGAGTTTGCTGATGTCTATGGGATTATCCTGGAACGAGTTATCAAGTTTCTGCACAAATGCAGATCCATCAGATTCTTATAAGATGGATTCTGAGCGGATTTCAGATTGTTGGTTGGTATCTCATGAGTAAGTTCCGAATCTTCAATATCTAATATATTGTGGTATATTATTTGAAAAATGTTTATCAATAACTCACTTTTGATGCTGCATAATATTTTTTCAGTTTTGTTCTGTGAAAATATCAACTTGATAAAGTCTTTCCACTAGACATGGGAAATAAAACAAACATTTTAATTGGGACATTTGTGTAACTCATGGGTTGGCTTGAGGAAGCAATGTTTACACTGTTATTGATGAAATTCTAGGTACTTGAATCCAGAGATGTTGTACATCGTTTCTAACCTCATTGTCATTCTAGTTCCCCATCAATACAGATTCGTATTCAAGAATTCAATGACTTATTCCTAGATAAGTGGTATGCATCTAAGGTAATAATTATTAAAGGATTGGTGATTCTAACAGGAGACATGACTATATTCTGCAAATGCACAGATATTCCTAGGTAAGATTGTTAATGCTCAGTAAATTTCGTAGATATTGTTGGATTTCAACAAATTTTAACATAGATTTATCACCATGTAGGTTAATTGCATATTTCTCGTAGCAAAAGAATGTGGGTTATTTTCAAAACTTATCCAACTTTTAAAAGCCTAAATCAAGGATTAAGAATGCAACATATTGCTCATTTTGGTAAACTAAAGATAGAACTCTGAAGTGCGTGGGCCCATCTCATTAAACTTAGGAGTGTGCTTGTTGTGCGGAGTTATGAAGCTATATGTGATATTTTCTTTCTTTCTCCTGAAGGAATGTTTCTGCATCTTTTCCATTCAACAAGTTCAACCTTATTGTGGAATATGGAGGCTTTTGTGGCTCATCTAGAATATCTTCTTTTACCCCAAAGTTAGTTGGCTTAACTCATCTTCACTTTCTGAAGACTGAAATGGATGCCTCTTGTTCTTCCAAAGCACTTTGTGAAGGTGTTGACCTTCCCCAGACAAAAAAGAAGTTGACGGTAAGTCTCTTGTTCCTTACTGTTCTTGTTATTTTTGAATTGGGGGAAGGGAGAGTCATACCTGCTCTTTTTCTGTAGGGATCATGAAGCAAGTGCGTGAGTGTACTTATTTTTTTAATTTTAGTTTTATTTGGAAACTCACATTTTGTGGAACAAAATTTGAATAAAAATTATAGGACAAGAAGACCGATGTTTAATTTTAGTAAACTGAGTTCAAAAGATATTGATTCATATAAATCAATGGAAATATCAATTCTGCGCCAAAGTTGAAATATGTGGTTAGAGTGAACAGTAGGACTAGGAACAGAACACTGCATGTAAAAGATAGAATGCCCCTTGGAGTGGAGACTGAATTTAAGCATGTTGCTTGAGAATTGAAGCTGTGAAAATTTCTTTAGGACGAATTGGAATGCATAGATGATATGCAATAAAGGTGCTTCACCATTGAAGTTGATATCCTTTTCACTCCTTAAGAATGAAACACTTACAATTTTTTTATCTACATCAAATAACTGCCAAAATGAGACAGCTGTAAGGGATGGGTTCTCAAACTTTCAAGTGAAAGTATTTCCTTGGAATTAGCCGCCTCTCTTATGTTGTGAACTCTTCATGTAATTGTATTGATCATCATATCAAGTGGTAATCACGGACATACTCTGATGATGCTAGTAATGTTTTAGGAAGGGGAGTTCCATTCTATCCTGGGCCCCAATAATAATGTTAATTATGAGATGTTGGAGGACCTACTGAACTTTGTACCAGTTGAAGACAAGTATAATAAGGGGCCTGTCAAAAGTGGGGATAAAGAAGTACATTCTATGCCTCAGCCTGTTGCAGTTGTCACCAATCTAACTTCACAGAGAATGGCAGACATAGTAATTGTTGTGAACATGCAAAACTTTGATAAGGAAATGATTGTATCCAGAAGATGTACATATCAAAAAATTCTTGCAATGGAGAAAGAGGGAGCTCAAGTAGTTGAACGTGATTCAAATCTTCCTGTGGATGTCATAATTAGCTCTGCAATTTGCCTGGTATGGTATGATTGCAGAAACATCGGAAGAAAAGCTGCCACTTTGGATGAAGCATCTTCGTGCTTACAGTTCTGCATTGAGAATATTGCAACTAATATTTTGACATTGCTGAGTTTCGCTTTCAGTGGCTGTTTCCTGGTAATTCTCACAACCTACATCAGTTTAAGTGCGTCATTTTCTAGAAGATAAATGCTGGGCTTAGTTTCTGGGATCTTGATAGGCTTAGTAGTACCTTTCTCTCCATCAATATGTTTGGGTAGGATTATTGTTCCTCTAGCGAAAAATCTTTAATTTGCTTCGATGCATTTATTGCATTGTCTTGATATAGGAGATTTTAAAAGTAATTAATGACCTACAAAAACGACCTTAAAAGTAAAAATGCAATTGGGTTCTATGAACTTTATGCTGCTTATTCACATTCGTAGCCATTTTTTGCTGGCTTGGTAAAAATAAACTGACTAGAAGTAGTTATAGGTGATGTTCTTGATTGTTCACTTTAAGCATGGACTTTCTTGTAGCCTAGGTTGAAAATTAAAATGTACCATTGAGTAGACAAATTTGTTCATTGTGCTGTGCAAGGTGAGACATGGTGCTCTGGTAAAGATGGAAATTGTGATTCTGTGAACTATTTTAACTAAAACATTAAAACTATTGTTACTTGAAATTTGAATTACTATAACTTGCATGTACTTTCTGTTCAAGGTCTTTGAGGGAGACATTGGCTTCCTTTCTACAGTAATGGAATCTTCAGCTGGACTCTACGCAGCAGCAGCAAGTTTGGGGATTGACTTCCAGCTATTTTGTTCTTATTCATCTGAAACAACTGATGAAATAATACTGAACTGCATTGACTATGCTGCTAAGATGACCAGGGGCCTGTATCCGAAGATGCCTGATTCAGAAACTCTTGCGGAATCATTCCTTACTAGATTTCCATCAGTTAATCCTTTGACGGCACATGCAATACTCTCTTCGGGAGGAATGCTCATTGAGTTCCTTGAGTGGTCACATGAACGCAGGATTCATGCAGTTCAAAGCTACGGTGTACCAGATGAGAGTATTGTTCTTTTCAGTGCTTTGTGCAAGTACGGTGAGCGGGAGGACCCAAAATCGATAATGACAGATTGCTCTTCTTCTTCTGTATCTTCCGGTCCTAAATCGGACAAGTGTCATTATAATATTGGTTCTGAAGGAAAACAAGGCAAACACATAAATAGTCCTGATAAAATCAGCACAAGTATGGATGAAACCCTGCATTATGAGCCTTTGAACCAATGCAAAGGTGATTTCCTACATCCTTCTGGACCGTCGAAGTCATGTGACTCTTGGATGTCTACAGGTTTTGAGATGTTCCAGGAGTGCAAAAGACTAAGTTCATCTTTAAATGATATATTTGATCAAAAGCAGGAATTTGATTTCCCCCCGCAAGTTCTTGAGCAATATGATTCTCACATCTTTGAAGGTCCTAAGATGTTAAAAGAGGCAAAGAGGCCCAAACTTAGTGAACCCTTGAAAGATAATACATGGGGTTACAATCTGGGAGAAAATATGGCTACGATGAATAGTTTGGACTGGCAAAACATCAATAAATTTGAAAATCGTCATGAAGATCTTCTAGGTGAAGTTACTGACCTTGCTGACAGTCCAATGTCTGGTGAGGGTTTCTCTTGCTTTGGTAACTCTATTCCTTTCTCCTCTTTCTTGTCAGACATAGAAAAGGATTCTACTAGAAAGTCCAAATCTGCTAGAAGATTGTCATTTTCCAAAGGCAGTCACAGTGGTTTCCCATATGTTTCTGGGATCAACTCTAGTTCAGATATTTTGAGTTCTGCAACATGTCCCAGCACCCAAGAAAAGCCCGTACGGGATGTTTTAGCTCGATCTGCAGCTTGCAAAGACTCGTTGCTAAAAAATGATGTATCAAATCATAGTGCAACATCACTCTCAAAGGCCATTCTTTCAAACCATCCACAACAAGGTTCACCTTGGACGATTGAATTTCTCAACAGAATCAGGGAGAAGAGCAGATTACGTCGGCAGAATCTTCCTTCCGATACATCCCATTCACCCTTTGAGAGATCAGGAAATATAGCAAAAGTTCCTAAGAGAAGAAGTCCTTCAATTCTTGAATTTTTCAAATACCAAGGAGGCAACACTCCTAGGAAAATACTAGAACAAAGGAAGCAGAAAAGTCGTCCACAAGCGACCAGATCATCAAAGAATGAAAACACCTCCTCCTCCCTTGTGCAAACATCGACACCCAGTGATAAGAGAGCAAGACAGGTTTGTAAACTACTTTTGGTCATTTAATGTGTACTAATTATACAACTGCATATGTCTGGAATTTAAACTGTGAACTTTTCTACCTAGACTCTATCTTTTGAAATGAACGGAAGTGGAAGTCAAACTAAGCTGGTTTGGAGTGATGGAGGGGCACATGGTTTGAGTAAAAAGCTTCGATATTAGTAATCATGGTTGAAACACAAAGGGTAGAGCCATTTCTGGAATTAGCAGGTTGGTTCTCGACCATTATGATCTGCGGCAGTTCCTTTTTCTGTCAGAAAATAGCTTTAATAAAGAGATAAATCATCTTATTTACATTTACTTGTTTTATGCAGATCATCCTTTAAATATTCGATGAACTTGGTGCAGTTGTGACACTTTTTTAAGAATGTATCCAAACGGCTCAATGGTAAGCTGCAAATAGCACAGTCCAGTGAGCCATAGATATTTGATTGGCCAGAAATTTTGAACTGGGGAACCCACATGCCATTAGCATTCATAAAATTAAAACACTTATCAGACAACTCCATGTTTGAATCTCAAAATGAATTTATACTCGGACTAAAACTTTTTATTGGGTCTCTAGGTATCTAAAATTTAGAACCTCAATATCCAATTTTCTGCTTGAGCTTTCGACCAAATCGGTTGAATCTAATGTTTCAGTGTTCCTAATATGATAGACGAGCAACAAACAATGGAAGAAAGGTATTTCACAAGTTCAAATGATATAGATTTCTTGATTGGACTTTGATGCAACTATCACACGTATTTCCTTTTAGAGAATCAGCTGCTTCACCCTGCTTAGTGTTCTTTGTCCAACATACTGCACCTTTGATCATGCTAGTTCTTCTTGCCATTCTTAAGGTTTCTCACTGTCATTACAAGTTGCTGTCTTTCACCTTCCACTTCTGCAAATTTGAGACTTATTTCTGAATATCTTTCTTCCATGTCTTTAAGCTCACACTCCATAGATTTATTCCTTTCCTTAAGACCTTCCACTTCACTTAGCAATTCAGCAAATTTAACATCACTGCTGATTTCATTGGCAGGAAAACATAAATGATCAGACAAAGAACTCTATCCAAGGTAAAGATATTGGTTAATAATTAGCTGTAATTTTTGAGACATAAAGATATGCCGATACCTTTCAACTGGTACCGCTGTTGTTGAGGAAAGCTTGCTTTCTGCAGTGGTCATCTTAGAATGGATTTTGTCTCGCGATTTTCCTTGTTCCTGTATTTTTGAACATTGCTAATATTGAGACTGGAGTAACATTCTAGAACTAAATGAAGGTCTAGAATTAAAGCAACTTCTGTCTCATTAATGCATTGATAGAAATAGTTTTGATGGGGCAACCTTATGTATGTCTCTATTTCTTACGTATCATTACTGCTTGCTAAGAAGGCGATTCTGTGTCTATAGAGCTGTGTTACTACTAATCTCTGAAATACTGTCTAAGATTGTTTCATGAAACTAACATATCACTGTCTAGTTGCATGACAAATCAAAAATCGGTATTATTCAAAGCTATTTTGCAATTGTAATCCTCAAACCTTTTGAAACTGATCTGCAGAAGAACAATGACATATTTTGAGTTGTTCCATGATGCTTTCCAGCTCTTCAATCATGTTGCTGAGATTACTTCCTTCCTCTGGAGCTGAATTAGCTGATGATTTCAATGCAGCTTCCTTGAGGTTTATCTGTTCCTACCAAAGATTGTCAAATTATTAATCTTTGCTATTTGATGACTGAGAGCAAAAGTTTTTATATCGCCTAGGACGTATAGGTGGATGAAAACATAGAATGTGAACAGTTCATGGTTAGATAAAGGAGACGATATATCAATGTAGTTTTCTTCCACCATTGATGTTAGTTAAATATAGCACATATAGTCTTTCCATGAATAATAGATATGATTTTTAGTTTATAATCCTTCTATTAGAATAGCTACCTTAAGTAACCTCATTTTTTTCTGCAAACTAGTGATATCTTTGGATTCTCGAGGTGCCGAGGCCGAGTGGATGCTCCTTGCAGTGATGTCCACTTGACCACCATTACTTCTGATTTCTTCTTCCTTCTTTTGTAGGTCATTCTTTAATTGAGATACTTGTTTTCTCAGTTTTTCTTTCTCCCTTTCTTCTCGGAGCAAGTTATGTTTTAAATCATTACATTCCATTCTAATATTCTCCATTTCTGACTGCAAATTTGAGATCACCATCTCCTTTTTATCCTTCAAAGACCTTGTACTGATTAATTGCTTCTGGGCTTTCTCTGTTTCCTTCTTTGCTGAAGCAATTTTTTTCTCCAATTCATCTCTTTCTTTATTCCATCTTTGTATCAGCATCTCACTTTTCTCATTTGTTGTCTTCACTTTTTTGGTTTCATCACTTTGCTTTGCCTGATCAGAAAATTGGTTTCTCTGCTCTTCGAGCTTTTTGATCTCAGTCTTGAGCATTTGAATTTCTCTTGAGAAATCTTCCTGCTTTTCCTTCTCTTGCTTTTGTGCATATTCAAGTTGTTCAGTCTTATCATCAAGTTCCTTTGACATTTCTGCTATTTGTTGTTCTTTGAGATCCAGTTGGTACTTAAGGTCTTCTCGTTCAATTGCAGTCTGATCTTTAAGTAGCCTGAGCTCTTGATTGGCTTCCTGGAGCATTTCTTCGAGATTTATTTTCTGCAACTCCAGGTCATTCGCTTCTGCAACTGCTTTCATGGTCACCTTTTCATTCTCATCAAGCCTACCGGCCATTTCAACAGAGAGCTTTTTAATTTCTTCCTGAAGCCGCTCGACATTGGCAGCATTTTTCCACCTTGTTGTTCTCAAGGCTTCCTCTGCTCGAGCAGCCCTCCGTTCCTGTTCAGTTTTGGCATGTATCATGGCATCAAGTTCTTCTTCAAACCCTTGTGTCCGATTCTCCAGTTCTTTGCTTAATTCTTTGACTTGACTTTCAAGTTCATTAATGGCAATTAAAGACTCCGAATAGTCTTCTGATTGCTGCTTGATTTTATCCTCTAGTCTTTGCACTTGAGATTCAAGTTCATTTATAGTAGCTAAGTATTCTGTGTTCTCATTTTCTATCTTCATTGATTCTTGTTGCTGGTTTTGCCTTAACTGTGATAAGATTGTCATTTTCCTGGCTCAATTCTTCTATATGCACCTGTAACTCCTCCTTATGTTTCTTGTAAAACTCCAACTCTGCATTCAGGTCCGTGATTGTCTGCTTCATCATGTGCACTTCATCAGCATCATGCTGTGCATTCAAACGTGCCTCTTCTACACTCGTACTTGCTTCGATCTCGCTGGAGAGGCGAGTTATTTCCCTGTTCTTTTCCTCTAGCATTTCATTGAGGTCTCTTACTGCAAGAATCAGGTTAGAATTTGAGTCCTCCGTCTTCTGCAGCTGCAAACGGAGATTTCCATTCAACTCCTTTTCGTGTTCCAGCTCCTGCCTAATTTCTTTTAGCAGAACCTTTGACCCCTCGTTCTCATCTTCCGATCCACTGTCACTTGCTTCCTCATCCATATTTTTCTTTGACTTGAATCGTTCAAACTCTGTCTTCACTGCATCTCTTTCTTCTCTAAGGCTGCTAATTTGTCTCGACAGATCCTGAGTCCGTTTGTTCTCCTTCAAAATCTGTTTCCTAAGAGACTGCAACTCTAATTCCGATAATTCTACCTGCCTCAATAACATGACATTTTCATTTCTGAGTTTCTCAACAGGATCGCCTGATCCCTTGTGCCACTTTCTTGGGATGTCTTCAGGGCTATTAGCTAACTCAGCTAAACTTCCATCTGAAGATGAACTTCCCGACCAATTCCTGTTTGTTCTCCGGTGCATGTTCTTTTCTGTCATGCCAGTATCAGCTGCACTCTGGGGTATTGTGTTTTGCCGTAGAGGTGAAAATAATCCGGCAGGGTCCAAGTCCCCATCCTGGGTAAAAATTAAGATCAGTTTAATTGTAAACTTGCATAAAACAGCCATCTGGTCCAGGTAGTAATTTCAGGGGTGCTTTAACCAAATCATTCATGCTAAAACTATACAGGTGGGTACTCGAACTTACTTCTGTTGAATTTTGGAGATTTTCAATGTAATTCATGCCTTGGCTCTGCAGGCTTCCCTCCCTGGAAATGGTCAAATCTTCACCATCTCCAACATATCTGATATCGAAAGTCGAATTACATACAGGTAAGTAGAACCAAAAACAAAAAAAAAGGGTAAATAGTGAATGACTAGAGATATATGGATTATTAATGCTTGTATCACCTCTGATCTTCTGCCCCCTCAATTTTATGAATTGTCACCTATGGATCACCATGAATTTCAAAACCAAGTTACATTGATATGCCAATATTAGATTCCGAAATCAACAGAAGTTTTAGAGAAACTAACAAACTAACATGTAGAATGACACCGGAGTTGGCAAACTTAAGGGGCAGGGAGACTGTAACAGGTTCAGTTTCAGCTGCAAAATCAGCAAAATCAATCGAAGCTTCACCTAGGAATCCTGATTTTGAAGATCCCTGCAACAAACCAAGAACAAGAAAACCAGCAAACACCGGTCACTGGTGGGAAGTGGGAACTCAAAGCAATGGGGGGAACAAAGGCTTGCCAAATGTGCGTACATTTGAAACAACGAAATGGTAAATTTTTTCACTCAATTTCCCTGTTTTAGTCTCCCTGATCATTTTCACAGTTTCATAAACAGGATTCTCCCACAGACAACTCCCATCTTGAGCTGCAACTTTCTCTAATCTCAGCGTCGTCTTCCCGACATCCTCCGGCACCAACGCTACCGTCACCCCCGACTTCTTCAACTTCGGCACCTGGAAAAGAAAAGCGGCTGAATCAGGTGAGATCTTTCCAAAACCTCATAACTCTAAATTCTTTAACTCCGAGTCTAACTCATACCTGAGTTGCCTGAAACTGCAATTGGAATACAACTTTAATCTTCTTCTTGTCGCTCCTCCATGACTTAAACATGTTTCAGTTTTCTCTGCTGAATGTTTGCTGCAAATCCCACTCAATGCATTGAGATTCTGAACGACAAACAATGTTAGTTAATCCACAACTTTGACAACTAAAAAACAGGGTAGTTTCTGAACAGCTGGGGGATGCTTAATGTGTAGTGAACTGTTGAATTCCTTTAGTTTAAGGAAATTAGTGTGTTAAAGAAATGTGAAATGGAAGATGACTCAGAGTCAAACTAATAAATCGTAGTGCATTACAGAGAAAATAATAAAGCCTTTTTATAATATATATATATTAATCAAAAGAGATCTACCATAAGATTCTAAGTAATATAAAGCTTAAGAACTGGAAGGCGGTTTTCTTTTGTTTGCAGCAAGGCATGAGGTGCGAAGCTTTGGTGATTAATAAGTTCTATTATTTAAGTTTCAATGGATGAATATATTTGTGGAATAAAGACAGTGGTTTAGACGCTAATGTTTAGAATAAAAATACACGTTAATTTTAATATTTTAAACCCTAAATTAAAAATATATGACTCTTATTTTTTAAAACTTTACTCTTAATTTTTAATTTTAAATCTTAAACTCTAAATTTATTATTTTAAAATAAGAGTATTATAAAACATAATAAAATAATAAATGATTTGTGATTAAAAGATTTTTTAACAAATTTATATAAAATTTAATTTAAATTAATTAATATATCTGAATATTATTGATTATAATAAAAGATAATATATTATATATAGATTTATATATAATATTATTTTATTATTCTTTTGTAATAATGACTGGAAAACAACGAAAATAAAGTAAATGAAAAGTGAAGGAAAAAAGAAAGGTACCGGAGGAGTTAGCACTTAGCTGTTACTTACCATACCATTAAAGCATCTTCCTTTTTTATATTTGAAGTATTTATTTTTAAAATATTTGAGAAAATCAAATGAAATTAAAAGAATCATAATTTCTTATAGCATTTAATAAAAGAATTAAATATACAGTAATATACAGCACATTGCACAAGGCATTTTGAAATTGGAAGTGTCCGTTGCATCAAAACCCAGAAATGGGAATATTTAAAGGAATACAATTAATGAAATGTTTCTTATAAATTTTAATAGAAGAATTTATTTTTTTGTTAAAAAAATACTGTGATTAATTATTTTTTTAAGTTAGTTTATATAATGAAAAATATTATTACTATTTACGACATTATTTGTAACTGCCAAATGATTAGACCATATGATTTGACCAAATTTATTAAGAGTGGGGTTCTAGTGTTTAGTTGGTTTTGAAATAGACATACGATAATGATTGTTATAAAATAACAACAAATATAATGATAGTACAATAAAAGAGATCAAAATAAAATTTTGATCGTTTATTAGCAATACTCATCTAGTTTAATGATTAAAGAAATACTTATTATTTTTAAAGATTATAAATTCGAGCACTAGTAATATCACTATAGTAATCGAATGATCAATATCCAATGAATGAGAGTATCCACTAGGACTGATATTATTCAATATATATATTGAATTGGTTATATATTTAATAGATTCTGTATGAAATTATGTTTATGAAAAGATCTTTCTTTGTTTTGTTTTTCAAACTTTGGCGTGTCAACAAATCCATACAATTAAGGCGCTCTTAGATCCGTACGATTCAATATTAGATTCGATTTGAGTTGAGTTGAATTAGTTTTTTTTTACCTTTACCGGATTCGTGTCATAATTTTGACTCCAATAATTAAAGGGGTCAAATTTAGAAACAACTATTCTTACATTACTGAAGTTTGTAATCTTTGAGGTCCTTAGATGAAATGAAATTCAATTTATGAAAAAAAAAGTTTTTTTATTTTATAATAATAATTTTTTTAATTTATACAAAATTCCTTAAGTTTAGTACACATCTAACATAAATTATAATTATCTTTGATTTCAAATCAGATAATAAGTAACGGACGATATACTTCATTCAAAAATATGTCATGTATTTTTCGCATTCAAACCTCATTTTTTTTTTAATCTGGGGAGACATAAAAAGTTATTTATCTCGTTCTTAGTTAATAGATTGATATCACAGTTACCAGATCATAGGATATATCTGCTGCAGATCCAATTAATTAAACATATAAAACAAGTAGGGGTTTTAATCGTATCACGCACCCAATCAGTAGCCACTTTGCAGTCTATTTCCAATGCTATATTAATTATTTATGAGAAAATGTTATAAGTATAGATGATAAAACTAAATAAATTTTATAAGTGTTTTAATTATAATGTTTAAAATTATGTTTAGAATTTATAGTTTATGTGTTCAGGTTTAAGGTTTAAAATTTAAAATTTAAAATTTACGATTAGAATTTACAGTTTAAGAGTATCATTTAGAATTTAAAGGTTAAGATCTATGTTTTAAGACAATATCATTAAAGCTTTAGGTTTTAACCTACAAACTTTAAGAAATGTAACTCTAAACATTAAATTTTAACTAAATCTTTTAAATTCAAAACTTTTACATTTAGATCCCTAAAATTAAATTTTAAATACAATCTTTAAACTATAAAATTAAAAATTGCCTAAAATAATTACTTAATATTTCTACAATTAATAACTTGATTATAAAAATACATATCATGAAATCTATTCGGATCATATTTTATACTTTGGACCAAAAAAAAATAGAGATTAATTCAAATAGTAAAAAGTTTGATTTCATTTAAATAGATATTATATTTGACGTGTTATATATAATTTTTATTGAAAAACTTAATCACTAAAATTATACATATAATAATAAATAGATCTGAATTAATATATCAAAATAAAGAAAAGAGCAATAATTTTTTTTAAAAAAATATTAATCATACTCGGATTGAACCCATCTCATCTTTATCCGGTTAACTTTATATAATTACATTGTACATTTTCAATGAAAACAATACCCAATTCACTTTATATATTTTAATAGTACTAATTATAGTGTGGGCATTGTTTTGTTCTGAATTATTTATCATCGCTTCATTATTTCTGTCCCTGCAAAAAGGCCTTAAATTTCTTATTGTTGGTCAAATCCCCGCCAATTTGAACTGTAAATGTGTGGAAACACGTGGTGGCATGTGGTATCATCTAGATCTGGGACCCACACGCAGACTTACTAATAATCCAAGTGTAACTGGTCAATCGGGATAGAAGTTTTAGATGAGTTTCCAAATTAAAAAAATCAAGAAAATAATATAAGAGAAATTATATTATGAGACATTCTCACCACATATCTATGAGATTAACTAATAAAAAATATTTATTTAATTATTTTTTTACCTCATTATTATTTTTACTAAGAAATCTTCACTTGGTGAAAACTGTTTTAAACTTTATTTACAATAAATATTAATAAAGATTCACTTGATAAAAATATGAGTTAGGAAAAAATAATTAAATGAAAGCTTTTTATTGGTTGGTCTCATGGATGACGTGGTGGCAATATCCCATAATATAATGTTTCTTAATATAAATATTAATTTAGATAAAAAAAATAATTATTTAAATTATATATTTTTAATTTTAAATATTTAAATTTTTATTTAAAATATACTTAAAATGTATTAAGTGATCTTAGTGAAAGAAAAAGTGCTATTATCATTAAAAGATTTAAATTCAACTAATTTATTGCATATTATATACATACTTTTAAAGAGGTGCACTTGGGTGACTAAAATTTAATAAGATTATTATTTTTTTTACATATCACATCCAAGTATCATATAATATGTATACTACATATGTGATACTAGATCATTAGAGATGACTCAAAAATTATGAGATTTTGTATAATTTATTAAAATAAATTTTTAAATTAAAAAAAAAATGTTTAGTGACTTGTTAGTAAGATAGACTGGTTTTTAAGTAAGTATAAATATAATATGATTCAAAACTTATGAGTTAAATACTATATTTTCTCACGTATTTATTATTAATTTATAATTTATTATTAATTTTTTCTTATTTATTTAACATAACTCATTTTAATTTTTTTTTCCTAAAATCTTACACAATCCTTTTTATTATACATGTTTCATATCATCTATATCCATCTTGTTATAACTATACTTAACATCCAATTCCATCTCCACCCCTAATATTTATATCGATGGTCTGATTCACACAGTCTGGATTCGTATGATACCTTGAAGGTTTTGAAATTTGAGACCAATTGAATCAACAGACAAGTTTGAGTGTGTTTGGTGTGATCAAGTTAGAGCTGTCGGCCCTTGTTGAGACTTAAAGCCCGTATGTTCTCTTCCATAGACAGATAAATGGACCACAACCCAACTAAGAGACCAGAAACTAAGGCTAAGGATACCTGTTAAGGGTAAATAAAATAGTGAATTTTTCGAGTTGAGTTTTACTCGTGCTACTCCAAATAGGAAAGTGACCCTAACCTAAAACTTCCTCTGACCCCAAAAATATGTTCAAAGTACCCAAACCAATGACTTTGAGCTCATTGGAAAGACCAAGCATCCTTGACCTAATGGATTTTCAACAAGCGTGAAGATGAAGTAAGGCAAGGCAAGGCTTCTTCAACAAACACATACGCCTGGCAAAATCGGAGTGGTGCTGCACTTTAAATTTTCTAAGCCATTTACGAAGTCAATGAAAACATAACATTTTCTACTCTTCCAAATCATGATTTAGCAAATATAATATCATAAAAAAGATTGAGGTCAAACAAATGATGAAGCACACAGAGAAGGAATCAAAATACACTCTGTTGAAATCTGTCCTTTGAGACAACTATGGCCTATGGGCACACCAACAACAATTAAGCAAACTTTCAAACTCTTTTATTTGTGGGGTGTAATATCTCTATACAATGAAAGAAAGTAATTTCTTCTTCAGACTGTTTTATATGTACAGTAAATCGTTGTTCATATCGAAATCACTACATATGTCGTCCCCTGATAAAGAACTAACGAACTCGTTTCCTGAAATTTGGGTGTCGAACTTGAATTCTGAGCTGAACATGTCATTCACTGGTGATGCATTGCTTAGTCCACAATGAAGATCGTTGCTGTATGTTCCTTCGTTTAAAAAATATGCATTCATGAAAGGGTCTTGGAAGTTTGAACTCAGACAGTGGTTAAATCCGTCGGGGGCAGACAACGGCTTACTTGAATTAGTGAAGCTCCCGACTTCTTGATCGAGAGATAGCCACTCGGCGAATAAAAGCTTCGGAGGAATCGGGTTTCTTTGAAGGTCTTTGGAGAAGTCAAAATTTTGTGGAACGGCTTGATGAGTATTTACCAAGGATTGTTTGATGTGATTGTACGGTTCATAGCTCGGTGTTTGGTATAAGAGAATTTGAGGAGATGATGTGGACTCTTTGTTTTCTGAGCTTGAAGTGGTGCATTGACTCCTGGTGGCCTGAGATTCGATTTCTTCGGCCTTTGCGATTCTCTTCTTCAGATACGAATGCCAATAGTTTTTGATCTCGTTATCGGTTCTTCCAGGCAAGTTTTGTGCAATTTGGGACCACCTACTCGTGCACAAAATAGAGCATCCTCGTTAGTTCAGTAATGTATCAGAACCAATCAACACTTGATAACTAATTGAACCTAATACTTCAGAGTTTTCGGAGCCTCCTCCCGGCCATTAAGCCGAGGACTCACCGGCAACCATAACGTTCATCAAAGGCATATCCAATTATCCACTAAGTTGAGAGAAATCTTTGTTGCTTACTTATTGCCTAACAAATGATGAAGGGTGAGGATCGTCTCCTCCTCTTGCGGCGTAAACGTCCCGCGCCTTAACCCTGGTCTCAAGTAATTAATCCACCTTAATCTGCAGCTCTTCCCATTCCTCTGCAATCCTGGAGAAGTAAAATTCACACCACGTTTACTTTTCATGACTAAAATTTAAATAAAAAACCGATCATATTCGTGTCGGACAAATACCCGAGGTTGAGTAACATCCAAGTTACTAATTTCACATAGCAAAAACCAATGTAAAGATGGTCTGAGAGGTTAGTTTAGTTATTTTATCAAACAGGTAGTCATCATCAATCCCTTTCACTTTTTCTCTTTTCCAGCACACAATAAAAGAATCAATCGCTTTCCTTTTAACTCAAGATTTTTACCACAAAACTTATTCTTTATTGACTCCCAGCATCAGCAGCACAACAACATCAACATACTCTTCAATGTTTTCACGCCGACAGGCAAAACAAGACAAGTACAAAAAATTATTACAAGACACATCAATTACTTTGTAAGAACAAACTTGAGTCTTGATATTCCTTAGAGAAGAATTAAAGGGTGTTAAAAGAATCAAACAAGGGAACTGAAGTTAACCTGCATTGATGGGAACCGAGCTCCAGCAACCATGGCCGTGTTTGAGGACATAGTTTCTGAGCTTTAAATCTTCTTCAGGTGACCATAAGCCCTTTCTGTGCTTAGCTTTTGGCTTATTTTCAGATGATCTGAAACCCATTTTCAGACTGAAATAAACCAGTGCTTTGCCTTTGGTTATGGAGAACACAGAGAAATAAATTCAATGGCCAAAAGCTAAGGGAAGGCAGTGTACAGAAGAAGAAGCAAAGACTGCAAAAGCAATAAATAGCCGACCCCAAAAGGTATTCGAAGTATTATAAGTTGGGATTAGTTGTGAGTTTACAGATTTTTTTTAAAGGAAATGAAAAAAATTAAACACTTGTATTACTAATATTTATTTATGAACCAACAAGTTTATCTTTGGGACAATATAAGAGACTTTCTTTCTTCTTTTAATTTTTTTTTATTACAGAATAACTAATAATTATTACAATCTAATTGATTTTATGGTACCTAGTTCAATCGAGTTAAATTGTGTTGATAAAATATTATTTTAATTTTTTATATAATTTATTTTAAAAATAATTTGTTTTTAAATTTATTTTACTTTTAAATTTTATTTTTTAAATCTTAGATTCTGATTTTGTTCATATCCGTACCTAATAATAGTATTAATGATATTCGATTTAAACCGAAGACAAAATATGTATTTTAACTACTTAATTATGTTTGTAATAATTATTAAAAAAAGTGAATTACGAATTTAATAATTAAATTTACTAATTTTATGAATTGTGGTAATGGTGAGATGGACATTAAGCAATGATTACTCAATAATTCCCAATTCTGACCTTAACTCTTGCTTTGTCCATCAACTTTTAAATACAATTATACTTCTCAAGATTCGGATCCTTTTGACAGATTATGCCGACATTTTTAAATCGAGAGACAAGTAATATTTAAACGAATAAGTAGATTAATTACTGTTACAATTATTATTATAGATATAATTAAATTAATTAAGTTTAATTTGGTTTTATCCACATAAATATGTCAACTTTAACCTACCATTGTTCCTTCTAATGACTTACAAGAATAAAATAAACTTATTCTCATCCTAAGCCTACTAATGCTAGTTGATATCTATTATCTTATAATAAAAATTAGAGTAATATATTTTTTTTCAAAAACTCGATTGGATCGAACGTAATGACTAATTTTTCGTGTTTTGATGACTCGTTTAGAAAATTATGTTAATCACAAGTCTTAAAACTAGTTTATATCCGGGACAAAAATCAAACTTTTGATCATTGATTAAGGTAAGAGAAACTCTTACTGTCTTGATATCTCACCTAAGTCTCGTAATTAATTATAAATATATTTTAGATTTTTTTTAACTTAGTAAATAGTTTTTCTTAAATAAATTTGAGATTCGACTTTTGTCTTTTGAACTTAAAAAAGATTTGGGGAATATTATTTCATCATGTGTATGTCATACCATTTAAAAACCATGATGTTGTCGAGAATAAAAGAAACAAATTATATGGTTAATTGCTACTAGGACTCGATTAACAACAAATGATTATGCATATAATATGACTTTTAGGTTTGTCGTATTATGTGCATAAGTCTTGCGTTTTGGCATTGTTTATGCAACTTGATTATAAAAATTTACACATAACAAGTGTGTTTATATATTACGAATAAAGGACAAAAGGTTTTTAATTTTTATTTGTTTGATTTTTCCTTTTTGGTTTTATTTTAAAAAATAAAAAAATTAGGTGTCCACTAAACAATATTACAAATGTATTGGTATCGATTGTCATTAATTAAAGAATTTGATTCTTACCGTTATAAAAGTGTGGATGAAGTAGATTTTATGGTAAACGATTTACTTGTCGGTGAGAGTACTCGTAACGAGAGGATTGGTCATTGCTATCGACGATGAATATCTTGATTAAAAAAATAATGATTTTTAATTAAAATTCTTAATTATTATAAATAAATAGTAGCTTCTTTCCCATTGGCCCGGAAGGTAAGAAATTCACACAAGCTAAGTACTTATTTCAAAGATTCCTAATTAAAATTTCAATTAAGTTGCTATCAAAATAAATATATTTTTACATATTTGTAATTATCAAGTAGAATTTTTTAGTAATTCATTTATTAATGGTATATTTTAATATACAAGTTACGTAAAAACTCTATTTATTGAAAAATTATATCATGAACTCTTTCTATCATGTCATCTATGGTCTCAACCAACCATATTCATTAATCTCATATTTTTAGGTGAATCATCATCTCTTTCTTACATGTAATTAGTGAGGGGATAATTATTTAATAATTACTTAAAAATAAATAAACCTAATTGTATGAATCTCGTAGTACAAAAATATCTACGATATAATCTCTTATTTATCTATATCATCTGTCAAATTCTACCTAATTTCATAGCCGTTTTAGTCAAATTTCTCACTGTTCGACCTAGAAGATCAATGAAGCAATCTAACGTACACGTTCGTTTCCATGCAAAATTATTTCCACAAATTTCTGAAGTGACAATGACTATGGCAAACTGTTGGTAAATATCTGAATATAGTAAATAAATTTAAAGCCTCTCCGACCTGTTTCATGCTCAACTTTGTCTGCAGACCTTGTTGTGTTGTCAGAATGGCTGAAGTCAGGTTCTGTGCTATAACAAAGTGGCATAAAATATTACATAACGACCAGAAACTTCAACATTTACCTACCCCTCCCAGTCTCTGCTTTATTCCTAGACCTAGTTATGCCCCAAAACACACATATAAAATCAAAATAGGGCTTTTTCAACGATTAGTTCATATTTATGCACTGAAAAAGGCACAAAAAATAATAAAAACTTGTAGTTCTCAGTTAATTCCCAAATACACGTACATGGATCCGGTGACAGATCTATGCTTTGAACAGGCTGAGTTTGTGTCTATCTGAATTTTTTAAAATTTATATATTTATCTTTATTTTTTAATTTTTATGAATTGATCTTTAAATTTTTATAATATTTAAGCTTTATGCTTGCTTGAGATTTCTACATTTTATATGTACTCACCCTTAAATAAATTTCTGGATCCGTTGCTGCATGAATCGAATGAATATAAAAATATTTGCACTTTTCTAAATTCAATTGGTCATTGTTAAAAAATATTTTATTTTTTGATTTAAAATTCAGGTAAATTACATTTTTTTTCATTTAAAAAATTTAGTATTGTCTCTCTTCGTATTTTAATTTAATTATATATAATATATATGTGCACTGTTTTCAATTTATTTTATTATCTTAATATGCTGTGATCACATACGCACAAGGAGAAAAGGCCTGGCAATTATAAATAAATCAATAAATCATATTAACATAAAATATATTATTCGAGCCGTCTGCTCAATTGCAATGTGCAAAGTGTTCCTAAACCATTGGATCTAAGTCTGCATATTTTGTTAATATTTATTAAATAAGTGATTCTATGGGTACTAATTATTGTTCTTGGACATCTTAATTAGGTTGAGATGGATTTGGTAGATAGAAAGTCAAAAAATAATAATCAAATTAAGAAATATATTTACTTTTGAGAAAAAAAAATTGTGACACACTGTACACGCGGTGCATTTTATGTGTTACAAGCGTCGGGCATCTCTAATTTAGAATTCAGCTAATTTTCAATTATTAATTAAGTAATTAGTGAATAAGGGTATCATAAACATCCAGAAAATATAAAATTGGAGTTAATTGTACCGAATATTTTCCCGAATGTTTAATGAAAATATATGTTATAATTAACTCATAAAATTAAACATTAATCAATAAACATTTAAAAACACAATAAATATAAAATAATAAATAAATCATGAAACCAACAAAACACCTCCTATAGGCTATACAATAATAATAAAAATAAAACATTAAAAAATAAAAATAGAGAAAAAGACTTTATTTTTTATCCACTTATACGCTTCAAGCAAGAAGTAAGAGTGATGAGAAAATTATTTTTATATTCAAGAATTACTTTATTATTATTTTTTTTTTTAAGAAAATATGATGCTTTATTTAATGAATTTTCTATCTTCAATTTCTTCACGCAAAGTAGGAAGAAAAAAGAAAGAATCATTGTACGATACAAGATTTGATGCTGGATGACGAGTTCAACCTGTGGCTGTAGCCTGTAGGAATATATTAGTATTCTAAAGATTATTCCTCACCTAAAGCCAGTGACGACCAAAAAGGGAAGATTCGATGAGATAGAGGGTACGGAATACGACAGTAGATCCAGGAGTAGCTACGTCGACATCATGTATTTATACGTTAATATATACTCCACGTGTGTATATGGGTACCAGAAATTCATCTTACTTTTGACACCCTGCCCTGACGTATCAGTGAACAAAAGGAACTGAAAAATACTTATAAAAGTGTGAAAACATGAATCAAACTAATCCTAGGCTATACATAGGTAGAGGCTGATTTGTATTTTATATTAATTTAACTAGAATAACTTAATTTAAATTAAATAATTATTTTAAAGTAAACCTTTAAATCTAGATTTTGTATCAAAAATAATCATTATTAACCATTAGAAAATATTTTAATTTTATTAATAAAAATATTATTTTAGACATAATAATATTTTTAATAGATTAAACAGAATACTCATCTTAAACGTTGTAGTTCCCTTCCGAATCGACTACAACGGAACCAGCCCATTAGGGTCAAAGTTTTGACCAATGAAAAAGAACCATTAAACCTAAGCTAGACTGGGACGAAGCATCATCAAAGGCCCAATACGATAGTAATCTGTCGTTTAATACAACTATGGACTATGAGTCTGCGGAGGAGTACATAACAACGAGTAAAACTCGATTCAAAAAGATTGAATTTATTTTAATGATTATAAAAGAAAATTTTAAGTAAAATAAAATTATAATTTTATGAATTTTATTTAATTTTTAAAAAATTAAATAAAATTTAAGGTATAAAATAAAATTTTGAATATCACATATAATATATATATATATATAGTATGTGATTATAAAAAATGTTTAAACTAGGGACGAGATAAAACATTGAAGAAAAAAATAAAAACATAACTCATTGCCACTATTCATCTACGCATTAAAAAACTGAAGTCGGAGTGATGACCGAAACCAACGATATTATAAGTAAAGATATTTAAAACCGACTTAATACGTAACCAACGATCTAATAAGTTTAATATCAATATAATATTATTACTATGTTCCTAACATTTTTTTTATTTTTAACTTGTTTTATGAATGTCTTTGTTAGAATGTCGAAATTTATAATTATTTATCAATAAAAATACGTATTGTTATTATTTTCTACAAACCACCAAAGAGTGTGAAAGTCTGCCAAGTTTTTTTCTTCTTATTTTAGAAACAATTAAATTAGGTAAGAACCGCCAAGAAAGCAAGTATACTGGTCAAGGCATGTGCTTTAAGAAATCATTTTATCCTTTAAATCATATATATTTATTTATGTTTAAACCATATTGGCATCATTTAAATTAATAAACATTTTTAATAAAATTTAAGTTTTAGAAATGTATAATATCTAGGGTATTTATCGAGTTAGTCGATCGCGAGTTGAGCATTGCTCGATTCGTGCTCGTTAAAATTTTTGTTGTTGTTCAATTTACTCGTTGCTCGTTAAGCTCCTTAAAATTGTGCTCGACTCGTGCTCGTTAAAATATTTTGTTGCTCAACTCGACTCGTTACTCGTTAAGCTCAAATTATTACTCATTAAACTCATTAAAAAACTTACCTTATTTTAACTAAAAGTAAAATTTTATAATACAATTTAAGGTTTATATTAACGTAAATTAACAAATTTAATCAAAAATATCAAAAAATGTATAAAATATTTTTAAAGTCTAAATTAAAAAGTAACAATTCATAAATACATCAAATTATCGTACTAAAATTAAAATAATAATTTATACATTAATAAATATTATTTAAATATTTTTTGAATGATATTATTTTTAAAATAATTATTAAAAAATATTTTCAAATTTATCGAGCCGATTCGAGTTTGAATTAAATTAATCCGAATCGAGTATTTATCAAATTTTAACCGAATTAACTTCGAACAGCTCATGAACTGATCAACTCGTTAATCACCCCTGTTATCTCATATAAATTAAATAATAATTATTAAAAAACAAAAGAAATGCATAATAAACGTGACCCTGTAATTTAGTATATATTTTTTAAATATTTATCATATTTGCCAAAAGCCATCTCCACTCAACAACTTCTTTAAGACCAGACTCACTGATTCGCTAAAAGAAATCTCAAGCGATGGCTTTGCAGGTATGGGAGACTTTGAAGGAGGCGATAACTGCGTATACGGGTCTATCTCCGGCCACTTTCTTCACGGTTCTCGCTCTCTTATGGGCGGTTTACTATGTTGCAACCGGTCTATTCGGGTCATCCGATGATCACCACCACCAACGTTCCAGGGATTTCGAGGGGGAGCAGATGGAGCCGCTCCCACCACCGGTCCAGCTGGGCGAGATTACCGAGGAGGAGCTTAAGCAGTACGATGGGTCGGATTCTAAGAAGCCACTCCTCATGGCTATCAAGGGTCAGATCTATGATGTTTCCCAAAGCAGGTTTCAAGCTCTCTTTTTTCTCTCTTTTCTTTGAAATTTTGTAATTTTCCTTTTCAAATTCCAATTATTTTGTTGGAAAATTAGCATTGCTTTAGTAGCTCGTTTGGGAATGGAAAATAAAATCTGGGAGTTTCTGGAAATTACTTTAATTTGGATCTTTCTAGATTACTTTTCATTGGCTTTTAGTTTATGGTGGAACTGAAAAGCTTTATTGGTTGCAGCCTTCAGCTATTCTGCTGGTTTCTTTTTAGTTTATTGATTTTAGATTGTCTTTTGTATTAATCAAATAGCATACTATTTTGCTACCATATGAGTTACTCCATGTAATTGCAGTGAAAGTTTGCATTTTGATTTATTAATATTGGGTGATCAGCTCAAAAATTGTGAGATGAATATGATAAACCATGTATTATATTTAACCAAATCAGTTCGTTGCAAGTAATTTTCTGTTGCTTGATTTTGCTTGTCTAATTAAAACTCTTAGACTTTGACCCTGAATCACATGTTTTGACTGAGGAAAAAAAATGAAAATTGAATAATATGGTGCCGTTTCCTTTCATCTAGATGTTTAACTTGTACCTATGATCACAGGTGTTGGCATGTTTTTGTATCTTGGTTGATACTAGATTATTTGAATATCAGATACTAGCATGTTCAATTCGATTAAGCTAAGTGATGAGACCGCAATGTCTGTTTTGTGAACTTTGTTTCTCTCAAACTAATAGTTGGGGAACTATTTTTCAGTAGTTATATAGGATTACTCTTCCTTGTCCCTTTCTCTAATACGGTTAACATGCATGCACGAAAGTCGAAATGAACACAGTCGAGCAAAAGACGTTCAGGTAAGCTTGAACTTGGTTGAGCTTAATTTATTGTTCTCTTGTCACCCAACTTTATTCCTGTCCAATGTGGCATGAGACTTGTTGTAGTTCCATACGGGCTTGATGCTTCGAGGTAAGCTTGAACTCATGTTTTCTCCTATTTGTTTGGATGGTTTATTAAACTTTCATTAATAATGTCAAAGAAGGTAATCAACTTAGAGTAGCTTGCATTCCGTACAAATGGAGTACTATATATCGAGGCTTGAGACTTATTGTACTTCAGTACTGGTTTGATGCTATTTTGTCTAGTATTAACCATATGTAACATTTTGGAAGTGCTTGAGTATCACCTTTTCAAATGATCTTCATTGTAATTTTTGTTGAAAATCTCTACGAATGTTGAATTTGCACGAGGCATAATTAGTCACATGTATGCAAGAACTAGTCATCGAATGAATCTGAAAGTCCTTGGCTGTTACCTGATATGTAATCTTTCTTGCAGAATGTTTTATGGACCTGGCGGACCATATGCATTGTTTGCCGGAAAAGATGCGAGCAGAGCTCTTGCAAAGATGTCTTTCGAAGAGAGTGATCTAACAGGAGACATTTCAGGTCTCGGTCCATTCGAATTGGATGCTTTGCAGGATTGGGAGTACAAGTTCATGAGCAAGTACGTTAAGGTTGGAACTATAAAGAAGACAGTTCCAGTAACCGAAGGGGATGCCAACACCAACGGTGAAGCCTCAGGAGCTGCAGAAAGCGATGCTAAGCCAGCTGAAGATGGTCCATCACAAGGTCCAGTTTCTGAAACAGAGGAAAAACCTTCTACTGCAGATGCTAAGGACGAGTAACATGTTCGGGCGTAGCTGTTTCCATTTCGAACAGGTGATCAGTCTTATTCCATATATAAACTTAAGTTAGTGCTGATAATCTTGTAGCAAACTTGCTTCTATAAAGTGGGATGTTAGAACTTTGAGGTTTCTGTTAAAAGTTACTGTTGTTGCATTATATAAGCCATTATGCGTGATGAAAATTGTCGAAATAAACATCGAATAAATCTTCAGACTTATACGAATAACCTGATTTATAAATAACCAAACCTGCATACCTTAAGTCAACGTTTGAGACAGCAAGATATATAAACAATCACAATTCGTCAAGTCTCCAAATTACCAAGAAAATTAGGAGCTATAATTTCTTACATCCTGATGTCATTTCCATGTTTAGCCTGCATGCTGATCAAATCTGTCCACATTTTATACAATATGTAATGAAGAAAATGAATTAGTAGGCGGCTAAGCGCTTACTGCTTACATAATCTTCCTTGTATTTTACTGGCCATGGTGTCTCACAGTTGGCTCAAACAATATATTTTTGAAGTTTTGCTAATATTGTATGAATTACATGGGTCAACGTACATGTTCATACGATGATAAAGCTCCAAACCTGCTTTGGTTCAAGGGAAATCATTTAGTCGTATTTAAATTAGATACGAACATCAGATTGTTGACGATGAAGGCGGAACGGCGATAGCTTCCGACATTTCCGGCGGTTTATTCTTTCTGGTCGTAATAAACCAGGAGAAAAGAAGAATACGTATTTTGCTCGATCCTCACCGTGAATATCAAATTAGAGAAGCTGAGGTTTCCGTCAAAATTATATTTATGGAGCCGGACGAAGGTGTTAAGTCTAAACTCGACTATTTTTTTTTTAATTTAATAAAGGATGCTATGTATAACATTTAAGAAATCTTACTTAAACCTTGATTATATATTCCATTGAAAATTGTGAAAAGCTTGAGCCTTGATGGCACACCAACCCTATTTGCCTATGGCAAACTTCATCATCAATAAGTCAACCGTTGACATTTTGTAGATAAAAACACAAAACGTGAGTGCATAAAATGTATGATATATATGTATATAATTCTGAAATTTTGTTCACAAAATCCTTTCTTCTGCCATTTTCTTTTTCTTCCTCACCATGAGAACTCAGAATTCTTTGCTCATGTTTCTTACTTTTCTCATCATTCTGGGATTTATCGGATTGACCAGTTGCAGACAAATCAAACAAGAAAGCAGTGAAGACAAGTATTCCACCATGTTCTTTAGAAGCTTCACTGCCATCTACGGTAGCCTCGAGAAGCCTGCTGACGGCACCGGAAAAGTCAGCTCGGTCCATGTGGTCTCGCATCGGCTCGTCCCCGGCGGACCGAACCCGCTTCATAATTGATCGGCTTCGGCTGTGACCAAATTCCATTTCTGCTACAAGATAACTGAGATAAAAGAACATAAGCCTTGCTCTAATTATTGTAAGGTTAATGTTATACGTATTCGAATCGAAATAATTGTCATATCCAAATATGTATTCGAATGGATAATAACGTATTATTTTCTTTATTTTTCCTTGCTAGGGTCATAATGTATGTCTTTGTATTACTTTTCTTTGGATGTATATGGACTCGATAAAGATTTGTCACCTTAATCTCTATCTCAGTAACTTCAACTTAGATTTTTTTAAGTATATATTAGAACGAGTTTAGTGATTAATTTTTTTTAATGTTTGATTAGTTTATATACATTGATCATAAATTTTAAAGCTAGTATATATCAGAAACAAAGATTAAATCTTTAACCGTTGAGATAAAAGAAATTCGTACCATTTTCTTTAAGCCACACGATATTATATTCATAATTTAATTATGAGATTTTTTAAAATTTTAGTATCATTTAATCTAGAGTGATACAGTTTAAGAAGATGATACTATATATAAATTAGTAGGAAAATTATTTTATACACAAGGTAAATTAAAATTCAAACTATTTTGTCAATAGTAAGATTTAAAAACAAAATTTATGATTTAAAATTTAAAGATTATAATATAGGGTTTAAGATTAGGATTAAAATTTAAAGTTTATGATTTTTAATACGAAGATGTATACAGAATTTATTTATATACATAAATAACTTTATTATTAGAGTAGTTTTTATACACAATATGTAAAAAAAATTATACAAATATATATTTATTTATCAAAAAATAAAATATAAATCTTTAAATAATATCATAGTGTTTACTAATAACTATTTGATTTAGTAAGATAAAATATATAATTCTTTAAACAAAATCAGATATTTAAAATTTTTTATTATAAATAATAAAAAATATATTTTTTTATATAATTTTTTAATAATATTTGGTTAAGATTAATTTATTAAAATAATATATATTTGTTTTAAAAAACACCTATGTTTGTTCTAAATATTACAAACCCACCGAAACCAGTGTCAAGCGCACATGTCACGTCATTTTTACTCTTCGCCGTTTCCTTATTTCATTTTTTTTCTTTCTCTCTTTACATATTTTAATATTCGATCGTCATGTTTCCCTATTATTTCCATTTTTTCTGAGATGATTACTTTTTAAAAATTATTACTTTATTTAATTACATTATATTTATTTATCTTCGGTTAAATCACTGTGAGAAAGGAGACTATGCTGTTGTTTTACTTTCTTACAGGAAACTCGAACTTAAGTGGTGGAATGTGAAGACGGGGTTCTCTCGTTTTTAGTGTAGTAATAAAACACACAAATAATGAGCAGGACATTGATTTATCATCGGGTAACTCACTGTGAGTGATGGCAACACGTGGTTTATGAGGAAAGGAAAACCCTTTGTTTGACTTTAACCCTTTCCCCTTTGCTGGTTTCATCTGCAATTTCAAGGGATTTGGAAAACACACACTGTTTTCATCGTCGTCGCCGGGAGTTTTTTTTCCGTTTGAAGGTCGAGACTTGTGTTGTGTGAAATATATAAATAAATGGAGGGCCGGACGAGTGATGACTGGCTACCACCTGGATGGAAAGTAGAGGTGAGACAGAGAAGGAACGGTAAAAAAGATAAGGTAAATTGATTATTTTCTGTTAGTAAAGAAAACCCATTTTTCCTTTTCATTTTTCAAGGTTTTAGCTTTGAAACTATAAGATCCCTGGTTTATTTTTACCGAATTTTACTCTATGGGAGTTTGATTTTTGAGCTTCTATTTTGCTCTCCCCCTCATGTTCATGTAAAAGATAAGATCTTTAGATTCAACTACTATAACTGTCATATATATACATATATGTTATGTTTTTTCCCCCAACTGTTTCTTGTTGTGGCTAGGAGGACTTCATTTCCCCTTTACTTGAGTGCTTATAGAATACAGCAGCTGCTTTATCCATTTGGTTTTATAGTTGCTGGAGGGTTGATGCTGCAGTAATTATGTTGTTTAATGGTGAGGTTAAGTAGATTTTAACTTGTTTCATGTTTGAATGAAACAAATGGTTCATGTGTAAAGCTGTAGCTGGACTTTGAATTCCTTGAAATTATCAAAAATCAAAAGATGTAGAAATAAGGTTCTAAGTTAGGTTGGATTGCAAGAGTTTTTAAGACAGGAAGCTGAATTTCACATATTATCTGTATAAGGGGTCCATCGAGCATCCTTCTGCATCATGCATGCTTGATGGTAGATCTCCGTTGTCGATTCGAGCTACATAGTTTCTTAATTATTTTCCCGGCAGGGCCTTTAACAAATTAAGGAATGTTCTTATTAGATTTCTTAATTGGAGTTAACTTCCCCTTGTTCCATTATCTGCTTAAGAAGGGGATGCTTTTGATTCCCTAGTCTTTATTTACTGATGGATTTTTAAGTACGAGACATCGGACCCCTAGCACTCATCAACGTTCTTTTCCGTATTTGAGTGTCTTGTACCAGTTTATTTATTTTGGTTGAGCATGATTCGGTCAAAGCTTACATGACATTTGGGCTTATTGCAGTGTTACTATGCTCCATGTGGTAAACTTCGATTCATTTCGAGGGCAGAGGTGACTCGCTATCTTGAAAAGGGTGATTCTAAAATAGAAGAGAAGGAAAAAGTTTCAAGCAAGCAACCATTGAAAAATGTCTGTTGATGAAATCTGATCTTTTCCTTTTGTTTATAACTTCAAATGCATGTTGATTTTTGCCAAAATTTGTTTGACTAAACAAGAATTTTTTTATTGTTCAAGCACTATAGGTTACAGTTGAGAAGGCCGAGGCAGAAGGGTTACCTCCAGGATGGACTAAGGAAGTCAGGATAACAAAGAGGAAACAGAGAGTCAGGAAAGATTCGGTACTAAACTTTTTTTCCCCTCAAAAATGTGTTTTTTAGATTTTTTTTTCTTTAAATTTGATTTGTTGCCTTTACTAGCTGTTGACCATTGCTATGTTACTTGATATTTATATTTGCAGTTTTACACTGATCCTGTGAGTGGATATGTGTTTCGTTCCATGAAGGATGCTCTTCGTTATGTTGAAACCGGGGAACTCGGGAAGCTTGCCTTCAAGCCTAAGGAGAAAGACAGCAACGATGAAGATTTGGAAGAAGATAATATCAGTGTAAATGTAATCTTGTTTGATTCCTCTGAGCTTCTATGTTTCCATTTCTCATTTTGCTACGGAACTGTTCGCATGTGGCCTATGTTGATACACATTACGCAAAACTTTGACCTGTTCTTGATTTTTGTTTCCTGTCCTTAGGAGCCTGTAATTGTCGAGAGCCAGAAGGTAGCTGTGAACGGAACAATTGATGAAGTAGATATGCAGACCACGGAACTTATTTCGAATTCGAGTGGGGTAACAAAGGAAGAAGAAATGCTAAATTCTGCTAGTACTGGAGAACAAACATCCCTCTCTAAGCATACTCCTAACCAGCATAAAGGTTTAAATTTGCAATCCCTTGAATCTATTCTTTGATCTTTGGTAACGGACTGTTTGATTCCAGAAAGTCAGGGTGGTTGATCCCTCTGGTATGCTCATTTACATACGATAGGGTAATGGATCTGATCCAATTTTATCTTTTATGCCTCAGCTGGAGAAGGTGCCGAGTTGAGCAGCTTGAACCTGTCTGAAGCTAAGGGATCAGAACAGATAGGGCTAAAAGATTCTCAAGAAGGTGTGCATGCTTCGGTGAATGCAGTTGGAGTTGTCTCAGATAATCTGTTTAGAGACGATGCAAAAGACGGAACTGAAAAATCCCAACAGGGAAAGGGCAAGACCAAGATTAAGAAAGATGTTAATGTTCCTCGACGAGCTTCAAAGCGACTTGCTGGAGTTGCACTTGATCCAACACCAGAACTAAAAGCCACTAGAGCTTGCCGAACTTCGATTAACCAATCAGGTGTAGTACCTAATGGAGGGGAGAACTCTTCCCCCAGTAACTGTATCAATACGGCCTCAAAACAGACCAATCAACCCGAGTTTACTTTGGAAACAAAAAGTTCCCTTGATGCTTCTCAGAGTAAAGAAGCGATACCGGCAACAAGTAACATGCTTTATCCTGCGAATGTTGCTATCACAGGAGTACATTCCGGAAAGCTTGAAAGCGATGAACATTCTAGTGACATGCCAGGATCCGATATTGACATGCCTCTTGCAGATTTATGGACAGACCCATGCATTGCATTTGCCATTCAAACTCTAACCGGAATTCCCTGCGACACTCAAAAAATCTCCGAGTCAAACAGCGGTAAAGTTCCAGGGATTCAAGCTACTCCAGAAGCTCGTTCTGGGAGTGAAGAAAACGGGAATGGAATCCTTGAACGAAAAGGATGTGGTATCGATGTGACTCGTACAGACCCAACTCTTTGGAAAGAACATGCCAGAAAGGTTGAAAAAGGCTACAAGACAGACGAGATAGCCGGATCATCCCTCGAAATGCCTTTGCCAGATATCTTGGCAGACCCTTGCATTGAATTCGCAATAAAAACTCTAACAGGTGCAATTCCAGTCGAGTACGGTCTGCACAATCAGCAGCATCCGATCTCCGCCCCACACCAATCTGGTAACCACTTGACCCTGCCGGACGTTGGTATCAATAACTTCTCACAAACTGATTTCGTATGCCAGCAATATGACGTCACAGGTAAGTCCATGTCTAAAGAACATGGTATTAGAAATCCCATATATAATTACGCTCATCATCCTCGCCGTGGAGAGAGGCCATGAATGCCGAAGGAGATCGACTTCGAAGCTGTGTATAGTTCAGGAAACAAGCCAGAATTTAGAAAAAAAGACTAGTAACCTTGTTGTAACCTTCCCCCCTCTAAATGTTTTCCATTTGTGTTAGATTTTCAGCATGATTATTGTTTCTGAGTTGGGTACACATAAGTTTAGGATGTGGTTTGCATGTCATTGATTTCCACTTTGTTGTCTTAGGACCGTGACACTGTGTGGACTCTGTAAGACTGTAATCAAATACTTCTAACTTTTTTAGTTCTGTAAGATTCGGGAAATACTAGGATGTAATAAATAATGCAGGTACAAAAAATTTCATGATTGTTACTATGCTTTTGGAACTTGAAAAACAAATCCACCCAACATTACATTTACAAGACTAAAAAAATCATGTCCTGAAAATTTTAAAATTAAAATTATATCAAATTAAAAAAATGTCCTCACTTTTGAAATTAATAGGGATCAAATTGCTTTTTTTTTTTTATTGCTAGGGACCAGTATATCCAATATCAGAAACGAGAGTGGCCAAAGACGTAATTTTACGGTTCAAATACATTAAACATCACGGAAGCATCCCGCGCTGATCTAGGTTGCTACTTGCCGCCAATTCTGCCCATAATAAATTGAAATTCCTGCTGATAAATCGTCTTCATCTTTCTCGTAAAGAGAGAAATTCCAGCAATTATTAGTTTATCAAAAGGACAATGCAGATCCAGGTGAAGTGTAGCTGCGGAGCAGAGAAATGCCCAGAATGGGCAATCATCGAATTACAAGGCGTGGTTGAATTGCAGCCTTCTTTCCAAGATTCTCTTCAGAATCTCCCAATCGGACAGCTCTGTCGCCCTTCTTCACAGGTTCTTTTCTGTTGTTTTGGCTCTAGATTATTTACAGTAACAATACTCATTTTGAACCCATTTTTGTTTAAAAAAATTCTGCAGGAGAATTACACTTTTACGATTGGGTATCATGAATTGACGGGGTCGAAAGTGGCGCTGAAGAATCCCATGGTGGTTCTGAAGAAAATCAAGCGCATGGACGTTGATCAAAGTGACAGCAGCGGCGGAAATGACGGTGCTTCTTCGTCGAACACCGAGCTCGATGTCGTCGGAGTTATTCGCCACAAGATATTGTTCAAGACTAGGCCTAAGGCCCTCATTTCTGGTAAAGCCTTTTCAACTTGATTTCTCAAAGTTTTAAGCCCTAATAGAGAACCTAGTAAAGCATGTTCTTTTCATCTGCAGTTCAAGAAAGGGCTAGTGCTACGGACGCTGTGGCACGAAAGAAATCAATATGAAATCCATTCATACTACTTTTTCAGACAATTATAGCAGTTTAGCCTGAGAATCTGATTGTTGGTATATTTCAATGTCTTTCGTTCTGTCTTCTATGTTTCCAAATGCTGTGTTTTTGCCATTTTGATGCCTGTAAATCTCTTGTGTTGTTAATGTCGTTTTCAGTCTAGAAATGATGCTTCCAAGGAGTTGTGTTCCAGAACAATACTGCTAATGCCAGAACTAATGTAAGGGAATGTTTAACCTACAGAATTAAACCACTTGAACACGGAAACCAGTTACCATTTGGATTGAAAAAAATGCAAAGTTGATATCTTGGACTATAGTTTTACAAAAACTCCTGCAAATATTGGCCTGGCCTGAAGGCTGAATCAGAATTGATAAGCCATTTTGACGACATGATCAAACCAATCAACTTCTAATCAAGATTTGGAATCAAATGGGTTTTTGCTGTGAGGTGATGAAAAATGAACGGTTCATGTGGAATCAAGTCTGGAATCCTATTTGGAATCTAATGTGAACAATATGTTCAAATCAGTCTTTCTTGTTTCATACTTACGAAGGGTTATTGAAAAAGGAAAAGTAAATAAAAAAGGAAGAAGACATTTTCCATTGAAAAGTGACAGAACACTCTGTATCTGCAGACTGCAGCAAATGGAGGGCTGACGAGAGAGATACTTTCATTCGGCTGAGTAAGATATGTACGATAACTAGTGGCTTCTTCAGCATAAGTTCACAAACAAATGGAACGTTTCAAGACATTTAGAATCTGGAAAGGAAGGAATCGTCACGAATTTATTTAATTTAAAGGGTAGGGGAGATAAATAATGTCACACCCCGCCACCACATGACCGAGGAGGCCGCACCACTAGGGGCCAAGACGGACACCATAGTTTCTGCCCAACACCATGGGGCGGAAGTCAGCACCCGACGTGCACACCAAGGAGCCGAGGACAGCACCCGACGTGTACACCAAGGAGCCGAGCACAACACCCGCATCACTCGTCCACCCGTGCGGGCCGATAGCAGCACTAGTCATGCGCAACCAAGGGGCGAGATCCGCGCCCACACCATCCCACCGAGGGGCGAACCCATTGCTCGCATCTTCCAGCAGCATCTGGGGTCCGAGGGCCTTGCCACCCAGACCGAGCCCGATACCTTGCGAGCTGCCCAAGTGTTTCTGTCTGAAGTCTTGGGCCTTTCTCAAGCCCATCCAGTCAATCCACTTGGAGAATGCACATTTGACCGGATTACACAAGGAAAGAAGGAGCCACCAACCAAATCCCCTGATTCAAGGAAAGTGTCTCCCAGCACTTATGGAAACAATCATCATTCATCCATGCATTGAAGGAAAGCTCACCAACCATGATTTTCCTTCCTTTATTATTTGTCTTAGATTAATCTTAGCCATCGATTTACTTCTTTTGTAACCGTTAGATCATAGCTAGCCATCCTATAAATAGTGGCTTCATTTTCATTTGTAACTCACTTCATTCTTCACTTTTCTCTTGAGTAATAGAAAGCAACACTTTCTCTCATCTTTCTTTTGCCTTGCTTTTATTTCCGCTGTGCTTATCCAAGCATTTCTCTTGGATTTTTAGGCTGACTTAGCCGCACCATCAAAGAGATTCGCGACTAAGGCCGCACGGTTCCGCTAGTAGAACCCTAGCCCCGTGACAAGTGGTATCAGAGCCAAGTTTTCCAGCAAGGATCCGATCAAAAGATGACGAACCCAGGTGAAATTGCAACAAAAACTGTCGAGACTCGTTCGGACAAAGCCAAGAGGGCCAGTTCGAGAGATGCAATTTCTTCTTTGCAAGACAAAGTCACCCGCTTGGAGAATTCCACGAGGGAGTCAACGGAGCGACTCGATGTGGTAGATGACCGACTAAATGAGTTGGAGAACAAGGGGGACGGTCTTAAGGAAGAATTCCAAAGCCTCATCGATGATACAATGGAGAACTTGGAGTTGCAGAACGCATCACTTAAGTCCGAACTGAATGATCTCAAGAAGATCGTGGAAATGATGAAGTCAGATTTGTTCGCGTATAAGAGTGCCATGTCGAATGGTGTGATGGCTAGCCCAACCAAGGTGTTAGCCGATGTCCCTAAGCCGAAGGTGTTTAAGGGAACGAGAGATGCTCAAGATGTAGAGAATTTCATCTGGAGCATGGATCAATATTTTCGCCGCATGAACATTGTGGAAGAGTCCACAAAGGTAAATACTGCATCCGCTTATTTTACTGACACTGCCCTTCTATGGTGGAGACGCAGGTGTACAGAAGAGAAGAGCAAAGACGCTCCTGTTGAGACATGGGAAGAACTCCAAGCAGAAGTCAAGGAGGCCTTCTATCCCAAAAATGCACAAAGGGAGTTGCGGACAAAGCTTCGACAACTCAAGCATGATGGTACTATTCAAGAGTACGTAAAGAAGTTCACAGAGGTGAAACTTCAAATCCCGAACTTGGGAGAAGATGAAGGTTTTTCAATCTTCATGGACGGGCTCCAACGATGGGCCAATTTAGAGTTGGAAAGACGTGGTATCACTGATCTTTCCAGGGCTTTGGACGAGGCCGAAGCCATAGCCAAATTCGAGAAGAGGGGCGAGTCTTCCAAGCCAAAACTAAAACCAAAAGGTAATGGTTGGGATCGAGATAAGCAGCCCAAAAGTGGTTCAGACAAGCCATCGAGTGAACATTGGAGGCATTCGAACAACAGGCCAAACAAGTTTGTTCGTTCGTGGGAGAGAAACAAGGGTCCAGTTAAGTGCTTCCATTGTGATGGGCCTCACTTCATCAAGGATTGCCCAAAGAAGGCCAGTCTTTCGGCCATCAAAACGGATGAGGAGTCATCCGAGGTAAGGGTCCAACTTAGTTCCATAATTAGTTCTCTTCAAACTAAGTCTACTCGCAGGAACAAGGGCCTTATGTACGTTGAAGTAACAATTGCGGGGAAGCAATTGAGCGCACTAGTGGACACCGGAGCATCCGAGTTGTTCATGTCCGAGGGAGCTGCCAAGAAGCTTGGCCTTCAAGTGGAGAAGGCAAGTGGATGGATCAAGACAGTCAACTCCAAGGAGGAGCCCATTGCCGGAGTGGCAAAACGAGTAGAGCTTCAACTTGGGAGTTGGACGGGTAAAGAGTCCATCAAGGTAATTCCCTTAGACGATTATGATTTGGTAATTGGTTTATCTTTTTTGGATCGGATTAATGCACTTCTCTTGCCTTTTGCCGATTGTTTGTGTATCCTCGACCGCCAACATCAATGTGTTGTCCTGGTGAGTCGAGAGGCAGGTGTGCAAGCCAAGGTGTTATCCGCAATCCAATTCAACAAAGGTGTGCGCAAGGATGAGGCATCCTACCTTGCAGTGCTCAAGGAGGATGAACCCATGGAGACCATGGAGATCCCCGATACCGTGGGACGAGTCCTTGAAGAGTTCAAGGATACCATGCCTTCCGAGTTACCGAAGGTGCTACCACCAAAGCGAGAGGTGGATCACAAGATCGAGTTGTATCCGAATGCGGAACCACCAGCAAGGGCCCCATATCGGATGGCACCACCAGAACTTGAGGAGTTACGAAGGCAACTTAAAGAGCTCTTGGATGCGGGCTATATTCGACCATCCAAGGCACCATTTGGTGCACCCGTGCTGTTTCAGAGGAAGCACGACGGTAGTCTACGAATGTGCATCGACTACCGGGCTTTAAACAAGCTCACCATAAAAAACAAGTACCCGATTCCTTTGATCGCGGACTTGTTCGACCAGCTTGGGAGCGCGAGATGGTTCACCAAGCTAGATCTTCGCTCGGGATACTACCAAGTGCGGATTGCCGAAGGAGATGAGCCCAAAACCGCTTGTGTGACAAGGTATGGGTCTTTCGAGTTCCTTGTCATGCCATTCGGCCTTACCAACGCTCCCGCCACATTTTGCACGTTAATGAACAAGGTATTACATCTTTTCCTTGATCGTTTTGTAGTTGTCTATCTCGATGACATAGTCATCTATAGCAATACTCTTGAGGAGCATATAAGGCACTTGAGAAAGGTTTTACAGGTTCTTCGCGAAAACGAGCTTTACATCAAGAAGGAGAAGTGTGCTTTTGCCCAACGGGAAATTCCTTTCTTGGGGCATATAATCGGAGAAGGAAAAATCCGAATGGACCAAAGTAAGATCCGTGCTATCAACGAGTGGGATCCTCTGACCAAGATAACCGAGCTTCGCTCATTCCTTGGCCTAGCGAACTACTACCGTAAGTTTGTCAAGGGTTACTCCAACATCGCCACTCCACTGACCGAGCTGCTCAAAAAGAACAACGAGTGGAATTGGAGTTCGAGTTGTCAAAAGGCATTCGAGGAGCTGAAACAAGCCATGGTAAGTGAACCAGTGTTGGCTCTTCCCGACCACACTAAGGCGTTCGAGATCTACACCGATGCATCAGACTTTGCGATCGGTGGGGTGCTCATGCAAGAGGGGCATCCAGTGGCTTTCGAGAGTAGAAAGCTAAACGAGACTGAGAGGCGTTACACCGTCCAAGAGAAGGAGATGACCGCCGTGATCCATTGTTTGCGTACTTGGAGACATTATGTTTTGGGTTCAAGGTTTGTTGTCTATACCGATAATAGTGCTATTAGCTTTTTCTTAACCCAAAAGAAATTGTCTCCTAAGCAGGCTAGGTGGCAAGACTTTCTAGCCGAGTTCGACTTTACCATGGAGCATAAGCCAGGTAAAGTGAATACCGTAGCCGACGCACTAAGCCGGAGGTCTACATTTGCCGCAATTAGCGAACCCGAGGGGGCCTTGATCGAGAGCATCAAGGAGGGGCTTTCCCACGATCCAAGTGCAAAGAACCTTATCGAGTATGCAAAGGAGGGTAAGTCTCGACGATTCTGGATCGAAGAGGGCTTACTTTACACAAGGGGAAACCGCCTCTATATCCCTCACTTCAACAACCTACGAAAGCAACTCTTGAAGGAGTGCCATGATTCGAGATGGACGGGTCATCCAGGCGTGCATCGCACCTTAGCCTTGCTAGCCGAGATGTACTATTGGCCGCACATGGGAAACGATGTGGAGGCCTATGTCAAAACTTGTCTAGTGTGCCAACAAGACAAGGTGGAAGCAAAGAAGCCAATGGGCTTACTTCAGCCGCTTCCAGTTCCAGAGAAACCATGGGAGAGTATTTCTCTTGACTTTATAATTGGTTTACCTAACGTTAACGATTTTTCGAGTATTATGGTTGTGGTTGACAGATTCTCTAAGTATGCAACCTTTATTCCAGCAACCAAGGTTTGTCCAGCCGAGGAGGCAGCCCGTTTATTCCTCAAACACGTGGTAAAGTATTGGGGAATTCCGAAGACTATCGTGAGCGATAGGGACACTCGCTTCACCGGCAGATTTTGGACCGAGTTATTTAAGTTGATGGGATCCAACTTAAACTTTTCAACAGCCTTTCATCCGCAAACAGACGGGCAAACGGAGAGGATCAATGCGTTACTCGAGATTTATCTAAGGCACTATGTAAGTGCTACGCAAAGGGACTGGCCAAAGCTATTGGATGTGGCCCAGTTTTCGTACAACTTGCAACGAAGCGAGGCAACCAATATGAGTCCATTTGAGATAGTAAATGGGCAACAACCGCACACTCCCGATACGATTGCGACCAAGTATGAAGGTCCAAATCCCGCAGCCTTTAATTTCACAAAGGCCTGGCAAGAACAACGAGACTTAGCCGAAGCTTGCTTGCACAAGGCTCAGAAGAGGAACAAGAAGTGGGCGGATCAAAAGCGCAGGGACATGGAATTTCAGGTAGGGGACTTAGTCCTTGCTAAATTGAATCTAACACTTCGCAATTCTTCTGTTCATAGAGCGCTCGTGAGAAGATACGAGGGACCATACAAGGTGGTCAAACGAGTAGGCAAGGTGGCCTACAAGTTGGAGTTACCGACAAAGCTTCGAGCCCACCCAGTTTTCCACATCAGCATGCTAAAGCCCTTCCATGAGGATGCTGATGACCCGGAGAGGAGTATATCCAGCCGAGCACCAGTTGGAGTCAGGGTCTCCTACGAGAAGGAGGCGCAAGACATCTTGGCGGACCGAGTTATCCGACGACCCGGACATAGACCAAGGCACGAATACTTTGTGCTTTGGAAGGGACTTCCCGAAACCGAAGGTAGTTGGGAACTTGCCGAGGACTTATGGCAATTCAGCGACAAGATAGCCGAGTTCCATCAAAGCCGAGCGACGAGGGCGTCGCTCAATTCAGTGCGGGAGAATGTCACACCCCGCCACCACATGATCGAGGAGGCCGCACACCAAGGGGCCAACATGACCGAGGAGGCCGCACCACTAGGGGCCAAGACGGACACCATAGTTTCTGCCCAACACCATGGGGCGGAAGTCAGCACCCGACGTGCACACCAAGGAGCCGAGGACAGCACCCGACGTGCACACCAAGGAGCCGAGCACAACACCCGCATCACTCGTCCACCCGTGCGGGCCGATAGCAGCACTAGTCATGCGCAACCAAGGGGCGAGATCCGCGCCCACACCATCCCACCGAGGGGCGAACCCATTGCTCGCATCTTCCAGCAGCATCTGGGGTCCGAGGGCCTTGCCACCCAGACCGAGCCCGATACCTTGCGAGCTGCCCAAGTGTTTCTGTCCGAAGTCTTGGGCCTTTCTCAAGCCCATCCAGCCAATCCACTTGGAGAATGCACATTTGACCGGATTACACAAGGAAAGAAGGAGCCACCAACCAAATCCCCTGATTCAAGAAAAGTGTCTCCCAGCACTTATGGAAACAATCATCATTCATCCATGCATTGAAGGAAAGCTCACCAACCATGATTTTCCTTCCTTTATTATTTGTCTTAGATTAATCTTAGCCATCGATTTACTTCTTTTGTAACCGTTAGATCATAGCTAGCCATCCTATAAATAGTGGCTTCATTTTCATTTGTAACTCACTTCATTCTTCACTTTTCTCTTGAGTAATAGAAAGCAACACTTTCTCTCATCTTTCTTTTGCTTTGCTTTTATTTCCGCTGTGCTTATCCAAGCATTTCTCTTGGATTTTTAGGCTGACTTAGCCGCACCATCAAAGAGATTCGCGACTAAGGCCGCACGGTTCCGCTAGTAGAACCCTAGCCCCGTGACAATAAGCTTTGTACATTAATTATATATATCATTAAATTTATTTCTAATTTAAAGTTAGATTATCAAAGTTTAATAATTTTTAATTATCATTAAACTTTCGAATTATTATTGTTTTGATCAATTCATAGTTAATTATTTAACGATTTTATAATTGAATATTTATATTTTAAAATTTATAAAATAACTCAAATTTTATTCATTGTTATCGAAATCTCTTAGTTTTTTTTAGATTTTTAAACGATAAAGTATTTATTTTTAAATTTTAACGATATTGAGCGAAGAAAGAAGAGATGAGTTATATATCTTGATTCTACGTTAATCGAATGGTGGAGATTTTAGGTAGAGTGGTTTGACATTTGTAAGTTTTGATTTTTGGGTTGAGTTTAAAAATTTTTAAAGAGATTTTGAGAAAAATCTAAACTGATAGAGTGAAAACAACAGTAAAGCAAGTGCATTGTTGTCTTGAATGACCGGAGAATGGTGATTCCGACACTAATGTGACACAAGAATAAAATTGTATAAGTTTCATTTTTGAGAAAAAAATAAAATAAAAAAATGAAATGTGACTTTCATGTAAACCAAAAATAATTTATATCAGCACACATGATTGACACATCACCTTGTATACCAAATTAAACACACTAATAATTTAAAAATTAAATGACTAAACTAAAAATTTTAAAATTGAATAATCAAAATAAAAAGAAAAGAAAGTCAAATGATGAGTTTCATAATATATCCAATAAATGCTAAAATGAAAAATAGCTAAGCAACCATGTGGAACGACACGTTAAAACATGGGCGGCTACAAGCTTAACCTAAAATGAATGCGACTAAATTTTTATATAACTTAAAACATTTCATATTTTTATTAATAATTTAATTTTATATCTTTAAAATTTTAAATTCCTTAATATAAATCTCACATCAATTCCTAGTAATTACACAATATCAAATTTCAAATATCTTTATAACATTCAGTCTGATTGTTGGTAATTTTTTAAGGGAATTGTTTAATTTAACTTTGCTTTCATATTAATTATACAAGCATTTTTTTTTTCTTTTTCATATGTTAGACGACCCGGTCCACTAAACTTGGCTTTATTAACAATTGTAATTGCAGACACATTTCGATCCGACCAGAAAGATCAGATTTCTCATTTTTCTTACCAATACTATGTTTCCATTTCTTCTTGTCATGCTCTTCTCCTTGTCATGGAAAACAAGAGCTTCAACTCAGCCTGTTGAGCACTTTTTCCATTGCCTTTCCCTTCGTTCTGGGAACTATTCTATTACAAACCTGGTTTACACACCACACAATTCTTCCTACGACTCTGTTTTGAGTTCTTCTGCTCAAAATTTCAGGTTCACAACGCCGTCTACTCGTAAACCTTTTGCCATTATAACACCACTGCGCTCGTCCCACGTCCAAGCAACAGTCTATTGTTGTAGGAAACATGGACTGGAACTCAGAACTCGAAGCGGGGGTCATGATTTCGAGGGTCTTTCGTATTCCACTACGTCTTGTAATGTTCCGTTCGTCGTGATTGATTTGGTGAATCTTCGATCGGTTCGAGTTGATGTGGAGAAGGCTGCAGCATGGGTTGAATCTGGTGCAACTGTTGGTGAATTGTACTATGAAATTGCTATGAAGAGTGCAACTCTTGCCTTTCCGGCTGGTATTGGTCACACTATAGGTATTGGTGGACATTTGAGTGGAGGTGGGTATGGTACGATATTTCGAAAATATGGTCTCGCGGCGGATAATGTAATCGACGCTCATTTGATCGATGTTAAGGGGAGAATTCTCGATAGAAAATCGATGGGAGAAGATTTGTTTTGGGCCATTCGTGGAGGTGGAGGGGGTAGCTTCGGGATCGTATTGGCTTGGAAATTGAAATTAGTCCCAGTTCCGGCTAATCTTACTGCTTGTACCATCACCAAAACGTTAGAGCAAAACGCAACCGAACTCGTTCATCGTTGGCAGTCCATCGGGCACAAACTTCCTAAAGAAGTACACACGAGCGTCGGCATATCGAGGGCGAATTCAAGCGTGGACGGGAAGATGACGATCCAAGCAAGCTTCAGTTCTGTTTTTCTCGGAAGCATGACCGAGATCATTCCATTGATGGAACAGAAATTCCCGGAACTTGGACTGTCGAAACAAGACTGCTTCGAAATGAGTTGGGCTGAATCTATTCTCTACTCTGCGCTATTCACAACCGGATTACCATTGGAGACATTACTCAACAGGACACAAGTGTCACCCCTTTCGAAATTGTTCTTCAAAGCGAAATCCGACTTCGTAAAACGACCTATTCCCGAGATAGCATTCGAAGGATTGTGGCCCAAGTTTTACGAGGAAGAAGCAAAATCAGCAACCATCGTGTTCGTTGCATACGGAGGGAAAATGGATGAGATTCCTGAGACTGAATCTCCATATCCACACAGAGCAGGCAACCTATACACCATATTGTACATAGTGGATTGGGACGAGAATGAGAATGTAAACTCCTAACGGTACATTAGTTGGATGAGGGGAGTCTACGATTACATGGCACCGTATGTTTCGAAATCTCCACGAGAAGCGTACGTTAATTACAGAGATCTCGACATCGGTGCTAATGACTTGAACAACCCCAAAGGAAGCTACGGACAAGCCGAGATTTGGGGTCGTAAGTATTTTAAGAACAACTTCGACAGATTGGTGCATGTGAAAACAAAAGTAGACCCTGAAAACTTCTTCAGACATGAGCAAAGCATCCCTCCTCTTCCATGATTATGGAAGCTACGGACAGCAGATTGCATCTTTACAAAGGACATGTTCTCATTCTATTTATGTGTCTTTCTCTCTTGAATTTAATTTCACAACATCCTTAATTTGCTTCACTAATTCCAACAATGTATGGAATTGTCTTGGATTGGCAAAATGCCTTCTCAAACTTCTGAACAAGTAATGAATCGTCTCTAACATTCATCCGTATCATTTTTCGAGGTGAATTTTCATCTTTCTTATATATCAATAAAAATTAAATAGTTATTTAAAAAATAAAATAAAATAAATAAATCCTTATTAACTAAGATTACATATAACGTCGTGAATCGAATTCAATTAATAATATTTTATTTGTCAGACATACATATCAGTTCCTTAATCATCTTCGCTTTGAATATTTTGTAAAGGTAAAAAGCAAGCCGAAGTTATGGACTATCTACTTTGCACCAAATATTACAGTTTCATAAATCGAATCATTTTTATAATTATTATATTCGATTCATGTACTAAATCTCCTTTGTTGTGCCATCTAAATCTTTTAAAAACATGTGCCGAAAATGTTGAATATTTTTCAGCTATAGTTTTTCTCGAAAAAAGTTTTTTTTTCCTGCAAAACGATGGTTTTCCCACTTTCTCAATCTTGTTAAGGTACGGAGACGGAAATGTTAAATTTTATCCTTTTACATAAAGGTTTAATTTTGCTTCTAGTCATTTTACACTTCATCATTTAAAATTTAGTCAGTTTTAATTTTAAGATGGTCTAATTATAAGTATTTGGCCTAAATTGTTCCATTTCTACTAACTTGGTAATAAAGTCAAGGGAATGTCTCTGTGCATAGGGGTTATAATGAGTCTAACTCGCTCGCGATTTACTCGGGTTCGGTTCAAGACTTTAATAAATCGAGTAGGTTTACCTAAGCTCGGCTCAAAAAGCTCGTGAACATGCTCGAAATGATTATATTATATATATGTTACATATACACTAAAATTAACTTCTTTAGTTAAAAAAAAACAATAGAATAAAATAAGAGAAATCCACTAAAAATAAAATAACTAAAATAAATTGAACATTTTTTCCCTTTCTCGATATTGAATTTTGTTTTAGTGTTAGTTATAAAAAGGGTTTTTAACGAAACCCTATAATCTTTTATAAAAAATTATAGCAAAATTGTCTCCTTTGTGTCGAGCGAAACTCAACGAGCTTCGACCCGAACTGCACTCAGTATTTTTGTTTTTTGTCGAACCCGAATCTAAAAACTCGAACTCACCGATCATAATAATACTATTTCCGAATTGACCCGAATCTGGCCTCATTATCACCCCTGTTTGTATCTGTGCATATATATATATATATATAAACCTGAACACCCGAGCATCAATATTATGACTGTACGTGTGTATTTCACCTGAGTTCGATTACATTCAAAACCATGTCGGGTTGGATCGTTCGTAAAACTCATATAAAATTGTATTTAATGGATATCTAAAAACGTTTATTAGCAAATGAAAGACCCTCGTGACAAAAAAAATAATATTATACAACAATGGTCAACCGTATCTAGAATGTAGATTTTGTATCTATTCAAAAAGGAAAATAGATTTAGTAGGTAAAACTTTGAATCATGAAACTATATATTATACAAGAAATTTGACTTCAGAAGGAAATTAGGTTTGAGCTTTGACGTATGGAATTTCGTTAGGCTAGCCGAAAAAGACTATGTATTCTTATAGTAACCTTATGATGTAGTATAAAATATTAGAGAAAGTAAGGCGGTATTCTCTAGAATTCTATAGATTATTGTTGTAATATTTTTTATAGAAGATCGATATATTGTCACATAATCATCATCTTCTTTCTAAAAGATATGTCTGATAGAACGTACAAGCGCTATCATTTATATATCTCAAGACTCATTCTTCTTTTCCGACGTGGATTAATGACCTGTCTCTTCTCAAACGTAGTAATATATAACTTAAAGATTATTATTAGTCGATTTATAATAGCAGAAAATAACAAATTATCTAATTGTTACTAACCAACCCTAACCGATATTGTTGTAATATTTAAAATTATAAATTTAATCTACTTAAATACAGTTATCTTCGATTTAGAAGTCGAGTTATGAATAAAACAGTCATTATATTCCAAAACATCACTTCCTTACCGCAGCGACTTACAAATATTTTTAGTACTACTATAATTTAGCCTATAATTCCGTTTTCTACGTCGCTTTTGTATACATATTACATACACCAAAATTCCACAAATACATGTACCATTCATTTCTTCGAACAAAACAACACACGCATGCATTAGTTCAGACAGTTGACTATCTTTATAACATCAAATACAACGTATTAGTCAAACAAAACCTACTCCAACTCCTATGGAAAGAACACATGCTTATTATTACCACAACATTATGTAAAAATGCTAAGAAAACAATTTAGAAACTGATTATTTTTCAATACCATGTGTGTATTGGCATGCTAGTGACCTTATTTCTTCCTGAGAGGAGGGATGCTCTGCTCGTGCCGGAAGAAATTATCGGGATCGATCATCGTCTTTGCAAGCACCAATCGATCGAAGTTGTTCTTGAAATATTTCCGACCCCAAACGCTTGCTCTTGCGTAACTTGTCGTGTTACCGATACCGTTGGTTCCAATGTCGAGATCTCTGTAATTTATATAGGCTTCTCGGGGAGATTTCGAGACATAAGTGGTCATGTAACCGTAAAGTCTTCGGATCCAACGTAAGTACCTTCCTGTGTTTATGTTGTCTTCTTGTCCCCAACCAACATTATATATGATTTTGTACAAAACGCCAGCTCTATGTGGGAATGGGGTTGCACTCTCGGGTATCTCAGCCATTCTTGCACCATAAGCAAAGAAACCAATGACACCGGATCCCCCATCGTCCTCGGAATATCTTGACCATAAACCAAGCAATCCCAATTCGGAGATCGGCTCCCGCACGTAGTCGGATTTTCCTTTGTAGTACGGTAAAGTAAAAGAAGATTCATAATCCCTGTCAAGTAAAACCTCCACTGATTGATTTCGGAGTAGGCCGTGGTAAAGCATCGATTCGATCCAACTCATCTCGATGCAATCTTCGTTCGTTAGTCCGAGTTCGGGGAACCTCTCTTGCATCAATGCAACGAGGTCTTTGGTGCCACCGAGATAGAGCGAAGTAAAGGAAGCTACAACCGTTCTCTTCCCGTCTTGACTCGAATTTACTCGACTGAAAGAAATACCGAAGTACATTTCGGAAGGAAGCTGAGGTGCAATGTATTGCCATTTATGAATGAGTTTGATTGCATTTTGTTCTAGTGTTTTCCCTATGTTGAACACGGTCACGGTTGATGGAACCGTGACCAAGTTCAATTTCCACGAGAGCACGATCCCGAAGCTACCACCTCCGCCGCCTCGAATCGCCCAAAACACATCTTCCCCCATAGATTCTCTATCGAGAATCCTTCCATTCGCATCAATGAGTCGAGCATCGACTATGTTATCAACAGCAAGACCGTATTTCCGGAATAATACGCCGTAACCACCTCCGGTAAAGTACCCACCAGTACCGACAGTGTGACAACTACCCGCAGGAAAGGCAAGAGTTCTACTTTTCTCGGCAATCTTATAATAAAGTTCACCGAGAATCGCTCCGGATTGAACCAATGCAACCCTGTTTTCCACATCGACATCGACCGATCGGAAATTAATCAAGTCTAGGACAACGAACGGAACTCTAGCAATGTACGAAAGACCTTCGAAATCATGGCCACCACTTCTAGTTCTGATTTGGAGGCCGTGTTTTCTCGAACACAGAATCGTTACTTGAATATGTGATTCAAGCAATGGTGTTACAATAACCAGAGGCTTCGGTGTCTCGGAGTCGGAGAATCGACGATTTTGGATTCTCGAATCCAAAACAGACGAATACGAAGCATTATTTTGCGTGTAAACAACATTAGCAAAGGAAGAAGAAAGATTTGAACTAAGAGAAAGGCAATGGAGAAACTCGTCGTGAGGCGAAGATGCCGATGAGAACGAGAAGAAAGCAGTGAGAAGAAGCGGCCACGCCGACGAAATGTACCGAGACTTCATTGCTTAAGCTTTAGTTTTAGCGTACAAAATATGTTGAGAGATTGCTTATTTATAGTAGTCTTGGTTTACATCCATATTACATAGTGCCAAGTCTTGTTATTCTTTTCGTCAGGATCGGCGTTAGGCGGCTGGCGGAGGCTCCGTATTCGTTAGAGCAACAAATTAAATATACAAAGTGGGTAGACGGCGGTCTGAGTTTATTGGTTTTCCTCTTCCGTTGATATTGACATCAAGCTATCTTCCTCAACCGAATAACTATATTTTACACGTGGAGTCATTCCTAGTGATTTCATGCTTCACATATAACGGTATATGTTGTTCTGTATTTCATTTTTTATTAACCGGTGCTGAAATTGAAAAAAAAAACTATTAATCTGTTGATTCAGATTAAATATGACATAATTTTATCACGAGATAATTTTTTAATTTAATTTATCTTATATACGATTTATTATCACGTTTCAACTATATTTTATATTTAGAAATTGTAAATGTTTTTTTTAATAAAAGAAAAATAAATGATATATATTTGAAGAATTCTCGATTAAACCAACTTTGAATTAAATAAAATTTTAATACAAATCAAAATCCCTTTTTTATCATAATTAAATAAATAACCAATACCCGATGTACCGTAGAAATTACAAAATTTCTCATTGCTTAGATGCATTCAAATCAAACTTAAGCAGCTATTTAATTTATAAATATAGATTAAAAAACTTTGACACGTGATTAAGTAAACCTAGTTGTAAGGTTTTAGTTTAGGGTTTTAAGTTGTATAATTTAGAATTTAAAGTTAATGTTTATAATTTTATGTATAGAATTTAAGGTTTAGATTTTTAAGGTTATGATTAAGAATTTAAGATTTAAGGTTTTAGTATTATAAATTTAAATATTTACTAAATTTATGTTTTTTGTTATAAAATAAATTAATATATCTTAATATTTGATATTGACTTAATCTCGAATTAAAAATAACAAGAAAAACAAAAGCGAAGAGCCGGTAATTTTTTTTTAATATTTAATTTTTCTTGCTGAGTAAATTGACTCTTCAACTTTATTTTGACGCCCACCGTATCCCCCCTCTCTAGAACTGGTACTGTTTGAATCTTTCATGATCTTTTCATAAGACTTTGTAAAATAAATTCATCATGTTTTCACACCATACGGTGTACTTTAATTTCGATACCAAATTTATACGAGGCTTAAGTGTCAAATATAGCACGAATATAAAATTAATACAGCTTAATTATAAAAGTTTTAAATATAAAAAATAGTTTTTTTAGATAAATGTTTAAATTATTTTTTATTTAAATATGTGTCTGATATTTTTAAAGTTATCCACCTAAGTATTTTATCGGTAATTTACTTTTTAAAAATTTCTATATTTTTCAAAATTTATAAAATAATTTTAAAACCCTTAGATTCAAAAATCCGGTTATTGTTGTTGTCATTCATCACGTTATTGGCGACAAATGAAACTTCCTTCTCTTATTTCAAGACTTGAACGTCGTTCAATAATCGATCACTTATCGTTTGTTGTCAATTTTTTTTTTTCTTTCGCGAGTTTTGTTTTGACAATGCATACGTTGTCCATCGACTATCGATGATGGTAAAATGAGGAAATGATCGTAGAGGTTTGATGGTGGATGTGGTGAGCACGCCGTCGATGATTGACGACGACAACTCGAGATTTAGAATTTAAAAATTTAAGAATTTGAGGACTATTTTATGAGGTTTAAAAATTTTAGGATATTTTTTAACCATTGTTGACGGAAGGGCACCTAAATATAAACTTTAAAAATGTTAGATATCTATTTGATCAAAAAATACTTTAAATATTTATCTAAAATATATATAATTTAAATACTTATTTAGTACATAAGCCTTTATATAAATATATCAAAGTTTAAAATTGTATTATTTCATATAGAAATATAAAACGGTTTAATAAATGGATAATAATAAAATATTTATATTTTTTAATAATTTAAAAATAATTAGAAAATATAAAAATATAAAATAGTCTAATAAATAGATAATAATAAAATATTTACATTAAACATCCTCCGATCTTCACCCCGTATAAAATTACTCTCAATTTTAAAATTATTTTTATAACTATTAATATTTGACATTTTTTACCCATTAGTTTTAAATCAAATATTTTAAAAATTATGAAAATAATTTTTAATTTATTTTCTCTATTTATAATATTAAAATTTAAATTTAATATTATAATAATATTTTTTTTATTTATAATGTCATATTTTGAACTTAATATTATAGTAGTGTCATCAGTATGAATAAAGTGAATTAATAAATGTGCGTTTTTAATCAACAAGTGTTGCATGCAATGACAATATACATTATTCTTTAAAAAAATGATTGATTTATATTTTTAAAAAAATATTATTAAAAAAATTATAAATTTTAAACATAAATCAACGTATTAAAATCACCCTAATCAGGGACGGATGCATGAAATCTCAGTAAAAAATATATATGTATTTATCATTTAAAAGAACAGTTTATTTTGGTATTATTTTTAAAAAAGTAATTAATATGTAAAATATATATTTTTATTTAAAAATAATATTTTAATCTCTATTTTTAAAATTATAATTCCATCGAGACCATCTCCAATGTTGTAGTAGTCATCCCTGATCTCATCGTGAGTAGTATGATTTGCATGACTAATAAATTAACATGTTTTTCACAACCACTCAAGACACGGTGGTTGTTTTTTTATTGAATTTTATTTTTAAAATAATTGTGCTGGGTTTTTCTTTGAAAAAGGAAGAAGAAAGTCTTCGTTTTATATATTTTTGTCAAAAGCACTCCAGAATCTTTGTTTAAAAGTATTTTGTTTGAATAAGTACTTAATTTACAAAGATTTAGACGGTATGACTGAGTGGTGATTTAAATTGTTACTTTTTAATTGCTAATTATCTTATTTTTCATGAATTTATCACTGTTAATTTGAGCGAATTTTGTATGTTTTTTGTGCAGTGACCTGTTTCTATAATTGGTGATTAAAAAAGATAATTTTTGCATTTTCTAGAAGATTCTAGAAGATTCTAGAGATAGTCCAGTCAGCGAGATTTGAATTCTGGAGACGATTCAGCAACAAGATTTGAGAAGACTTTTAGGATAAGATATTTTGTTTTTAAATTTTAAACTCAAGAATTATCTTTTTATCTTTTATTTTATTTTTGAATTAGTTTATTATTTTTAGGTTATTAGTAGCCTATAAATACCCTCTATGGGTAAGGCTTTAGAGGATCCATCACTTTGTCTTTGAATTCTTGTCTTGCTTCTTTATTCTATAAAATTTCTTTCGATTTTTTTATTTTTAGTCTTTTTTATATTTTGCAAAAATATGCTAAGTATGATAATTGATATCATGCTCAGCTAATTTCTTTTAAACCGAGAGCTAACAATGAATCAATTCAAAGCATGAGAATTGAATAGTACTTAATTCCCTTCGGGAAACATTCTTATTTTTCTGTTTTATTAGTTTGGCAATCGGCCTTACTTACAAAATTAAAACATTTTTCAAACCAAAAAGAGTTCGTTGGTCTGGATGTTGTTTTAATATACAGTGGGAGGAAGGATTTGCCTGTGGCAATTTTGACTTCCTGTGAACACACTTAGCGGCGGTCCGCTAAGGAAAAATGAGATCGGATTCGATTCTCAACGAGATAACATAATCTGAGTCGGGCCTTTCTAGTATTTAATCTGATTGTTTTAACGGCAATAGCTGTGGTTAAACCACTCAAGAATCATCTTTCAAAGATAGGCTTGGGAAGATTGGTTACAAGAGAGAAAGGCAAGTTACAATGGGTTGGTCCTTGTAGACTGTAACCGACATGAATCCCGAAGTAAAAATCATTTTCAATGATCGACAGAATTGAAACAAAGTTAGCTCGAGGCGATTTCTTCATTGTCATTTTCAACTATTATTTTTTCCTCTCAATTTTTATTTTTATATTTTATTTGTTATTTTGTTTTATTTATTTTTTGTCGCAATCTCATCAAACCCCCCCTTTTTTTTAATTAATTATTTGCAGCATCTTGGACTGAAATCAATACAGAATTACATCAAAAGTTCCAAATTCTCTGTGGATCGACCCTCTTTACTATACTATCTTTTATTTATTTAATTTAAAGAGGAATATTTTATTTTGACTTGAAAAACGACGCTTGTCAATGACTTTAAAAAGTATTAATAAACAAAATTATTATTGATTAAAATGAATAGTTAGTGTACAAATCAAATTAATAAAAAATAATTACTTTAGAAAGATTTAGACCGATAGCATTATTTTTGTTTTAACCAGTGTGTTGGTCTATTTTAAAGTAAATTAAAAATGAGAAGAGTTTAATTAAAAAAAAAATTAGCGATGATGTTATGTCTTTTGATGATAGTATTGGTATAATAAGGGTGTAATTCATAATTCTTCAGGTGAATGGATCAAGAGTTATTATAAATCTGTTAGTATTATTTTATCGTTATATGTTGAGATCTGTAGTATTTTTATAGATTTTCAAGTGTCTTGGTCTCTGGATGTAGTTTGTTGATAGGTTCAATCTGATAGTAACGTTGTTATTCGTTTGGTTCTTGATTCTAATATTATTAATACTTCTTTCAATTTTGTTAAAGCAAATGCTTGATTGTGGAAACGTAATTGGTTTTTTCACTTTAAGTAGTTGCCGCGCAAGCAGAATATTATCACAAATTATTTATCGAAGCTCACTCCTTCCAGTTTTTAATTAGTGATATTAGGTGATATACCCAACCAAATTATCTCGTTCTTCCGTTGTGATAGTTTTAATCCACCATATTATCGATATAATCGTGTAAATTAAGATACTATTTGATAATTCATTTCTATCCTTTACATGTCAAGATAATTTTATGAATCTTTTAATAATACTATACACTCTTTTTTTATTTAAGTTGAGATTTTTTAACCAAACATACGATATCATTTTTCATTTAAATTAAAAAATACTTATGTTTAAGTCTCCGGTTAATATGGATCTTATATTTGATTTTTGAACAATCTTCTCTTAATCATTATTGTCCTGTTACTTTCTCTTGAAGTGTCTGATTTCTTAATAAAAACATCATTTAAGAAATTAAAAATTTTACTACAAACTCTTTAAATATTTTGAGAATTTTATTTTGTCCTTCACATATAAAATATTATATTTGTCTATGATTTCAAATATGAATAAAATTATGAATACTTTGTAGATTAGTTTATTTTAATTCGAATCATCAAAATAATAGATCACCTTTTATCACCGAAATTACTCATTAATCAAGTTTAAAAAGTAATTTTTTAAAAAATATTTTAAAATTAAAGGGTAAATTACCTCACATATCACTTAATTATAGTTTTAATAATAAATAAGTTATTTTTTTAAAAAAAATAATAATTTAATCACTCAACTAAGAATTCATTACAAATAGGTCACTTTATATGACTAAAATTGAAACATGGTCTAGTATAATAGCAGTGTTAATCCTTAAAATTTATATAACCTATCAATTTGATCATAATTTAAAACTATTTTGATAAATTAAATATTTCATATTTAAAATTTTTGATATTATACTTTTCTGGCATATTCTTCGACCATTTGTTACATCCCGCGCTATTATCTCTCAGCTCGATAACGATAGATATAATCTACTATCCCTCACGCCTCAGCTTGTCTACTTGACGCACTCCTTGAACAATGATCCTCGGTTGTGTTAGAATTAGAAGATGTTATTTTTGGGGTAATTTTTTTTTTATCTTCGTGTCAGACAAGTGTTAAAAAGTTATAAAAATAATAACTCGTAAAAAAATATATTAAAAACTCATAATATATCAAATAATATAGACTTACCAACCAAATCAACCTTGCATTGATAAAAAGTTGTCACGGCTAAAATTTAAATACCCTGCATTACTGGTGCGGTTGATGCTAGTAAAATAATGAAGTCAACGTATGACAAGCTAATATTCCAGTTAAAATTAATTTTCATATTATATTATGAATTTAAAAAATAGAAATCATTTTTATAGCAATTGATAAAAAGGTTGTTACAATTAAAAATAAAGTACGCTGCATTAGTGGCGCGGTTGATGCTAGTTAAATAATGCAGTCAAGTTGTGGCAAGAATTCGAGGTATTTACGGTCTTGCAATCAAATTGAAGTGAACTCGATAGGCCAGTACATGATTTGAAAATAAAATGGACCACCAACACGATTTGATTTTTTTTTTCATTTTCAGGTCTATTTTAATATTCGTATAGGGGATGCCTTGATTGATTGGTCCCTTATTCAATCGCTTCAATATACAAACATTTTGGTATTAATCTTGTTATAAATGATGACTGATGATGGACGATAATTGTCTTACAATAACGGTTAGAATATTAGTGATAAATTGTTAAGTTTGGTGACAAAATCGATACACTCATAGAATTTAGTGTATAAAACAAAGTCATTTCTGACATTAATAACTATATCGAAACAATGATAATTTTATTATATAATCGTATTAATATTGAATTAATAATTAAGTGATATAATTAAAGTTAAAACTAAAATTAAATGCTATGATAGATTAAAAGGTAAACTACTGTGTTAGTCACTTTCGTTTATCCCTAGTATATTTTTAGTCACCGATTTTAAAAACGACCAGTAAGGTCACTATCCTTTTCGAGGTGTAAAGTTTTGGTCACTTCAACGTTAAGTGCAATTAAATATTAACGAAGAAATGATCCGGCACAATAAAAAATGATAAATTACTTAAATAGTCTTTAAACTATTATTATACTTTTGCTTCATTATTAATTTAACTCTCAAAAATTTTAAATTTTATATTTCTACCATCTTTTTCAAAAAATCCTAACCTTTATCTCAAAACCAAAATCTCTAAGTTTTTAACTCCAAATAAAACTTTGAAACCTTCTGTAAAACCTTCTTCATCTTGGCCTTTTCTTCGGTTCTTCCTTCAAGCATTCCAACGCCACCACCAACAATTTCTCCGCCACTTGTACTGAAAAAGAGTCATTCAACCTCCTCTTCACCTATTTCCTCACCCCTCCAACACCAGTAGCAGCAACCTCCCTTGCTGTATCCACCACGCTCACTTTCTTGTACCCTCCATTCCCTTCATTAAACATAAACTTTAAGGCTTTATCTCCACTCAGCAGCTCCAAAACCACAACCCCAAATGCATAAACATGGCATTTTTGTGTCATTGCACCATTGGATGGAAGCTCTGGTGTTATATACGCTCTCGATCCTTCAATTTTCAGAACTTTACTGTCTGTTCAACCAAGATTTTTTGACTCTTTTGTCACCTCCTCACATATCTCAGCTATGCCAAAATGACAAATCTTGGCTGTCAAAGAACCTTTGACCACTAAAATACTTATAATTTTTATATGATTATAAATGAAGCTGGTTTTAAGATCTGAACAGTGAAGAATATAATCCAAGACATGGACGATATCAATGGTGATTTGCATACGAAAAACCCAAAAAGAAAGCAATATAAAATTTGGGTTCTTGGGGTTTCTTAAACAATTACCAAGGTTAGCTCCATGAACATATTCAATTATTTATACACAAGTTAAACTGAATTTTCAGAAATGTTAATCCAAAGAGAGTAGACGATGTTGATTCTAACAAAAGCTCCCCTTAGCTTTCTGAATAGCTCGAGTCATCTTCCATCCAAGCTTACAAGACCCACAAATCTCACACCTTGATCATCAAGTCAACCAAAAGCTTTTATAACCAGCACTAAATTCATAAGCCATAATGAAGGAAAGTCTGAAGATTATCGACCTACCATTACTGTTATTTTTTTCTCATATCACTACCCAAAGAAAGCTAAATCAACACATTCTAACCCATTCAACCAACCATCTTATTCAATTTATATACAATATATAACTAACTTCAAAATTTTCACAGTAAACTTATTTATAGGAGTTCAATAACTCGAATTCTTTTCGGTCATTAGTATTCTTAGAGAAAGGGAGGTTGCATGACACGTTCAATTTGGATAGAGATTTTTGGGTTTGGGATAAAGGTTAGATTAAATTTTTAGAAGATGGTAAAAATATAAAGTTTTAAATTTTTACAGTTAAATTAAAGATAAAACAAAAGTATAATAATGGTTTAAGGACTATTTAAATAATTTATCATTTTTTATTATGCCAGATAGTTTTTTCGTCAATATTTAACGGCAATTAACGTTGAAGTGATCAAAACTTTACACCCCGAAAACGATAGTGACCTTATTGGTCGTTTTTTAAAATCGGTGATTAAAAGTATACTGGAGTAAACGAAAGTGACTAGCTCAGTAGTTTACCCTAGATTAAAATAGGCTTAACTCAGAAATAATTACCTAAACTATACACATTTTCTGAAATAGGTGCCTAATATTTTTTTTTCGGTTAAAATAAGTGTCTGGACTATATATTTTTTCTGAAATAGGTGCCTAAAGTTTTATTCCGTTAGCATTTTAAGGTAACACTGTTAAAAAATTATTTAACTTATAAATAGATGTTAAAATTATATATTTCTTTCTAAAATAAGTGTTTAATATATTTTATTAAAATAAATATTGTTCTTTAAAATTTTAATTCACCCATTTTAATTTTATTTGATCGATTGTTATATTTAATGATTATATTTATATTTATTTACTTAATACATAAATATAAAACAAATAATTAACAAATATTATATCAAATATTATGGGAATGATTAACAAATAATTAAAAATTAACAAATTCTTCATAATTAAATCCTTAAAATCGTAGTTGAAATTCCTGCTTGGCTTCTTTTTACGACTTCTCGGCATTTTGATGCTATTTATTTTCTACGAGCCTCGTGGTGTACATTATTTGTTAATTATTCGTATAATATTTGATATATTATTTGTTTTAGATTTATTAAGTAAATAAATATAAATATAATGATCTTAGAAAAATATACAATTTGGGTATCTATGTATAGTTAAACAAATTTTAACGGTGTTACCTTAAAACACTAACAGAATAAAACTTTAGACACTTATTCAGTTAAAAAAAATTAGGCACTTATTTCAAAAAATATATATAGTTCAGGCATTTATTTTAACAAAAAAAATATTATGCACCTGTTTCAGAAAAAATGTATAATTGAGACATTTATTTCTGAGTTAAATCATTAAAATACAATAACATAAATGACACATCACCTAAATTTTAATACTATTTAATATAATTTACTTTAAAATATTAAAGAAAATTAAAATAATACAAAAGTTGTTACAACTACATTTCAAATCCCATATGTTAGTGGTGCGATAAATGCTAACCAAATAATAAAATCCACATGTGATAAGGCGAATATTCCAGGTATTTACAGTCTGGCAATAGAATTGAAACTAATTAAATGAATACCAAACATGTGGATCCCACGTCTTACCGTGTAACTCCGAGAGGCTACCACATGGTCTCGATTTACAGATAAAATTGTTTATTTATATATAAATTAAATGAATGAATGAATAAGTTAAAGATAAAAAATACAAATTCTATCCCTTAAAATATAAAAAAATAATTTTAATTGTTTATTATTATCATTTAACTGTTTAAAAATTATAAAACATTTAAATTTGCATGATTCATTTAATCCTATATATATGTAATCCGTTATATTTATTAATATAATAAACTCTTTAATTATAAAAATAAAATCCAGGCTGTTCATGAATCATACATCTTAAAATAATTTATTAAAAAATATTAAATAACAAGTTATTTTAATAGGATGAGATCTTTAGATTTTTTAAGAAAAGTTCAGATTGAATTTAATTAAAGTGAATGGAAAAAAATAAGCTGTGAAAGTAATCTGTATAATAAATTTTTATAAAAATTAACTGAATTAATAGATTAATGATTCGAATATTGATAATTATATCAAAATAATTAAAATTTATATGTCTTCGTCCCGTGGGCTAGTATATATGTGTGTGTCTTAGACTCAGAGCAGTGCACAAGCAAAGCCATAGTTTATCCTCTTTGGTCTTTCTAGATAGTAGATATCTAATTTCTGCGATGTCTACTCCTTCCATTGAATCCGATGGTCCTGCGTTTTATACCGACGTGACTCTGGAAAACAATACTGAAGTTGGCCTCACCAAGTGCGAACAGATAGATTGGTACGGCGACGGAAGCTCGCCGGAAGTGATTCTCTCTGGAGAGCAAGGGAAAATTAAGCACGACTCCAATCCCTATATTGGATGCTCGCAGGGAGCGATTGTGTATACTTTCAAAGATAATATGAAGTGGGTGGTGGCATGGAGCAATATGATGGATCAAACAAACAAGGTAGGTTGTTCTGTTTAGGATTGAAGTATATATATATTTTTTATTTTGATTATATTTTTTAAAATTTATATTTTGTTTACTTAAGATTTCAATTAAAAAATTAATTTGATCATTAATTTTATTTATGAATCTTATATAAATCTGTCACCATCGGTCTCGTTCATCATTGTCAATAAATGATAATCAAAATTTAAAATTATAAATTAATTTAATATCTTAATCTAAAATTATGTATTAAATTAAAAATATTTTTTTTACTAACGCATCATATCATTATATTACCTGAAATCAGATTTTTTTTATGAAAATATTAAAATAAAATATAAGATATTAATTTTTATACAGTTATAAAGTATTATTAATTTTTTATACTTTAAAAAATCAAGTAAGTTTAACTCTAATATTTTCTATAAAAAATATTACACAGTTATAATATTTCTATGTAGTATATAATTTTTAATGTGCGCCTAGAATTAATAACTTAATATTAAAATATTATAAATTATAGTATCATAACAATTTTTTTTCAAAAACACGTGACTAAAACCAGTGACAGAATTTTCATTTACTTTTTTTGTATATATTTTTAAAAATTTTAAATAAATTATAAATTTATCTTATATTTTTTAAAATCCACTCTGCTTTCCTTGCAGGTTTATATTGATATTACTACAGCTGATATCCCCACTGATTGGTCCATTGTCCAATCTCTTCTAAATACCTCCACTTCCAACCCTCCGACGGTGTATAAATATGGGCATGTGGCAACGGTTCAGATTGATCCAACCAGTAATACACCACCTATGAATGCAACAATAAGGAAATATTAAAAGAAGGTTGTTTTGATATTTCTATAAAAAATAAAAATAATAGTATTGAATCCGATGATAATTTTGATAAAAAATATATTTATTTTAAAATTTTTAATTTAAATATTTATGTGTAACCATATCAATATATTTATAAAAAAAATAATTATAATGTTGTTTCGATCGCATTAACACTATTAAAGACAAAGGGTAAATAACATTATTTTCACTTTCCTGCTTTGATTATTAAATTATTATTTTTAATAAAATAGATTGATAATTAAAATAAATAAATAAAAATAATTTTAGTGATCATAATAGAAAAATATAATATTAGTGATATTTAAAAAAATTTAGTTTATTCTTCAAATTTTAGAAAATCATATTAATCGCTAAAAATTTTACTAATAGTTTTAATTAAACTCTCAACATTTGGTCAACCAATGAACTACAGAATGGTTTTAAGTAATATTCGCTGCTTTGGGCTGGGCTTAGCCATCAGTTTGGGCTAACTGTGAACATATTTTTAGGCATGTGTACAAATTTCAATCTTCACCTAATTGCATTATTTTATTATGGAAGCACTACAAATATTTATGGCATAAAGATAATTTTCACCCTTAATGTCTATAATTTTTGTCATTTTGGCTCCTATTCTTTTTTGGGATAAATTTAGCCCTTGATCTATATTTTTTTTAACAAATAACTCATTTTTTAACTATCATGATAACTGAACCGTTAAAAATTTAACAATGGTAACATATCATATATATATATATATATGTGATAATATATTTTAAATGACATATAATCTAACGTTTTAAATATATACATATATATATAGAATATAATTTTATTCCAATATAAAATATAAAAAAATTTAAATTTAAATAAAATATAAAAAATTAATTAAATACAAAACAAAAATTTACTAAATATTCTCGACCCTAACTAAATTAAAATATCTTTATAAAACCTTAAAACTCCGTTTTAGATTAAAACTAAAATACTTAAATTCTAAATTAAAATAATAAAAATCCAATTGATTATTATCAAAAAAAAATTTATCTTTGATTCACCGGTAACAAACTATACAAAACATTTTCTTCTCAAATTATGTTCATACATTTTTAGATAAAACTTTGATTTTACTATAGTTAAGGTTGAAAATGTTTAGTAGCCTTTTGTTTTAGATTTAATTAATTTTTAATAAATAAAAAAATAATTTTTAATATTTTATTTAAATTTTAATTGTTTTATATTTTTAGATTGGAATAAAACTATATCCCGCGTTTATGTATTTGATATACTAGATGTTATTAAAATATATTATTACATATATATAACATGTCATCATTATTAAATATTTAACGGCTCAGTTATCATGGTAATTAAAAATTAAGTTATTTGTTAAAAAGATAAAGGTCAAGGACTAAATTTATCCAAAAAAATAGGGACTAAAATGACCAAAATTATAAACGTTAAGGGTGAAAACTATGTTTATGCCAATATTTATTAATAAAATAAAATTATAATTGAACCCGATAAATAAATAAATAAAATAATATTTATTCGAAAAAGATTTAACCTCAATCGTAATATTTTAAGGTATATATTTTATTAAAAAAATTAAAATATTGACAAATATTTTTTATAATCATAAACTATTTGAAAAAGCTTACAATTAAATATCATAAATGGGGTCGAACTAATTTGTTACAACTAAATATGAGGAACATATACAAGATATTCTTGCAAAAAAATTATAGATATTTATTAAATTTTTATTAAAAAATTTAAATATTTAATTCGATTTTAATTCATCAAAAAATTTCCCATACCTTATGAAACTTCTCTCCTAGATTCTTTGTTTATCCCCAAAATATCTGTTTTCTTTTCTTTTTCTATTTAAATTTTAGTCCCAAAGATATTTTTCACTTTGCTTACACCACCGACCAACAACTCTACTCGCTCGCCTACTAAACTTTTGTACTCGCCTCTAAATCTAATAATTCTTATTTCAACTTCTTTAATTTGGAAAATTATATACATTTATGGTCAATTTAAGTAAACATATGTTTAATATTAATTAATGTTTAAAAACATTTATATCTTTATTAACAAGTTGATTCAAATAATAAATAGTTTAGTGTGATTTAAATTAATTTTGAACAATATATATTTATTACTAAAAATATATCTTATCATTAAACACTAACTTTTTTATTATACCGGTTAAACAAAAAAAATAATTTAAAATAATAAGACATCACTTGTTAATAAATTTAAACAGTTTAAATTACAATAAAATATTAATTAAATATGGATATAAAACGTAATTTAGTATTTATAATATTTATCTATTCAAATTTTATTTGTAATATAATAATAAAAATAATAATTTAAATTACAATGAAATATCATTGAAGATGAATATAAGTTGTAAATCAATATTTAGTCAAACTTTATCTAATAATTTTTTTAGAATTAATAAAATAATAAAGTTATTTTTATGTTACAAAATAAAAATAAAAAATATTATTTTATCCATAAATTTGTGTAATTTAATTTAAAATAAAAGTGTAATTAATGATTTAATATTTTTTTGACAAAATTTATTATTCTTTTTAAATATGCTAGTGTATTACAAGTTAATACTTTTTAATTTTTAATTTTTTTAATAATACATCATATATATATAATGTTCAAACTCGAATCATATAAATAAATTATATCATCCTTTATTACTTGAAATACTCTATAAATTTAATTTAATATTAATTATAATCCAATGATTCATCAAATTATATTTATTCAAAACTATTGACTAATTTAAACGTATAATAATAATTTAAATTTCAAATAAAAATATAATTCAGAAAAAAAAATAAAACGTGTCAAAAAATCTACTTAGAAGCATTTAAATAGACGAGTCTTGGACAGATGGAGATGAAAAGCTGGCGAGTATATAATTTTGGTACTCTCGGGTCTATTAGAAAATAACCCCCAAATCCTTTGGCTACACTCTTTGTAAAACCCTGAAACTCGTCCCCCACTTCCCTTCAAACCTTTTGGAAAATTGCCTAACAAAACATAAAACAAATTCGGAAAAAGAAAGAAACCAACAGATAAATCACCCAACCAAGGTGTCGACTGTTTGTTTCTCGGGAATCCGAAAGGATATTTTTGGAAAAAAAACATCGTCTTTGGCTTTCGTTAGGAGCCATGGCCTCGCACGTTTCCGGCAACCGGAACGAGTCATGGACGGACGAGAAGCATGTGAATTTCTTGAACTCAGTGGAGGCATGGTTCGTCCGTACAATGCTCGAGAACAACGACCGGTACAAACTCCGTCTCGATCGTCAACTTCCGGACAGCTCCGAGTCGACCCTCGATTGCAGACACTACAGTGTTCCGACAACAAAAAAACATGCTTCTTCAGGTAATGTTTTTAAGCACCGGTTAAACAATTTTCACCCTCCAGATTTCTCAGCTCCTTTTTTTTTGTCTCTTCCATGGTGCAAAATGGTGCATTTTAGCATCACACCAGTCTTCTTCTTTAATGAGACGCCTAATGAAATGATAAAAGATTTTTTTATTATCAAATTTTCTGTCAACGTTGATCTCAAGTAGGATTCATAATAATAAATTAATCGATCACTCGGTCGGACATTTTTTAAATTAATCGATTAATCGGTCGATTTTTTTTTTTAAAAAAAACATGTTTTTGGTTTGAGTTTCAAGCATTCTTAAAAAAGAATATATAAAATGTGGAATTGCGTGGAGATATTTGTAGATGGTGCCTGGTGGGTCACTTTTATGTTTCTTTTAAACTCTGTTTTCAATGAGTTGTAATCATTCTTTGTCTCGGTCCATTTTTGCAGCAGATTCTATCGGCACAACAAGAACCAAAATGAAGGTTAAGACGGATAGAAGATCAAAGCGACCACCACCTCCGCCGCAATCTCCGCCGCGTGATTCATCAAAAGATCAGGTGGGTGGTACATACCATGGACCCAGTAAGCTGGAAAGTTTCGATCTTCGCAAACACATTGTCTTAATTGTTGTAACAAATGAAATTATGTTGTTGTTTTTTCACAGGTGGTCCCTCAGATCCAAAACAGGACAGAAGATAAAGATTAGGAAAAGATCTTCCCTTACATGCTAATACAAGAGATGGGATAAAGAAAACTTTAAGCGTTTGGTCCTTGAACTCGATAATTTTATTCAGTCTGGTCCTTTTATCATAGTGCATTAGATGACGAAAAAAAGTTGAAGGACTAAATTGAAAAGTATTATCAGCTTCAGGAGCTAAAATGTGGTTTATCCAATAAGAGATTAACTTTCTTTGTTTTAGGATTTTTTTTTATATTAATTTTTTTTAATGTTTTTCCTCTTTGCTTTTAGTATAATGGGTTTGTTAGTGGAAAAAAAATGAATCTGTGGGTGTATGTAATGTATCATTTGAAATTAAATAATATTAGTTTAGTTTATTTTGTTACCATAAATTGTTATATTTATATAAATTTATTAAGAAATATCGTAATTATATTATTTTTAATTATCTTATAATTATTCACACAGTAATAATTATAATTAAATATTTAATACATTATCAATAGATATTTTTTATACAATTATACCATTAAAAAACTTTAAAATCTAAATCTAAAAAATAAAATAAAACCTCTTGCTATTTCTCCTATAATATTCCATAATAATACTTTCTTATAGGATCCTTTTAGTCATGCATTTCGGCTATCTCTCTAACTTGATTGATGTAAGATATTTTTGGCTCTAGAAACGTACTACTACTACTATCTTTGATAATATTTTTATATTGATATGCAAATAATTAATAAAATATTTTATTATATTTATGACGCAAGTAAAAAATAAAATTTAATTTGTATTATAATGAATTGATTTGATATCTAATTAACAGGCCCATACCTGGGCCCGGGCAATAAGGACACCGGCCTAGGGCCCGTCAATTACCTGGGCCCCACTTTTAATAAAATAAAAATATATTAATTAAAATAATAATAAATAAAAAAATAAATATAATATAAAATGGGCCCATTAAATTATATTTTGCCTGCCGTTGATCGTTTGAAATCTTTAACATTTAATATGGGCCCCACTTCTATATAAAATAAAAATATAAAAAATAATAAAGAAATAAATAAAAAATATAATATAGTGGGTTCCACAAAATCAATTTTTGTCGCTGCCACAGTTTAGCAGTTTGAAAAAAAATATTGGGTTCACTAACAATTATATAACCGTTCGAAAGTTTTTAATTATTTTTATATTTTATTAATTTATAAATTAATAGGTTTTAGGTTTTTAGGTTATTATTTTGAATTTAATAATAATTTAATATTTTTTAATTTTTTAATAAGATCAAAATTTTCAAATACACCACCTATAAAAATTCTTACAATATTTTTATTTTTTATATCTCTATTTCTCTTATAAAATTCTCTCTTTTTTATGTTATATTCTTACATTTTGATTAAAACTTTTTATCTATTATTTTAATTTGATACTCTAAGAGGACAAGAACTCATATATTCAAGGAGATTACGATTTACATGATTTGCTGTTGATATACTACAATCGAATTTGAAGCATAAATTCAACGACAAAATTCCAAGACTATCATTCTATACCTTTTTACTTCATAATTTTTACAGTATGATGTTATCTTTTTTCGGAACTGAAAGTATTGCAGATGATTTTGCCGGATGATTTAATGTAGGCACTTGAAATTTTCAAGTTTGTCAAAATGGTAGATTGTTATCCAAATGTTTCAATTGCTTATCGAATTCTTCTAACTATGCCGGTGACAGTTGCATCTGCTGAATGGTCTAGCCATTTTATGTATTGAGAAAAATATGTTAGACCATATTGATGTAGACACTATCATTAGTGATTTTGTATCTATAAATGCACGTAAAAATTGTTTTGTGTGATTATTTGAATGTTCAATAAAATTTATTTATGTTTTTATTTAAATTTTGATATATTTTTAAATGATTTATCAACAATAATAAAAATAAATTAATTTATTTTAATATATTTTTAAAATTATTTATTTAATAAATATTTTAAGGACCTAAAATTTTAATTCGCCTTTAGACCACCAAAATCTCAGGAACGACCCTGCTAATTAATTAGAAATGATAATATAGATAAATGTGATATCCGAATAGTATAATAAAAAGGTGACGGGAATGGATAAAGGAGACGTGGACATGGACAGAGAAAAGGAAGTTTGAATATTAATGTCTGAGGCAGGCCTTATCCAGATAATAGATAAGACTTGGGTGATATTTTTTTTTTATCAAGATACAAATCTAGAAAAATATTATTGATATAAATATACGTAAATACCAGCTTACCCTAACTGGGGGATGGCAATTTAATTTAAAATTGGTGAGTTTCGACTTGAATTAATAGAGGTGTGTTTTTTAAAGTAAAAAATCGAACTCGAATTAGGTTAAATTATTAAAAAGGGTTAGATCAAGTTTAAGGTAAAAATCTCCGACACGATTTGATATTTTATATATAATATTTAATATTTTTATTATTTTTCAGGGCGAGTTAAATTTAGTTGAAATTTTTATTAAAGTATCAAAATTAAGTTGAGATCGAGTCATACCCTTTTATATATCGGATCGAATTAAATTGAGTTAGAATAAAAATAAATATTTTAATTTTAGGATCAAAATAGGGGCGACCAAAAAACTACCCCGATTCCAGGGACGGAGTTAGGTTCAAACATTGGAGGGACAAAGATTTATTAAGCTTTTAAATCTAAAAATTGGGAGTGACAAAAACCTTATTCTATTACTATTTAAACTAAAAGGACTTCAAGTGTAATTATACCAAAAAATTTAAAAGGAGTAAGAATCCCTCCCATATATAAGGTAACTTCGTCCTTACCCGATTCGACCTGTTACCATCCGCTCCCTACTCTAAGTAACAGTTATGACATGAAACTATAAACATCATCCGGAGCTGCATGCCAGTGATTTTACTTTGACATGTTACTGGCCAAGCATGCTGTGGTTGGGTCATGGTTTATTCCTGTCTTAGATTTTTTTTAAACGTAAAAAGAATAAAGTGAGGGAAGATATTGATTGACATTGTTGATATCACGATATTTCTAAGGCCTTGATTGGAACAAAGTGAATGTCGAATTTAATGTTGTCATTTTCCATTACAGTGAGAAAGCTACAGAGCATCCGTGGGATGAGGAGAGTGCCTGCGCCATGGTCTGATTAATACGCAGAACACAACAAAGCACATGGGAACAGGGGGGAGATGGTCCTTTTCGCACTGTGAATCGAATTATAACTTAATAATATATACAAATTTTCAAGTCTTGCCGCTTCAGCTCTGATTGCGGGCACAAAATGGAGCCTAAAACTAAAGCTCTTTTAGTAGAATACAAGACAGGAAACAAATCAAGCATTTATTTCTGAAGTATATTGATGCTCTCTATTGCAGCTCCTTCTGCTCCAAAACATGTTTGAACAGGTTGTTCTCTCGAGTCTCGGTCCTTCGATTTTATCCTGCTTGATTGACGTAACTTGTGAACGCCTCGGGGATTCTTGTTGTGTTTCTGTTGTCTCTCGGTGTTCGAAAGAGGGGCAAGGGCTGTCATTGCAGGTGCATAAAGGGATGACGACAGAAGGAAATGGACTACAGGTAACCGGACAGAAAATATCCGAAGGAACCGATGAAATGCAATGTTTTCTGATCTCTGAAGTAGGTGATGAGAATTCTGCATTGCGGGGATGAAGCATGCATGGTGTACAGAGGCCAAAGGAGAGCTGTAGCTTAATTTCTTTTGTGGACGAACTCGGCAGTTTCAGAAAGGAGAGAATGGCATGTCTACAGAGAGGACATGGAATTGACCCTGTTGGTGCAACCATATTGGGAGGAATTTGGCTCGTTGAGCACAGATAAAGTGCACATCTTATGCATAGTTCGTGCCCGCATCCTGAAACGGTAAATGAATTGATCAGTGCTCACATTTGAATGAGGGACGTTTATAGTACAAGGAATGGAAAGGGCATTCCCTGGAGCACAAGGGTTCCCACTTTCCGAGGGTTGGTGACAGAAGTAAATGGACTCTTGAAAGAGGGCATTTTCCCTGACCATAACCAGTGACCTTCTGGTCATAACAGGCAATCTAACGTTTGCTAATCAGAGTACATAACCCAAATTATGAAAACAGCAGGTTGATGACATACCTTCAGCAGCAACACTACACGCTCTCTCAAGGCAGACGGCACAGATGTCGGCATCATCTGAAGAGGTTGTTGAGGACTGCAATCCACATTCTCTGCAAACAATAGTCGAAATGAAGGCTCTGCACCCTGATTGATAAAACCTAAAGCATCCAACTGTTCTATGTACTAAACTGAAAGCCAACTAACACATTTGCAAGTACTAAGTTCGCCAATGAAGCTCTCCAATCAAGTTTGACCAATTTCAAATCATCAAAGATGTTATTTTGTTTATATCAAACATTATAAACTAACAACAGTTCGGTAGTGGTGGAAAATGAGGAATCCGAATCTATCTCAATTGTGGCCATGGTTATCATATGATTACCTTGCTATGTTGAGTACACTCAAAAGAGGCAACGACAAGTGGTTGGAAGAAGGAAATCTAGGTATGATTGCGTCAGAATTAGGAGCCAACAAGGGCTCAAGCCAATGACGACCCACATCCTGGCAACATCAAGTGGCAGCCACCTGAGAGAACACAGATAACGCTTCCTGTTAACCGTGACAGGTTCAGAACTGAAATAACAACCATACTAGAAGAACAAAGAAACACGAGCAAAATGATATCAAAAAAGGCAGTTTACCCGTTCCAATTCAAAGTCATTCTACTGGCTCCTCTTGCTAGAAGGATCTGCAGACAAAAGAATAACATTAAATCCTATTCAATACATATAACAAATGGGTCCAAAACCATTGTTCATAAGCCTTGCCTGGCAACACTTCAAGTTTCCCCCACAAGCAGCATAATGCAAAGGTGTGCTTCCCGCTCCTGCCCGTAAAAACAATAAGCACATCACCCAGAAGTTCAAATCAGAAGGCAATCATCCATGAAATAATAAAAATGAAAACCTTACCTATTAGATCCACTGATGTTCCAAAATGAAATGTGACAGTTGAGACATCGGCTTGAAGGTCTAATAAAAGTTGTACACAATCAAAATACCCATTTAGTGCAGCCATATGAAGAGCAGTAATCCCACCATCGGCTGCCTTATCTACAAACTTTGACAGTGCACTGCATGGTAAAAAGTTAAATAATTAGCACAAAAACAAGTATCACTTTTCGCATAGAAGGCTGATTAATTCCATAGCAAATTGAGATCACAGGGAGAAATATGTCTGTGATGAGCAGCAATTAGTCATACAAGCCAAAACCGAGTTTCCGCTGTAAAAGATACTCTCTGATTAACCTTTTTCACAATATTACATGCAATGAATCCGGGTCCAAATTCTCATTTAAATTGAATTCAGAACCAGGAGGACAAAATGCTGATTGAGTGAAGTAACGGGATACACACCTCTGATCGTTTTTGCCCCTCACACCAGAACCATCCCCACTTTCACCTTCTTTTTGGTTGTTCATAACTTCAAAAGGGGCACTAGGAACAAAATCAGCAACAACCAGTCTTATGCACCTCGCATGTCCATTTACAGCAGCAAAATGTAGAGCTGTTCTCCCAGTTAGATAATCTGCTTTCATAACCTAAAAACGAAGTAAAATCATTAAGTAGCAGCCACCTCATTATAACTAAGAACTTATTTCATAATAATATTCCATGAGTAATCATAAATTTACGAAGAAAATGGAACTTACATTGCATCTGAAAAGCAGAAGGGTCTGTACAACTTCCCAGCGCCCATATCTACAAGCTTGCATCAATGGTGTCTTTCATTCCAAACATAAAGACAGGCATAAAGGTCATCTATAATGCAGATAGGTTCAATTTGTTGTTTAGATGAGAGCAGAATTCCAAGTGACATATTCTTGAATCCCCGGTTTGGGTTTCCACAGAATCAGAATATCAGATTTGGAATCCAAACTAAAATCATGTACAATAAATCCTCAAAACCAATAGATCCTATTCTTTAGAAAGGTAGCTGACCAGAAGAATTCTTTCAAGATATGTCCAACAACTCCAAATTTAAACTCCAAACCCAAAATTCATATAATCAAATGCAAAAATTTCCAAAATTTCGAATCTTCATGGAAACTCTATAAACAGAAGAAGAATCACACCAAACACATTGTGAAATTTAAAAAACAAAACCAATCAGCAATCTACTTTAATTTAAAACCATAATATACAATAGATAGAAAGAGAAAACCTCGTATAAGAAAATGAAACATCGGTTACCTGGCCACAGTAATTCCTGGAATTAGCATCAGCTCCATTCTCCAGTAATAAAGTAACAATCTAAGAAAAGACCAGAAAATAAATAAAACAGGAAATCAAAATATAATTCAAAAGGCAAACACTACACATTGTATGAGCCAAAGGGTAAGAACAAAGGTGACAAATTTGAAAGAGAGATGAGAAGTAGAAGCATAAAGAAACCTCATTGTGGCCTTTGGCAGCAGCGAAATGGAGAGGGGAATTAAGTCCACCAAAAGTGGAATATTTAGCAAGACATGGATTGCAGCTCAAAAGCATCTTAGCTTCCTCCAAATACCCATCCCTTGCCGCCGACACTAATCTCTCACCTGAAGCTGAGCACCCAAATGAATTTCCCATTTTAATTCTCCCCTGATTCCACACTAAGCTATCTGTTTCTGGGATTTACGAAAGATTCTTCCTTTCTTCTTCTTCTTCTTCTTCTTCTTCTGCTGCTGCTGCTGCTGCTGCTGCTGCTGCTGCTGTATGGAGATTGAGATTAGGTCAACTGTGGTAGAACAAAACTTGAATAAAAATTAGAAATGAAATACTAAAATGTTTGCAGAGTGGACTTTTCCTTTGTTCTTTCCTTTTCCTTTTGTTTTGTTTGGTATTTTTCTAAGGGTTTATCTCGAGTAGTGTGTGGGTTGCTTCAGGTTTTATCAGGTTTTCCATTTTATTTTCGACACAAATTTGGACAAGAAGACGGAATTTTGTGACGTTTAAAGTTCTAACTTAAATTATTATTTTTTAAAATATTTTTTATTATTATATTGTATATTTGTTGGATATTTAAATTTTTAAAAGAAAAAACTCAGAAAATCTTAATATTATATTCAATAAATTTTATTTTATTTTTTTAGCATAGTTTATGATATTCATTCTATTGATTAATCGTTTGTATCAAATACTATAAAACTCATTATAAAAATAATTATTTAAAAAATTATATTATAATTTATTTTTATTAAATTATTTATAAAATCAATCAATCAATATATTAATTTTTTAAATATTTTTATCTCTTGATTTTTACCGTACCATAAAAATTGTTTACTATCTTGCAAAGGCCCCAATGAAGGCTGGTCCTTCTGGTCCCGGCTCTTGAGTCCATCCAGTGTTAAAAGGTGAAAAAGATCTTCTACTTCACAGTTCACAGATTATACCATACACTAGCTTTCTGAATTAAACGGTCAGGTGATGATCAACGGCTGAGTGGTTCCACTTGAAAAGGTGTGAGCAGACCAGGTGAATCCGGTGTTAATATTATTAATAACTTAGAGAGTTTTAATGAGTTTTTTTAAATAAAAAATAAGTGGGTTTAATGAAAATATCAAAAAATTTAAGTTCGATGTAAATTTTTAAAAAATTTAAAAGAAACAAGATGTATGATTTTAAAATTTAAATGAGTTTGAGAGGGATAGAGTTAAGATAAAAATTCAAGAAACAAAATATTAAGTTAAGATTTAATTTGTTTCAAAACTAAAAGAAATCTAAAAAGCAATTCTATTCAAAAAAAAAAAAGAGAAATTATGATCTAATTTTTATAGTTTTAAAACAAAAAGGACCTAAAATGCAATAAAATTTAAAATATTAATGGACACAGTTTAATTCGTCTAAATTCAAAATTATGATTTAATCCTAAACATTGTAAATTTTTCATTTTTGACTCGAAAAACATTTTAGCCACTATTTTATAGCCTATGAGTTAGTTCTAAACTAATCGAAGTATATGATATGACGAGATTCATGCGACAGAGATTAAACATCACATAAAAACATCGGAAAAACACAAGAAAAATATCCAAAGGTCCATTCAGATTAAAGAAATAAACAAACAAAACCAAACGGCGAACAAAGTTTCATGCGCTCGTCCACGGTTTTGCTCAGGAACAGAACACGAAAATTAAGACCAGTCTTGCCATGTCTATACTGTTTGACAACAAAAGTAAAAAGAAGTTTACCAACTTTGGGAGACAAGGGTCGAGCATCACAAAGGTTGATGAAGTCAATGCGCGAACCAGGACTCCACAAGAAGTTGGTTCGTTCTTGACTCACCACCTTCTTGTCGAGCTCCGTTTCATTTGCATTCTATCTGTATCTCCTATACTTTGTATATATATGTAAATTAACTATGGAGGCATCTTACCGAGCTGGATTCGGCTATGTTACGGTAAGTGCAGCTTTGATTTTCTGAATTGTGCAGGAGATGAGACTGTTAACAGTTTCGACCGACTCTTCTGTTATCTTAGCAGAAGGAATACTATTCACCAGAATCTGAAATCCAACTGTAAGTATGCATCCATTGATGCTTGTATTCCCATGGATGTTGGATTTCACCAGTTGTCCATTGGAGTTGCTTTGCCCGCCATGAGTACTAGGTGAAATACCTGGAAGAATTGCGAATCCTGATGGTAAGAGTGCCACATGTGCTGAATCACCACCGTTAATCAGTGTACTCATCGATGATACATCGACAGGTGCATAAATAACCAATGCACCAGAGGCATCGGACCATGTCTCTTGTAAAACTAGCATCATGTTCTCACTTGTAGTGATAGGCTGTGACATAGCGTAAAATATTGGATGAGAAAATCTAAGAAACATATGCAGTTTAAGGCCTAAGGTATCGAGGAGGAGAATACTTACTCCACCACGAAGGAGAGAGACAGAGTTGCCGTCACCCGGTCCCTTGGAAACATGGATCATCTCATGCATTGGCCCACTGTTGGACAGAATGTCCCATTGAATCCGCATCCGTTCATCCCTCAAGATATCAAACAACCTTTTCTGTGTTGCCGGCATCCAGACGGAAGTAGCAACACTCAGCAGAAGCCCAAAAGGCTCACCAGTATCGTTTTCATTCCTCCGGGTCATTACTCTCGTATCTTCAGACACACAACCCATATTAATCTTTTCCCATTTATGCGCGTTCGAAGTACAAACTCCAGCAGAGAAGTTATGTGTCATGCGCTGTGCAAGTTTTAACATGCTTTTCCTCCCTGCCGAAGTTATTCCTATAGCACAATATCATGCATTTGATGCGAATGATTCCACGTATTATCATCAAAGATGAAAGAACAATGCAGCAGCTAAGAAAAAAAATACCTATATTATCTTCACTAGGAATGTCAGCCGACATTAGGACTGCCAAGCTTTCACTTTGCCTTTGGAGAGTAGCAATCCACCTGTGTGCACCAAACCCCAAACCAGAATTGAGTACCGGCTTCAAGAGGTGGTGAACTGCACTTTCATCCCATTCCGAGTGTTCGATCCAAGTAACCTGCATTTGACGATTTGTAAGCATGCTCGCTTGCAATAAATATCAAACCAATTAATGGGGCAAAATTATAGTAATTAAAAAGGAGAGTGCTATATTCACTTCTTAAAGGATCATTAAAATACAATATCGTTAGAAAAACTTAGAAAGATCATTGTGCGATCCTAATTCCTATGTCACTTCTTAAAAGATCATAAAGGCACATCAGCGTTACGCAACTTGGAAAGATCCTCATATGATCCTAATTCACTTTTTAAAATATCATAAAGCACATAAGCGTTACAACTTAGAAAGATCATCATAAGATCCTAATTCACTTCTTGAAATGTAATAAAAAGCACATGAGCGTTACGGAAACTTAGAAAAATCATCATATGATCCTAATTCATTTCTTAAAAGATCATAAAAGCACATAAGTGTTACAACAATCTAGAAAGATCATCATATGACCCTAAATTCCTAATTCACTTCTTAAAAGATCATAAAAGCACCTAAGCGTTACGACAAAGTAGAAAAATCATCACATGATCCTAAATTCCTAATTCACTTCTTGAAATGTGATAAAAAGCACATGAGCGTTACGGAAACTTAGAAAAATCGTCATATGATCCTAATCCATTTCTTAAAAGATCATAAAAGCACATAAGCGTTACAACAATCTAGAAAGATCATCATATGATCCTAAATTCCTAATTCACTTCTTAAAAGATCATAAAAGCACCTAAGCGTTACGACAAAGTAGAAAGATCATCACATGATCCTAAATTCCTAATTCACTTCTTGAAATGTGATAAAAAGCACATGAGCGTTACGGAAACTTAGAAAAATCGTCATATGATCCTAATCCATTTCTTAAAAGATCATAAAAGCACATAAGCGTTACAACAATCTAGAAAGATCATCATATGATCCTAAATTCCTAATTCACTTCTTAAAAGATCATAAAAGCACCTAAGCGTTACGACAAAGTAGAAAGATCATCACATGATCCTAAATTCCTAATTCACTTCTTGAAATGTGATAAAAAGCACATGAGCGTTACGGAAACTTAGAAAAATCGTCATATGATCCTAATCCATTTCTTAAAAGATCATAAAAGCACATAAGCGTTACAACAATCTAGAAAGATCATCATATGATCCTAAATTCCTAATTCACTTCTTAAAAGATCATAAAAGCACCTAAGCGTTACGACAAAGTAGAAAGATCATCACATGATCCTAAATTCCTAATTCACTTCTTAAAAGATCATAAAAGCACCTAAGCGTTACGACAAAGTAGAAAGATCATCACATGATCTTAAATTCCTAATTCACTTCTTATAAGATCATAAAAGCACCTAAGCGTTACGACAAATTAGAAAGATCATCATATGATCCTAATTCACTTCCTAAAAAATCATAAAAACACAAGCATTATGACAACTTAGAAAGATCACCATATGAACCTAAACCTAAGAATAGAAACATTATATGATAAATTATGGAACACCAATAGACAATTCCAAGGATTCGACTACATATATTAGATTACAACTAAGGTAAGATCAAGATTATACTAGCATCAACTTTAGACTCTAACCTGATTTCCTCAACCATGCATGTAGCAATGACTAATTAAGTATACACATAAAAAATTAGCTTTGAAACTGAAAAACTTTCAAATGATTTAAACAAGTAAGCATTTTCTTGAGCAGACAAATAATTAATTAAAGCTTCATATTCTTAAGTTGAAGACGTTATATTTCTTGTTAGCTCCGTCAAAGAGAAAGGAAATCTGATGAGCTATAAAATAAGATGTAAATTCGTCAAAGCATAAGTCAAGGGGATGGAGACAGAAGTCAGCGCATATATTTCACCTCCATATGGTCTCAACCAAACTCAGGTTGTAATTATAACAACTACCTCATTAAATTCCTATTAGGAGAGAATCGAGTACGATACAAGCTCAATGAGCTTCGATATGTAAACTTTATATTATGTTTTTTAAAAAGGAAAATAAGTATAGATTGTAATGAAATTTAGATTGGCAATTACTTTGGTGTACTTGTCCAGATCCTGGATGACACACCCAGAAGGGAGCCTCCTGCAGTTGAGAAGTGGATGAGTACTTGCAGCATCACGATTAGAATTGACTGAAACATCAACCACAGCCCACACACCCTCTGAATGCTGTTTGCAGAACCGGATGAATCTCACTCGACGTACAGGAGCCAATGGAGAAAGGACTTGAAATTCAGCATCCATCTGCAAAGTATGTTATTCATAAGGTCTGGCTAAGCCGTGAAAGGAACAAAGATGGATGGTAGAAAAAAAAATACCACTTGCAATGCGTTGTCTCTGGTTAAACCTGTACCGGTGGATATCACATGGACGGTTGCTGCTTTAGAAACCAAGCAGGGAAACATTTCTTCCCAATGATTCTATTTATAAAGTAGCATAAAAAGAGTTTGTCAAACAACAATTTTCAAACAATGTTTCTTTTATTTAAGATTTGATAGACCGTAATGGCATAAGAAGTTATATTTAACAGCAAAACTACAAAAGCATTGGAACGAGTGATTGGGCGGCATACCGCATCCATTAATGTTTCAATGAGAGCTGAGCCACGCAAGGAAACCAGGCCAGTTGCCCTTGTAGACTCAGCTCGGTAGCCACTTGGTTTCATTCCAATGCAAGGGGAGAAAGTTCTGTTATACTCCTCGAGATTCAATGTTTCAATTGAACCGTCCAAGCTTTTGATCCAAAGTGGATTATTGATCTGTGCCAACTTAAATAATTCCTCCAAAGCCGCCAAAGCAACTTCAATAATAACTGGCCTGTCATTTGGAGTTTCATGGGTCGTAGGTTTCGTTAGCGGCAACATAGACCCATCACCGAAGTTGAACTCCATTGGCAATGTAGTGCCTCCTGCACTGTGCAAGCCACCAAAACCATTTCTCCCCACTGCAAGCTCCAGATTAGAGTTTAAGCCTTGGGAATGAGAAGGACCGGCTGAGGATGAGGGAGGCCAGCCCAAGAACTTGTTCGTTAAGGAACAAACCCGGACTAGTTCATCTTTCAATTGAGCATTCTCAATCTTAAGATGGTTCTGCTCATAAGATACTTCACCAGGCACCGCTGGACCACCACAATTCTTGCATACCGGGTTGGTCATGGACTGCTTCAAGAAATCATTTTCGGCACGGAGTCTATCATTCTCTTGTCTAAGAATCACATTCTCATGGCGCTCCGATTGGGTCTAATTTAAACAACAAATCTCCATCATTAGCAATCTCAAACCAAAGATCAGAAGAAAACCAAAAGGTTTGGCATAAACTGACCTTCATTTGGGTTCTCCTGTTCTGAAACCAAAATTTGATTTGCTTAATCGCCAGGCCTAGCCTCCTGCTAAGTTCCAGTCTTTGGTTTTCATCAGGGTGAGGACACTCCTTGAAGAAACTATATAGCATACACAACAATCAATAACAAAGAAAAGATTGAAGCAAAGAAACTACAAGCAATCATACGATTCAAGCTCTTGGATTTGATGTGGAGTGTGCCTATGGTACTTCTTCGGCCGCCGTCCCGCAGAAGGAGGAGCAGCATCCTGGTCATCACCGGAAGCACCTTCAATGTTGTCACTTCCGGACCTACTCTCATGTTCATCTTCCCCTATCCTCCCAAATTGACTGGGATCAACAATATTTTCTCCCAAATGATCCATTGTTCTCTGCACCAAAACCAAGGCTCCACAAATTAAATGACACATCTTAAATAAAAAGTAATAATAATAACAACAAACACAGTCACAAAGCAAAAGATCAACACAAACAATAATAAAGTAGGCAATAAATTAAATAAAGAACAATGCATGGACACACACAGAGACAGAGAGAGACAAGGTAACAAGGTAATACATAGTAGAGAGATGGGGAAGGGGAGCTTTGCATAGTTATGGAACAACTATGGCATTATCATCACTTAGCAAGTTTGCATGTTACTGTATGGAACAATATCAGGCACAATATCCTTGCACTGGCAAAAGAAACACACACACACACACCAAAAAGAAAACCATTTTTGAACAACTTCCTATCCTCCGATGGTGAATGGAAAAAGAAAAGAAAAGAAACGCTTCTCCTCGTAAACGCTCATGCAAGACTGCAATGTATCCATCTGTTTCTAGAAGACTTGTACTATTTTTTTTTCTCTAAAGAACGTAAGAAAGAGAAAAGGACAAAAAACAGATGTGGAACAGACAGGACAAAAAAGGTCCACTTTTTTAATATTTTAATAATCAAATCACAGTTCACACTTTCCCCCTTCTTTTGATACCTTTTCTAGCTAATCCCCATGCCCCCACCTGGGAAAATCGCTGAAAACGCCACTAATATGAACAACAAAAACCCTGAATTTTCCCAGCAGCTTGCTTGACCAAGTGTTTGTCAATATGCTTGACAGAAAAAGGAAAATGACCCCAGAAAACCAAAAAAGGAAAAAGAAGCAAAGAACAAAAAAAAACGCAAAGCTCAATCCTTTTTTCAATGCGAGTAGAGAAAAACAACATGCTGTAAGAAACAAATGCAACCCAAACCCAGTACAGAGATTAAAAGATGTCAGCTTTACCTTTTTAAAATAAATATGAGTTGTGTATTTCAACAGAGAGTAAAAGAAAGAATAAAAGATTACAGGTTAATCAGAACCTTGGAAATTTCTCTTTCACTTTACCTTTTTTTTTCCCTGTTGGGATCTGCTGCTGAGTCAAAGGACAGAAGAAACTATGTAATATTATAACCTTTTTTTTTGAGGAAATTAAAAAGAAAATGAATCATAAGAGCAAGGGAAGAACTGGATATATATAAGAGAAAATCGAGGGATTTCTTAGTACAGTGTGCTATGGGCCCCACAACCCCCAAAATAGACGTTCGGGATGTCCGCCCCACTATATCCCACGCGCTGAACTCTCACGCGTGTCATTTGGCGGGACTTTTGTTGTTTCGTAAATCAATGATTTTACTGTTTTGGGCATGGGATTCCCCCTGGTCTTGAACGTATAGGGATTAAAATGTAATTTTATATTAGTTTTATGGGACATTTGGTCCACCAACTCCTTTTTTTCCTTTTGTCTGAACAGATTTTTACAACTCTAATTTAGTTGGATTTAGGTAAATTAAAATTTTAATATTAATATTATAAATAAATTAAACTAAAATTATCACTTTTATAATAATTTTAAATAAAAAATAATTTTATCTCAATACATATAATTGTTATAATAGATTATTATTTTTCAAGATTAATATCGAATAAGTCGAACAACAACCATAACAATAATCATATAAAAAATTATTTAATCATATTCAATAAAAGAAATAAGAAAGACTCTTTAAATACCTTTCCCAAAGGATTTACCCTTCCATTGTAGGATATTATCAGCAGTTGTGGTAGTAATTATGTGATTTTTTTCAACAGAATAAAATTTAAGAAGATGATTGGATTTATTGAAGCAAATGAAAATTTTGTCAATAATTTTATTAGTTGTGTTTATTTAACTTTTATGATTATCGTTTGTAGATATATAATATGTATTAAAAAATTAAAATATAAAATTAAAATTATAATAATAATATATAAATATTATCGTTATTTATTGCGATAATAATGATTGATTTTTTTAATATAATAAGTTTTAAAATTCTGATCGGATCTATTGAAGTATATAAGAATTATACTAACGGTATTATCGATTGTTTTTATTTGATTTTTCTAACAATAAATTACGTAAATATTGTCGTTACTTATCATAATATTAATGATATAATTTTATCAATAAAATAAATTTTAAAAAGATAATCGAATCTATTAACATTTTTTATAGATTATATTTATTTGAGTTATATTATCGTCATTTGTGGATATACAATACGTGTCAGAAATATTAAAATATGAGTATAGTTTTATAATAACGAATTATGTAATATTGTCGTTATTTACCGTGATAGTAATGAGTTGATTTTTTCGATATAATAAATTCTAAGAGATGGTTGCATCTATTGAAGTAGATGAGGATTGTGTTAATGATCTTATCAATTGTACTTTCAAAAAAAAATCTTATCAATTGTATTTATTTGACTTTTTATGATTGTTGTTTATAAATATAACACGTGTTAGAAAGATTGAAATGTGAATATAGAATTATAATAACAAGTTATATAAATATTGGCGTTACTTGTCGTGATCGAATGATGTGATTTTTTCAACAAAATAAAATCTAAAAAGATTGAATCCATTTTGTATATAAAAATTATTCTAATAATTGTATTAATTTGATTTCTATAATTATCATTTGTAAACAAATAACACGTGTCAGAAAGATTGAAATATGATGTAGAATTATAATAATAAGTTATATAAATATTGTCGTTACTTGCTGTGATCGTAATGATGTTTTTTTTAACAAAATAAAATCTAGAAAGATTGAATTTATTTAGTAAACGACAATTGCTTAATAATCTTATTGATTGTGTTAATTTGATTTCTATGATTTTTGTTTATAAATATGTAACACGTGTTAGAAAGATTGAAATATAAAAGTAGAACTATAATAACAAATTACATAAATATTGTCGTTACTTGTCGTGATTATAATGATGTGATTTTTTCAACAAAATAAAATCTAAGATTAAATCTATTTACTATAAGACAATTGTTGTAACGATTGTATTAATTTGACTTTTATGATCATCATTTATGGATAAAACACGTGTTAGAAAGATTGAAATATGAATATAAAATTATCATAATAAGTTATATAAATGTTGTCGTTACTTATTGTGATTGTAATCCAAAACAAGATCGTTGTCATATATTATTTTTCTTGGTTCCGTTCCGACTCAATTTTTTCCGATCACCCTATCCTTTTCTGCTTCTTTCCTCTTTCTCCCATTGATTCTTCTTCCTCACCCTTTCATGGTTTAATCGGATTCTTCAACAAAACCTTCAGTAGATAAATGATTAACATGAGATTCTAGTTTGATTGATTTTTAAAAAGATTTCTTTATAGCTGATTGATATCCGGAAGAATTAATATCGAATATCGAAAGAAATTATATTACTAAAATATGAATATAAGTTTTTTGAAAAATTAAAATTAAAATTCGGGCAAATTTTCAAAAATATTGAAGAAAAATCTTTATTTTCAAAAATATTGAACACTGAAAAATATTTTTTTGAAGTATTAAATTTTTTATAGTAATTTTAAAATCGGATTCAAAAGAATCCGATTATGAACAATGATTTCAGAGAAGAAAAAACAAAGAACAATGCAATGCAGTCATCACAGTACAATAGCAGAGTGCAGTGAACATTGTGTTAAGTCGGGTTCTCCTGAACCCTTCTTCCATTTTTTTAAAATTTTTGAAGGTATAAAGATAATTTTAACCCTTAACGTTTATAATTTTTGTCGTTTTGGTCCTTATTTTTTTTTAGGATAAATTTAGCCCTTAACATATATATTTTTAACAAATAACTTATTTTTTAACTATTATGATAACTTGACCGTTAAAAATCTAACAATGATGAAATGTCATATGGAAATGATAATATATTTTAAATGACATATCATCTATCCTATTAAATGTATATATATGAAATATAATTTTATTTCAATATAAAATATAAAATAATTAAAATTCAAATAAAAATTTAAAAATTAATTGATTCTAAAATAAAAAAACTATTAAACATTCTCAACCCTAACTATGATAAAATCAAAGTCCTATCTTAAAAATTAATAGTATTTTATTTTAGAATTAATTATTTTTTAATATTTTATTTGAATTTTAATTATTTTATATTATAATAAAATTATATATATGTATTTGATAAGTTAGATGCCATGTTATTTAAAATATATTATCATGCATATAACATGTCATCATTGTTAGATTTTTAACGGTCCAGTTACTATGGTGTTAAAAAATAAGTTATTTGTCAAAAAGATATAGGTTAAGGGTTAAAATTTATCCCAAAAAGCATAAGAGCCAAAACGACAAAAAATATAAACGTTAAAAGTTAAAATTATCTTTATGCCTTTTTTTAAATATTGTTGACTTTTAAATTATTATAGAAAGTTCAATATTTTGAGAAATATTTTCCAGGGTTCATATTTTAAGAAATAAATTTTTTCTTCAATATTAATATCAATTTGCCTAAATACGGAAGGACAAAACTTATTTTATTAAATATTTAAATTTATATAAAAGTAATTATTATTAGATAAAAAATTTAAATAAATTATTTTTTTATAAATGTTATTGAATTTTTATTAAATTTATAAAAAATATAATTATATTGTAATCAAGAATCAAAATGATTAGATTAATCAATTCAAAAATCCGTACAACCAAAAAAAATAAAAAAAAATAAAAAAAATCTATAAAGATAAGCGTATTAGTTTAAACGATAAATAAAAAGGAGTTGTAGGCGATCCAAACTGTCATTCAAAAAATATCGTTAGTCTACTACCCAAAACTGATTTTATCAGCAAACAACCATCAATCGAGTGGGGATAAATCTTTCCAAGTGATCACAACATCAATTCATTCTGTGCGAACAACAATCGATCGCTAGGGTATGCTGTAACATACTACAAACACAGATGAATCAAACTCTAAAATAAAAACAAAAACATGTTACAATAACAAAAAAAAATGTCATAAAGACAAAATATAAAATTTCTTATTAAAATAAAATATTAAAATTAATTGTCGATCACCGATCAAAGAGATTGATTAAAATGAAAGCGATTAAAGATAAAATTTTTGAAAGAGAATAACCGCGACCAGGGTTAATTCGTTAATTAATGGTTTAATTATGAATTCTATGATTAACATATATATCAAATACTCATGATCACTACCATAGTTTTTTACGTGTGTTATTTGTTTTAATTAAGATCATTAACAAAGAAAAATGGATATTGTTAGACTATTTCTATTATGGTACAGAATCATTAATAAAGATAATGTTAAGTAGGTGTTGAGCTACTTTCCATGGAAGATACAAATATTTATCCTTAAAACAAATTTGTTTACTATATAAATTAGTATTCGAATTTGACAATTTTTTTAAATTTAGTATTAAGATTTTTGTTTGTCAATACATAAACTTACAAAATTCTATAAATTGACACGTAAACAATTAAAGAAAATATTCGATTGATGTTCAGTGTTCGAATAACTAATCAAATTGTTAACATGATATAGGTTGATCAAATACGATGTCATAAATTATCAATATGATTGATTATTAAAATATTATTTATGTTTTTAATAAAAAATATTATATTTTTATACAAATATATATATTTTTTGATTGAGAACAAAGATACCAACTCACGTCTCGAAATTAAAATACATATCTCTAATGTTGTTTGCTAAGTAAAGACATGTTAGGTTGGTGGTCTGTTTTCATCTAATTCACGATTTCAAACAACCAAACGGCTCCTAGTAATTATTTTTCTAAAAATAACAAATTCGAACAATTCATCTATAACGTAATACCAATATAAAAAAATAGTTTTTGTCTTTTTCTTGTTTTTCTTATATATTTTTTAATATTAATTTTTTTTATAGATGTAAATCTAAAAATAAACATTACGTTTTACATTATATGTATTAATTTTAAATCTTAACTTTTAATTTTAAATTTATTTTTTTTAATTCGAATCCATAACCCGGTTTCCTTGCAAACTGCGACTGTTTAAAACAACGTAATACCAAAAAGGAAGAAAACGAAAACAGTGTCCCACTCCATAACTCACATTAGACCCCCCTCACCAACTCCATCAAAAAAGAACTAATCTTTGCAATTAAACAAATAACGAAGCTAAATTTTCACGATATACAGAAGAACCCCAAGCCGAGAGAACTGTTTTTTCCCCTTCTTTTATTATCATTTTTCTGTATTAGTTTGGGGAAGAAGGTGAAAATGGCAGGGGATGATGTAGAGAACAGGGGAGGAAGGGGTAAGAGAAACAGCAGTAGCATTCATAACAGAAGCAGCGTTGGCCGCGTAGCTTCATCGACAGAAGATACAGAGAGCCAATGGACATCTTGGTTGGTGCCTGTGTTCGTGGTGGTTAATGTTGCTGTTTTTGTTGTCGTTATGTATGACAACAATTGTCCGAAACAGACTCGCACGGAGCTTGTCGTTGGCAAGTGCGTCGCGAGGTTTCTCGGTCGTTTTTCTTTCCAGCCTTTGAGAGAGAACCCTCTCTTCGGCCCCTCTGCTTCTACGTAAATTTTCTTATCACCCTGCAGTGCTTCTTGGATTGATTTGTCGAAAATTTTGTTGTTTTTATTGTTTTTATGTATCTAAAATGAAGATTTGTTTTCACTTTCTTACAGATTGTTGAAATTGGGAGCACTTGAATGGAACAAGGTTGTGGTTAACCATCAAGGATGGAGGCTTGTAACATGCATCTGGCTACATGCCGGTGTCATTCATCTTCTAACAAACATGTTGAGCCTCGTCTTTATCGGAATTCGCCTCGAGCAACAGTTCGGTTTCGGTACGTTTCTCCCTCTGTTTGAAGCTTTTGTCAAGGCTTGTTCATGATTGTAGATTGCTGATGTTTGTTGTTATTTGTTACTGCGTCACAATTTTGGCAGTACGGATTGGCATCCTTTATCTCTTCTCGGGATTCGGCGGAAGCGTGTTGTCGTCTCTATTTATACTAAACAACATCTCCATTGGCGCCTCCGGTGCTCTTTTAGGACTTCTTGGTGCGATGCTCTCCGAGCTTATCACAAACTGGACCATATACACTAACAAGGTGAACATTACAAACTGTTCTGCTTAGCCACCAGACCCTTTCTCTTGCTTACATCCTATTGTTTATATATTACACAGGCTTCAGCTTTGCTAACTCTTCTGGTCATCATCGCAATTAACCTCGCGATAGGGATTTTGCCACACGTTGATAATTTTGCGCATATTGGTGGTTTTTTGACCGGCTTTCTACTCGGGTTTGTCCTACTACCTCGCCCTCAATTAGGGTGGTTGGAGCGAGGGGCTGGTTTTAAATCGAAGTACAAGCCTTACCAATATGTCCTGTGGGTGGCTTCCCTTGTGCTGTTGGTTGTAGGGTAAGTAATCAACCCATTCATGATCATGCCTTAAAATAAAACATGCTTTGAATACGGATTAAGGGTGTATAAGAGGACATATAAAGTTGTCACGGCTCATGTGTCCTTTAATTATGCAGACTCAGCGTAGCATTGGTGGTGCTCTTCCAGGGAGAAGACGGAAACGAACATTGCAGTTGGTGTCACTACCTCAGTTGTGTTCCCACCTCTAGATGGGATTGCAATCAAAACAACTAGCACCGTGAACATTCTGCAGTCTTTTTTATATGCAATTTGCCATTTCATTATTAGAACTTAGGAATGTGATATGTTCAGTCTTGGCTTGATTTAAACATTAAAACACTGAATTTGTGATTTGTGTATACATATATATGATGGAACCTTTACACATTCAACCTTCATGAGCCACATGTTTTACATTGAACAACGACCCGAATTTGAATCAAGGATATATACTCACCTGCAAGACTAGCAGGAATAAGGTCAAAAATACTGATATAAATGGGGAATCATGGATTTATGATACGAGTGTTGATGTTGCTTTCATGGTCTACCTTAATAGGTGCAGCAGTGGACGGCACCACCGTGACAGACTTAATCTCGGTCTGTGCCACCTTCATAAGTTACGGTTCACCTAACCCTTACCCTGGTTCACCATTATGTGAGGCTGTCATGAACCTCAACTTGATGACTCATCCGACCAATAACCGAAGATCGCTTTGCGGGTGCTTAATGGGGATCATCACAGCTAACAATCCCAGTTCCACTGTGATTGCTACTTTGCCAGGATTTTGTGGTGTTCCATTCGGCTTCACCATTGAACCTGATACCGATTGTGACTCGTATATATCTCTTAATCTCATGTGATAAATGATGTTCATTTATGGTTTGAGCCATTGTTAGTTGCCAGGAGAAGGTATTGGATTCATGCTTTGAGTTAACTGCTGTGGTGTTTCTTTGAATCTTGCTCGTTACATAAGAAGTAGCAAATGGAGAAACTAGTGTAACATAACATTGACACGTTTATATCATGTCTGTTGCAACAACGTTTACAAATGTTTCATGTATCAGTTACAGGATAAACATAATTGTTATTTATTCTTATTATTCTTGACCATGGGCTGAGTTTTATCCCCCTGTTTTGCTCTCACCACTCAGCAGCAACTTCATAGGAATTTTTGTTCAATATTCGAACGTAGAAACCCTCCGGAAACAGCAGTCCCGGCTGTCTAACGGCCTTTCCGTCCTTCATCACTATCCACCTGAACGCATTGGTAATCTGTACAATATTATTTCAAGTTGAACGATTACATATAGAATAAATAAACTCCCTTGAATTACTCATCTAACCTGTAATTTGTGACCAAATGGTGAAGAAGAATAGCAATTTGCAGTTTTACAAATTCTGCCCCTGCACAGAGTCTCACACCACTACCAAATCCCATAAAGAACTTAGAACCCGCATTTTGTTCTTGCCCCTGGTTTTTGTTGTTATGCACAGGTAATTAGTTTCGAATACCAAATTGTCTTCGAATTAGGTTTCGTATATTAACCGAATTACCTTCCATCGCCATGGATTGAATGTAAGGGGTCCTTGTATTTCGTAGAGTTCAAATGGACTGCTGGTGTACAAGCCAAAATGATCCAGCCTGCAGGAACTGTATATCCTGTACGACACACAATTCACACAAAATACGGATTAATATTTAATGCACCAACGGTTAAGTAATAATGGACTTGCTTGGAGGACTTAAACATGCCTTCAATCTCTATATCTTTGATCACTTTCCTGAAGATCGCCGGGACGATATTTCCGAGTCTGATGGTTTCATTGATAACCTGATAAGCCGAAAGTTACCGGTCTATGACTCAAAAAATCCAAGTGAAATATCATGGTTATTGGTTAAGCTCACCATATGTGTGAAAGTCATGGATTTATATTCTTTCCAAGTGATGCTAGAACCCTTTGTTTCTCTTTCCCTTATGATTGTTTCATGTTCTTGCTGGTGCGACAGACACGAGTGTCAATTCAAAGAAAACTAAATAAAAACACAAGTACCGATCCATCGATCGCATGATCCATTCTAAGACTTACAGTTAGCTCTGCTAGTGCTAGAGGGTTGCTCCGGAGATACTTCAGAGCTAACACAACAGCAGAAGATGCAGATTCGAAAGCAGCAAAAGGAAGAGCAAACAACAAATCCAATGCTGTCTGTTCCGATAGTATGCTTCCAGGTTTGCTCATTTCTTCCACAACCGTATCAAGAAAATCTCTGTCTTGTTTATTCGGTGATGCTCGACGCCTGTCCTGCAACATGCTTTTCACTACCTTCATTGCTTTGTTTCGGCCCTGTAAACATTGCCGGTAAGCTGTTCCGGGAATGTTTAGAGGGAAGGAGATTAAACCTTTTATGAAAGCCGAATAACATCCTCTAAGCTTCTCAGAAGACCTTGACTCATTGCAACCGAATATCTTCCGCACGGTAAAATCATATATCATCTGTTAAGTAAAAGGATGAATCGTCAAATGTACAAAGAGTACAGGGACTAAGAGTATAATTAGACCTAATACAAAGTGTTAGAAAGCAAATTTATACATCTGATATGGCCAGTTTCAATTCAACTGAAGGTTGGGCAGACCACATCTGCAGATGTTTGATGGTTAGTTCGTTTAGTTCCGAAAGATGTTTTTCTTTCAGTGTTTCAGAACCGAAAAGGTTCAAAACCAATTTCCTGAGATATTTGTGCAGGAATCCATGACTGGATAACACATTTTCCTTCCCGACAATATCATCAAAGCTGTCCATGTACCAGCTTTGAACCAGCTTCCCTTCTTGTTGGAAAATGAAGCAATTGACATCAGGATCAGTGGAAACTACAATCTTCCGACCAACCAGGCTTGTTCGGAACAAAGAACCATACCTGAGGATATCAAATTCGAACAAGTAAATGTTAGATGGATTTAAACCACACATGTTCATATGACTTGTGCATTAACATTACACCTTTCCATTCTCGTTTTGATGAAAGGGGAAACATCGGAGGTTGTGTAAGGAGCAAAGAACTGAAGTGACTCTCCGATGACCGGTAAACCCATGGAACCAGGTGGGAGCTTGCCGTTGCACCTTGGGTTGTTCCGGTGGTAAATCCATAACAAGATGCCTAAAAAGAGGAGTATCATGCAAAGCAAGGAATAGGCCATTTTGGTTTGGAAATACAGGCACAGCTGCTGCATATATATATCATTGGATTGCAGAGAGAGAGAGAGTGGCATGGGGCTTACGGCGTTCATTGTCGGCTTTTGTTTGAGCTTGCAAACGCTCAAGTCTGACTTTGGAATTTCAATTTCGTCACCGGCGGCTGGGGGGAATGTGTTAGAAATTCCAACTAAAATTTGCATGCTCGGTTGGTAATTGATTAAGGAACAATTAAGATGGTTAATCATTTATGATTATAATAGTTATATATATAATATTTAATGTTAAATCGATATACGAGGCTTAGGGTATGAAAAAAATGTAGCTTTATCAGATTTAGTTAAGCCTTTACCAGTTCATACTCCAACTAGAATATTTCAACAATTGAGGCTAAGGACCGATGTTGTTGATTGTTTAACGTTTAGACACACATCTCGGTAATAAGACTGAGGTTGATTCTACTTACAGTAACGTCAGCTCAATTAAAAAAATATAAAGAATTAAAATAAGAAAAATAAATTTAAAATTGTTATATTTAATTGGTTTTCGCGAGTAAAAATACTCTGCCTCTTTATCATGCTTCTATCCATGCCTAAAAATTTTTAAAATTTTGAATTTTAAACCTAACCCTAATTTTCTATATCCTAAAACCCTACACCTAAAAAATATACCGTACCTCTAATTTCCTAAACCTTAATCATAATCTCTAACCTTAAACCCTAAACTCTATATCCTAAACCCTTTGATTTAAAACGGAACATAGAAGGAGGTATGAGAAAGAGGTAGACGATTTGCACCCGGTTTTTACTCTTCTAAAAATAATATAACTAATACTTTAAAAATAAATAATTATTTTATGGATCGATGATAGAAAAACAACATTCCATTCGAACATAATGTTTAGAGTATAAAATTCCTAACGAAGTCATTAATAATCTATTATGATTCAGTTAATTTGTGATTATAGATTTAATTGGTTTAGTCACAGCTTGAAAACACTTTGGCCGCCTTAACTGGAATTTGAAAACAACACAAGGATTTTATATAGTCATTCGACTCGATACATTGTCATAAAATTACGAAATATTAAGATTCGAACTTTAAACCTACCGAATCTAAACATTCATTAAAACACAGAAAAAAAAAACAGACAGGATGATTATTATCTATCAGCTTGCACCGCTATGATCAGTTAGCACAATAGAGAGGTGGGACATTGCATTGAGATGGAAGCTGAGAAGCCATCCTGAGAGTGCTGCAGAGGCAGTCATGCTGCACGGATTGGAGTGCACCACAGCACTGAGGACTCGGATGTGTATCGATGGCACCGGGAACCACATAGGGTCCGCACACATTCAGACTGATCAGCTGATCCGTGCAGCTCATCTGCGCCATACTCATCGGTGTCTGCACCGTGACTACGACTAGGAACACGACTAGTACCGCAGCTAAGGAACTGAGGGATACCACTGGCTTGATAACTGCCATGTCTGGTTTTTCTTTTTATCTTGTCTTAAACTATTCACTGTGGATTTAGGACTATTTATAGTTGGATTTGGAGGCTAAAAGAAACAGTAATCTATTGCGTGAGTACCTGTATAGTTTTTAGCACATCACAGTTATTGGTTGTGTTCAGGGTAAGTGAAAGATTATATTTCTCGTGTCTGTCTGATTACACACTAAAATTATGACAGGAAAAGGAAATTGGTGTGAAAATACTGTTTATAACCTATTAATTTATTTTTCTAACAAGGTCTTTTATGGTTAATGAAATTTCGATTGTTTGATCCTAATTTTATTTATCAACCGAAAAGAATCGTGATATCAATAAAATTATGAAAGACAAATTTAAGATGATCAATAGTTAATTCAATTGGACGAAACGAGAAAGAATGTGACCAACTTAATTAATGTATTATATGTTTATTAACTCGTTAGTATCTTAAATCCGTCGTATTCCTTCCGTTTCTTCTAAATGAAATAATTTATTGCATGAATTGCCTATCCATTTCTTATGATTGGTCATTAAGGAATTATTGGATTTCTTAAAAACTGTTTTAAAATATGATAATAGTTTGATAATCATAGTAACTTTTTCGCTTCTTATGTTTCAGATTGTAGCTAAAATAAAGCAATGTCATAACGAAGTATAGATATACGAGCGTTTATGTTCCTTAGAATGGAGAAATTATTACATGAACTCTTTTTATCAGCTAAGATATAGTTCCAACCAATTAAAATAAGATACATAATATATTTTTTTTCATATCATATTTATACATAATCATCATCAAAATCATCCACTTTAATGCATTTGATTTAAAAATGAAAAGAAAATATTACCAAAGATTTTTTATGTAGTCTTCCTCTTTATTGTTCAATTTTTTAAAATTAATTTTTTCTAATCCCTAACCCTAACCCTTAAACACTAACCCTAAACCCTAACCCTAACCATAACCCTAAACCCTAACTTTAACCCTAAACCCTAAAACCTAATCCTAAACCTATCCTTAAACCCTAAACCTAAACCACATAAACCCTAAACCCTAAACCTAAACCACATAAACCCTAAACTTAAACCACATAAACCCTAAACCACTAATCCCTAACTCTAAACCCTAAACTATAAATCCTAAACCCCAAATCTATATAAAAAAATAATTAGGAAAATTTTAAAAAACAAAGAGAAAGATGACATAAGAAATCTTTGATAATATTTTTTTCTTTTTTAAATCAAAGACATTAAATTAGATGATTTGACCAATGCTTATGTGTAAATGTGATATAGAAAAAATATATTATGTGTCTTAATTTAATTGGTTGGGACCATATCTTAGGTGATAGAAAGGGTTCATGTAATAATTTTTCCTTCGAATGGGTGATTTACTAAAAGAACATTGATTAGTTTATCTAGTTTTGTTAAGTTATTTAAGCTTAATTTGAATTACTTAATACGTGATTATAATAGTTATTAAGTTTAATAGATTTTATTCTTTTTATATAGTACTGAAAATTTATAATTCTAAACTAATATTCAAACACAGATAATCAAAGCTTAGGAATATAATTGAACACAAACGAATCTAAATTGAATGATGGTAATGTTAATTTTAACCCTAAATTAGGGGCTCGTTGAATAAAGTATTCGACGAGCTGTTCGTGAATCGTTCGTATAATATTCGTTTATATTCGTTTATTTAACTAAATAAAGAGTATGAACAGATATTTCATGTTTGATTAATAAACGAACGAACACGAACATAAGTACGTTCGGCTCGTTTATGTTCACGAACAAACTTGTTTATGTTCGTTTATAAGCTCGTTTATATACTCATTTATAAGCTCATTTATATACTCATTTATAAGCTCGTTTATAGGCTTGTTTATGTTCTTTTATATAAAAACGCTAAACAAACATGTTCATGAACACTAAACGAACATGTTCGTGAACGCTAAATTGACAAGTTGATGAATATATACAAACGAACTCGTTCGCGAATGCTTAACGAACATGTTCACGAACGTTAAACGAATAAATTATCGAACATATAAACGAATATGTTCGTGAACGTTAAACAAACACGTTCGTGAACATTAAACGAACCGAGCCCGAACACAACAAAAAATAAACGAACCAAGCTTGAACATACCATTAAAAATTTAAACGAACATGAACAGAGCTTGAACACCTTCAAAAATAAATAAACAAACACGGACATACTCTTGTCCGTTCAAGCTCAGTTCGTTTACACCCCTACCCTAAATGAACATCATTTTTTTTTAATTCGAATTCGATTCAAGATAAAATGAAACTACTCGAGTTAAAACTGGATTAATCTTATTTACAAGTTGTCATACTCCATTTTGAATTCATACTCAACTAGTCTCATTTATAATTTATCCGTTTATATCAATAGATTCAACAATTAGATTATTAAGATATGAACCATATAAAAACTTATAAAAGTATATAAGAATTTAGAATAGTATGAATGATTTTTCCGTATTAATATATATATATATATATACATACATATTTTAAATTCGAAAGATTTATCTAATTAATTAGAAGTAAATTTAAACTTTTAGCTGTAAATTCAACAAATTCATAACGAGAGATTCTGAAAATTTTGATATTGACTCTGGATAAGTTGAGGTGGGTTTGCCAAACATTTGAGACACAATCCAGAAAGGGTTCCAACTTCCAAGTACCTGCCCCTATTGCATTGTTCTTCCCCCATTGCTAATCTCTCTTCAAATCCAATCCATCACTCTTTTTGTCACATTCTATTAAGTAGTATTTATTGAAAAATTGGACAAAGGAACAAGAGATTAAACAAGTAAGAATACGAGATTTTTATGAGGTTTACAATGTGTTTATATCTTTAGAAAGAAATGAGCGGTTACTTTTTTTCTTATTAACTTGATAGTATAATTAGGTTACAACATAATAAATATATAAGAGTAATCCCGGTATAATTAAAAAAAACGTACCATACCAGTATACGAGCCGTACTTCACAGTATCGAAGCACGGTTAGAGTTTTGCTATACATCTGTCATATAAGACTTGACAACTACTTTCTGTAGGCAAATCTGCAATGGCGGACGATGACTATAATGACCCCTAGGGCTGAAACCAGCACCATGTCTGTTCTTTCATTAACCTAAATGATGTTGGATTTCTTTTAAAATAAGATAATTATTTGATGCATTATCGATAGTAAATTTTTATAAACAGGTTTTTAAATTTGTTATGTATTTTTTCGAGAGTCTTAAACCTTAATTTATAAATTTTAAACTTTAAATTTTATTCTCAAATCTTAAAACTTATTCATAAACATTAAAACTATAAACTATAAATTATAAATTATAATCTATTGTGATTGTAATAATCTAATAGAGTTGTACATGTATTAGCCGTAATAAGTCGAGACTTGCCTACGGGAGAAATAATATTCTTTGTTGCACCAAATGATATCTTTGAGATACTCCAATAAGGATCATAAAAGCTCTTCTCTCTTCCGTATAAATTAACTAAAAGAAAAACTAAAACCTATCTTTAACCCTAAACTCTTTAATCATAACTCTCAAATTATAAAATCTAAACATATAAATCTTAAAGTACTCTAATTAAAATTTTAAACTTTAATTTTACTCTCAATTTTTACTGTCATTATTAGAATATAATATTATACTTAAATTATCCATAATTCCTAACCACTGAATTAATTAAGTAGAGACAACTGTGAAAAAGATCTAATTTGAGCTTAAAATTGTTCAAGGAGTGAAAAGATTTGTTCAAATTTTCAGTTGAGATTTGATTTTCAGATTGATTATATAATCTGAGGTGGAGGATCTGCCATCCATGACAAACAGACATTTGGGTAGTTGAATCTATTAGTAGTGAAATGAAAAATAAAGAAGAAACTGATTTTGATTAGTTATTATTAAAAAATATCATGTGAGGAACACATGGGTTATTTTAAATAGAGAAATTATGTGCGTAAGTCAAGCCTAACCATTAATTAATGGCTTGGATTTGGGTTTTAATAAAAATTGTTTAATGGTATTTATTTTTTTATTTTGTGGTATATTTTTTATTGGTTTTTATAATTTATTTTATCTATCATTTATAATTTTAATTTTTTAATAGTTGTTTGGTGTTCATAAAAAGATTATTATGATATTATTTTTTTGATTTAATTATATCGATAGTCACAAAAAATAAATAATATTTGTTTAATTGTTATTAACTGACATAATTAATATTATATAATAAAATAATTTGTTTATTAATTTAATTTTTTATTTATTTGTCTCATAAAATGATTCGTTTGATAGAGACAAAATAATTGTTAAAATTTTTAAATTTTAATGATAGGTTAGATTTTATGAAAAAATCTGCTTTTCTTTACACTTTTATATAATCTTTTAAGAAATTAATTTATTTTTTTTCGATATGTTATATTTGTAATATTTTTATAATATTTAACAAAATTAAGATACTATTATTTGAAAAACATGTCCAAAGTAGCTTTACTTTTATTATTGTGTCGTTTTATCACTTAATTCCATTCAATAATACAATATCTAAATATCAATTAAATGCTGTCATTTCATGTAATAATTGGAAAGACGTGCCGAAAGGTTGCCTATCTCACCAAATATGATCACCGGCCATGCCCGCCCAGCAAATATTATATTATGAGTAAATTTTTTTATATCATCCATAAGATCAATTATTAAAAACTATTTACTTTAATAATTTTTAATTTTTAAGTGAAAATTTATTTAAAAAATATGATATAATAAATTATTGAAATAGGTGTTTTTAGTGGGGTGTTATATCTGTTATAGCAATATTAATTAATTTATTATCGTGATTATAGTTTTGTTTTACTTGTTATGGGAGTTAATCTCTTGGTTTCTCTTAAATACTATTTTGTGCATTCTTTTTTATTATATTAGAAAAGTTTTTAATGGAACTTAAAATCATAATTTTGTATTAATAAAAAAATACTTTAGAATAATTCAAAGACATAACGCCACTTCTTAATAGTGCTGAACTAATCAAATTGATGTTGAAATTTCTAGAATTGACTTTATCTATCTCTATATAAAAAATAAGATACACATAGTCATTGAACTATAAAAAATATTTAATTATTAACTTTTTAAATTATTAAATTTATTAAAATAATTAATTAAATTATTATATCAGTATATTATTATATAACGTCAAATGACATTCTGATCAATGTGTTAAACATACATTTTACGAAACGTATTATCATATATAATACGAAGACTAATGACAGAATTTGACCTATATGTATTTGGAGTCATGTATATGCATACGTATACGTTATCTATACACCACTTTCCTTTTGTGGTTTCAGTAGATACCTACCGGCTGATCCATTTATTCATTTATTCTATGCCCACTGATATTAATAAACCTCCCTTTTCCACCATTGTCAAGTGGAGAATATTAATATTGGGCTGGCACAGGGGTACATTTTTTACCCTTTTTTCTTTCCCAGAAATCTCCAAAACCAAAAACTTTGAGTTACTAAAGCAATCGTCTTTCTCTTCTCTCTCCTTTAAACATGAAGAAACTGTTGCTCTCTCCATTGATTTCTACCTCTGTTTCTTGCTTTGTTTACCATCTCCTCCTCTACCTACAAAACCTTTCTTGAGACACAAACAATCAGGCTAAGCTCTCCGTTTCCTTCAGTTCTATTGTTTTCTTCTTTTTCTTCTTTTATGGGGGCTGGTGTTTCTGCGGAGTCTAAATTCAAGACGGGTCTTAACGATGTTCCCGAAGGTTGTATATCGTACATATATATGTACTTGGATCCTCCGGAGATTTGTAAGTTGGCTAGGCTGAACAGGGCTTTTCGGGGAGCTTCGTTGGCTGATTTTGTGTGGGAAATGAAGCTGCCATCGAACTACAGGTACCTGGTGAAGGAAGTTCTTGGTCAGAGTCCTGACTCCATGTGCAAGAAGCAGACCTTTTCTAGACTGTGCAGTCCTAATCGCTTTGATGGTGACACCAAGGTAGCTTTCTCTCCTTGTTCGACAAACAACCTATCGGAAACCCAGAGTCTAATGGATTTTGTTCTGTAGGAAGTGTGGTTGGATAAAAAGAGCGGTAAGCTTTGTTTGTCGGTGTCGGCCAAGGCGCTGAAAATAACCGGGATCGATGATCGGAGATACTGGAATCACATTCCAACAGAAGAATCTAGGTAACACAATAGTGTTATTTTCTGTGTTTCCTATGCTAAATTGCCATGGAAAATGACATTTTTCATGTCTGGTTGGTCCTGATGTCATTTCAGTTGTGAAAAATGAATTGGAGTTGTTTAAAGATCGAATTATCCGATTTCGATATCAATGACAAAATCTAGACCATAAAATAGAGTAAAACCAAGTTGAATGGTTCTTTGTTTTGATTCACTTATATGTTGATTACTTGCCTTGTCTTTTAAGTTTCTCATGTTTGTTTTTTGTACAGAGATGCCTTACCTAATGAAAATTATTCTACTAATTTAGATGCTATTTGTATTTGTTATACGTATAGATTCAAGACTGTAGCGTATCTACAACAAATATGGTGGTTTGAAGTAGTTGGAGAATTAGCATTTGAGTTTCCACCCGGATCATATAGTGTATTCTTCAGGCTGCATTTAGGTAAACCTTCAAAAAGATTCGGGCGACGAGTGTGCAACATTGATCAAGTTCATGGGTGGAACATGAAGCCAGTCCGGTTTCAACTCTCGACATCAACCGGCCAGCAAGCCTCATCAGAATATCGCTTGCATGAATCTGGGAATTGGGTGCTTTACCATGTGGGTGACTTTATCGTCGATGACAACTCAAATTCTCCGATAAAAATCAAATTCTCGATGATGCAAATCGATTGTACACATACGAAAGGAGGTCTCTGTGTAGATTCTGTATTAATACACTTCAGTGAATTTAAATGGATGAGATTTAAGTAATTAAGGCAGACGATACTTATTACATCAAAAATGATGTTTTTTTTACTTTTTCTTCCACAAGGATATAATTTGCACATGTGCTTTTTCAAAAGTCTTTGTAGTTGGTTGATGCACTTTTGTACTATTCTATTTGTAAAGTAAATTATAGATTAACTGTGTTGTAGGTTGGTGAAAAGTTGAGGTTGGTCAAGTGAAGGGCATAGTGATCCTACTGTCCCCGAGTCTTTACTTTATATAAATCGATGGCCAAAATGTGTCTTGTTACAGAAATCCATGTTCATCCATTCCAAGTTTAACTCCATTTTTTTTTTGTGCTCGTCTTGTGTATCGGAACTAGCTTGTAGTGAAACTCTTATAACTGACAGTGTTCAGTGTTCTGTTGGTATATCAGCTTATTTTCAGCATGGCTTCCCTATATGCTCATCCAAGGCTGTCAGATTTAGAATGGGCCATCTAAGGTTACCCGATGAGTTGCAGAGTGAAACAGCGATGGTTCAACTTCTGGTCATAAATTGGCAGACAAGTTCATATGGACATATTTCACCGGAATTTCCAATGGTTCCAATGGCTCAGGTGAGCTTCGTGTCAACCAGCTGCATTCATGTTCATATGTACATATTTCGCCAGATTTTCCTCTCGTTTCTGTACCTTCACCACAATCTCGTTTCCGTACCTACAGCGAGGAACGGGAGGTTGGGACCAAATGACAATGAATGCACTACTTCATTCTAGAGCAGCTGGTGGTGCTAATGATGCAGATGACGTCCCCACTGTGCTTCATTGCAGTTACTTGAAACTGGTTTTGTTTCTGCAAATAAAATAGTGTTCCTGAAACTGACTGGAAATTCTGTATCAAGGTTTTACCACAGTGCAAAATATGAATCAGATGGAGGGTATATTGAATTCTTTTACTTGTCTATAATGGAAATTGCAATGAAATTCTGGCAGTGAAACATGTAGACATTATACTAATATATTATAAGAAACAGAATCTGTTGTAAAGTTTGTTCAATAGATTACACTTGACAAGACTTGAAAACCGGAAATCCTTAACGAAAAGGGGAGGGGGAGATAATAGCTAAATCCCTGCTGAAAACACAAAGCAAATGATGTCACAGCAAAGGGAATGATAAAACAATAGGGAAGAACGTGCAGCTATTTCAAATGTACTGTGCAACGACTAGTCCAGAACTCACCGCATGGGAAGCCCTTAATTTGATCACATAAAGTTAGTCATGCTTTCAAGCCATAATCGTCAAGTTTGCTGTTAAAGAACCCGTCGTCTAAAAACTCTTGAGCTATATCCGAAACAATGTCATCCTGCAAATGGAGACTTTGAGGTAAATCAGGAGCTCTCTGGTTGCAACCAATGTTGCCACTAGCTGCCGAGTCACTGTTTGCCACACCTTTAAAACTGTTGCTCCGACTTGGTGCAGGTGCAGCTGCACTTCCAGATACATTAGAGGTGGTTGCAGTTGGTGGAGCAGTGGTGTTGCTGCCAAAGCTCATTCCATTTCTTCCCACATTTGCATTCCCATTCTGCCTACTCAGGGACTGATGTTGCTATTGCTGTTGTTGAACTTCGGTATTGTTATTAGACATCTCATGGTACAACTGTTGCATCATTTGTTGTTGTAAAACCTGATTCCCCTGAGACTGCTGCGGATGGCTCTTTTGGATTAAGCTATTACCGTACTGTAAGCTGCTGCTGCTGCTGCTGAGTTGATATATGGGGACTCGATAAGCCATAAGCCATTAATAGGCAGGGTCTGCATGGATCCTGATATCACGGCAGCAGGTCCTTGGAAATTTGAAGACGGGCTCTGGTTAGAATTATTGAAGGAAGAAGAGGCTTCCTGGTTGAGTGAGTTGGGGTTTGAATTCATCAAGTTCTGCCTACTGAGCATATTCTGGTAGTTAGAAAGTGCAAAAGCAGCTTGTGCTGATCCGCTTAAACTTCCTCGACCAGTCATGTGCTGGTTGTTACCAATTGAGTTGTTTATTCCCAGATGATGTGCCATGAGCCTGTTGAGGGTATTCCTGTCGGTTGGAAGACCCTGAGCGTTTGTTAACTGCTCCATTTCCTGCATTTGGAGCTTGGATGCACTGGCATGTCGAGGATAGTTTTTCAATCCATCTGCAAATACGGTTTTAAGCAAACAGACGGTTAGGATATCAGGATGATGCACATGAATCATTATGACCAACACCAATAGTAACTTAAAATAAATGAAGTGACATTGTACGACCTGTCAACCTCATAGATATGTCTTGAATAATTACCTCCCCCAATCAAAATGAAAAGATTTTGGAATTATTATTTTCTAGACATTAAAAAAGAAAAGAATGCAAAGTTGCAATTAGAATTAAAAGCAGCGGCCTATTAAATATAATTCCATGATTGTGATCACTTGACATGGAACAAAATAAAACTACCAAAATGTGAATAGTTCAGTAAGGCAAATGCACAACTTACCAATTGGCCCAACCTTCTGTTCTCGACAAAAATCGATCAGATCTTTCATGTTACTTACAACCTCAGCAATCTACAACAAATTATGCAAAAAATGTAAGGGAACTCTGGGTTAATGAGAATCATTCAAGACCCTGCAAAATCACTTTTTTGGCACCTCTCTGGGTTAATGAGACTCAAGAAGGGTAACAATCAGAAAAATCATATTTTCATTGTTTGTTAAGCAAGTAATCTCTTGAAATGTTACGGGTTCTTTGACATTAATTCTTGGCAAAGAAAGAGTTTCACGTTAATTCAATTAACTCACATATTACTGTTTGTTTGCTGAGAAACCCCCTCACATCCACCTTCAGAAATTGTGCTTTGGCATTTCTGTGCTATCTGAAGTCATTGGTTTACCTACATGATTTACAAATAAATATGAAGGTACATCAGGTGTCCTTACAGAACTTAAAATAAATAGCATATGATCAAATCTGTTAAAACCGTTTAGGTTTATGAAATTCATTTTTATTTTTTAAGAGAATAATTGAACTTCATACACATACCAAAGGTATGCAATCTTAAAGATTAGAATCAAGTGAAAGTAGCAAAAACAATTTTTTATCTTTGTCCAGTTCCTTCTTTTAAAAGGTTAACATCAAGTGGATAACATTATTTTGGTTTTTCTTATTATTACTACCAACACATCCAAAGCAAAACTTACGGCCTGGGATGTAAAGGGGATGAAAAAATAGAGTAGTGCATAAAGAAGCAAGCAGTTTAACCTGCCTTATTTGAATTCTTTTATCCCTAGCCCGCATTGTTTGGTCAAACACTCAAAATCCTTATTTGGAAGTTAACTCAATTGAAAGGTTATGCATTAGAGTACTGGTAATCCTTTCCCAACTCAAAAACTTATTTAGTACAAAATGCGACATAAAACTCTCAAGTAATTCTCTAATGTGCTCTTCTCACCTTTCACCTCATTTACTCCAAAATCCCACACACGCTAGAAAACTTATTTAGGCCTTCCTCTCTCAATTTCCTTTGTTCCTCCCAAACTGTTTCTGTCTATTCAATCACTTTCCCCTTCCTGTTCTGATCAATTTGGTATCCGTACTATGCAAATCTAAATAGAGAAGACAAGGCAGGAATACAAAAACACCACTCACAGATTATTTGAGTAAATATGTTAGCCATTGTAAGCAACTTTCAGTTGTCCTACTCATTCGATTTCTCTTCATTAAAAACTTAATTACCATTGTATGTACTATTATACAACCATACATATTTATAGATATAACATTATGTTTCTTGGAAATGGAAGAGAAATAGAAAAGGAATGGCTGTGTACTTGCAGAAGAATCATCAACAGGAAGCTAGAGTTAGTAAAGTGCAAAATTTAGTACCTGAGGTGCAACTAAACGACGTGGAAAAAGTTGTTCATGCCTACGTGCATAATATCTGCAAAAAGAAAGTGCCAATAGGCTATTCCCTAAATAGCCAAAATAAGGACTGCAAAATGTGAATATGGATTTGTTAACCTTTAATTCCTGAGTGAATATGATGCGAAGCTGCCCTTCACGTACAACACGCAGCTGCTCATATACACTCTCCTGGACTGCTTTTCCATATTCCAACATCATCATTCCAGAAGGGAATCTACACTCACGAGGCAAGTCCAAAACAGAAGCTCATCAACAACTCCACTACCAAATTTGATTTCATTAAGCCTGGGGAGTACTTCAAAAGTTGCTTCTGTAAACATAAGAGTATTTACTTGGGTTAAAATCAACTGGTAAGAATTAATGAATGGATTATAAGCGACTTCTGAAGTGAAAAACTTAGATGAAGCCAAGCATGGGGCCTACCGCCTACATTATCTTAATTACTGAGACAAAATAAGAATAAACAATGGAGTACATAAATCCAGAGATGTTACAAATTGATACATATTTCAAGCCATTGGTATATAATATATAGTCTAATTGAGAAACAAGAAATGATAGACCTTATTTTAGGGAGTAAATCCATAACACTAAAATTTTAGAAAATCCATTTCTCTCCGCCATCCAGTATGTCAATATAAGGAAGAAAAAAAAGATATCCTATAATCACGGAAGTGTGACTGAGATAAAAATGAAAATCAATTTAAAGAAAGGAATGAATTTACTGCAGATGGCATCTTATAACAAACATAAAATAAGGACCATCTTTTTTCATACCATACTTCTAAAATGTAAATCCTATCAGAATTAATTAAAAAGAATTATATCTACAACAAAGCAAAAGCTCAGAAATCTCTTACCAAACCCCCTTCCAGATTTAGATCCACAAATATCACAATGCCCGGCATCCTGAAATTTACAGGTACAAGACAAGCAAAAATATTAAGAACACAAGTGCTAGATTGTATTATTCGTGCAGAAGATGAACGTTCGATTAACAAATCAATGCAAACAATTCAATAAAAAGGCCTAACCTGCATGATAGAAAAATAATTTTATATGTTACAGACTAGAGGAAAGAATAATAAAGACTAACTATAGCTGCTTGAGGGAAAACACCAAGTGCGTGACTCCCAACATTATCATACAGTGACAAACACCATCTTTTCTTCTCACGAGGAGATAATACTATGCAACAAATTTCCTCCAATATGAAAAAGTAGTATCCTACAAAATCAAGGAGACATAACATGATTCTTAGTGATTACCAAGCTGAAAATGAATTGATGTCAAGTCTTTAACAAGAAGATAATTGAGCACTCATCAGAGTATATAGTAGATTTCTACACAAAAAAGGGAGGAAGCATAACTTCATGACTGCAGCAAGTTAAGTGAGCATACATATTTCAGCAAAAACAAGCAATCTTCAATAGCAGTGAAACTGATAAATCAAACCAATTAAAATTCAAGATACATAGCCACAAGATGTAGCAAATAGAAAAACATAAACTCACAGGCGGTCTCTGCGGTTGGTGATATAGGTATTGCATTAGCCGGCGAGCACATACACCACCATCAAAGGGACGTTTCATTCCAGCTACTTGCTGCATGCCCTGTTGTTGCAATTTGTCACGACCATTTTAAAACTGAAAAGGGTGAAAAATAACCTGGCAATGATTTTAGAAAATCGAGTTTTATTGCTTTTAATTATGAATTATGAAAATCGGGGTATTATAAAAAAACGCATGTTGTTTAAATTTTAAAAAGGTTTGGAGTCGTCACTGACCACTTTGGTAGGCCAGACAACATAAAATAAATCAGAGATTCTTTTTTAAAACATTTGGGTTCGGAAGTCGGTTACGCGTAAGGACGACCCTTACGAGCGCCCGAGATCGGTACCTTATTAATTACATGTGACATTTCGGTATTTCGAATAATAATATTAATTTAATCCGTCATTGGCAAATAAATATCGTTCGAATGAGAATATCCTTTTGGATAAAAAATATATTTCTTTTAAATACGAATTTTAATAAGACGTCCTCTAGATATGAAACCTTAACTCGTATTTAAAGAAATATAAACTCTGCCCCAAAAGGTTTTAAATGCATGATCGATTATTATCTTGTTCATTTTAAGTTCTAACTTGCAAGGCTCCATTAATTAAATATTTAAATCTTATTAAATTATTAATTTCATCAAGTGCATTATGATAACATCCGAATACTCGGACACTACCATCTCGACACCGAACAAAATTAATAATATTATTGGTATTTCTAATTATATACCTAAATAATTTTATTTAATTCTAACCCTAAAATTATTTATCATTTTTTTAAGTTTCGATGGCACGTCAATACGATATCAAGGTACACTCTTTAGGTCAACATCATGGTACATCAAAATACCGACCGTTTAGTGTATCCGATATATATGATTAAAATGTCATCATTACTAAAATTATCTCCCCATTTAAATTAATTATTTAATTAAATTGACTAACCCTAAAAGGCTCTAATTTAATTACCTAAATATAAATTAGATATCATCCTAAACAAATATACTATATAATTTTAAAACATACATATAAATAAATTAAATAAATAAATAAAATAATAGAAAACAAAAGATTAAATCTAATATCTTCTGTGAAATTGGCAAAGTGTGAATGGTTACCACATACAATGAAAATCAACATTATGCTTAACAACCTGAAGCTCCACGGATGCGGGTCCCATAGCCGATGCAAAGCTTAATTGGTCCACTTTGTAAGTTGTTCTCTAAATTTGATGGCATCCGTCCAGTGAGAAACCGAGACCATGTTGCCCTCGTCTTAGTTCTGATTGCTTTCCATGTCTTCCATTATGTGATTTGTTGCTGTTAATATATTGGAGGGGTGATGCTGAGCCTTTGCTGCTTGATACGGAGGAGCATCTCATTTTCCAAAGCTTGGACTTGATCCAAGAGATACACAACCAAAGAATTTCTCAAGGGTGCAAGGATCAAATGCTTAGAAAAGATCCAGAAGGAGTTGGATCATCTCAAGAACTATATCGGCAGTATCACCCCAACCTCTTCCCGAACCGATCTCTAAGAACCTGTGTTGGAAATCGGCGTATGTTGTTCCGGCAGGTAGTGTACCAGGATACTCTTCTATTTTCCTCCAAATAATATTAGAGAGCATTCAATTTCTGAATTCTGTTATTCAATATCATATTCTTGCCCTTGTGGCAGGGGACTCTCGAGAATTCAAGCCAAGGGTATATGCTCTCCTTGCCATGGATTCATTTTGCCAAAAGATGGCCATTGATACTCTACTTCACCAATCCCCTTTGACGTCAGTTCTCATGTTTTCTGTAGCCTCCTTTTTTCCATCACCGACCGAAATTATTGCCTCCCCTCTTTCGGTTAAGGTGAACCTCTTTAATGTGTTGATAACCACAGATTAAAACCACCGACCATCTTTATCCATTTTGTTTTTATTTATTTTATTATTATTATCATTATTATTATTTATATATTATTTATTTATTGTTTTTGAATGTTATTTTTTATTTATTTATTTTATAATATTATTTAATATTATATCTATATAAATATCTTGCCATAGTTTGTTAAATATAGGATTATATCAAAATCTGTATGTTTTAAATTTGTAAAAGGTCTTTGTATTATTTTTAAAATTATGATCAATCCTTAAACAACAATTCAAACTCCACAAGATTTATAAACGGGACGGGCTTCGTATAATGGCATGTCGGGCACAGGCTAGGGCATGACGTAAACCCAAAACATGCAAGCAAACCAAATCAAGTCATGGGATAGGCAGCGGAAATCCAAGCTACAAGCCCAAAATATTTAAAATAAATAAATGAACCAAAATTTGGAATTGAAATAAATATTAGTTTTACTAATGCTTTTTTTTATTTATAATTCGTATACATCAAAATCTAATATTACAGATACTGAAATTGTATAGTTAACCAAATAAGTAATGTGTTGATTGTGTTTAATTCGGTTGACATATTATTGTTATAACATACATAAAACGTAAAATCACATATACTTAAATATTTAATATCTTTCGAGTTATATATAAAAAATAATATATGTGACGAAATTATATGCGATATGAGAGGTGCTTTAATTTATTATTATTTTATTTTTTTTTTGTTAAATTCAATCCGGCTAAATTCTATTATAAATTGATAGTACAATGTACCAAGTATATCGATAATTAAGGACACTAAGTATGAGTAGAATTAGGATATCTTTAAAGGTAGGTCAAAAGATTTCTTATTATCTTTATGTAATCAACAACTTTATTTGGAAAATCACACATTATAAAATTACATGAAAATATAAAAAATGGTGGTTAGGTTTTCAGTTTCATTTCGTTAATTAATAAAAATAAGATGCGATAAAGTGACCTTCTACCATCCCAAAGTTTTAGTTCCTTGGTAAGTTAATCAATCAAATCGGGTTGTGATACGAATTTTACTTTATACTTTAAAATAATATGATATTTTAATTTGATTAATGTTGTTGTTATTATAATATTATAAACAAGGAAAAACGGAAGTCTTTAGGTGCTATTATCTAAGGATTACTTAAAATGGCAAGAGAGGAATAGAAGATTCCATGAAAGTTCATCTCGGGATGTTATGATCTTTACTTAAAACGGAAGTCTCGAAATGATGTACGATTACGATTAGTTGATTGTACAAAATTTACATTGAATACTAGGATAGCACGTATATAGGGATTATGTTAATTATATATATGATTGTATAGAGTTTGTTTTGTACAAGATGTTTACATCAATCTTTTGGATGAATAAAAGTTTTCACTTATCCAAAAAAAATTAGAATATTGTCATCCATGTTTGATCAATTCAAAGTATTATTTAAAAGATAAAAATAATTATAAACTTAATTTTAATTCGATTAATATTATTGTTGTTATAATATCTTAAATAAATAATTTTTATTTAAATGTAATTAAATATATAATCGTTAGGTTATTACAATAATAATGATATCTTCTAAAATAAAACTCGAACATTTTAATTTAATAAAATATTTGTCTATAGTTATCTTTTCCCTCAAATATTTCACAAAATGAGTTCGTTCCGATTTGACGACGAGTCATGGTCAGTGTGGGATCATATTAACTGTCTTTTCTAGAAGCTTCTGGTCGGGTATCTTTGCTAAGTTCAATCTTATTGGTTAATTGCAGTTTGTGTTATGATGGAAGAAATCATAAAACTCAATCGAGAGGGAAATGAAAAGTTTGAATCTGGCAGTGGAGAACCAGTACTGAGAAAAAGGATATAAAAGAAAACACTCTCGTTTTACTTCTGAGGGGTGTTGAGTCTGTTATTACTCCCTGATCTCCGCTCAACAGATTAAGACAACCTATCCGTCAGCTGGATAACAGTTTTACAGAGAGAAAATATGAGAGACACCTATCAAAAAATAATATTCATGTTTTGCAAGCAGAAGACTCTATGACTGAAATGAATTTTATCTTGCTTCTCTCCTAAATTCTGTCTTCTCTCAACCTTGTCACTTTTTCTTCAATCTGCATCCTCTTTTCTATTCTGATCGTTACAATTGGACTAGAGACGGAGAGAATTGATGAGTCTATTGTCGAGGGACATGGGATCAGAGATTAGGTAGGGTTTTGGTTAATTTGATTCGAAAATTTAAATTTTTAGGGTAAATTATATAAATAGTCACTATATTATAAGATTAGTATTAAAATGATCGTCGTTCTTTAAAAAGCGATAAATATATCATTTAATCATTAAAATGGTTCTAATATAACCATCCATTGTTAAAAATTAATGGACGGGTAACATAAAAAATTAAAATAAAATAATTATACATTAATTTTTTGTTATTAATATATTTTTTAAAAATAATATTCTTAATTTTAATTATAAATATAAATAAATAGCTACCTACAAATATTCTTTTGGAGTCAGGACAAACCAATAGAACAAGAACGGCAACCAGCTGGGTTTGGTTGGGTCGAAAGTCTAAACCAAGTGGGTTGTACCGTCCCAATCTCAAACCTACGCTACGACACCATACATCGGATAACATACATTTCCACCCAAACTCACACGTTCTACCACGTGGAGAACAGCCCATGGGACGGAACATCACACGTGTGAACAAGTGTTGGTGGCTCATAACAAAGTTGAACCTCATCGAATGGAAAAAGGAGGCAAAAAATAAAACGAGTGGGGGCAAGCCGCAACTGCATGTTGGGTACGGTCATGTATTTGGCACGTACCAGTGTTTTTTTACCCCATCAGTGTATTTACTATTTACCGCAAGGTTAAAAGACACCCTCACCGGTTCATTTCGGCCGTTCTCTCTCAAGCTTTCATGCCTACAACATAATAATATTCTCCGTTTATCAGAACCGTCCGTTTTAATCATCAACCAATGATCAGCATCAAACTCAAGACCTAATTTTGATTTTTCCCACGTCAAATTTCACACGATTTGGCGGCTTCCTTTGTTTATAATTATTTCCTTTTTAAAATTATTATAATATTTTTTGCGTATTAAATAAAATAATCATTTTGGATTTATATTATTTCTTGTTTATATAATAATTTTGATTCTTGAGGCACAACAGCAGCTAAGTTAGCTGTTCACTTGTTTCTTATTCATTTCCCCCCTTTCTCTTCTTCCCCGAGTTTTCTAGAGCTTCAACGAAGGAGAGAGCACAACATATCACATAAAATTCTGGAAAAAAAAAACTTTTTCAGATTCTTTTTGATTATATTCTTTTTTCCTGTGATTTTCTCGGGAAAAATCACTAATTTTTAGGAGCATACTTGTTTTTACGTTAGTTAATTCCGTTTTGGTTTACATTATAGTTGTAGAGATCTGGGAGTTCGCGGGAAACGAATAAGATTTTGTATTTCTGTTTCTTTTCTTCCTCGCATTGCCTTTGGTAGAGGCCATTGTTGGTGAAGCCGTGAAGGTGAAGAGTTTCGGTTTCTTTTTTGGACTCCTATAATGCTGGGATCGGAGTCCTTTGTCTGAGAAAAAAATACAGATCGCCGACTTTCATTATTTCGAGAGATCTAAAACAATCAATATTTAAGTAAAAAAGATGATGAGAATGACGACTAAAGCGACAGGGTTGTTACCGGTCAAAAATGGAGGAGGCTCGGCTTTTGGCGGTGGTGGAGAACCGGCTGCTCAAGAGTGGGAGCTTAGACCTGGGGGGATGTTGGTTCAGAAGGATGCCGGTCGAAACTCCATCCCGCCACCGACTATTCGAGTTAGAGTTAAATACCAGTCCATCTACCATGAAATCAACATCAGTTCTCAAGCTTCATTCGGTGAATTACCATCAAATTCTTTTTTCTTTTCCCCTTTATTTGGATTTAATTCATTACCTTCTGTTTTTGAGTGTTTCAGGGGAGTTGAAGAAAATGTTGACAGGGCCAACTGGACTACACCACCAAGATCAAAAGCTGTTATACAAAGACAAAGAGAGGGATTCCAATGCATTTCTCGACATGGCCGGAGTGAAGGACAAATCAAAGCTCGTTCTAATAGAAGACCCAATTAGGCAGGAGAAAAGGTTGCTAGAGATGAGAAAGAATGCAAAGATGGAGAAAGCTTCTAAATCAATCTCTGAAATCAGCTTGGAAGTTGATCGTCTTGTTTCCCAGGTACAAATTGTTCAATTTCTTACTTTCATGGTTTGTGCTTTGAATTTATGTTGTTTTGGGGTATTTTGTTTAGGTTTCAACTCTTGAATCCATAGTTTCTAAAGGTGGGAAAGTGGTGGAGAAAGATTTGATTAGTTTGATTGAGCAGTTGATGAACCAGTTGCTTAAATTAGATGGGATTATGGGTGATGGAGATGTCAAATTGCAGAGGAAAATGCAGGTATCTCAGATTCTGAATTCTGAAATGAATATTTTTTTTGGACAAAGAACCATGCTTTTATTTTCCATTGTTGATGAAGGTGACAAGAATTCAAAAATATGTTGAAACATTGGATATGTTGAAGATCAAAAACTCCATGCCTAACACCAATGGAGGCCAAACAGAAACTCGAAACCAAAACAAGCATTCGATCACACAGAAACTAGCTCCGATACAAGAGCAGCAATCAAGCAACTCTGTTGCTCATTTGCCAATCCTCCAACAACACCAACAACAGCATCAGCAATCGGCATCAGGGTCGGTTGTGGTCACCACCAAATGGGAGACATTCGATTCATCCCCGGCGCCTACATCCGCATCAACCACCAATAATTCAGCCACACCGAAGTTCCCTTGGGAATTCTTCGACTAAGCCAGCACGCTACGCCCTTGTTCTTTCTTTTTCCTGTGTGGATGTGCTTTGGGTTTGCTTCTTCTTCATCCTGTACTTAGATTTTCTCGAGCAACCCTCTATTTTTTCTCTCTTACCTGTCATTAAGTTCATAAAAAATAAAATGGGGCTTCCATCATTCTAGTTACAAGAACCTGTTAATTCATATCTGTATTCCATTGTCGTTAAATTCATGTGTACTGCCTCCTTTTGATGGTGACAACCATTTGTATTTTTTTCATTCACAACATTCGAATCTGCCATTTATATTTTACCCATTGCTTGATGTGGGGACTAGTCTACTTAAGTGGGAAGAATTTAGGCACTAATCTGTGCAATGATAGGGTAAAAAGTGCTAAATCAGGACATGATTGGTCGGTTAGTTTAACTATTTAGTTTGAAAATGTGTGTTCTAATTTCAGAAAACCTTATATAGCATTCATTTGAGGGTAAGACGCCTATTACCGGTCAAATATATAGGCTAGATATTATATTTATTGGTTAAGAAGGATATATCTAACGATTTTAACTTATAAAGGGGTTATTTTGATATAAAATAAGATATTAAAGATTAAATTATTTTAAAAAATAGAAAGTTAAAATCATTGTTTAATCGTTTTAATAAAATAAGACATGATTCATCAAGGTATTTAACTCCTGGACCTTTATGTTTTTATAGAGCCCTGTCGGATTCAGACAGGGTGGGCTTAGGGAATTATATGTGTGTGAATGGTCAAAGTTGTATTATTGCCGACTGAGCAATGGAGGTCCAAGTAATAATGGTCGGACAACTCATACCTCTCGACTTAGCTTTTCAAATAATATGAATAAAGGGACAATAAATATCTAATAATAATAACGTAATAATAATTCTACCAAAAAAATGTAATAATAATTTTATAATATATTTGATTTTCCCTCAAATTAGAAAGATTATTAGGTGAACCATGTTTACCACGTTATTTATGATCCAAATAATTAGAACCGTTGATCTTTAAATAATCACCTAATAACTACCCACCCACTAAGTCCATATAGGAAAGAGGTGATGATTCACTTGGAAAAAAAATTAAGATCAACGGTCAATTAATTAGGATCATAGATAATGTGGTGAACATGATTCACCTAATAATTTTTCCCAAATCGGTATCGATGACAAATGATTTGTTAAATTAATTTAGATTACTAAACACATTTAAGTGTAATTTATATCTAATAGTTTAGATTAAGTACTTAAGTTAGTTGGGAAAAAATGATATATCAAATCAAACCTTAAAATCAAGTTTATATATTTAATTAATAAAAGAGTTAAATACAAAATTTATACTTAAATCAAATTAAAGCGTCTCAACCTAATACTTGAAAATATAGTGTCTTAACTAGGGATAAACAATGATTACAGTTTATGAATTTACATATAAATTTAATAGATAATGAATAGGTGTAAATGTTAAAAAACATACCTATTATAAATAATGAATAGATAATAAATTTAAGATTTTATTTATTTATATTCGTTATCTTGTATCCGTATTCATGAACCTTATTGTATATCATATAAAAGTTTCTCAGTTACTAATATCTTGGTTTGTTTTAAAATATATATTAGTGATTATGTATTGAATTCAATTGATTTGGGTTTACAAGTTTTAAAAAATTTTAAAAAAATATTATGTTTAATACTCATATCGTCTAATCGATAAATCTAGAGATTATAGGCGAAAATGGGAAGAGCTGTTGGCACCTTACTGGGTTGTGGGTATCCGTACTCGTTCGTCTTGTCATCTCTAATCTCAACCTGTATTAATTTTATTAAAGCTTTGTTTTTATTTAGTTTTATAACTAATATCAAACTTAGCCTAAATACTAAGTGAATTAATCTATTATATATACTAATAATATTTTTGGTTTAATCACCGGTATCTTATTCATTGATTAATTAATTCGATTAAATTTTACAGATACATAATATAAAATCAATTTTCTTTATTTATAACGTCAAAATTTAAATTTCTATTATTACTTAAAAGATCAAATATCTCATTTTATTAAACTTGTGATTGGTATATGCATAACAATTTAATTCTCCTTTAAGATTTTGTTTATACTTTCATTTGTCGAGTTTCATATTTTAATGTTGTCCCAAGTTGACACGGAACCGTAAGCCGAAGGATGTCTCAGAAATGCATGACCATAGAGTAAAGAACCTGTCCGAGTAGGTTGCCTAAAACCATGGCCTATGACTCTTCGCAAATTCCACCCTCGTGCCAGGGTTGTCGGGCACCACTGCATGTCTTTGCTGCTGCCATTATCCTCGTAATGTTCATGATCTGCTACTTTCCTTTTCGGATTATAGCAGTGGCCCATTCTTGAAAACGACCCTATTCTATCACGTTAAAATCAAAGTTCAACTACCAAACATAAAGCAAACACTTGTCCTGACATTTTCCAATGTTCCAAGTGAACTAAATCAGCACTCAGCACTCTGATATTCCATGCATGGCCACCTCGAAACGTAAACGCATGCATTCACCAAGCTGTTCACTTTCTGCCACAAACAACCGCACCAGGTCTTAAATACAACCATATTTAGATGGTAAAAGTAAAACCAACCGATTAGCCGTCGGCTAACCACCGGTGTAATAAAGGAGATGGGTTGTACTCTGATAGTTTATTAAATGTCAACGAACATTAAACATTACATGGTCGGTTCGTACATATATTAGTTTCTGTCACAATGCAGGGCAGAAAATATAGTATTTTTTTCTGCAACTATGAATATTATAAGTAGTGATAATATTAAGTTAATAACACGAAATGACTCCGATTCATAGAAATTTTTAAATATTTTCTCCTGCCTTTTCAAAAACAACTTGAATACCTGTCCTTTCATCTCTGTTAAAGCCATTGTCCGAAATCAAAAGTGTCCCTTTGACCTAATAAGTATAACCCCATGCCCCCGTCCCAGAAAACTGTAGCTAACAATGCTATATATGATTGCTCGCACCAGTTCTCTTGGTTCTTTTTCAAAAACGCAGATCTAACCAAACTTGTCTGCACAGTGCAATACAATCATGTAGTTTTGTCGATGAATTGCTCGAATTTGTTTATTCGTCCTCGTTGCTATCGTCTCGAAAGACGTTTATTCGTCAATGATCGTTGGAACTTATCTGTTTGAAATTATTGAGATGTTTTCCATGGCTTGGATTGGTGCAATTTGTGTTGAAAACGATGTATTCTCAACCTACATGCATGGACTTGTCGCTGCGTTTTTGGATTGCCCTTTCTTGCATCAGCCATGATTAGATAAGTTTTCCCATCTTATTCTTATATTTTTTCGTTAATTTTATTTAGATCTACGTAGCCTTTGATTTGTTTTATTAAGAGAATCTAATAATACAATCTGATTATTGAATAAGTATATCATATGTTTTGAATTTGATTTTAATTATATACGACAACCTTAGATAGACTTACAAACCAATTATGTGTATGATGTTTAATGTTATATGCATGATTGGGATCTCAAGTCAAATGGCACAGAATAACTGATAAAACTCATGTAACACGAAAATAATAACTAATAAATTAGAAATTCTAGATAAAACGGGAAAATTAAACATCAAAATTTAACAATTTAATAAGTTTTAAATTTAAATTCTAGAGTTTTTATTTTTTATATATTTGCTAAAATTTGTTGTAAGGGTAGACTTCATGCTAATAAAAAAATGACATACATCTAGGGCATGTGATTATGGACGTCACCTATGATATCAGAACATGTATGAGCAATGATTATTATACATGCAAGTACAGTACACAAAACATATAAGCACCTTCGAGAGGACATTTTAATAGAAAGAATTACGAATCCCGAACATGAATCGTATCATTAAAAATTAGACACCGTTGTGTCATTACAAATACCTTAATTATATAATGTAATATCTATTCCAACTTCATACTAGATTATGGCAGATAATACTTTTCTTGAACCGCCCAGCGTATAACACAATGTTCAGTGTCTGTCGAATCTTGCATATGAAATCCAATAATATATCTGATTAATTTACTTGAGATGATTCATCTGGAATCTCAGCCTGCATGTTTGATGCTGAATATTGTCTTAAGATATTAATTATTGACTTAATTTAATTAATGCAGTTTTTTGTTTTAATATGGTATTTATAAATTAATAGAATATTAATGAAGGACTATACACTTCGGGGCTCCCAACCGTTTTCCTTAGTATTTTACTTGCAAGGTTTTGATGCTTCACAGGTCTAAAGAGGTAATTGCTTCTGCATAACCTAATAGTGTAGCCATCAAGAAACAGAGGATGACTGCATGAACATTAATATTAGGACAATAATTGATTCAAATATAAATAAATTTTTATAAACATATATATTTATATGCGACACAATCTTTTGTTTTATTAATGTTTTAGTCTTAATTATTAATTATTGAATTTATTATTTATTATTTATATATTTTAATATAATTTATCGTTTTTATGGCATGTTTTTTCTTAATTTTTTAGTTTTATTTTATTTGTTGTTTTGATATATTTTAACCATGTTAATGATTATTAGGTACTCGCATACAAAAATCTCTATAATATTAGTTTTTTATTATAATTTTGTTGATGTTTATATAAATATAGATTTTTACTAATATAGTTAGTTCTGGATAATGAAATAATCTGTTTGATAATATGACTCGCTAACTTCTATTTTATCATGTAATGTGTCTCGTTTAATATCCAATAAAACTTTTAGACTTTAATGGTATGTTGACCGCTATAAAAATATTTAATTTTTTAAAATCTTTTAGGTTTTTATGTGAGATTTTGATATACTAATCTTTATTATTATCCTTTTTTTTAATAAATGTTACTGAATTTTTTAAAATCCATAAAAAATTATAATTATATCGTATTTAAGAAGCGAAAAAATTGGATTAAACAATCCAACCATTTTACAACCCAAAAAACAAAGAAATTAAAATTTTTATAGAATTTATGATAAAAAAAAAAAAGAAAAATTAAAATCCTTTTAGATATGTTGTATTTATGATATTTTTCATAGTATTCTAATAAAATTTATTTATTATCGTAAAAAATATAAAAGCATAACTCAATCGGCAAAATTTAAGGTTTTAGGGATTTATTATAAAAACTAATTTTTAAATAAAATTATTATATTTTACTGACTTTTAAACTTTAAATAAGATATGTAAACTTTAAAATTATTATACTTGTGCAAATTAAAATTTATAGATTTATATATCAAAAATATTTTACATACTATAATATCTCTAATCAAACCAATATAATTAATGTGTTGGCTTTCTATTTTTTATTTTATTTTTTCTGGAGGTTTTCCGAGGTTAAGAACGTTAATTTCCGACAAATTTCGCATGTAAACACGACACAAACTTTAAGATCTCGTGAAGAATTTTCCAGTTCCATGGTCAAGTAGGTATATAAATTACAGAATTTAATTATGATATTTTTATCATTGTATCATACGAAAGTTAAGAAATTAATTTATATATAATAAAAATCAAACATTTAAATTCACATGTTTACTAAATAGAACAACTTTTTTTTGTTTATATAAAATTTAAAATAAAAAGATAATTAATAATTACAATTACGTGTCAAATACCAGTATTTACAAAATTTAGGAAACATGGAAAGGTAATTTATTAGGAAAACTAATGAATGAAGGAAATAATTAAACCTAAAATCACGCTCTAATCAAGATAATATCAGAATTTGAATGTAATACGAGTTTCGTATAAAAACAGATTATAATACAGAAAAAATAGTATATGCAACATATGCTTGATTACTGAGTAGAAAAATGTATTGGATCCTAATCCTTTTAAGCTGTACAAGGTAATATATAGAACATGGAAAAAAGGAATAAAATGTGATTAAACAAGGGAATAATGATCCAGATCATCTAAGGAAGAAAAGGAATCCTCCTTGATTTCTGATGGGAGTGGATTCAGTTTGCCGTCATTGACGTCAAGTTGTGCTCCGGTGAGCTTCTTAGCTCTTTCGGCCTCGAAATCCCAGTCAGTTCTGATGAGAACCTGTAACATGGTGAACATACACGAGACTTGAGCTGCCAACATTCCGAGCCACAATCCTTTGAAATCATATCCTGCAAAGAAAGCTAGCCATACTGCAACCGGCATACCTACAAGGTAGAAGCATCCGAGGTTTACGTTCGCGCCTACTTTCGGCCTAGCCGTGCCTCTTAAAACGCCGCACCCGGTTGTTTGTGGGCAGTTCCCGAGTTCGCATAGACCGATAATAGGCAAAACAAGGGACGTTAATGCAATAATCTCTTTGTCACCTGTGAACATGGTAGCCCATATTTTTCTAACCATTATAGCAAATACGAGCGCTGATAAGCCCAGCATGAACCCTGAGTATAGGCCTACAAAGGCAGCGAGTTTCGCCTTCTTAGGCTGGTTCGCACCGAGTTCGTTCCCTACCCTTGTGGACACACTGAAGCTTAGTGAAGACGGGAATATGTAGATCAACGCCGTCGTTTGAATTAAAATCCCCATGGAAGCAACGGTGGCTCTCGGGTTCAAGAGCAAGCCACATAAAAGAATCATGATCTCGTACCACCACCATTCGAGGCAGACCGAAATGCAACTCGGAATGGCCAAATCCAAGAGCAATTTCCATTCTTTAAAGCACTCAAACGAAAGCCCTCCCCATGTCTTTTTATGAACACCAAAGTAGAGGATGTAGATTATCAATGAGGCCACAAGGTTGAAATTTGTCCACACACCGCTAAGAGCAACTCCCTTAATGCCTAGTTTAAGGTGTGATATGAGAAAATAATTGATTGGTATGTGAAGAAGAATTGATAAAACGGCACAGCATGTCAAAGGAAGAGTAATGGATTGAGTTCGAAGATAAATTCTCAGTGGGTGCAAAAGTGATTGGGCTAACAGGTCAGGGAGAGAGTAAATAAGGTACCATTGTGCTTCAATGGCTATCGTTTCATCTTGGCCACAAAGTATCAAAATTTTCCTCATGTTGATCCACAGAATAGAGATTGGCAGCGATGAAACCAGAAGCAAAAGCACTGTTCTCTGCAACGTGATACCGAGAACCGTGTATCGTTTAGCACCAAACGCTTGTCCACAGATCGATTCCATTCCCATGGCAAGACCGGAGAGAATGGAGTAGCCAGTGATATTAGCAAAGCCAATGGCGAGAGAACCACCCGCCAAGGCAAGCTCGCCGAGGCTGCCGAGGAAAAGCATGGAAATCAAGGAGCGGGAATATAACACGAGCCCTGTTAGTATCATAGGGACAGCAATATTGGCAATGGCAATGACTTCCTTGATTGCAAGAGAAACAGAAACGGCACTGTCTATCTTCTTGGTCTGGATCGTGGAGTAACACATTGATCCTTGTTTGGATGTTGGGGTGTTAGGGATGAATGGTTCATAAATATTGGAAGACCCTTTCGAGTTGTCGGAATCACATTTGCAGGAAGATGTGACCTGTAACATTTTGTTGTGTCTGTAGACCAGTGCTAGAGATTGAGCGTGGGAGATGGTTGGGGAGGATTGTGAAATGGGAACGAAAGGGGTTTTATAGTGGGTTTTGTGTGAATTTTGTATGGTTGTGAATGCAGTGTTGCTGACTGTGACCGCCATTGGGAGTCAATCAACCATGAATCAATTTTACAAAAAAAAGAGGAAATTTTACTTTTTGTTTCCTCGAGAAATTATTATTACCCGTTCCGGTTGATCATATCATTTAATAAAATTTTTTTATTTAATGATATATAAGAAAGAGTTAAAGATTCACTTTGTATAAATAATGTAAAAATTTATTTTGAAAAAAATAAGATAAAAATTTATTAGACAAAATCATAAATGATGTGATGAATCAGACTCTTACTAAAACTGTTAATATTACTTTCTACGATCTAAAAAATTTCTTAACATAACAAAATTTATATTTATATATTATGTACTAAATAAAATTATCGATAAAACATAGATTAACATTTATGATATTAATCGTATCCATTTCATTTCGGAATTGGATTCCCTTTGGCCTTGTGGGGCTTATAGTTATATTTCAGTTTATTTTTTATTACTGTTGATATTGTGTAGGGGACAGGACACTACACTTTTGTGTCATCTCCTTGGAACCCATTTTGTATTGTGTCGCCCATGTTTGATAACTACCCTCAGCCTCAAGTCAAAGTCATTTTATGTTGTGGAGGTCATAGTTTTGCACCAGAAAACGTCCTATAAAACCAAACAACATGGGTCGACCACAGTGCCAAGTGGTTACACAGATGGGTGGGTGGGTGGGTGGGTTCGAATTCTCAAACATTCTACTTGGGTTGGGTTTATTACATACGTTCAAAGTTTGTCTATTTTTGGCGTAATATCAAAAAAAATATTTTCAAACGTTTATTAATTAATTATTTAATTTTTATTTGAAGTAATTAATCTTTAATATCCTGTTAAAATAGTTTCTATATTAATAAATATTATTAATTGATTTACGATAAACAACTTAAAATAGTTTAATGGAATAATGTATTCCGTAAAAATCAATTATATATTTAATATAATTTTATTAAATTAAATTTTTTTTATTGATTTCACTTTTTAAGTTGATATATTTATTTATGTGGTATTCTCAATGTCAGTTTGTATTGTTATATAAATTTATCAACTTATTTTAAATTATTTATCGTTAGTTGATTAATACTATATACAGATGGATCATTTTAACCTAAAACGAAACATCGTGGGTTAAATTGTATTAACAAATAAGAGATAATTAATTATTTTATTTTTTAGAGTGTAATATAATTCATCGCAATAATAAATATTTCTCAATTTTAATTAAAACTTTGAAAACCGAATTCGATAAAAATGAGTCCATATTCCCCAAAACGTGTTGCAACATTTTCAAATTGTAAATCTTTCAACTTTGCCAGTGTAAAGCTTGATCTTTTTCATATACCATCCTTGACTAGGCGAAAATTGAGTTCCCATTCCTTTGGGAAAGTGGTGGGTTCTGATTAATTAGATAGATTAATCGTCATCAAATCATCATATTAAATCTACTTATTAATTATAAAATTAAGAAGAATAAATTACAATTACAATCAATAAAATCAAGAAGGATATGATGCGAACAAAATCTTTTGTGTGCTAAAACTTAAATTCATATAAAAATTAATTCAAATCCACGTGTAATGTTTTAGTACGATAAGAATCAAATCATGAATCTCAAGATTCTCAATGATATAATTAAAAAAAATTATATTTTTTATTAATTTAAACAACTTTATACAATTATATACAATAAATATATATTTCATATTATATATATATATATAATATACTTATATCGTGAAGAATTGAAAGATTTAATTCAAACTCAAAAATTAATCAAATAATTATTAAAGTTTTCAAGTAATTAGAGTATATCAAATTATATTTAAAAAATTTAAATCGAATTTTATTTATCCATGAAAATTAAAACCCGAGGAAATCAGCCTGCATGGTCCGGTCAATGCCCAAAGACTAGAAAAATTAGACACGACCAGTTTGTTTTCATTTGTTTCTCTTATTTTCTAGCACCAGCAGATGACATTTTATGAGAATTTAGCATCTCTAGTATAATTCGATATCTTTTTATTTCTATTTTAATTATTTAATTTTTTTTATTGTAATTTCAACTTTTATAACCTTGACCTAGGAACTTTGAACATGAATATTTTAATAAAGATTTATTATATATACAATATTAAATTATTTATTATTTAAATTAATCGCATCAATAAATTTTAATCCATTTTTAATAGTTGCGATTAATTCTCTTGCGACCCCAGGATTTAACAACTGATCTACAACGTCACCATGACATTTAAATTCCACATTTTTACATCAGACTGGGAATTATCAAAGATATTAATCGAAGCTTCCCTACAATCATGAGAAAGGAAATCATTGATTAACGACTAAACAGCCTTTGATTGCTCGACTATGTTGTACCAGGTCCAGGTCAAACCAGGATAGATTTACAATTTGTCATGAAACTCGTTCTAGTATATAAAAGTCACATATTTAATTAATTTATTTTTATTTTAAAATAATAATTAAATGCGTATAATACTTTTATATACATAAATATTTAATCTAAAATTCAAGAGAAATGTAACTTAGTAAAAATTTGAATTAACAAAAACTTAAATTACCATTCGTTTTTTTAAACACCGCCACTTCCCATTCTTTAATAACTCTGCCATGTTCTTTGAAGACTATACTTGCAGATACATTTGCATTGATTTGAATATAAATTTTCTGATCTAAGAATATTCAAATGAGCTAATTTTTTTCTTTCAACGTCACTGGATTTATAAATTATAATTAAATAATAAAAAGTATTGAAAAAAAATCTTTGATCTCTTTCCAATATTTTGAAAATAATTCCTAAAGCTTTTACCATCTAAAATAATTAATAAAAATCAATTTATTTTTAAAAATTTTGAGATGAAATTAACATTAAATATATTTACCTCAATTCAGAATGAGAATTATAGTTTAAAATGAAACCAAAATTTTAAAAGTCAATTTAGAATAAAAATCATACGTTTAAAGCACGTGCTCATTGGCCATATTTTCAGATGATATCGCTCATCAGCCTAACACATGATAAGCAGAGAACACATATAGGCTATAGCTAATGAAATCAAGGAGGTAGAACGAAAACCAAATGAGTTTCACCAGGATACATCCACTGCAGTCTGCACCTACACTACAAGGAAATCAAGACTTCTTAAACTAGTACCACAGAAAAAGATCAGAAGACGACTCTAAATGGAATTGCAGAAACAGACAAAGAGAAAGCATAACAATGCTTCAAAATGAGTTCGACCACAAAGACCTTCCATCCTAATCAGTCATCTGCTGCAGGTGATTGGCTGAAAGTGCAAATGGAAAGGAAAAAAATATGAACTCCAGAACCATAAAAGATAAAGAAAAACTTATAAATTGTTACGATACGGACCTGCGGAATCTCTCAGTAGCTGGGCTTTCAGCTTCACCACCATAGGGGCTGGCCCTTCTTTCTGGAATAGAACTTGGGCTAGGACCACGGCCATTCTCTGGGCTAGTTCTCTCCCTTCCATATGGGCTACGGTCATCTCCACGACCATTGTCAGAAGTGGGCCTTTCTCTTCTATATGGACTGTGACTGGGGCTACCGTCATTTTCAGCACTTCGTTTCTCTCTCCTGTAAGGGCTACGACTAGGGCCCCGGATATTCTCAGGGCTAGCCCTCTCTTTCCTGTAAGGACTTCGGCTGGAGCCACGAGCATGGTCCGAGCCAGCCCTCTCCCTTCGTGGAGGACTACGGCTGGTAATCTGGCCATGCTCAGGACTACCTCTATCTCTCTTATAGTGAGTTGGACTGTGGCCACGGCCATAATCAGGGCTCCCCCTATCCTTCCTATAAGGACTACGACTAGAGCCACGACCATAATCAGGGCTACCCCTCTCCCTTCGGTAAGGACTTGGAGATCGCCTTCTGTCACGACCTCTCTCAGGTGACCTACCACGAGTTTCAGCATGCCCATTTCGGCGATCATCGTCATCTCGAGCTGCATATTCTACCGAAATAACTCTATCCATCATCTTGCTGCAAGTAGATCAGAGACCATTGTTCAGGAAAAAAATAATAAAATTTACTGAATATCTTTTAAATGGAGTAAATAATTCACAACTCTTCTTGGGAGGCAGGCATTCTACCTCATATTTGTAGCCTCCAATGCTCTGGTGGCATCATCCTGGGAATCATATTGTACAAATGCAAAATTCCTTCTGATCCTTACATTTACTATCTTTCCATACGACTCAAAGTGCCTTTCCAAATCCCTAGTCCGAGTGTGATATGGATCAAAGTTGATGACAAATAGAGTCTTTGAAGGTCTTGAATTGGCTGAAGATCTTCTTGAACCACCCCCACCCTCAGGCCTTCTAATGCCACGCTCATGCTAGAACACAAAAGTAAAAAGGAATTTGCTCAGATGAGAAATCAAACAAAAATAAGCAGTTTAATGATCTCTGTCCAAAGTATCAATACCAAGTTATTACCTTTGTCCATTCAACACGAAGCCTACGCCCTTTTTGACCAAATTCTGATCGATCAAGCGCTCGGATGGCATCTTCAGCATCTCTCTCATCTTCCATATAGATGAAAGCATATCCTACACACCAGAAAAACTTGGTCTCATTAGGAGTTTCACAATGGTGGAAAATGATAACTAAGTTAGGACGAATCCTCCCACCAAAGGAATCTTCTATTAGTTGGGATTCCGCTTCAGCCAGAAACAAACCTCCTAAAATGCTGCCTCGGGATAAATTTTTTGGCAAGCTTCGTATAATCTATAAACTAAGACCAGTGAAAGTAGTAACAGACCTTGCATGATGAACTAAGTGATGTCAAGGAACAAGAATCCAAAAATGGATCTCAGGTAGGTCAAGGAATTAGTGTGCCTTCTCCATATTTTCTGCAGCCTCTTCCATGAGGTCAATAATGTTTCTACCTTGAAACATGTCTGAATTTGAGGGCTGGGAAAAAGTCAGGAGGAATGAAATGAAAAAAATGCCGGAGGAAAATGAGGGATGATCGGTGCCATTGCGGATTAGAGTGACACTTCTTGAAAGCAAGAAGAGGAAACTTGTCACATGCATGAAACAGAACTCTGAGGAGCTCCTCCATTAGATCCGAAGAAAATCCTGCGCCAAAGAAAATGTTGAGTATGGGGGGCTTATTTTTCAAAATTACTTTTTTTCCCTTAAATATCCTGGACCCCCAGTAAAACTCAACGAAGGATGATTGATGCTCCTGAGTCATGTATTATGAGGTCATACTGCTGCGCGGCCATCATGACAGGGACCAACACCTTAATGCTTTGGAAGTAGGATACTCGACTTTCCTTGTTGCTGCAGGAACTTCATCTCATTGCGAAATGTGCTTACATATTGCTCTATATTTTTAATTTTTACAGGATTTACATTTAAAAGTGTCGTACTTACTTTAAGTATTCAAATTAAGCAAGGGAATGATGCTCACAATTCTTACATGAAAGCAATAATCAATAACGTTGAGAACATGAAACAATACTTACCAGACTTCATATCTACTCTTTCAACTCTCCCAAATTTTCTGAAGAGTCGTTCCAGATCAGACTGACGTGCATCATACTCAAAGTTTCCGCAGAAAACCGGTCTCATGTTGCCTAATCAGAAGACGAGACAACTTTCCATCAGTATTTCACACAAGGCGAGTGCCAGCAAACACACATACAAACTTATGAAAGAACGGGTCAAAACTAGAGTGTTAACTATCAAGTATTACTGCACTCTAACATGAACAAAATAGACAGAGCAAGATCATTCTCTAAATGAATTACATATCTTTCATTCTTTTCATTTTGATTATTACAAACTATTGAACGACGCTTTCGATGTTTTTGAAAAGGAGAGAGCTATAAACAAGAGTATAGCTCCTGGATCTACATCAAGAAGAAATGAAACCAAACAACAACCAAATCTACCATAAAAATGTGCAAATTATAGATCTCTGCTAAAATATCCTCTTAGATGCGACAAAAAAGGTAAGAGATAGGAACTGAACAAATTAAATTAAAAAAATCATAAAAACTAATTTTTCCATCATTTTCACGTATTTTCATGGGAAAAAATCAGACAGCTCCAGAAATTAAAATTAAATAGATTCTAAACACAGAAATGATGATTAGTGTACGGAATTACCTTGGGTAGGAACGATTTCAGAAAGAAACAACCAAGGAAAGTTCGAAACCCTAGTGAAAGAGCCTCGCGATATTTTTCGCGAAAGAAGCTTAAGATATGAAGCTCGTGAGTCAATAAATAGCAAGGTGAAAATAACGTTCGTTTATTTCGACCCCCTGATTTTTTTAGATATTTATAGAGATAGGCTTAATATATTAATTAAATCCTAATTTGACCCCGATACTATTTGATACTCAAAACTATACACAAAATTACGCAAGTAAGCACGAGCCCCTGGTCCAAGTAGTTAAAGTAACGGTTGTTGTTATTATAGGTCACGGGCTTGAACACCAGCGATGTCAACAGAGTGATCAATGTCAAATGATGGAGATTATATTCTAGAACAGATACTGTTGTAATCACTATTAACTCGTTTAAAAAAAATACGCAAGTAAATTATATATTTTTTTGAGTGTCTATAAAGATTCTAATTTTGATTCAATTATATAGATTTCAAAAAATAAATACATCGTTAATAATTTTTAAAAAACTAATTAGTATTTATCGGTAGATAATTTTTCTAAGATTTTAAGTTATAGAAACTCGTTAATCCAGGATTGTAATCGCTCACTCCTGGATTGTCGAGAGCGGACAACATCGAAGTGTTTTCTTCTCGGTTTGATCCAGGATTGTAATCAAAGCTTGGTTCCCCATGGTTGCAACATTCATATTCTCATTGGAAGCACCATTCATTGAACCATAGCCACCACTATTCCGAAATCGGGATTCAGACTAGTGTGCGAGCCGTTTGAGATCCCGTTGCCGAGTGTCAAACTCGAAGAGTGAAGACCAGGTGAGCCAAACCTGAACTGTGATGAGGAACAAGCCTCGTAAAAACCAGGCCATGCTTGAATCTGCTGCGGGTACGACTACAACGTGTTGGCACCATTCATTAGTCCACTAGAGAATCCACCGCTGAGTGACAACTTCGATCCATTTCCATACCCCATTCGAATTCCCAAATTGGGTGGATTCATCAGGTTCCTGGAGAACAATGGCTTGTTAGCTTGGTGTGACAACAAACGGGATTGTCCATAGGCAGCATTATGAGGCGAAATCAAAAGTGGATAAATTCAAAACTGAAAATATTTTTGGATTGTACGGAACGGAAAAGATTGTTCAAGTCATTGTGTCCATATATATTATTCGACTGTCGATAGCAGTAACTAATCTCTTGTTACGAATATTAATTCTACCGATGAACTCAAACTTCTGAATTCTGATCATATTATTAAAAGACGAAATGAACAATTACCAGTTTACCATATCCCACCTCGGAGAACAACTGAGACAGAATAAATTCAATGTAAAAATGGTAAACATAGCTTACATATTCCCCATCCTAATCAAGCAATGCAAGTAAAACAAGCTAGTTGGAAGATAGAACACATTTACATTGAAATCGGACAACAGCCTTTGTGAATATTATCGATCAATCACGAAAAAAAAAAACAAAGACTAGAGTCTAAAAACTTGGATTTCAGTTACACCGCATATCCTTGCATTGCGAAGAAAACATCGAGCATCAGTAACCAAATTGCGAAAGAGAGACGGAGCTTGATCACTGGTGAGATCAGTACTTGATAGGTTTCGCCATTTGGTTAGTGCATGTGTCCAATGAAGTATCAGTTTGTTTTCTTAAGGAGAGCAGAGGTACTCAACTCTGCATCATCCTGGACAAAGCTCCAGCAAACGTAAGTCAGAGGGATACTAATGGCAAACCATAAAGCATTTGAATCGACAAACCCCTTATATGGTGGGAAATCGTATATGCCCAAGAGCACAACAATGCTTCCTCCCACAGCAGACAGCCAAACCTTCCAGCGTGATGGATGGCAAGTTACACTAGCCCATACTCCCCATATGAGAAGTTGAGCTACCCCCATGGCCAGACAAACTCTCATATTTAAATCTGCAAACAAATCAGATTTATGACTAGGGTGCAACGTGGAAGTAGTATGAGCTAATGATCACCAATACGATCATAGCAAACCAAATCAGCCAAAGGGATTAACGAAAACGTGATAGAAAGGAAGCTCTGATGGATTAAAACTAATATTTACATGAGTGCTTTGGAGTACAGATAAACTATCAAACCGAATCAAGCTTTAACGATCTCAATTTATAATGCACAAAGTTGAAACACTATAATGCAAGGCAAGTACGGAGACTATGATGAATGCTGACAATTGTGTTCTGCGAACGTAACAAAGGATTACCGTAATCGAGTTTGTAGAAGTTCAGATACAAGATGTGTGTTGTCACAAATGCAATCAACGGTGAAGCAACCATGACTCTTGAAGCTTTCTCTTTCAAATTAAATGCTCGCAGAATGGCTAGAATAAGACTATATCCAACTAATGCAACAGCAGAAGAATAATCCAGCTTCTCTGTCAACTCAACATCTCTACAAGTAATCAAGTTAGAGAGCTCCACACAAAATAAACACAACAGTAAAAAGAATCAACTCTATAAACATTAAAAATTATCGTTGACAGTATGATTATAACATTCTATGCCGAAAACATGCTCAAAACCATTTAGTAACATAAAGGCTTCTATGAGTAAGAACCTGTCCTAGGGTTCTATCAGATGCAAAATTCGGATGCTACAAGATTACGGGTCCAAAGGAACATACAGAAAATCACTTACCGGCAGTGAAAAATGGCACTCCAGAACCAGAAGTTCATTGCCAAGACGGCGTAGATGTGCCACAAGCCAGTATATTCATAATAAGTACTTTTATCAGGCCTCAAAGGCAACTTATAATTCAGAAGGATAAAAAAGGAGAGCCAGCCATGAAACTGCACAGCAAGGCTTAGTGCAGAAAAAGCAACAGCAACAGGTTCCTACAAACACCGGAACAAAACATCACTAACAAGACCAACAATCTAAGAAAAACAACAGGAAAACGATAAGAAGATGATATTCTAAGAACCTGGATCCCATAAACACGTTGAAAAGGCCATTTTCCATGATATTTGATCGGTTTATCTCCGCGTTTCTCCCTCTGTTCTTCTCTAGCAATCATACAGTGGTACTGACAATCGGCACGGCAATCCCACTGCTTCCATTTCTGATAAAGTGGCTCTTGCAAATACCACGGCCCATCAATTTGTTTCCCATCGGATGAGAATTTGCAGTGCTGGAAACAATTTTTCCCTACGCATCCACTTTTCTCACACTCATCCAAACAGGCCCTATAGGATTCACAAATCAAGTTAAATTGCCGGGAAAAGTATACGGTCATTAAACTAAACGGCAATAGTACTATTCTAAATATAGCAATTCCAAACACCATAAATTCAAAAGGAAAAACAAAATTACAATTATGGGTTCTTCTAACAAGAATATTCTTCTTTCAACTGCTATTCAATTACTTTTCATCCAAAATTTCCTTTATATTACTGAAGCTGCGAATCAAGCAAAGTAAATCGAGCGAACTTACTTGTAAATTGGATCGGCATCACCTTCGCTGGCGTGAATTGAAGACACGAGAAAGTGAAGAGCTAAAAAGAGCAGAATTGAACGGCGGAGAGCCATTTGATTCATAGGAAAAATGATTCGTTTTTTTCTACAGAATTAACGATTGATGGTTGAGGTTGATGTGGTGGATTCCGTCTCATGGAATCAAAAAATGATAATAATATAAGTAGAGAACAGAGAAGTTTGATTTGAAGAACCGAGTTGGGGTGGGACGACGAACTCAGTGGAGAAATAAAGAGAAAGAGAGGTGAGTCAGTGTTGGGGAGAATAAAGAAAGGCTAACCACCGAGTTATGGAGAATCGTGAACGTGAGCGTGAAGTGGGGAGGGGGCATGGTCAGAAACCAGAATCTCGTGAGGAGCTGAACTCAGTAACGATCCATCCTGTGACACGTGGACTATGTGATGACCGAATTTTACCGAAATGACATCAGATGTCACATGTAATGACGCCTAAGCCAGCGAGGCTTTGACAATTTTCATTAGCTCGATTGATTAAAAGTGTTTATCGAAAAAATCAAAACATTAATATATAAAAAGTAATCGTGTTATATATTCTATTAAATATTTTTTTAGAAAAATAATAATAGCTCCGTGACAATATACATACAGAAAACTTAACATAAACAGGATAAACTGATACATAACATTACACTTGATTGTTCAAACAAACCAGAATCTTAAACCTGGAAAAACTTTATACCATTTCTTTATACAAAATTCGAAATCCCAGCAACCACAGTTTTGTTACTCTCTCTCTACCTATTTGTACCTACTGGTTAGAAGCAGCAATCCAACTGACATGACTCTCCTGTAACAATTTTGGATTTCTAAGCCAATGGGAAGGCTCGGAACGCCGCCGATTAATAAGAATTACATATAAAACACTTCCGAAAGCGAATGTTAACCAACCTCCAGCTCAACACACGAGAGATGACCTGAGGGATGTGGCAGTTGGGAGATTCGTGCATGATGCCCATCGGATAACAGATTCAGACACCATGAAATCGATTTGTTCTCGCTCACCGTGACCAATGGTGCGGTTCCTTTTGCTGTGGAAGGATGACAACAACCTAGACCCGCTCGCTCCTGCTGTCCTTCCGAATTCAGCTGTCTTGGTCTCTTTTTGTCTTGCCTCGGGCACACAGAAAAGCGGAGGATCTGGTAATAGGAGAAGCTTATCCAACCCTGCATTCATAAGATGATGCAAGATAGTTTCAGATACCTCATGTGTGAGAACAAATCATAAAGATTTGTAAGATGGTTGGCACAGCTTACCTCCATCTCGTCTCTCCAGCTGAATAATGCTGGTCGAGAAATCTGATTTACGTTTCTCTTGTTCAACCTCAGAATTAGAACTGAAGAATGCAAAACTCGGCATTGATGGAATGACAGAATGAAATTCTAAGGTATCAGAATTACTGCTGTGGAAAGAAAATCCACCAGATGCAAAACAAGGCGTAGATGGCTCCACCAAGGAAGAAGAAAATGATGTTCTGCGTGTAAATGTGGGTGACTGAACATCATAAATGATTGGCAATCCGGCACCAAAGCTGATATCCTGATCCCTGGACATGGAAAATGAACCATTACGGAACTCCAAGTCTCCACAACTTTGGTATACAAGCTCACTTGATTCTTCATGACAAGATTCATCATTCTTCATCCATGAATGGTCTAAAAGAAAACGATTTTGACATTAAGCTTTTCATTGGAGAGGGAAATTTCCAGTAACATGCAAGAACCGAAACAAATATGAGGTGACTTTTGGCCTACATATACCAGTCACTTAAACAGGTAAATTAAATTTAAGCTAGTATTCGTGTTTGACTCAGTTGCTTGATCATGCACCGGCTTTCCTTATACATACTTCTACTTACTTTAATAGCCACAAAAGATAATGATTAAACTACTATTCTAATGCCATTTGCATGCAACAACAGATTTATGATGAATGTTTGCAGTTATTCTAACATACCTAAAACCTGAAATGCAGTGAGCCTTTGCGAAGGATCGGTGTTGAGCATTCCCCTGACTAAATTCTTCGCAGAATCAGAAATGTGATCCCAGGGATCTGTTGGGAACTGCAAATCAGCTGCCCTTACAGCATCAAATATCCGTGATTTAGTTTTACCCCAAAATGGTGGCGTCCCGCTAAGAAGTATGTACAGAATCACCCCAGCACTCCAAATATCAGCAGCCTGATTATATCCCCCAACCAAAACCTCGGGTGCAATGTAAAATGGACTCCCGACCGTCCCATGCAAACACTGCCCTGTTGGTAACAAACACCAAAATAGTTGAAAACAAAAGAATCTCAAACTTTTGAAGGAAGCTAACAAGCACTGTGAGAATGTTCTTGGTTAAAGAAATGGAAAGAAGTGTAAAACTCTACCAGGCTCGATATATGTTGCAAGACCAAAATCTGCTAGTTTGATTGGCGATGATGATGCTTTTGTAGCTAAGAGGATATTCTCTGGCTTTAAATCTCTATGCACAATTCCAACTTCGTGACAATATAGGACCACTTGCATCAGATGTCTAAAGAGAACTCTAGCATCTGCCTCAGAAAAACGGCCATACCTCTCTAGCCGGTGAAAAAGCTCCCCACCTGCACAAAGCTCCATAACCAAATGAACATAGTCTTCATCCTCATAAACAGCCTTGAGATCTACAACATTTGGATGCCCTGATAACTTAATCATTATTTCGATTTCTAGCTTGACACTACGTGCATCATCAGAGGTTACCAGTCTATCTTTAGATATTGATTTGCATGCCAATACCTCTCTTGTCAACTTATCCGAGCACAACCTAATAACACCGAATTGACCCCAACCCAATTGCTCTCCAAGAACGTACCGATCTCTCAAATTTGCAGTTTCATTAGTCTCCAAAATCGTTTCACTCAACCTTGCAACTTTGTAGCAATTACACGGCTGCTTTGACGTTTCAATGAAGCTGCTTCTCTGGGCAACAGCCATAACACTTTCCAGACGCCCGACAAACCAAAAACAATTCAGGATGTCAGCTTAATACCCTAGGTCTTCCGGCAGTTTGTAAAAACTCAGTCTCCCAAGGAATTAAGCTAATCAAATTTTAATTGTCAAAATTTTGATCTACATATTTCTCTGTTCACATAGCTCTTACCAAATCCAGACATGAGATCAAGACCCCTAACACATAAGACTTTCATGGGTAGCTGTTGAACTTTGACAGCAAAACTTGCCTCGAAGAACACGGTACTGGAAATCATGACAAGACCATATCAACTATAATCTTAAATAAACAGCTGAGAACTCATCTTAGTTCTCCTAGATTGCCTGGATCTGTAAAAGAACTTACAATTATCAGATTATAATCAAGCACTTTAATTCAGCTCAGAAAAAAAAAAAAAAACCTTTGTGAACTGTAATGAAAACTATAATACCATGACAGTCCAATTTAAGGGGGGGAAAAGAACTCAGATAAAATACAGTAGTATATCTTGTAAGCTCAACGAACTTCAATCCAAGCTCAAAGAAGAAATGGTTCACATTCCAACATAAAATAAGAAGAAAAAAAAAACCTTTATCATACCAAAACTTAAACAAACGAAATCCCATAAAAAACCATTGAAAACCCTAATCACATAAAAAAAACAGTCTTTGCCACACAATCAGCTAAACCCCCCAAAGCAACAAAGCAAGCAAAATTTAACAAAATCCCATAAAAATCTACCTTGAAACAAAGCATCTCCCAGATCCCAAACCGTTCATTTCCACAAATAAAGAGGAACAAAAAAAACTCCATCTTTCAAATTCAACCATCAAACCCAAAACACTACAAAAACTATATGAAGAGATATACAAACCTGGCAAGATATAAACAGATAGAGCACCAAAAAAGGAAGAAGAAGAACAAGAAGCCCGTTGGAGCAGTGTAGAAAGCTCTTTCTTTTTGAGTATACGTTATGTCTTTGTAGAAATTTGTTAAAAAAAAAAGGAAGAACAGAAGACTGAGGCTTGGGTGTTTGAGGTCTACCTGTTGTTTACTTTAGATTATTTTGTCGGTTTTGTTCGGTTTCTGTATTTTGAAATGGAGAAAGTATCTGCTCGGACTCGACGTTTAAGTTTAATCCAGTTTAAGAATTGGATTCTCTTTTCTTAATGTGAGTTTATGTCGTCCACCCCAGGATTAGCTGTGGGATATGATAAAATAATTCCAACTCAGGGGAATTTGTGTGAGAATCGATTATCCGTTCGATTAGATTCAAATAAATTTTCAATATTTTTAATTCAGTTTATTTTATTAAAATTTAAATTAAATAATTAATTATATGTTAAATACTTTCTGTCTCATAAATATTAATTTTTATTGACTTTTTTGGGTTAAACTTTTTAATTTTGACTCTCGATTATTTAAAATTTATTATCAATAAAAATATGAAAAATATATTTTAAAAACTTTTAACCGAGTAGATTTTAGATATATAATTTATAAAATTTAATTATTTAAAATATTTAATATAATTATAGTCAAAGTTTAAAATTTTGTCTTTTAAAAAGTCAATAAGAGACATTATTTTTGGGACGGAGGGAGTACATTTTATTACAATATATTTAAATTCAAGAAATGATTCTAATGAAAAATTAATATTAATTTATTTACGGCTAAAATAATGTTATTCGAGTCACTCAATTTTTGAGTAAAGTTATATTTGAGTCTGTCGCGATCATTTTAAAACCGATGGTATAAAAATAGCCGAACGATTGAATTTAAAAAATCATGTTTTGTTGCTTTTAATTATTAATTATGAAAATCAAGGTGTTATTAAACGTATGTATTATTTTAATTTTAAAATGACTTGGAGTCGACACCGGTCACTTATGTAGACCGAACACCATAAAACAAACCAGAGATTCTTCGGGTATTACAGAGTCAATTATTAAAAGTCACACTTAGATCATTTAATTACGGGTAATATTATATTTGAATCACCCAATTATTAAATATTAGATTCGGGTCACTCAATTATCAATAAAATTATATTTGAGTTATTCACTTTTTTATTAAATTGTATACGCTTATTAATATTAAAATATTTCATTTAAAATAATTAATTAATCTAATTTACAAATTAATATATATTTTTAAATATAAATGATGACTTCAATATAATATTAATTATAATTGAATGATTCAAGTAACACTTTAAATAATTAAACTTAGAAATAGGCACGGGTCGGATCGGATTTTCGGTCCATTTGCACCCGACTCAATGAATCGTACCCTTCATCTGTCACTCACCCTGATTTCAGACTGAAAAATATCTAATCCGATCCGACGATCCGAATCATTAAAAATTTAAATTTTAGTGACATAATTATAAAAAATAATTTTAGTGATCTAATTATCTAAAATATATAAAGAAAAATTATTATTATAAATATTTTTAAAATTACACTGTTACCCCAAACATAAACCTGATCCAACCTGAGATCATCAATAAAAGAACTCTAATCAAACCTGACTCAATTTTTTTACTAAAAATCTAATCTGATTTAATTAAATCAAAATCCGTTCAATTTAAGTTCCACGCCCATCTCTAATTAAACTACCAAAATATAACTTTATCCTAAATGATTATTTTCATGTTATATTCTTTAGTAAAATTAATAAAAAGAACCTTAAAATTGAAAATATAATAATATATTTCAAAATAAAAATTAGGGTAAACTACACCAGTGACCACTCAACTAATTGGGGATACCTATTTTGACCACCCAATTAAAGAACTCGTCAATCAGGTACCCCAACTTTGAAACCCTACCTATTTTGGCCACTGCCGTTAAAAATCTGACGGAAAAGTTAACAGCAGTGACGTAGCTGTTAATTAAAATTGGTAAAATTACACATTTAATCCCTCTAATTTATTTATTTTTTTAATTTAATCCTAATTTTAAATTAATAAATAAAATTAATCATCCAATCGATTGATGACACGTGTCACCACTGGATTGGATGATTAATTTTATTTATTAATTTATTTTTATTTATTATTTTATATATATTACTCTCCAATCAGGTGGTGACACGTGTCACCACCGGATTGGTGAATGATTAGTGGAAGAAATAAAATGTAAAGTTTTTTTACATGCAAGGGGGATTTGAACCTGCAACCTTCAACATAGTAAACATCCAACCAATAAGAGAACCACTGGGCCAAGTTAATTTTAATATCATAATATATTCACATGTATTATTAAGTGATAAAGTTTTAGTAAAAGCCTAGAATAACAAAATTTCAAGTCTATTAATATTTAAATTAAAATATTAAATATTTAAATTAAAATAATAAAACATTTAATAAATAAATCAAAATAATTAAATATTCGAATATTAAATATTTGAATATTTTTATTTAATATTATTCGAATTAAAATATATAAATAATATTAAATATAAATAAAAATATTAGTTGAAAAATAATAAATATTCAAATATTTTGATTAAAAAATATTCAAATAAAAATATTTATATTTTAAATATTCAAATAAAAATATTTGGATATTCGAATAAAAATTATAAATATTTAAATATTTTTTATTCTAATATATGAATAAAATCATGAATATTCGAATATTTGAATTTAAAAATATTCAAATAAAAATATTTAGATTTTAATTATTCGAACAAAAAATATAAAAATGTTTAAACAACGAAATTCAAATATTTGAATAATTAAAATTTAAATATTTAATATTTTTATTTAAATATTAATCGATTTAACAAAGGTAATTCAAATTCTAAGAGATAACCATTTAATACCACTCTTTCGAATTTCATATCACAAAGTTACATTGGCCCAATGGTTCAGTCCCTTGCTTATAAGGTCATGGGTTCAATTCTTCTTTGGGACACTATCATTTTATTTTCAAGTTTTTCTTCTTTCTCACCAACCAGGTGGTGCAGGTGGTGACACCACCTGTCACCAATGTTGTTGTGACACGTGTCACAAATTGGTTGGGTGATTAATTTTATTTATTATTTATTTTTATGATTATTTTAAAATAATAAATAAATTAGAGGGATTAAATATGTAATTTTACAAATTTTAATTAACGTCCACGTCATCACCATTAACTGCCACGTCATCACTGTTAACTTTTCCGTCAGATTTTTAACGGCAGTAGTCAAAATAGGTAGGGTTTCAAAGTTGGGGTACCTGATTAACGAGTTCTTTAGTTAGGTGGTCAAAATAAGTATCCCCAATTAGTTGGATGGTCACTGGTTTAGTTTACCCTAAAAATTAAAGATTAAATTATCCACCTGTCAGTACGGAAAAAGAAAAGAAGCAGAACAAGGTTTCCGCCGTTAAATCCTATCCGATTCCCTTTCACTCATTAAAAGGAGCCATTTTTGCAGCAACGGAGCTTATGAATCTTCTGGGTTTCGGTTCGTAGGTAAAGTATCTTTATCCATGTCTTACCCAATCATATGAACACCTTAAACTTTGCATTTTCTTTCTCATAATCTAAGTTAGGTGCATAAAGTTACCAACTTTCTGGAAATGTTTTTTTTTTTTAATTATTTCTGGAGAAGTTGTTTGGGAAAATCTCGTCCCAATTCTGGCATTCATGAATTGGGTTTTTCTTCCTAAGCACAGATTTGATGTTTGCTCAAGTTGGATAGAGTGCAATGATAAAAATACTAGGTCGAATTCAACGGCTGGGATTATCTGCTTAATTGGCTGATTCGATTACAAAAGTAATTTGGGTATCTTGATTTTGATGCTAATTGAGTGTATATAGTAAATAATTAATTACTACAAATATGCAGAATATGCTAAGGAGCTAAATACTGGTCTGTTTTGTCCATTCATTTTTTTACCATTGGTAGAGTTTAGCTGTGATTTGGGATATGGGTTTTGTCCTTGAAATCTTGGAGAAGAAATTGATTGAATTTTTCCAGTGTGAACAGTGTTTTGTAGTTAGAAACTTAGACAAGTTGTTCTTATGAACTCAATTTGCATTTGATTTGAAATGCAATAGATTGTTCATCTGAGCCACCCCATGTCTTGGATGCTTGCTGCTCACCCATTTCATGACTGCTTTTGTTGAACATGATGGAAAATTTTATGTCTGGTTATTATACCGAAATATACACTCACCCGATTTCCTTCTCTTTTCGTAGTAGTTTTATTCGTGTTTGTTATTTCTACCATCCACAGGTTAACCTTCAATCTTTTTCATCTACGCGTGTTCCAGGAGAGGCATTTTGAGTATCCCTTTGGATTGTTTTGATGAATAAACTATAAACGACACTTATGAGTTTGATTTCTGCAAGCTTCAAATTTGGTTTGACTCCTCAAACTAGACTTTCACGTAGAAAGTCTTCAATTCCACAATCATCACCGGGGGGTTTTAACATTCGAGCCGTGCAAGACAATGGAGGTCCTCGAAGATTGGTTGACATCATAAGGCTTGTTCCGGATATTTCCAGGAATTACTTTCGAAGTCCTTCTCGAAGAGCACTTTTCGGTGGAATCTCCTTGTTGGGAGGTTTTTATGTCGCACAAACTATCTCTCTGTCCTTCGGAGCTTTAGGAGTAAATGATGTGATTGCAGCGGTAATCTGTGTGCTACTGACGGAGTACGTAACAAGGTTTTATTACAGCCGTCCGAAGGTAACCTTCCCCATTGCTCTTCTCAACAATTTCAAGATGGGTTTCACCTATGGACTTTTCATTGATGCCTTTAAGCTTGCCAGTTGATTACACACACTTATCGTGACACTTGCGGTTGTCGTTAATTCTAGTATCAAGTTTATATACCTCTTGAATTTCCCATTGCAAGACATGCTTCACTATAGTCTGCTCTTACATGTTGGTGAAGCAAATTCTCAGATCAAAATGATTTGATGTATTATATTAACCTAATGCTTATGTTATGAAGCTTAACTATGGGATTTCAGACATGGGTCTCTCCTGGTATTTTCTTTTGTACTGCTGTAGTAGTTTTGCAGTTGCTGACTTGTGTACTCTTCTTGAAATTGTTAAAGATGGTTAGAGCTTAGTGGAACCAAATGCTACTTGGTTTTGGATTGTCTAATTTTGATTTACAAAACGTAGCAGTCTGATCCTTTTATTGCATATACAGCCAGAGGTTTTACAAGAGTACATATAAGATAGTTTCCACTCTCATTCTGCTACTATTCTATTAGAAACAGAGTAGGCATCTGTTTTAACATTCACACGCAGGTAGTACATTTAATCTCGTTTAAGTCACAGATTAAACATAACCTTAATAGCGTTGCCACCGCGAGCACTGGTTTCAAAAGCTTCTTCAACTTCTTCTTGAGAAAACCCGAACCTATGTGTTATCAGAGGCTTCACATCGATCTTCCCGCTTCTTAGAAGCTCAATGCACAAAGGCCAAGTGTTCTTGTACCGGAATATTCCAATAATATCAACCTCCCTGCAGTCGTACCATGGGCCGATGAGTGTTGGAAGGAGCAGAATATTACAATGATCTTTAAAATAAGTACCTTGCAGCAGCTGGAGTAAGTGGGACGGTCATCTCGTTGTGTCCTAATCCGACTAGGCAAACCTTGCCACCGGCTCGAGTGGCAGTCAGAGCGGTTGACATCGTTTTGTTAAACCCTGCACAGTCGAAGCTAACATGGACTGCTGCTCCCATCACTTTACATATGCTTTCAACTTCTTCAGGTATGTCCTTTAATAATATGAGATCTTAGACATTTGAAAAAATTGTGACCGAAAAGGAATAGAAATGAAAGAATTTTGAGATTGTTATGTTATGAACCTGCATATTAGTTGAAACTTTAACAACTCCATCAACACCAAGATCCTTAGCAACTGATAGTCGATATTCGTCGACATCTACAATGACAATTCTAGGTGCCCCGAAAGCGCGAGCTGCCAGTATTGTAACTAGACCTATAGGTCCTGCCCCCATGATCAACACATTGGTTTCGGGACCAATATCAGCTCGGCGACAAGCATGAACTGCTACGCTCAAGGGCTCACACATAGCCCCTTCTTCCAAACTCAGATTATCTGGCAATTTGAAACACAGATCTGCAGGGTGCACTACCTACATCGAAAATCAACTTATACATCGGCATAAACCAAGAACCATGGACCATCAACATATACATCGACAATACAACATTAAATTGCAGTTTATAGGGTTCACCTGACGTGCAAGAGAACCGTGAACAGGTGGAGTGGCAAAGAACTTCATGTCATCGCATAGATTGTATCGACCTTCCCTGCAAAGTTTGCATCGCCAGCAACTGATCCCTGGTTCCAATGCCACTCGGTCTCCGGGAACTAGATTCTTGACTTCACTCCCAACCTCCTCTATGATCCCAGCACACTCGTGCCCGATCACCATCGGTTCTTTCACCACGAAATCCGCAAGCCTCAAAGTCTACAAATAAATACTAAACGGTAATCACTCTGACTACCAACTCTGCTACGAAAACACATTGATATTACAAATACACAGACAAACAAGATACCTTGAGAAAGTGAACATCACTTCCGCAGATGCCAACAGCTTTCATCCTAACTTTGACATCATGGGGTCCTTAAAACACATGTTTTACCCAGAACAAAACCGGAAGTAATCAATCAATATGTAAGAACCAAAAAGAAAAAAAGGGTTATTTAAAATTATAATGAAAATTATACCAAGTGGAGGGAGCTTGAATGGCTGAATCTTGAGGGTGTTGATCCCCACAAGCCACGCAGCCATGTTTTCTTCATTAGATTCCCCTCCTTTACCCATTTTTTCCTTCCTTTTCTTTTTCTCCTACACAAACTGGAGTTTGTTCACTTATGCACCAGGGGGTAGGGATGACTAAGAAAAATATCTAATTCTGATGCGACAACCGAGTGACTATGAACCAGGAGAGTGATACGTGGTGGTGGATTATGTATACACATTTTATCTACAGATTTCTGCTTTGGAGGGGGCCCTTGTTTCATAGCTTTTGTCGAAGTACTCAGGGAGGGACAGGATAAGCATAAGTTGAAAAATTGGTGTTAGCCGAGCATGACTGACGTGTAGCAACTAGCAACAATAATAGTTTGTCATTGCCGTTTTGTTCTGTAATGAAAATAGATTTCTTCTTTTTCATTTATACATTTACACTTGGTTTACATGCTCAGTTTTTCTTTTCATCCAACACCAGTGGGAAAAGCAATAGGTTATCTTGATAAAGGAAGAACATTTGAAGCTAGGAAACCTAACTTCACTTCCACATGATCTCGCAAACATTTGATTTGCGGAATATAATTACTATTATTTTAGGTAGTATTTTAGTTTAATTTTAAATTTTAATAAATTTACATGTATCTATAGATTATGTTACTCAAAACTTCGAAAATAAAATCCATATGAAATGAAAGGATAAATGGTCAAAGTCAAATACCTATTTTTTAACTAACAATTAATTCTATTTGGTCATCCAATTCTAACAGCGCAAAGAAAGAACTACTGACCACCAAACAAGTGTCAAATATTTCTTTCAATCTTTAGAAATTGGGAAAAAATTTTCTTAGCATAACAGAGGCAAATCGTTTACGATTTTTTATACTTTCATTTGTGTCCCGTTTTAAATTAAAAGGTTTAAGATTTAAGGTTCAATGTGAGAGGTTGTAGTTAGGCTTTAGGGAATTAAAGGTATGATGTATTTTTTAGAGCATAGGGTTTAAGATATAAAAAATAAGAATTAATATTTAAAATTTAATTTTTTAAAAAATTCAAAAGAAATATAAAAAAATATATAATAAAAATGTAGATGATTTTTACTCAATAGTAATTCTCGAGAGTTGTTGAGTTGATGATTGGTTTCACCGAGTCAGTAATTCTAACTCAATCAAACGGCTCAAACGATTTTTTCTCACCAAATACGTGACGGGTCGTGTGCGGTTGGGGGAACTTTCCTTCTACGATCCAAATTTCATTAATGAAGTAAATAATTATTCACGTATTTTGATTTTTTTTCATAAATAATTATAAAAAATTGTGAAGATTAATTATTTTAATATAATTTTTAGGGTAAACTACACCAGTGACCACCCAACTAATTAGGGATACCTATTTTGACCACCCAACTAAAGAACTCGTCAATCAGGTACCCCAACTTTGAAACCCTACCTATTTTGGCCACTGCCGTTAAAAATCTGACGGAAAAGTTAACAGTGATGACGTGGCAGTTAATGATGATGACGTGGACGTTAATTAAAATTTGTAAAATTATATATTTAATCTCTCTAATTTATTTATTATTTTAAAATAATCATAAAAATAAATAATAAATAAAATTAATCACCCAACCGATTTGTGACACGTGTCACAACAACATTGGAGAGAAAGAAGGAAAGCTTGAAAATAAAGTGATAATGTCCCAAAGAAGAGTGGTATTAAATTCGAAAGAGTGGTATTAAATGGTTATCTCTTAGAATTTGAATTACCTTTGTTAAATCGATTAATATTTAAATAAAAATATTAAATATTTAGATTTTAATTATTCGAATATTTGAATTTCGTTGTTTAAACATTTTTATATTTTTTGTTCGAATAATTAAAATCTAAATATTTTTATTTGAATATTTTTAAATTCAAATATTCGAATATTCATGATTTTATTCATATATTAGAATAAAAAATATTTAAATATTTATAATTTTTATTCGAATATCCAAATATTTTTATTTGAAATATTTAAAATATAAATATTTTTATTTGAATATTTTTTAATCAAAATATTTGAATATTTATTATTTTTCAACTAATATTTTTATTTATATTTAATATTATTTATATATTTTAATTCGAATAATATTAAATAAAAATATTCAAATATTTAATATTCGAATATTTAATTATTTTAATTTATTTATTAAATGTTTTATTATTTTAATTTAAATATTTAATATTTTAATTTAAATATTAATGGACTTGAAATTTTGTTATTCTAGGCTTTTACTAAAACTTTATCACTTAATAATACATGTGAATATATTATGATATTAAAATTAACTTGGTCCAGTGGTTCTCTTATTGGTTGGATGTTTACTATGTTGAAGGTTGCAGGTTCAAATCCCCTTGCATGTAAAAAACTTTACATTTTATTTCTTCTACTAATCATTCACCAATCCGGTGGTGATAATTTTATTTATTAATTTAAAATTAGGATTAAAAAATTAGGATTAAATTTAAAAAAATAAATAAATTAGAGGGATTAAATGTGTAATTTTACCAATTTTAATTAACAGCTACGTCACTGCTGTTAACTTTTTCGTCAGATTTTTAACGGCAGCGGCCAAAATAGGTAGGGTTTCAAAGTTGGGGTACCTGATTGACGAGTTCTTTAGTTGGGTGGTCAAAATAGGTATCCCCAATTAGTTGAGTGGTCACTGGTGTAGTTTACCCTAGTTTTTATTTAATTTAATCCTCAAGTTAAATAATCGTGTCAATTAAATTATTTAACTAATAATTTTTTATACGACCATATTCGAGTCGATTCAAAAATAATGAAGTAAAATTAGAAAACACACCATAAAATTCGGATCATGAATGTTTCTCAAGGCTTTTATTGTCGTTGTTTTTGCTTTTTTTCACCAAGAGATAAGTTCGTATCTTTAATTAATCTTATTCTATTGATATAATAATTTTTTGTGTACATAATTATTATATTAGATTTTCGAGAAAAATAAGAATGGAAAGGGAATCATGGAGTTTTCTCAAGGCTTTTCTTGTTGCTGTTTTGGCTTTGCACCCTTATTTTTGCCATGCAGAGAAAGGTAATTTTCAAGATTCTGCACTTCAATCTTTGAGTTACATAACGATATTTGTTATCTTGCAGCTCCGAATTACAGTTTCGTTCGAGAAGCAACCTCAGCTCCTCGGATCTCATACCATCCCAACATCGTGGTTGGTGGAGGAACAGCCGGTTGTCCCTTAGCTGCAACCATGTCACTAAAGACCAAAGTTTTAGTTCTAGAAAGAGGAGGGTCTCCCTATACCAACTCAGGCATAACAGACAAAGAAAACTTCATGCTTCAGATTTATGATACCTCCTCCAATTCATATGCTCAACAATTCTTTTCGGAGGATGGTGTATCCTGCAACCGAGCACGTGTTCTCGGTGGCGGTTCAGTCATCAATGCAGGGTTTTATTCGCATGCTGACCCCCAGTTCATAAAAGAAGCTCGTCTGGATGAAGATCAGGTGAGAAGAGCATATGATTGGGTTGAAAAGAAGGTGGTGTTCAGGTCACAGGTGTTGCAGTGGCAAACCGCCGTGAAGGGTGGGTTGCTTGAAGCTGGGGTTACACCGGACAACAAGTTTACGTATGAACACATCAAGGGGACTAAAGATGGTGCGTCCATTTTTGACAATAATGGTCATAGACATACCGCTGCTGACTTGCTCGAGTATGCTGAACCAAAGAATATTATGGTTTACTTGCATGCTACGGTACACAAGATCATTTTTACTGAAAGTAAGTTCGGCCAAATAAACACAAATGATTAGTTTCTGTGAGCATCTTTTTACTTAGATCTTCTTCTTATATGTGCATATAGCCGCCGGATCACGACCGAGAGCAACAGGGGTGATATATCAGGACGCATCGGGAGTACGGCACGAGGCCTATTTGACAAAAGACTCGAAAAGCGAAATCATCTTAGCATCAGGTGCCATTGGAAGCCCGCAGCTGTTGATGCTGAGTGGTATTGGACCTGCCCGTCACCTTAATGAAATGCGCATAAAGGTGGTGAAGGACCTACCCATGGTTGGCCAAAACTTGGCCGACAATGCAATGAATGGTATCTTTATTCCATCCCCTTTGCCCGTCGAGGTCTCACTCATTTCCACCGTCGGCATAACGCAGTCCGGTAACTACATCGAATCATTCAGTGGATTGAATTTGCCTGCTAACCCTGGACCGTTGTCAACATCATTGCCCGCTACCGTATACAAGGTTTTTCATAGTACTATTCTATATCTCCGTACAATACAATATCTGTTAGATATTGACATAAATTCAAATCGTTAAGGTGTACGACGCAGTAAAGAAAACTACGGGATCCAATCTCAACAGAAGACTTCAAGGTGGCTTTATTATTCAGAAAGCTGGTCGTCCACTTTCAACAGGCCATCTCCAGCTTCGGAACGCAAATCCAATTGAGACTCCCAAGATTTGGTTCAACTATTTCAAAGAACCAGAGGACGTGAAAATGTGTATACAAGGTATGGAAACCGTCATCAAGGTTGTGAATTCGGAATCGTTTTCGAGGTTCCGTTTTCCGTCGATCTCGACACCAGACCTTATGAACCTGACGGCGGCACTTCCCGCGAACCTTAGGCGTAGATATCCAAATACTGCAACGTCTATGGAACGATTCTGCAAAGACACTGCGACGACATTCTGGCATTATCATGGGACCTGCCAAGTTGGTAAGGTGGTGGATAATGATTACAAAGTCATCGGCGTTGATGGTCTTAGGGTTATCGATGCTTCTACCTTTCATGCCACGCCTGGAACGAATCCTCAAGCCACGGTTATGATGCTTGGAAGGTAACATATCTTATTCGTTTCACCTTTGTATACGATAAATATTTGATTTGAACCGAGTTAATTTTTTTTAAAAAAATTAATCGAGTTAATGATTTCTACTTTATAAAGGTTTATTTTAAAAAAGTTTTCAAGTCAAGTTTTTGTTTAAATTTAACGGTAAACATTAATAACATTATTATATTAATTAGTTTCAATTTAAATTAATTTCTATAATCATATACAATATATTCATATTTTTCAAAATTACGTGACCCATTTATACAGTGTAAAAGTTTTTAAATTTTACATATTGTTTAGATCGTTAGATTGATAAATGAATGATTAAGATTAACAATAAAATATTAGAAAAATAAAAAATTAATATCAATCATTCATTTTATTTATCTAACGTTCCCAAATGACGTATAAAGTTTATTTTTTACTCTCTATTTTTATAAATAATTCTTGCACAGAAATTGATATATATATATATTTATATGATTAATTTTGATGCAGAATCATGGGAGTGCGAATTCTGAGAGATAGACAAAGATAGACAACTAAGCGATCGTTTTTTTTTTAATTTATTTATTTATTTTTATATTTCCACGTGATGAAAAAATGAAGCATAAGAATTTTGTATTTCTGCACATGTTTTTTTTAGTAATGTGCATGTTTATTTCACTATTTATGTTTATAATATGAGGTCATTCTTTTGATAATATCGTTTGGAAATTTAGGTTTGATTTAAGTATTCACGGTTAGAATTTAAGTTGTATGACATAAAATTTATGATTTATAATTAAATTTTACGATATAAAAGTTTTAAGTATTCGTTGTTAGAATTTAGAATCGATTTTTGGCGATAAATCATATATCATGACATTTCAAGCTAGGTTATTTCTTCTTTTCTCTTCCCTCAACAAACGGTGACAATTACAAGATCCAATATAAAAATTTAATATTGAAACTTAATTTATTAATCTAAAATCCAGATAGTTATAACACAGATACACCCTAAAATATATTTCCCTTCGTCAGTGTCCAAGAAAGACATTGATCTTTATACAATTAGTTTATACTCCAAGAGAGGCGAATCGTGTTGCTAAGTCTATTCCAAGCAAGGAATGGATGCACCGCTAATAACGGAGCTATTAATGGATAAGGAGGAATAATTGTCCTCTATTTTTAAAAAATATATTTTTACATAAATTATTTTAAAAATTAATTTATATTTATAGTTATCTTTTATTATTAAATATTTATATTTTGTTTTCTAATTTTAAATATTAATTCTGTTACTTTACTCCACTAATCGCTAGATTTTACGTTTTTGGCTTTACCATTGATATTTTTTATCTTAAAATCACACTTAAATTTTAAATCTTATACCATAAATAATTAAACCGTAAATCTCTAAACCTTTAAATAAATTCTTTTATAAAATATTTTTCTAGGAAGCACAGCTTGAATTCCTAGTCATGAAAGTTTTTCACGACTTTTCTTCTAGTTGTTTTTGCTCTCCACACATATTTTGCCATGCTTTAAATTTGCGTATCTCATTCTCATTGTATTCATATAATAATAGTTTATGGGTTTATAATTACTCCTATTAGGTTAGGTTTTGGAGGAAATACAGAATGGGAAGGGGGTCATGGAGGTCCATAGGGGCTATTCTTGCTGCTGTTTTCGCTTTGCACACTTACTTTTGTCTCGCAGAGGAAGGTAAGTTCATGACTTGTTCTTTCCATTCTAGAGAGAGATACGATTAAAATAAAAGCAAAAACTAAGGACGTTTCTTATTTTGCAGCTCCACAATACAGCTTTGTTCAAGAAGCAACCTCAGCTCCACCGGTCTCATACCATTCCTACATTGTGGTGGGTGGAGGAACCGCCGGTTGTCCCTTAGCTGCAACCCTGTCGGAAAAAGCCAACGTTTTAGTTCTAGAAAGAGGAGGGTCTCCCTATGACAAACCAGGGAAAACAGACAAAGTAAACTTCATGCTTGGACTTTACGATACCTCGAATGATTCGTATGCTCAACAAATCATATCGGAGGATGGAGTATTCATCCACGCAGCACGTGTTCTCGGTGGCGGTTCGGTCATCAATGCAGGGTACTACTCACATGCCGACCCTGAGTTCATAAAGGAAACCAGTCTGGATGAAGCGTTGGTGAAAGAATCGTATAAGTGGGTTGAAAAGAAGGTGGCATTCAGGTCACCGGTGTTGCAGTGGCAATCCGCGGTGAGGGACGGGTTGCTTGAAGCTGGGGTTTCACCATACAACAAGTTTACGTATGAACACATCAAGGGGACTAAAATTGCAGCGACCATTTTTGACAAGAATGATCATAGACATAGTGCTGCTGACCTGCTCGAGTATGCTGAGCCAGAGAATATTAAGGTTTACTTGCATGCCACGGTACACAAGATCATCATCACATCAAAAAGTAAGCTCCGCCAATAAGCACAAATTATCAGTTTTTGTGTGAATTGTTATTTATTGATTAGATTGTCTTCTCATGTGTGCGTAACTGCATATAGCCGGAGGATCACAAAAAAAAGCAACAGGGGTGATATATCAGGATGCATCGGGAGTACGGCACGAGGCGTATTTGACGAAAGACTCGAAAAGCGAAATCATTGTATCATCAGGTGCCATTGGAAGTCCGCAACTGTTGATGCTGAGTGGTGTTGGACCTCCCCGTCAGCTTCAGGCAATGGGCATAAAGGTGGTGATGGACCAACCCATGGTTGGCCAAAACATGGCCGATAATACAATGAACAGCATTGCTGTTCCATCCCCTTTTCCCGTTGAGGTCTCACTCCTTTCCACTGTCGGCATAACGCAGTCCGGTAACTATATTGAAGCATGGAGTGGACTGAATCTGCCCCCTTCCCCTGGACGAATGAGAACTCCCTTGCCCCCTATCGTATACAAGGTGTATAACGAATCAAGGATTAAGGTTGGACCCTCCCTCGACACAAGATTTCAAGGTGGCTATATTTTTCAGAAATTCGGTCGTCCACTTTCGAAAGGACATATGGAACTTCGGAGCACAAGTCCAAACGAGACTCCAAAGGTGTGGTTCAACTATTTCAAAGAACCAGAGGACTTGAAAATGTGTGTACGAGGCATGGAAACCATCATCAAGGTTGTGAACTCCAAATCCTTTTGGAGATTTCGTTATCCATCGGTCTCAACACAAGATCTTCTAAACCTAACAGCGGCACTTCCCTTGAACCTTAGGCCTAGACATCCAGATACTGCAACGTCTTTGGAACAATTCTGCAGAGACACAGCTACCACATTCTGGCATTATCATGGGAGCTGTCAAGTTGGTGAGGTGGTGGATACCGATTACAGAGTCATCGGCATTCATAGTCTTAGGGTGATCGATGCTTCTACCTTTCATGTCACACCTGGAACTAATCCTCAAGCCACGGTTATGATGCTGGGAAGGTAACATTTGTACCATTTCTTGTACAAAAATTCATAATGTATATGTGTATAATATATGATTAACTTTTGATGCAGAGCCATGGGAGTACGAATTCTGAAAGACAGACCTGCATCATGAAATTCGTCTGCCCCTCCTTGGTGTCCCTTCCCTGTCCCTTTCCTAAAATCTTGTCACCTCATGTTATTTTGATTTTTTTTTTACTTTTTAATAGTATTCACTACCATTTCCACTGCTTATGTCCAGGTTTTGTTTCTCTCTTGTAATTTATGTATTTATTTTAAAAAAAAGTATGATTTTATTGAATGATCATATAAGATAAAACATCGATACGGACTTCGTTAAAAAAACTTACTTTTAACCTTGATAAAAGAAAAAGTGTACACCACGTCAAATCACGTGAGAACGTTACAACAATTCATATATTTAATTAACAATACAAATTAAATTATATTGAATAGTTAGATTTTTATTAATTATGAAAATTAATTTCATGGTAATAATTCAAAGGTAAATATAAATTTTAATTTGATTTAAAATTTAAAGTGTATCAATTAAAAACATCGACAAATTCAATATTTAATTTTTATATAATATAAATGATAGAAGAAAATATATCCTATATATACATATCGGTACTAGAGAATTTATTTTTCACAAATACCTAATTTTTAGGATTTAATGTTTAGGGTTGGAGTATTAATATTTGTGGTTAGGTTTCAAAGTTTAAGAATAAATTTTATGATTTATAATTTAAGAGTTACTAGTAGTATTTAAGACCCCTAAAAAATATATCCGTTTGTAGGGAGAAAAAAGTTCCACTAATGGTACATTGATAGTGAACGTCGAAGCAATTAAAATACTTATGCCTATTTTTTTGAATATTTATTATTAGATTCTATTTTTTAAATATTTATTATGAGTTCATTCTTAAAATTTAATTTTCTTTTTTAATATTTATTTTTGAGGGTCTGTTTTTTTATAATTGTTATTACGGATGTAATTTTTTATTTATTGTTATAAAAATATCATATTAATTAAGTACATATAGTATAAAAAACAATAAAAATTGAATTATATTACATTAATTACAATAAAATTAAATTTATGGTAATAATTAAAATTTAAATAAAATTTTTAATTTGATTCAAAGGTTTGAAGTTTATTATTAAAAATGATAAACAAATCGGATGATTTTTTTTATTAGTATGATATTTTTTCATTGTTTTAGAGAATGGTATACCGACACCAATATAAAGTGACATATGGGAGTAGAAATCGGTTGCCCTTTAGTTACGTCCATAACCCAAACTCCGACCATTACACCTTTAGTTACTCAAAGGTTGTCCATAAGTGATTGTTATGTGGACCTCTTCCGACTCTTCCCATTCAACAGGGTTACTGTTGTCTGTCTGACTTTTCATTTTTATCGCTTTCTACAACTTGGAGACAACCAGACAGCTTAGGTTGGAGTTACGATATCAGCATCCATATTCAATATTGTGGGGTTGAGATTTTGAATATGGTTGGGGGTTTCTTTGTCTTGAGGAATCCAATGTGTAGCCAGCTGCTTGTATAATCGTTTTGTTGTAATCCACTTTCATTTCGTGTGGTTATTATATGAATAAAAAACATGTATTGCTGACAGGTCTTGTCTGGTTTTGGTTAGGTTTTTATTACTGGTATGCATTTAAGAGGGAGCTCTGAGCTCATATATTAAATTAACCATTAGTTTACAGCTGCAGCTGCAGCTGCATTTGTAAAGAAAGGGAGTGAATTTTATTCAAGAAATTGATGATTTACAAGAGCCTTTAGGAACTTATTTATACACATGCTCAGCTGATAACAAACTACAACAGATCTTGAAACTAAAAGCTAACTAAAGTTTGTTAGCTGATAACAGCTCTTGGAGGTTGATGGTAGTTTCTGGGATCCTTCAGCACATGTATCACGTGTAAGCATTGATGGCCATGCAAGCTATCCTTCAACAAAGCTGTTACAGGTTGTTAAGCTGGTATGGATTGTTGTAACTGTTTAAACAGGGTAGCTGAGACTATTGTTAGCAAAACATTCGGAAATACGCCATGGATATGGGATTATGGAGGTTTCTTAAGGCTTTCTTTCTTTTTGTTTTTGGTCTGCAACCCGACTTGTGCCTCTCACAGACAGGTTTGGAACTCTTGTGCTGATTATTCTTTTGCTCCATGGCCTCTTGAGTCTTGGGTTGCTGAAGTACAACTCAATTTGACCGTGATCTATGGCAAATTCCTTCCAAATTTACAAAATAGTTTAGTTATAACTCTCTTCGTTTCTGTATTGTAATGGTTTATTTTAGTCGTTAATTATAATTCGAGTTAGTTAAGTAAATGATCATTGAGTTTTATTTTTAAATTTATTTAAGTTATTAAAATTTTAAAACATACGTTTTATTTATTAAAATTTAGATATTAAATATTTTTTAATTATTTTTAATTAATTTTTCGACGGTGTACTTATTTACTGGTGAACAAAAAAACTTTTATAAGATTCAAATTAATGATAGAAAGTTTCTTCAGATGAAAAAAGCAATATGCTGAAAAACTTATTTCGTTCATAGATAGAAGAGGGGGGATTGACTAGAGAAAAAAAACGAAAGATTTTTTTTCAATTTTAAACTTAAGGTGAATTTTTTAGTGAAGTTGAGGTCATATTTAGACTCAAAGAATAAGATAAAGCGAATAATAAAATTTGATACAGATTAATAACGATAGTGAATGATAGAATGATAAAAAAAACGTTTAATATTAAATCTTTATGACAAAAATGTTTTAATATCTAAACTTAATAAATAAATTCAACGTTTCGAAACTATAATAACCCTGTAGGTTTCAGATTAAATGTTTTAAATTTACGCTTATATTTTAATAGTAGTTTAAAATGTTAAGACTCCAATTTTGCAGCTCCACATTACAGTTTTGTTGATGAAGCGGCCTCAGCTCCACCCGTCTCGTACCACGACTACATCATAGTCGGTGGAGGAGCAGCCGGTTGTCCGTTGGCCGCAACTCTATCGGAAACTGCCAACGTTTTAGTCCTAGAAAGAGGAGGGTATCCCTATCGCAAGCCTGGTGATACAGACAAAGGCAACTTCTTGCTTACTCTTTTAGATCCCACGCCCGATTCATATGCTCAAGCATTCATCACGGAGGACGGAGTATACAACCACCGAGCACGCGTGCTCGGTGGTGGCACCGTATTCAACGCAGGATTTTACTCCCGTGCTGAACCTGATTTCATAAAGGAGACCGGTTTGGATGACACTTTGGTACAGAATTCATATCAGTGGGTTGAAAAGAAGTTGGCATTCCAGCCACTGGTGTTGGAGTGGCAATCTGCAGTCATAAATGGATTGCTTGAAGCTGGGGTTTTACCATATAATGGGTTCACGTATGACCACATTAACGGGACGAAAATTGGTGCAACCATTTTTGACACGGATGATCATAGACATAGTGCAGCTGACTTGCTCGAGTACGCTAACCCGAAGCAGATCAAGGTTTACTTGCATGCCACGGTTCATAAGATCATTCTTACAACAGAAAGTATGGTTATAATGTATATATACACAGTGTTTATAAGTAAAATTTTGTTATGTTCATGTTAAATCTTGTACCTATACATGAATTTTAGGCACTAGATCACGACCGAGAGCTGAAGGGGTGATTTTTGAGGATGCATTCGGAGTAAAGCACACGGCATTTTTGACAAAAGACCCCAAGAGTGAAATAATCATATCGGCAGGTGCCATTGGAAGCCCGCAGCTGTTGATGTTGAGCGGAATCGGACCTGCCAGTGAACTCGAGGCACTTGGCATCGAAGTGGTGATCGACCAACCTATGGTTGGCCAAGGCTTGGGTGACAATACATTGAACGGTCTCATTATTCCTTCTCCTATTCCTGTTGAGCTCTCTCTTATTTCGAGTGTGGGCATATTGCAGCCTGTTAACTACATCGAATCCGGCAGTGGATTGAATTTGGCACCTTCCTTCGGACAGATTACCAAATTCTTGCTCCCTTTCTTAAACCAGGTTTTTACATGCTATTTCCTGGTTCTGCATATGTTTTTACAATCCACCGGTGTCTAACAATGGTTGTGGTTCTGCGTGTATGTACCTGTGCAAAGACTACGATCGGTTCTTTATTCGATACAAGGCTTAAAGGTGGCATTATTGTTCAGAAAGTTGTTCGTCCGATTTCTAGAGGCCACATCAAGCTTCGGAGCACAGATCCAAACCAGACTCCCAAGGTGAGGTTCAATTACTTCCAAGAGCCAGAGGACTTGAGAAAGTGTGTTCAAGGCATGAAAACCATAATAAACATTGTGAACTCCAAAGCCTTTTCGAAATTTCGATATAGAACAATCTCGACCCAACTTCTTCTCACTCTGGTGGCTGCACTTCCTCTGAACCTGAGGCCTAGAAGTCTTGCTACTGCACTGTCTTTAGAACAATTCTGCAGAGACACTGTCATGACATTCTGGCATCACTATGGAGGCTGCCAGATTGGTAAGGTTGTGGATCAAGATTATCGAGTACTCGGCGTGGACGGCCTTCGGGTTATCGATGCTTCCACCTTTAGTTTCGTACCTGGAACTAACCCTCAAGCTACAATTATGATGCTTGGAAGGTAATATAATTTGTACCATTTCTTGTCTCTTATTCATATGCACCTTGCCTTTATAACTAGTTAACGAAATTTTGATGCAGAGCCATGGGAGTACGAATTCAGAAAGATAGACACTCCTAGAGAAGGAAAGTACATAAGTTCGTCTCAGCTCGTATGATACGAATCGTATCTATTAATTCGAACATGATATATTGCATGAGAAGTGCTGAATTTATACAATAAATTGAAACAAACAGATTCTAAATCACGATTTTCAACATCGTCGTTCGCCATTTTTGTTAAACATGTTGGATGCTGTTAAGAAACCTTTGCTTGATTTTCTTTAGCTCCGTTACAACATCTTTCATATCTCTTCTTTCTTCTGGTAACTCAGCTGAACAGTCCAAAGCTAACTCCAAGATGGACGAAATACAATTCGCTTTAACGACGAAGTACTCGTCCTCTCTGCTTAACAAATCAACATCTGCAATATCTACCATTCCTTTAGAGATTGATCTTTTCGTCCAGTGCCTTATAGTCATGTCTTCAGCAAAAATCTCATCGGTCGGCTTTTTCTTAGTGAAAGTTTCAATAAGGACAATCCCATAACTGTAGACATCACATTTTACAGAAACAATTCCTGCAGATCCAAATTCTGCATTTCAAGCATCATTAAAATATAAGCTTACAGATGAAACAAAATTGAAAGTGAAAAGGGAAAGTAATCGTTTAAAAAGGAAACTGAAAAATTCACCTGGTGCCATATAACCAATAGTTGCAAGAGTCATGGTTTGTTTCATCACATCACCTTCTCCCAACAGTTTGGCAATACCAAAATCTCCCACATGTGCAACCATGTCTTCGTCGAGTAGTATATTACTCAGTTTTATGTCACAGTGAATTATCGGTGTCGGATGTCCGGAGTGGAGATGTTCTAGAGCTGTCGCGACATCTATCATTATGTCAACCCTTTGTAACAAATCAAGGAAACAATTTGCAGAATGTAACCATTTGTCAAGGCTTCCATTAGGCATGAAATCAAGCACCAAGGCTTTGAAGTCAACATTGGAGCAACAAGTAATAACCTTGACAAGATTGCGATGAACTATGTTACACATAGCTTCACATTCAACATCAAAACTCCTGAAAGCTCCTTCTGTCTGCAAATCGAAAACTTTTACTGCAACTTTCGTTCCATCTGCAAGCCTCCCTTCGTATACGTATCCGAAACTCCCAAAACCAAGCATCTTGCTTTCATCAAATCCACTAGTTGCCAGTGAAAGTTCAGCTTGCGAAATTCTTCTCCTCGTGATTTTCAAAGACAGTGAATCATCTTTAACCGGTAGAGCAGTTCCTGTACTCCTACTTTGGCATTTTCTATACATGATAGTTAAGACCACCAGTAATAGTACAATACCAATTGCTGGTAAACCGTACCTCAAAGCATGCAATCTGGTCTTACTGGAACTTTTGTGAATGCTACCCTTGCAAGGTGGAACTAGCAATCTAGGTGGACCACAAAGTTCATAATTCTCCATGAATGATGTGCTGGAAAAGTTTGAGAAACATCCATTGTTGGGAATTTCTCCTTCGAGTCTATTGAAAGACACATTAAAATAGTGCAGATATGCAAGCTTTTCTAGAGACTCAGGAATGACGCCAGAGAGATTGTTATTGCTTAAATCCAAGAACTCCAGACTGATCAAACGACCAAGTGATCCGGGGATATGACCATGAAATCTGTTATTAGATAAATCGAATTGAACCAAAGTTTGAAGGCCTCCAAATGAAGATGAGATGTCACCTGTGAGTAGATTTCTTGATAAATTCAGATAGAACAAACTCCTCAAATCTCCAACATCAAGAGCATGCGAATTGTTAAGGTAATTTGACGACAAATCCAATTCTAAGACATCTTTAAGATTCCACAAATTTAAGGGTATTGCAGAACTGAAGTTGTTGGAATCTAAGTGCAGATACCTCAAAGAAGTCAAATCACCCAAACATGGAGGTATAGATCCATGGAGCTTATTCGACCCGAGATACAAAGCATACAACCTCTGCAAACCACAGATGCTTTCTGAGATGGACCCTTCTAGTTCATTAGAGGAAAGACTTAGAGCTTGGAGGTTTTCCAATCTTCCTATTGACGTTGGAATACTTCCACTAAGTCCATTGTTGGCAAGTTCTAAACGCAACAGGTTTCTTAAGTTACCTATCTCCATTGGAATACTACCTTTAAGCTCACAATCCATGGCCAAAAATTTTCGAAGGGACGTTGAGAGGTTCCCAACATAAGCAGGAAGAACACCCTTCAAGGGATTTGCAGATACTTCTATAAGTGACAGATTCTTACAGTTCACCAAAGATGAAAGGAAGCTCCACTCATGAGTAGTAGAGTCTGTGGTCAAATGATTGTTTGCAACTTGGAGAAATTCAAGGTGTCTAAGGTTGCCAAGCGTGTTTGGAATTTGGCTGGAGAAGAAATTATCTCCGAGGTCTAGACTCTCGAGCATGGAAGCATTAGAGATGGAGTTGGGAATGTTTCCACTAAGTTTGTTTCCCCACACCACAAGTCGCCAAAGCTTTGGAACATTGGTGATGGGCGGAAGGCTACCTGTTAATGTCGGAGTATAACAAAATAGAACCATAAACAATTATTTAATTTAAAAGATAATTCAAACACCTAACCTAATATACACACACACACACATAACTTGGATATCTATTTTATGATTAAGCTTTTATAACCATTTGTGAACTTTCTAAAAAAAGAAAGGACAAAACATACCTTCCAAGTTGTTGCCAAAGAGGCTTACTGCTAGGAGCGAGGTTGAATTGAAAAGACTATATGGAATGGTGCCGGTGAATTGATTTGATGACAATTCTAAAACCCGAAGGGTGTAGCATTCATTGATACTTGAAGGAATGTTTCCAGACAATTTATTGCCAGCCAAGTAAAGCGATCGAAGATTAGGAAGACGATGGCAGAGATCATCAGGTAAATGACCAGACAGACTATCGTTGGAGAAAGTGATACTTATCAGAGAAGAAATGTTGAAGATAGAAGCCGGAATTCGACCCGTAAGACCTTTAAGATATTGCATAAACAACCCCTCCAGATTACCAAGATTACCAATTTCCTCAGGAATTTCACCTGTAATAAAAAAAACTCATCAAGGTTTGTTCTTTTGTTACAGCTAATTTGAATGGTGAAAGTATATGAATAGAAATGCATACCATGTAGGTTATTTGGCCCCAGGTCTAATCTTCTGAGTTGTGTCAAATTCCCGATGCTTCTGGGAATGATCCCGGTTAGTTCATTATAATCCAACACCAAATGCTGAAGCTTGTTGCATTTGCCTATGCTTGATGGGATTTCGCCATTAAAACTATTGAAGCTTAAATCCATGAGCCTCAACCGATGCAGCTGTCCAAGTTCCTTAGGCAGATGGCCATAAAAATAGTTGCCGTCCAAATCAAGAGAATTCAGAAACGAAAGATTCCCAACGTGTGGAGGGATTACACCTGTGAGATTCATGAGTGGCAGATTCAAAGCAATGACTCTTTTATGGATGACACCACATGAAACACCAACCCAGTTACAAACAGAAGTAGAGATCGTCCAGTTGTTCGTCAACACGTTGTTAGGATCGATGATGCGGTGTTTGAACTCCAGAAGAGCAAACTGGTCGTCGGTGAGGTTCCTGGAAGCCATAGCTAAGCAAACTGTGAAACATTGTATCCACAAAACAGAAAGAAGATGAAACCAAATCTTGTAGTTCATGGATAAGCCAAGAATTTCGTTTTAAGGTAAGGAAGGGGAACTTGAATGGAAGTAGTTGGATGATGATGGAGAAAGCAGGGGAGGCTTAAATAGAGGGTAGAAGTGAGGGAATCTATTCAATCAAGTAACTTTCAAAAACAATAATTATTTCTTTAATCATTAAGTAACATAATTCATATAATTTAACTTTTTTATAATCATATAATATATTTTTTTGTATATTTTATTACAATATATATATAAGATAGAATTAAAAATTCAATTAAAATTTAATTTTTTTAATAACCATTAAAATTTTAAGTTAATAAAATTGCATCATATCATTTAACTTTTTAAAAATATTTTTTTGATTGAATTAATTTTATAAAATTACAAATTATATTCACTTGAATCATATTTTTTGAAGTCGGTTAAAAAAATAGTTATTTTACTCACACCAAAGAAGGAAAAATTATATCATGGGTCAGTCTAATCACCTGTCCATAGGACCAACCAATAAAAACTGCCCACTTCATCAATTTTTCCATGTCATAATTTTTTCCCAAGTAAATCTTCACTTGGAAAATTAAAAAATAATGAAGTGGATAATTTTTATTGATTGGTCTCATAGATAACGTGGTGGGATTAACCATGATATAATTTCTCCCAAAAGAAGATTATTCTTATGAGTCAAACATTTGAATCATGACTTATGAGACATGTCATTCCCACTCAATTTTCCACGCTACAGTTTCAGACCACGCCGTTTTCTTTTCATACTCAACAACTCTTTTCAAAGGTATAATGGCAAAATAAGCCTTCAATGTTTTACGTTTTATCAGTTATACCCTTAAAAATTTTCTTTGACAATTTAAATCTGAATATATTTTCTAAAATTTTCAAATAATGTTTTTTTTTATTATTATCAACCGACAGTTAACTAATTATCATATTTTGCAGGTTTAAACAAACAAAAATCATCGGTTTAAATCTTATATTCGAATAAAATAAACAAAAATCATCGATTTACAAAAATACGAGATTAATAGATATCTATATTAATCATGTATCACTTTACTTATAATTAATTATCAAATAAATTTTTATAAATATATTTTTTCAATTGCGCCCTTAACGAAATTGTTGATCATTATTGACCCCTCACTTGACCATCCAAAAGGTCTTATTTGAAAATATTGAAACACGAGGATTTAAATTACAAAAGAAAAAGTTTAGTGGTACAATTGAAGAAATAGCAAACATTGAAGACTATTTTTACAATTATACCTTTAAGAAGATAGTGATTAGCTTTTTCAACAATTTGTTGACGTGCATGCAACGGTTTTTAGATTTATATATTACCTTCGTTGACTGACGTCACGTGTGGACACTTGACTTGTCAGGTCTCCTCTCAGAAGATAAGTATTTTAATTATAATATTTTAATTGAGGAATTCAAATTATTGATTATCTTTTTAATATTTTTAGTCGAGTTGGGCAAATTGATTAGATTCGATCTTAAAAGCAACTATATTAAATTAAGTCAATGGATTATCGATTAATGAAAGTTTGATCAATTAAATTAACTAAATTTTGTATAAAAAAAATTACGGATAAAAAAAGAAAAGTTTATTAATGTAAAAAAAAATCGTAAGATGATTATTTCTTAGTACGATTTATGGGTTATTCGAAATCAAAATTTCTCCGCCCCCAGTTTACTTATTTTTACTTTTAATATTTCCTTTTTTTTGGAAATTCAATTTTAAAAAATAAAGACCATGTTACATGGTCATTTTTATTGAATAACGGTAAAAAGAAACTAACGTTCATCGCAATAAAACTTAATCTGAGTTATGGAATGAAATGTTCTATTAAAGATAATATAGAGAAAAATACATAAATTATATGAGCATTATAGGATGCAACTGTCCCAGCACACATCCGATCCATCTCTACTCTTAATTCTTGGTAAATGGCAACTGACAAGAACTATCTGATAAGACACCATTGCAGGCTGCAGCCTTCTTAAGAGAAATTACAAACCTTTTGCTTTATTCGAGATTTTCCATATGGAATATCATGTCAAATTACAGTAATCATTATGTACCTCAAAATACAAGTTAAGTATGAACCATAACCTCATTCAGTTCACACAATGAAATGCAGAAAAAAATCTCTGAGCCTCAGTTCACCACTCGGCAATTCAATCTCACTTCTCCATTTTCCACAACACCTACATTTCCAAGTGTCACCATCGACGCTGAGAATTCCCGGAAGAACAAGCTTTGATCTTTGGCAAACGATTCAACGATCCATCCGGTCCTGTAGTCACTAGAGAGTGCTTGATCAGACCCGAACACACCTTGCCTTGCCAACACTTGTTTGTAATAGTTATTATCAAAAGTTGATGCTGTAGAGTCCAGGAACTGCCCTGCATTGCGATCTGCATTCGGTTTTGGACATTTCTTCCTCAGAGTTTCGGCGAATACAGGATCCATACTAGTGTCGACGTCGTGGACCGAACTAAAATTGCGAAGGCGAGCTTCAAATGAAGAGCAGTGTGAGAATCCTAGGGTGTGACCTCCAGAAAGAGCCACCAAATCTTTAACCCCTAAACCTCTCTTGGCAAAGCTTTGAATCAGTGTTGAAACATTGAAAGTTGGTGCTGGTAAGCTTATAGTTTCGGAAGCTTTGGAGATTCTTCCATCTTTCCTTCCTTTAAGTACATTCCAAAAAGGACCTCCGGACTATTAAAGATAAAGATTAGATTAGATAATCTAACCGAATCAATCAAAACATTTCAAAATTCTATGTTTTTCAAAGTTTACCATTGTTACTACATCTCTTGCTGCAATGGTGATTATATCAGCGCAAGAAACCGTATTCGGACATGCTGACTCGAGTTTGGTTTTCGCGTCGTCGATAACGTAGAATGCTCGGAGAGAGACGTTGGGAGGGCCGTCTTTCTCCGCTTGGTTTCGTGGTGTAGAGTCTAGCAACACCGATGCATCGCATCCCTGTTAGATCAACAAGAAAAGAGAGCTTTAGGCACACCCAAGAAACTTACATGAAATCATATTGACCCTGGAGGGAAATCATAAACATTGGTATGTACTCTTATGAAACAGTCATGGAAGAACATCCTGAGAATTCCAGCAGGGACTTTAGTATCAAACATGGAAGCGTTTCGCACGGTGTCGTGTATGATTTTCTCAGCTTGGGGACATGTTTGGTCGTAATAATGTGCATCCAACGCCGCTTTCGACTGCGAAACCGTCATTACAAGGGAAAGCACCAGAAGAGAGAGTTTGGTCGGTGAAAATATAGCCATTTGGTATTGAAGAAATCTTAGAAGTTGATCAGGAAAAAAAATCAGAAACTGGGTGTTGATGAAAGATTCATGGGGGTATATATAGGTTCCAACTTCCATGAAAATTGACAAGCGAAATGTTGATGAAAGATTCTCTATGCTTCTAAGTCACTCAAAATTGGGTACAAAATGTGGAAATTTGACACGGTATTGGTGTACTTTGAGACCAAGTTTATATTTCTACCGACTAATAAACTCTTAAGTCGAACTCAACCAGTAATTTCAATAAAAAAATATGATACTCATTTTAATAAATTAAGGTTTTGGATATATAAATATATAAGATATATATTATCAAAGAACTAAAAAAATATAAATATATACTATCATATAATCACGTTTTTTAGGTTTTATCTGATTGTATAATTAATCACACGTGTTGTCCATGTGAATGTTACATTAAATAATTATTTTGATTTCTCATGTGTTACTTATTCTAATTTCTAAATAGTAATTTATATAGCGTAAATTTAAAATAATTATGAGATTAAGCATATGAATGAGTCAAAAAGCTGTGGTGGAAAGCTTTGCTACTGTTGGGATATATCTATCAGGTTGGTTCATGATATTGGAGTATTCGGTACTACATTAGTTTTGTACTTTTGAGATTTTTTTAAAAGTTTATTTTGGTGCAGTAATAATATTGTATTATTTTGTATTATCATTGAATATAATATAATGTTTTACTAAATAAATTTAATTTAAAATTTTATAATAATATATTATTATTTAATTTATTAATAGTATATAATATTACGAGTATATTAAATATATTTTTTTAAATGAAGTTTGTATTGATAAGGTATATTGTGTTTTCAAGATGTAGACGTGAATTTAAACCTTAGACATGATATCGTTGAAAGGGGCAACCTCACACCCCAAATTGGAGCCTAAGATGAATATTTTATTGAGAGTAATAATTTTATACATCGAACATAAATTATAAAATAAACATGTATATTATAAAAAAATGCATTATAATTTTTTTATATAAGAAAAAAAAGGAATTTTATGGAAGGAAAGTTTGTTGTACTGTTTGGCTTGTAAGAAAGCTAAATAGCAAATGATTTCTGAAACTTTGACCATAAAAATTTGCAAGGGGATTGCTTTTGCCTTTAATGCAAGCTAAGTTAATGCATTGGAGGTGGAGGTGATTCCACCGTGAAATTGATGATGTTTTTAATTAAAAAAAATATAAATATCTTAATTTTATGATTTAAAAATTTAATTTACGATATAAAATTTAAAAATTAAAATTAATAGATAGAACGTAAAGATATCGGTTAAAATCCAATGTTTGATTTATAGATTAAAACATTAATCTTTTATTTTGTTACCCTAAATTCTAAAATATAATTCTTGACCTTAAATTTTAATCAATATATTAAATATATTGCCTAAATAAAATATTTTTTAAATTCCTCTCGATTTTTATTAGACAAACTCTAAACAATATTTTCTTTTCACCTAAAACATTTTTAAATTCGTCTAAAACGTTTTTCACGTATATGAAATCCATATCCATGTCGTGACATGACATTATTGTTTTGTAAAATGCAAAATGTTGGAGAGAAAATTCTACGACGGGCGTCAAACACTGTTGATTGCTGAACACCACTAATGTTGAATATTGTTGAACATCATTAAATTAATTAATAAAAATATAAAATCTCAAGGACTTAATACGTAATTAATAAAAGAGTGATAAACTCAACGTATAATGAATAATTGTCTGATTAGTCCTTTAGATTTTTATTTTTTTATAAATTAATTTTATAATATTCAACGGTGTTCAACATTAATGATGTTTAACGGTGTTCGACATCCGTTGTAGACTCATCCAATGTTGGAGTATATGGTTATGGGCTTTGTCGGAAGACCAACTTTTCGTTTTCAAACTACGTTGGCAGTTGGGCTCAATCCCAAAATAACATAAAACCAAGTCTATGTGCAGCCTTTAGTGAAGGAACAAAGGCATGTTTGAGAGAAAAATTAGGGGAAACATATAAATTAAGAAAAATATTTTAATATATAAATTTATGTAAATATTAGTTTACATAATTTTTTTTAAATTTTAGGTTTTATACTGAATTTATGATTTAGAGATTTATATTATATGTTTTAGAGTTTAAGATTTAGAGTAGGTTTAAGATTTAGGGTATTAAAATTAGGGATTTGGGTTTTAGATGTTATAGTTTAAATATAAAGGATTGCGTAAAAAAATTGAACAGTATATCAGAGTATAACTTATAAATTAATCATAGTGATAGACGTGTAGAAATCATCTTCCTCTTTTGCCTCTTTAGCATGTTTCTATCTATGTCTCATGTTGAAATTTTTTTAAAAATTAAATTTTCAACCATAACCCTTAATTTTCTATATCTTAAACCCTACACCCTAAAAAATACATCCTACACTTAATTCCTTAAACCCTAACCACAATTCTTAACTTTAAACCTTAAACTCTCTAATTTAAAGTAGAGGCACGAATGGCGGCATGAAAAATATGTAGATGATTTGCACCTGTGATAGACACCACCAAATAATACTTCCAACCTATTTTCTTTCGTTTTCAACTATAGAATCAAATCTCTAATATTATTTAAAGGATTTAATGTCATATTTCTCGAGAAAAAACGATTGTTAATATACCTAATCTAAAACAACCGATAATAAACGAAAAACTTGAATATAAATTAATTATGATTAATTGAAGAGCACAACTCTCCCTCTATCCCTATTTTAGAGTAATAATTATTCGATTCGATTCGATTCAAAGTTTAAACATATAGAACCTCCGGTCTCATTGTCATTTTTCACCCATTTGGGATTCCAACCTTGAATACTAAGCATGTCGACAAAGCGTTGGGGTTGGCATTTGAGCCCATACCCCCCCCCCCCCCCCCCCATCTCCCACCGCCCATTGTCACATTTTGATATTTCAGACGACACAACAAAAACACTGCACATGCGACAGACACCACCAAATAATACTCCCCACCCACCATCAAGAGATAAGATGGACAAAAAAAAAGAACAATAATAGAAGTTGTTTAAGTGTACGATGATCGATGCACAAGTCATGATGTTTTGTCCAAGGTTGTGGATGTGTGGATTAAACTATAGGGTAAACCTGGGCTGATGCAGATGCTAATGGCATTTGCAGGCACTCTCAACGGATTAATCTCAGAGAATAATTTTCTTTTCTTTTTTTTTTTTCTCCTCCATATCATATTGTGCCCCGCGAAACAGGACCACTTTGAATTTGAAATAATCAGTGGACTGTCTCTGTTGATTCGACAATATTCAATTTGGATTTCAGAGGTAGTCAGGTTTTCAGGAATATTGTGTAGTCGGAATCTGCCAAGTTTTGCGGTAATACTGAATCTATCAAGCAATAGATATAGACAGATATATGTAGGAGATACGTTATACGGTGTAAAACCTAAAAAATATTATACCAAGATTGTCGTACATTTATAGAGAGCCCCACAGTTACAGGATCTGGGGAACACATCAATATAAGTGTAGGGACACTGCTCTGGACCGAGGCTGAGCCTGATGTTGACTCGAAATTTTATTTTACTCGTCTATTAATTTTATAAAATTTATAATTATAAATATTTCAATTTTGAAAAAGGAAGCTTGTTGAGGATCATTTTTATAAAAAAAGGATAATAGAGAAGAAATTGAATAAGTTAAAAGGAAATGATGAGCAAAAAAGGACGACATTATTACATATTGCAGAACAAAAGTTACAGAGAGTTGTGTTCGAATTTATGATGAAAAGCAGAAGCAATGTGCAAGTCGTCAAAGTTAAAAGTAGAAGCTGGATAAAAAGAGGTTGAAGAGCGTGACAAACTGATAAGGTTCTTTTATTTTGACAATATAAGCCATTAAATTCATGTGCTTTGTGAATAAATATGAATATTATTTTTTCTTTTACTTAACTCAGCTCGAATACTTATGACAGTTCCATGAATATAGAGGATTATATCCTGCAAGATACAAATTTTGGATATATGTGCTTCAAATCAAAGTAGCCAAAGTAGCTTAGATGATATTTACTTATGTCTTAATTAGACTCTTAAAAATGACATTAAATTTAATTAAAATCGATTGAAATAAAATCGAACAACGTTGATGTTTGATTAGGTTATCATTTTTAAGCAAGAGATGAACAAACAAAGACAGTTCTGATAATATCCAATGGCAAGTTGAAGCTGAAAGAAGAACTTACAGTTGCTATTGTAGCTGCACAAACAACTGCAAAGCAGTCTCTGCAGCTAGCAAACAACGGACCTGCAATATCAATGAGTTGATGAAAAAAATAAAAAAAGCAAAGGGCAAAGATAATAGTAGGCGTAAGTTGAGGCACTTTTGTTGGTTAAGGCAAGTCTTAAAAATAAGTATCATTAGCGATACAAATAGTAGAGCTTAGAATGTTAAACGCATATGACCAGAAAGACAGGCTTTGAATGTCACAACCAGTCACCTAACACTAAAGTAAACTAAATATTTTTGGGTATTTTAAGATAAACATGTATCAAGGAAACATTTAGATTATGATCAAGAGTGATCTACAACAATCTAAAAGCTTATCACAACATTTTAAAATGATCCAGAAGATTTCAAAAAGTTCTATCAAAATCTAAAAGCATCTGAAAAGTCTTAAAAGATTTTAGAATACTCTAGATGATTCTCGAAGGTTTTAGAACATTTTAAAAGGATATGAAATATGATAGAAGCATCTAGAATATTTTAAAATATTAAAGATCTAAAAAGATCGAGACTACTCTAGAATTCTCTAGAATATTTTAATTAATTAGTTAGGGACATATACAGATAATTATAAATTTGTTTAAAAATATTTTACATCATGTGAATATTTAATATAGTCTAGAACTTTCTCTAAAGAAGGTGAATGCCTATAAATAAGATCACCCTCTCTTATTTGTAATCTATCCACACAAAATTATTTATAGCCTAGTATTCTTTTACAGTTGCTTTGTCTAAAGAAGGCAAGAACTTTCTCTAGTATAGTCTAAAAATTTCTTATCAACGTCATCTAAGATATCAAAACAGATTCTTCTCTTATTCATTTTAGCACTTTGAACGGCCATAAAAATCCATTTTTCAGCATATATATTCTATCATCATACAAGTAATCTATCATATAACACAGTTTTTAACATTTTTCAGCTAAAAAACATAATTCTTCATCACTATCTTAAGATCAAATACCATGAAACAAAACTAATAATTTTCAGCTCTATACTTAATCGGTTGAAATAAGACTTACCCAACAAATAAATTCTGACTTTCTAGCATAAAATAAATTAGGCATTTATAATCGGATACTAGGTCTTTAATGTTCACCGGTAACACTCCTAAGTATTTGTAGGGCAAGGCTTTATTAATTGCGATCTATCTCATTAATCGAATACTTAGTAAGGTTTTACAATATAGAATACCCAGAGTTGTTTTTTTAGAGTTACCCAAATTTTAAACCATTATCCTTTGTTTTTTTTTTAAGTTTTTTGTTGCACTGTGTTTATAAAAAATATTGTTTTCTCTATGTCAAAACTAGACCCTAGATCTTTGAAGTGTGTCTTGATAGGGTATTTTTAACTTAAGAAGGACTACAAATGTTATCATCCTCCTCAATTTTTTTACTTTCTTGAATCTCACCATTTTTTAACATGAATCTTATTTTCATTCGACTGAAAATCAGGAGAGAATAGTGATATCTTTCAGCCTTTCAAAAATAGGTTAATTTTTTAAATTTATTTACTAATAATCCTTTGTTATTTGAACCTTATATTTTTTTTAAACTCTTTTACTTCTTCATCTATTACTACATCTACAATTTTTTATCTTTCACCTATTGTTACTATTCCTAAATTCTCACCTAAATCTTTCTCATAAATTTTTCAACCTTTGATAATTACGTGAATTAATAATAATATTTTTTAATAAAAAGTAAAATTCTCACAATATTATTTTTATAATAGTCACTATTTTTTATTAAAATTATAAAAGATATCATGATCACAACGGGTAAAAAAATGACGAGCAATTTAAATAACTAAATAGAAGGTTTCACTACATAAAATTGATTTTATCAATAAACAATTATCAACCGAATGAGATCTAACTTTTCATAATCATCGACAAAATCATAATAAAAAATATACATCACAAAAAACAATTCTTTATTAAAATAAAAAAATACTAAACCTAATGATCGACAATTAATATTAAAATTGATTGTCAATCATTAATCAAAATAAATAAATAAATAAATATATAAACGATAAAATTTAAAAGAGGGTGACTAGGTTTTGAAATAGAGGATTTATATTTTTAAAAATTAATAAATAATAAATAATGTTTAAAACTGACATTATTTTTTAATCTACCTGTGTTATATCTGACATATTACATAAAAAACACTTAACGATGTTGCTCATGAAAGCTTATCTTATTATGTTAACCACATAACAAATATAATAATTAAGCACTGACATCATTGTTTCAAAAAGTGACATAATATGATACCCAAAACATCATTATAAATATTAAAGCATTAAAAAAATGTAAAGATTAAAACAAACCTAAAGAATTAAAAAAATTATTAATTGTAGCATTTGACTTTTTTTTTTCAATTAAATTTATTTGCATTTTGAATTTCCCGCTCACTGTTTAAAACTTAATCCATCCACTTAATTGAATTTGTGTCACATGCAATTTTGTTTCCTCAACTTAGAGTTGGAATAAATAAATAAATAAATAAATAATTTTGTATTTATATAATATAATTCAAATTTGATACTACAAGCTTCTCTCTCGTATTAAATTTGGTATCGGGATTTCTGGGCGTTGTCTTTGGCATTTATTCATTCACTGATATTGTATTTTTCACATAAGTTCAACCTCTCTGCCATAATTAATTAGTTCTTGTTTTATTACTCAGAAGATGAATGATAACTTGACCACACTTGTTCCCTTTCCGGTTGTAAACAAAGTAAACCGATTGTCCCACAAAATTAATTCATCTTAAAAGTTTACGTTTTTTTTTCAACCACCACCGATATCTAACTCATTGAGTGATCAATCTAAATCGGGTTTTATAATCATTTTATATTGTTACTTTTATAATAGCAAATCCAGATGTGCTGCTATTGCGATATTGGATTGGTATTTAAATCCATGCTAATCTAAAGGTTTATTATAAGAGCAATCTTTGTAACTTAATTACTTTAAATTGGTTTATTATAAGAGCAATCTTTATAACTTAATTACTTTATTTATAATACTAAAATTCGTACTCTTGATATTATTTAAAAAATTTAAATTAATTTAAATTCGTTTTTAGGGTTTTACGATATTCGCAATATTTTACGTGCGAATATCGTTTCTCCTTTGAAATAGGGTTGTTTTCGTCGGATGCTTAGGGTTTTGATGGTGAAAGCATCGAAATTTTAGCTGCATCCTGCATGCATGTTCCAGATTTTGCTCTAAAAATAGTAAAAGTCATGCGTACGTAACATAAACTTTCTCATCAAATCCATGCAAACCCTCTGGCTGTGCTTTATAACCTATCTTTTCTTCCCCCGCCCCCTTTGGCCTTTATTTGCTTCATCTCTCTCTTTCATATACCAGCTCAAATTTCAATGAAAGGAGAACCTAGTCTAATCTAATCTAAATTTTAAATACAATAATTAATAATTTTGTTTTATCCATCCACGAACCTTAATCCCAAAATTCTTTTTCAAACGCATAAAAAAATTCGCTCAGACTTATATACATTAATTATCGTGATATTTAATTTATTAATTAATTAATTTAAATTGAATTTTATAAAATTTTAATTTAGTGTTCATCTCTTAATCTAATATTTTTTACTATTAATATTAAGATTTAAATCTTTAATTTTATTTAAAATATTTAACGTCTCATTCTATCAGATAAATTGGTTCTTGATAAATAAAATTATATTTTAAGATGTTGAAAAAAGAATATATTTTAGAGACCCTTTGTGGAGTTTTTTTTTTCTGGATTTTACCCCATGTACCCATTCTTGAGTTTATTTCAATATTTGTGCCTTTGGCAGGATAAGGTAACATATTGAAAATTTGAAATGAGTTATATATACTTGGGACAGATTCGGTGGTTGAGATAATTTAGATTAACATTTAATTATACGAAGATTATTATTTAAAAAATTAAAAATTAATTTAAATCATCCGTTTTAAGCATAGAACATTCATGTAACTTGATCATATCTTTATAACAAACATATATTATTATAAGGAAAAATAATTTTTAAAACAATAGAAAAAGATAATTTTAAATGTTGATTTTATATGACACAAAACCAATACATAAAAATACACAGTTCTAAGTCTATATTACATCGAAACGTGATTCCAACATTAAAGAACCTAAAATTTCAAAGAATATATAGTACTGATCGTTTTTGCATTTATATATACAAAATATAAAAGAAAAAAAAACTCAACGAATAGCATCTCAGCACGTGAATGATCCATGTGATTCCAAAATCCAACCCCTTACCACGGTTCGATCCGACAACCTTTGAAAGTTGAAACCGGTACACCAAACTCTCAAATCCGTCACCGTTTCATGTACCAGCCACTCCACTATGTCCTTCTCGATCTCAGACACAACCCCTTCCCCTTCTTCCTCGTACGCCACCGAACATAGGAGCTTCATTTCCGGCAAATCTTTGTCTATCAGCGCATCAATGTCTTCGAGAACACGACAATCAGCTCGAGGAAACCCTGTAATTTTCGAACACAACGTGTCTATAAGTTGTGACCCGTTCATGGTACTAAACCATTCACGTCCAAATCCGCTTATAACCCATGGCTTCATATTGAGAAACGGCTTCAAAAACTCAGTCAAAATCTCATCGGTAAGTTGAAACAGTAGTTTCCGGTTGCACCGAAGGCTCAGTTGACTGGAACTGGTTTTTTTATTACTAACGGTGAAGTGTTCGAGGTAGAAAAAAATGGAAGGGTTGAGAGGATGGGAGGGAGAGAACCAAGAAGCTAAGGACAGTGGGGTATCTTTTTCTAGCCCTGTACGTCTTAGTATTCTTGCGATGTACTCATGATATTCTGCTGCTGCGTCACCGGTTGTTGTGCAACTACTAGTAGTGGTAGTATCATCGTTACATCTGTCGCCGATGTTGTCGTGTCGGGGAACGTGTACGTACGTCACTTCTTGTTTGTTGTACATCTGGCTCGAACAACTAGATAACTGTGTGCTACGTTTCAGTTTTCCAGCATCTGAGACCTGTAATGCATCCAAACAAATGAACATAAGCTGATAAATTAAGTACAAAATTATAAAATAAAATAAACCCGTACATGTTTTTGAGGGATTTTGGTGGCCGGAGGAGAAGGGTGTTTTTTGACCGGAAAAAGGGTAGGGACGGTGGTGTTGAGTAGATCATTTGACAATGGGATTTTCTTGCATTTCTTGTCCGGAATGTGGATTCTGTTGGCTGTTGAAGGACGAACGAAAGGCTCTTCTTGCTTGTTTCGGATTATGTCCGATGTTTGTTGAGGCCTTTTCGTTTTACTGCATTTGCTTGCGTCTCTTGGTGGCTGCTGGTTTTTCTGCTCATCTTGTTCCTCTGTAACCGGCTTTCGAGGGCTTGAATCTTCAGCTAATTTGCTCATGGACCTGCAGTTCTTCTTGTTCTTGAATTGTCTAACGAGCTCTTTTCTAGCTTGTTCTCTGTTCCGAACCGTGTTGGTAATGTCTGTTCCAAGTTTCCTGCTCACACTTTCTTTAACCTGCTTCACAATCTGCCTCGCGTAGTGCCCTGGGCTCCTATTCTCGTCTTCATGCTTGAGTTCTTTCCTTTTCAGTGCTTTCAAACGAGACATCATCGACTCCTCGGTTGCACTCATATTCTCCTTGTTGATTTGAAGCGAAAGCCGGTGGTGAAGATCCACATCCGACCGTCTTGAAGACGACGATATCCTCGGAGTTTCCGGCAACGACCGAGTGCCCCGAATATCACCATCCAACGACCTCCTGTGGCTACTTATTGTCTTCAAATGTGACTTACATGAAAAAGATGGTGAATTGTTTTCTGGAAGAACGTCAAGTCCCATAAGCCTAGCAACTAAAGTGGGTGTCTTGGTCCCTGGAGAGTTGCTCATCTCTGAAGATGTGTCATTGTTTGAAGATCCAACTTTTGACCTATTGTCTCCTCTTGTTTTGATTTGAATTCCCATCTAGATTTCCACACCAGGGTTATATATAAAGATTACCATTATCATCATGATTAAAAAAATGAATAAAATATTGCATTCTTACAGGGATGTTCAAGTTTTCCTCTTCTTTACTGGTTGATGTCAAAGAAGCTGAAGCTGAACTTTCCTCCTCTGATTCCAAACTGTTCCTTGGGGGGTCTGTACCTTTGTGCGTGGTGGGGACGAAGGTACTGTGGGGAGATACAAAAGAGTGAGGCTGCAGCTTGAAACAACCACAACCACTGCTGCTGCTGCTAGTTTGATTATGGTTTAAAGGGAGCTGGAAATGATGGAAATCGAAGAACTGAAAGACACCGCCTATGCAACCAGTAGGAGTTGTATCAGCCGAAGCTGCTGCTCTCTTGGAACTGTTGGTGGCAGCCATGGGTTTTTTAGCAGCTCCGCTTCCCCGATACCAATCTTTTTTTCCCATTTCCAGTTCAAGAGAAGATGGTAGTTAGCAATAGATAGACAAGAGAGAGAGAGTGATGGAGAGTGGAGTTTGAACTTTGAAGGAAGAAAAGCTGGTGAAAAGGTTTATGGAGTACTATTATATATGAAGCCGGTGAAGGTGCGAGAAAGGTGGATCCATTCTTATTTCTACTCGAAATCTAACATCAAAATCGAAACGATATGAGATTTAAATCGGAATAAAATTATAAACCAAGGTTCTTGTCCTTGTCCTTGTCTTATTGGGAAATGGAATCGGTAAAAGGATAAAAAAGGGTGTGGGGAGTGAGTGGGGGATATAAAAATGGTGGAAGAAGGTGCTGAGATGACGCACTTTTCTTTCTCTTTTTCAATCTCATTTCTCACCATTTCGACACAAACAAAAGAGCTCTCACTCTCAAGCTCGATTCACAATGTGATCCCCCCCTGCCCTGCCTTGGCCTTTGGATATTGAACACCAGGTAGTTTATTTTATTATTTATCTGCAGGTGCAATGTGATCTACCCATGCCCTGCAGGTATGGTTACAATGACGTTTTTAGTTTGCATCCCTTTCAAATTTCTTTCCCTATCCAACCATCCCCATGTATCTGTTGATATACTCCCACATAAGTTAAATATTACGAAACATCGTAATGTTCTACATGCAGATTAAGAATGAACAACAGATAACAGATGTTTTAAAGGAGTTTAAGTCATGTCAAGTTAGATCAATTGATATTAAGTATGATTATTGTCAATATACACTTTATAGACTTTTCCGTAAGCAGAATCGAGCTTCTTATGTTTCAGTGAACGCAGGAGAAGAAAGAAAACGAAACCACTGCTACTAACAAACAGTTAAAGTGCTGCTTCTGGTGGAATATATCAAAATCTCAATGGTAACAAAGAAGAGAGACTGCCAATGGGTAATAATAAATGGCAAAAGTGATACTCCAAAGCCTAGGGTTGACCCACCACTTGCCTCAAATGAACACTGCAATTTTTCTCTAGTCTTTCAATTCATAAATGGCTAATTAGTGTGTGTTTTATTTTATAAAGCTAACTCGAAATCTTATGCGGAAAACATCAAACTTCTTACCTCTCGACTTAGTAAAAAATCGATACTGGTTATAGTTCTTCAAAAAAACTTGTTTAAACCACATTTCATAACATAAATACACTCAACAACCTTATTAGTACTTATCTGGTCTCATCTTACAGAGACCCATTTAAGTGAGTTTTAATGGCAAAATCAGAATTGCCTGCGTCCATGCAATTATTAACATTTCTCCAAGGGTCATTTTTAAAATATTCTGATCTTTGATTACATGAACTGTTGTGATGTACGAGTTTTACAGCACCAATGCACACCAGCCATGGCTCCCCAGGGGAGGAACAGTCCCTGCTACCATATAAAGTTGCAAGGGACATTGCCCCACAAACAAAATCAAATAAAAGAAACCGACCCTACTCAGACATGTATATAAAGTTGTCCAACATTTCAATTAATGTTCATCCGTGTTGAAATTACCCTGTAGAGCTTATATTGAAGAAGCAAGCAAGCAACATTTATTCTACCTGGCCCCATAAATCGAACCTAATGCATGAAACAGAAATCAATTCTCATAAAAGAACAGCAGAAAGATTTCAGGGAAAAGAAAATTTTCCCCAGTAAAAGTTTATCTCCAGTATTATCAATGAATCGTAGCAAAACAACAGTTTACTGTTATCATCATTAAGCACACAGCTTCAAACATTCAGCCAACAACATGATTACATGAACCAGAACATTCAAAATTTTGAAATTTCAAAACATGTGTAATTGTAATCATATCAAAAATCCCATTTTCAGTTAAAAAACAATGTTGATTTTTATTGTTACATTCAACTTATACAACAGTTTTTGAGTAACAAAATTGGCTGAAAACAACGGCGAGTTGTTTCATGAGAAGCAACTCATGTTCAGGAATTCAGCACTGAAAATAAAAGAATTACGAAGAGTTTACTGGCGAACAAAGTATACCAATTAGTATTATCTCCGTTCGTTTCTATGATGCATGATGTTTGGTTAAGGCATCGAGAACTGCCTGTTTTGTGGGCAGTGCGGGAATCGCACCTCGCTCTGTTACTGTTAGGGCTCCGCAGGCATTTGCAAAAGCTAAGGCTTCTCTTAACCGCTTCTCATCCTGCAGAAAGATGATTTCATTTATATGTTTCTCAAGAAACAATGGTGTTTATAGCTTAGACCAATGAAGCTTGATCATTTACTCTAAATTATGTAAGAAATGTGGGTACCTGAAACAAATTTAAATCAAAAGCTAGGCTGCTCAGTAAGCCACCAACAAAAGCATCTCCAGCGCCCGTAGTGTCAACAGGTTTAACTTTGATGCCGGGAACCCTCCCCTTGAAAGTCTGCGGTGGATATAGATATAGGTCAATTGTTTATGCAAATCACATGTTAAGAATTATCAATGAAATTCTTAATGACATTTTTCTTTTTTCACAGACAAGCTCAAGCATACCTTGGTGTAATATCTACAACCTGCGGGGCCCTCGGTTACGATCAAAAGCTTAAGATTAGGATGAAAGAGGTTCTTCATCACTACATTATCATCATATGGGTCACCACCTTCGGTTAAGAATGTAATCTCATCCTCGCTTACCTGCATTGTCATCGATTAGCCTGCATTTTAATGAAGTAGAGAGACCAATTTACAAGTCTTGTAATCAAATTCATACCTTAATAAGGTCTGCTTGATCCCATATGCTCATTATACCTTTACGAGCAGCCTCTGCTGATGGCCACAGTGGCAATCTTAAATTCGGATCATAAGAGAGGATGCTGCCGGACTTCTTGGCAATGCTCATTGCTGCAAGTTGAGCAGACTTGCATGGTTCCTCAATCAAACTAATCGAACCAAAATGAAAGATCTTTGCCTGCAATAAAAATATTACTTGGATATCAGAAAATTCTAAATCCGACCAACTAACCACCAGTCTTTCACATCTTCTAATTCAAACAAAGATGATAAATGCAGAAAAAAAAGAAGAACCTGCTTGATTAGGTTTATATTGAGTTCTGATTCATGAAGACGCATATCAGCACTTGGATGACGGAAAAACAAGAACTCGCGTTCACCATCAGCCCTGAGTGTAACAAATGCCAATGCAGTTCTTGCATTGTGGTCAAACCGCATGCCGGAGTTGTCCACATTGTTTTCTTTTAAAATGTTAGCTAACATGCGGCCAAATTCATCATCCCCTACCTGGTACGGAATTGCACGGCATCATGTACGCTTATGATCTCATGATCAAATTAAAATATAATTCAATTTCTCCATGAACAAGTTTAATTTTATTGCTATACTTTTAGATGATTTTGGATGATTGTTAAGAGTCTGCAAGTAAAAAAGTGGTTCTTTTTATTTACAACAATATAAGAGACACAGAAAGGTGGAAAAAGGTAAGAAATTTTTAATCTTCAAGATGAAAAAAAGGGAATGGAAAACATCATAGAATTATTCTAGGTGATCGGCAAATAGTAAAGATAGATGCTAGAACTTACCTTGCCTATGAAAGCAGATGTTCCTCCTAATCTAGATACACAAACGGCCACATTAGCTGGAGCACCACCGGGAGCCTTCTTGAAAGCAGGTGCTTCAGCCAGAGAAACCCCTCCGACTGTCGGTACAAAGTCGATCAGAAATTCACCAAAGGAAACAACTAGTGAATTGTTGTTTGCAGATTTCCCGTTCATATCGCTGAGAAGATCTTTGTCTCCACCTACAATCCGTAGTTGCTCAATGTCATAGATGTTTTCTAAAAATTTTGCAGCCGACAAAAATCTAAGAGAACTATCAACATACCAATATGCCACTTTTAATCCTAAGCTAATCTGTTCATTTTAAAACATTACCTGCCTATGCATTTCGAAATACAAAATGAATGGAATTTCAGAACAACTCAAAATTCCAAATCCACTAGGCAGATCCAATATGTAATATAAGCACCAAGAAACAAGATTCTATTGACCAAATCAGATTCAAAACACTTCTAAGGCAATCAAATACCATAATAACAGACATTTCTTCATAATTGAAAGAAAGATCAACCTCGAAGCAAGAACTGTAACATTACTCGTTCAAGACACTTCCTACCAAACACCATGTATTACTTGAAAACAAAAAGAAAGCAAAAACTCTTCAACAATTACATATAGTTCAGTTAATACCCTCTGAATTACAAATCTGATCGAATTCAAAACATGGCACGAAAATGATCCAGTTCTTAAAATCAAGCCATCCGATTTTATTTCAAGTATTGGAGAACTTTTCCTATGAATAACTATCGAAACAAAATATTTTCGTTTAAGGATTAAAGTTAAGAACTTCAATTAGCAGCTTGTGACATGATAATTAATATATAAAGAAATTGAAATATTGTTTATGCTTGAAAGATCAAATTTTGATCCAAACTATCTGATCTCATTGCATTTTTAGTAAATAAAGAATCCCCCGTTGTATCCCACAAACCAACTCGATCTTCGTTTTGTTTATTCTAGAAGAAACCCATTATCCCAGAAACCAAGATTCTTGCTTGCAAAAAAACAACTCAAAACCCAGACTAAAAAATGGTACAACATGCAAACTATGCTAAAAGATGAATATTTTGAATCAAGATAATCAAATATAAAATGGACTAACCAAGCAAAAGAAAAGAATCAAGAACAATGAGACGAACCTGTGGTTAAATTCCCAGCCATTTTGGAAAACTATAGAGCTTGAATTTGAAAAGGCAGAGCAATGAGCACTAAAGACGGTGCTGTCTTTATTTTCCCAGTATTTGAAACTTGAAAGGAAAAGAAGAAAACAGAGGCGTTTTGAAGAAGGTGACGGTCGCCAATCTTGATTTGTATTTGTCGTTGAAAAGTAGAATAAAAAATAAAAGGTTTGACAAATTTATTAAGCGAACCATCCATGAAATTACAAATAATTTCCATTTTAAAATGATTTACTTATTTAAAAATTTGATTAATCTTCATTTAATAACATTTTTTACATTTTACTTTTATACAATTTTAATCAATTCCATCCTTTTTTCCATATTTAGAAATAATAGTATATTAACCAAATTATATAAAAAAAACATGTTAAATAGTTTTTAGTAAAAAGGAAGTTATATGTGGTAATAAAATAAAGCCATAGAGATAATATTAACCCTTAACGTTTATATTTATGTCGTTTTGGCGTTTATTCTTTTTAGGATAAATTTAATCCTTAACTTGTATCTTTTTAACAAATAGCTTATTTTTTAACTATTATGATAATTGGACCGTTAAAAATCTAACAATTATAACATATCATATAGATATGATAATATATTTTAAATGACATGGTATCTAACCTATCAAATATATATAATATAATTTTATTTTAATATAAAATATAAAATAATTCAAATTCAAATAAAATATTAAAAAATTAATTAATTCTAAAATAAAAGGCTATTAAATATTTTCAACTCTAACTATGATAGAATCAAAGTCCTATCTTAAAATAAAAGGCTATCAAAGTCCTAACTATAAAATTAATTAATTTTTTAGGTAGGATTTTAATTCTATCATAGTTAGGGTTAAGAATATTTAATAGTATTTTATTTTAGAATTAATTAATTTTTTAATATTTTATTTGAATTTTATTTGTTTTATATTTTATATTAGAATAAAATTATATTATATATATGTATTTGATAAGTTAAATGTCATGTTATTTTAAAAAAATATTATCATATGCATATAGCATGTCATCATTGTTAGATTTTTAACGTTCCAGGTGTTAAAAAATAAGCTATTTATCAAAAAGATATAGGTTAAGGGCTAAATTTATCCCAAAAAAGGAATAAGGGACAAAACGACAAAAATTATAAACGTTAAGGGTTAAAATTATCTTTATGCCTTAAATAAATAATACAACCAAGATCACATATTTAAAGGGTATTTAAAAGAAATGTTTTAATAAGGGTCTCTTTTTCTTTTTTCTTTCTTTCTTGTTTTAATAAGGGTATTTAAAAGAAATGTTGATTTTTAAGGAAGTTATATTAATCTATTTCTTTTTCTTGTTTTATTTTAATAAGGGTCTCTTTTTTCTGTCTTTGTGACACACTTTTTATTTTTGTTTTGGGGTTTGATTCATCTATCTTATGTTGTAGCATACCATAGCGACCGGTTGTTATTCGCACAGAAATTCAATCGATGCTAGTTTTTTTATTTGTTATTTTGTCGGTGGTCACTTGGAAAGACTTATCCCCACTCGGTTTATGGTTGTTTGTTGATAAAATCAATCTTGGGTAGCGGTATTTTTTGCACGATAGTTTAAATCATCTACAACTCCTTCCTTCACTATGCGTCTCGTTTGGACAGAGACAAGGAGATTCAGGATGTTGCTGAATTTTATTGGTATCCTTATTTTCATATGAATTTTATTTTTTTTGTTTGGGGTTGTAAGAATTTTTAGATATTTTAATCCAATTATTTTACTTCTTGATTAAGTTATAATTATAATTTTCTATAAATTTAATAAAAATTCAGTAATATTTGTCAAAAAAATATTTTGGATCGAGGAAGATGCGATTTGGGTTATATTGATGTTTTTATAACATTTTATAATTTATGCTATAATTGAAATATTTTTATAATATTAATGTAATTAAATTAAAGGTAATTACATCATATATAAATGATAAAAATATTTTATTTTTATAAGTATCATAATTTTAAAAGTTATAGAGTTAATTTAAGGTTCATAATTTAAGAAGTAAGTTTATTTACTTAGAATTTAATGATTGTAATTTAGATTTAATATTTAAAATTAAAATTTAAAGATAAATAAAAATCTAAAATTTTAATAAATTATTTTAAAATTTAAACTTTAGACTCTATCATTAAATCTTAAATTTTAACTATACGTTATATGTCGGTGCCACAGTCTCACGTGAATCGTGAAAATGATGCAAACCCACATTCCATACGATCTCACGTGACACACTGACTTTCTAAACTAATGAAACCGATTTAAAATATACATTTATCATATGATTTATATTCAAATAATAAAATTATTTTTTAATAATATTATTTTTAAGATTCAAATTTTTAATAATTTATATATATGATCTTAAATTAAAACTTTGGTTAAATGAGATTTGATTACTTCTTTGATCCCTAATAGTTTAAAAATAGATACATTAGACTTTCATATTATTTTTTGTATTCAAATCCCTTTTATCCCCTGTCGATTTTAATATTAAGCATACTTAAGTTGTACTTAAATGAGTCCTTTGTTTAAATATTTCCGAAGTTTAAGGAATATTTTACTTCAGCATGTACCAGGAGACTGGAGAGGGGGAAGAAACATCTTTATCCAAAAAAGAGATGGATTCAGGAGAGGGAAAAGGAAGAGGAAACCAGAACCCAAGGCCAGATCATGGAGTTCGATCATTTCAATAAATCTAACTCTAACTCACAGGATTTGTTTTTCAGATTTTTTAAAATTCTTTTGAATTTTTTTAAAGAGATTGTTTTGTTGATCAGTGATGAAAGTAACTAAATTTAAGACATGGAAGCAAAATGAGTTCTTTGTTTTATGATTTAACCAAATAAATCAAAGTTAATTGGATTCATTCATTTCCAAAGAAATTCGACGGTCAATAATACATGTTGATGGCAACGGTGGAGGGAGACAGACAGATTCATAGGATGTGAAGATAAGCGTTCTCCAACGTACACGTGGCAATGCCACTGGCTCCGGTAATGCCACTTTGTTTGTATCTTTTGATTAATTTATAGCCAAAGAAAGTAAAAGGAGCTACCTGCTTACTCTCTCAAAGTTCGGATTTCCCCCCTATTTTCTCTCCCTCTGTTCCACTCAATCTCTATAAACCAAACCAAACAAATCTCATTTTCTCATTGATTCATTCATCTTTGAAGAAAAAGGGTAAAGGGTTAACACAGCAATGGCTTCTTGTTGCAATTCTTTGAGTTTAGAAGGTTTACTTTCCTCTGCTTTTAGATCATCAAAACGATCATCAAATACCATTTCAATCCCCTCTTCTTTGTCTCATCTCTATACCAATGGCTTCACTCCCCAAAACAGTTCATTATCAGTGGCACACTCACGTTCTTTTTCCATCAAAGCTTCTTCTTCCTCCACCACCGTTGTTGAGCCTGAAGGCATCAAGGTTGCATTTTTATCATTGATTTTCTCCCCCTTTTTATCATTGTTTTAAAATTGTCTTCTTGTTGTTGTTTAGATAGTTGTTCTGGGTTTTTCTTCTGCAGATAACTTCAGTTCCCACCAAGCCGATTGAAGGGCAGAAGACAGGAACAAGTGGACTTAGGAAAAAGGTACAGTTTTTTATTTCTGTTGCAGAAATTTCCATTTTTTGTTTGATAAATATTGAGTTTGGATTGGATTCAATCGTTTAACAGAAAATTCCGTTTTTTACAGGTTAAAGTTTTTATGGAAGAGAATTACCTGTCAAACTGGATCCAGGTTTGAATTTTTTTAGCATATATATTTGGCATTTATTTTGTTTGTTTTTAGTGTTTAAATGCTCTGATGGGTTGAACTCGAATGTCTGCAGTCTTTATTTAATTCATTACCACCTGAGGATTACAAGAATGGAGTGTTGGTGTTAGGAGGTGATGGACGGTACTTTAACCGTGAAGCTTCGCAGGTCTTTTCCTAAGCTGATTCTCAATTAACAGTGCATTGTTCTGTTTAGATTTTGTTCGCGTAGTTGAGACAATTTGGAAGAGAAAAGACTATATTATGTGCTTAAAAAATAGTCCCTTTTGACTGATTTCTTGGGGATGTTTGTATTCGAAATGCAGATAATTATCAAAATTGCTGCTGGAAATGGAGTTGGAAAAATCTTGGTTGGCAAGTGAGTGTTCTTTCACTAGTGTCATTGAGTTGTCTTCCCTGTTTTGGTTGTTTAGGTATTAATGAATTTTCTGAAAAATGTTATTCTGGATTTTAAATTTAATTAAAGTATATAATTAAATGTAGGGTGGATGACCACACTAGACTTGTATAACTTTGCCACTTCTGCCAATATGTTTTGTTCTCTAATTTCAAAAACAGTTATTCTAGACTCGCAGTTGAGGGGTGGTGCGAGAAGAGTTTTGACTATTTGGCACTCTGCCTAATTTTGATTATCCATTGCAGGGATGGTATCTTGTCCACACCAGCTGTTTCTGCTGTCATTCGAAAGAGGAAGGCAAGCATGTCTCTTTTCATTTCGAATGGCATCGTTGATAACCCATTAATGTGTTTTTATCACTTAGTTAAACATTTTCCCCCCTTTAGGCCAATGGTGGATTTATCATGAGCGCAAGCCATAATCCCGGAGGCCCTGAATATGACTGGGGTATCAAGGTTTATTCCTAATGCACCTTTGTCAACATCTTATGATTGTTATTTTCCACTTATTGATATATGATAGTGCTACATTATTTTCAATTCCAGTGCATAGCTCTGACTTTAACTTTTATTGTGTTCATCTACTTGTTTTCTAGTTCAATTACAACAGTGGGCAACCTGCACCTGAATCCATCACTGACAAGATATATGGGAATACTCTTTCTGTAAGTATTGAATGTCACTTGTATATTTTATATTTTTGTTTGAAAAGTAAATTCCTAGCTGGTTTAAGAGGCTTGAGATGAACACCTATACAATGAGTGCATTGAAAAGCTGGCTGGAGTTTCACATAAAATAATCTGTAAATCCACCATTATTCTTGGTTGCAGATGCCTTTTCCTGGATACATTCTCTGGTTTGTATGCGTGTGTAAATCTTGATACAATCTGTTTCCTGAGATTCAACCATTCATGTTTGAAAACGGAATTTTGTTTAGTTCTGAGTTCAACTGTTACCAGTTCAAGGAAACAAATGAAAAGGAAAATTGAGCCCACTTCATTCATTCACACAACATTTTTTTAAACTTTGCTGTTTGTACACCAAAACTAAGTGGCTTTCTAGACTTGTGGTTGTGTTCTCTCAACATTGGAGTCATTTATGACCTTAGTTTCACACGATCACACTTGCATTTCCTTTCTTGTTCAATTTGGTTTGGCCGGTTATTTCATCTGTTTGGTTTAACTTGAAGAGAATGTGTGTGTGTGTTTCTTTTTCTTTTTTTTTTAAGTGTGAGTGAATAGCTGTTTGATATCCGAAAATGGAAATGCTGTGCAGATTTCCGAGATTAAAATGGCTGAGATTCCCGACGTCGACCTTTCTCGCACTGGAGTTACTAAGTATGGAAACTTCACTGTTGAAGTTATAGATTCAGTGTCTGACTATTTGGAATTAATGGAGGTGAGGAAAAAAATCAACTAACTCATCCTATATTTTTGGATGAAACTTCACGTGTTTATATGATTGATACTATGGGATTATATGCAGAGTGTGTTTGATTTCCAGCTGATCAAAGGTCTTCTCACGAGATCAGACTTCGGGTATAACTTCTGCCCTTGACTAAGCGGGAATGGGTGTCAGTTATATTAGTTTATTCCTAACTTGTTTTGTATTTGTTTGGTTCTGGTGTTGTTGCTTGCTATTAAGGAGAACATGCTAGAAATGGCCATGAAAAAGTACCAACGAATGCCATAGTAACACTATGTGATAACAAATTTTATCTTAATCAAGTAGTTTTTTCAGTGGATCGTCTGTTAGAATATGCTCGAGAAACAAAAGATCTTATAACCAAGTCTTACTTTATTTTGGTGTTAAATTTTAGGTTTGTGTTTGACGCCATGCATGCTGTTACTGGTGCATATGCAAAACCCATATTTATCGACAAGCTTGGCGCCAGCCCGGTATGTCATGCATATGAAACATCTGAATATTCTATTTGACCTAATCGATAATGAAGTTGCTAGCCATGTCATGTAGGATTCTATATCGAACGGAGTGCCTCTTGAGGATTTTGGACATGGTCATCCAGATCCTAATCTTACGTAAGATAGTCACCAATCGTTATGTGCTAAAGTCAAGGACTCCAGTTCAACAGTTAAATTATACCACTTTCTAACATGTATGGCTACACAGGTATGCAAAGGATTTGGTCAATACCATGTATAGTGAGAATGGACCTGATTTTGGAGCAGCAAGTGATGGTAAAAAAATATTTTTTTTACTCTTTGGAGTGTGGTTTGGCATTGCAAAGTACCTTAACTTCTTTTGTTTGGTTCGGTTGTAGATGTGTATTTATTATATATTCAAAATAACGTGCCTATTCCAAGCTTGTAGAACAAAAGTTACTTGATTGTATTTCATTAGCAATGGTAAAGTTAATACTCTTATGATTTAATCGCAATCAAATTGTTTCCTCTTCACTTAGGAGACGGAGACAGAAACATGGTTCTAGGTAAAAAGTTTTTTGTTACCCCTTCGGACTCTGTTGCAATTATTGCTGCTAATGCGCAAGAAGCAATACCATACTTCCAGGGTGGTCCTAAGGTACAAAATTCTATCAGCTTTTCTTTTCATATTTTTTAAACCAAAGATTACTTATGTGTTGCATTATCAGGGTTTAGCTCGATCCATGCCAACCAGTGGTGCCCTTGATAGAGTTGCTGAAAAATTGGGCCTTACCTTTTTTGAGGCAAGCATTATTCTCAACTTATGTGTTCTAATAATATAATAGAACAGGGAGGGATGAGGCAAAGGATTATATTCTAAGGGCTTAGGGTACTACTTTGTGTTTTTTTAGGTTCCCACTGGCTGGAAATTTTTTGGAAATCTTATGGATGCTGGAAAGTTGTCAATTTGTGGGGAAGAAAGTTTTGGTACTGGTTCGGATCACATTCGCGAGAAGGATGGAATATGGTAATTGCCTTCTCTTATAGAAAACCGAGACATGTCTGGAATGTTGACTTAATAGTGTAATCAATTCCGACATAAGCTTGACTGCATGAATTATTTAGATTCTCATTTATGTAAGTGGTGCCTTCAAAATTGCATTATCAACCTGAATACTTGGGTTTTAAGGAAATGATCTATCATTTTGTGGTAGTTGAGAATGTTGTTATTTGCTGTAAGCTTATAATGATTCCTATTTATGTCAATGGCAGGGCTGTTTTGGCATGGCTCTCGATTATCGCATATCGAAACAAAGACAAGAAACCAGGGGAGAAATTGGTGTCTGTCTCAGATGTAGTCAAACAGCACTGGGCAACTTACGGAAGAAATTTCTTTTCTAGATATGATTATGAAGTAAGTATAATGCTCATGTTCTCGCTCCCATTCTGAACAAGATGTCACGAGTTTATAGTTTCTAACTCTGGTTCTGCTAGGGAATTCTTTCCTTTCAGAGAAGATGTATTTTCTCTAATTCATGTTTCTGTTCAGGAATGTGCATCTGAAGGTGCCAATAAAATGATTGAATACCTTAGAGATCTGGCCTCGAAGAGTAAGTCCGGTGAAAAGTATGGTAAGTGTGCAATCAACCCTTTTACCCCCTGCACCAGCTACTTTCATCTCCGTATTTTGTCGTTTGCCTGCTTAAAATTCTTCGTTGTAGGAAATTATGTCCTTCAGTTTGCTGATGATTTTTCATACACTGATCCTGTAAGTATCAGCACTCTACAATTTTCAGTCATTGCTTAAAATTCCTATGCTTTGCCATTCTAATATTTACTTGTGTCTGGTTTTCAGGTGGATGGAAGTGTGGCCTCGAAGCAAGGTGTTCGTTTTGTTTTCACAGATGGTTCCAGGATTATATTCCGTTTATCGGTACGTGCACATTTTGCTTTCCCTTGTTTAAATTTCAAGAACCTTTACTCTTTCTGATATGATTAATTCCATATACATGCAGGGAACCGGTTCATCTGGTGCAACTGTTCGAGTCTATATTGAACAGTTTGAACCAGATGCTTCTAAACATGATTTGGATGCTCAAGTGGCATTGAAACCATTGATAGGTATGCTTGTAATCATTTCGGCAATTCATTCGTCTTGGCAAAATATATGAACGAATCATATGGTTGTATTTCAGATTTGGCGTTGTCCGTATCGAAGCTGAAAGACTTCACTGGAAGGGAGAAACCTACAGTAATCACATAAAGCACCATCGACACAGAGCCTTGCCTATAAAGTGCCATCTCAAGCGCGGATGGTTGAGTTTTCCTTCTTTTCTGGCCTTCCAGTTTTGTTTTATGCTTAGTCTGGCATTATGTAATTTGTGTGAAATATTTGAAGTAAATAAAGCATCTTGCTTCTAGTAATATATTCTGGGAAAATAAAGCATTTTTATCATCTTACTTTGCATTCTGTGCATTTATTGAAGTTATTATCCGAATATATCGAATTTATTCACCAATGATCAACTGAATTCAACTCAAACTGATGAGTCCGAATATATTTGGACAATATCATATGCAACTTAGCTAGCTGATGAAATAAAGTCCTTTAAGACCAAGAACAGTGCCGCGGCCTTAGCAGGCTGCATAACATCCACTCCGTGATAGTCCCCGACTCGAAAATGGCTCACTACTTTTACACCCTTTTCTTCCATCAACTTGACCAGCTCGACTTGACGATCGATTAAAGGATCACCATCACAGCCGGTTACCAACACCCTCCAACCGACAGAGACCAGCTTTTCCAAAAGCTTTGGCCCCTTGCCCGCTGTTGGATTACAATATTCATGATCACGGTCAGCTCCGATCGGCAACGCCAGTTCCCACATCAAGTCGCTCACACCTGGTGGCAATATGGGATCGTTAACCAACTTTAACTCGGATTCGACCTTTGAGGACCCACCTAAGAATGGTTGGTGCAATATCAGCCCTCGGATCTTCAAGGGCTCAAGCTCATCGGCTTCTTCCGCTGCCTGTATTCCTGCATGGTACACGATGTTACCACCCGAACTTGTCCCCATTAGGAAACAAGTGTTGAAATCCGCGTACTGTTTCAACCATTCTTCTTCTGTGGTTTTGATCCAACGCAACGCTTCCATAGCATCATCGTAAGCAGCTGGAAGCCGATGCTCAGGAGCAAGACGATACTCAGCAGATACTACGATGGCTTGGAGTTGCAACGCCATGTTGGAGCAAAAAACATGGAAACCTGTAGTTGATGCGCTGCAGTGGATAAATCCACCCGCGTGGTAATAAACTATGACAGGCAACTTGCCTGTACCTAAAGAAGTATCAAGCACCTGTTGCCGAGGAAGGAATATGCGTACCCATATGTGTCTTGACTGGTTGATAGTTATGTCTTTGGAGAGAACAGGGACGGATTGGTCCGGATCAGGTGTGGCCGGCGTGTTGGGAAAGCTATCGGGGTTCCGCGTAAGCGAGCCGTCAGGATTCAGGGTGATTTCAAGTAGTTTGTAGGGATCGGAAGAAGGGGTTGTTTTTGCTTGATCCGACATTGTCAGAGTTGTTGTATGAGTGTCTTGAGTTGTATAGATTGACCAAATTATGCAGATAAGTAAGAGAGGTTGCTCGGCTAAGCAATGACAAAATATGAAAGATATTGCTTGGCCAAGCAGTGACCATCACCATATCATCATGGTTGCCGGGTCATCAGTACATGTAACATGGCTATGTTTGTCAAACAAGTTTCCCATTTGTATAATTACAACTCCATGACGCAGTCGACCTTTAGGGTCAACTCATGGCTCCTGTTGGAAGTTAGAACGAAGCTTCATTCTGGCTCTTTCATGGTTGACTTTCTCTTAAGCAACCACTACCTCCAAAGTTCGGACCGCAGGCCAAGACTTGGTAAAAGTGGGCTCTATGCCGAACTGGTTTCTGATTTTGGACCCAAATGGCAACCCACATGTACAAAGCGACTAGTAAAGGGCTGAATAAGAATATCAACAAAGAAGAACTAAAAATCATCTCCCATTTTCGATGTTCTAATATTAAAAAATAAATTTTATATTATTATTTTAAATTTTAAACGTTAAAAATATATTTAGTTTTTGAATTTTAAATTTATTTTTAGTGTGGGATATAATATGAATATCAAAAAAGTAGAAGATTTTATTCGATAAAAAGAATAAAATTGTGTCGTTTTTTTTCTTGTGCTCTTATTTATATTCTATATTAAAAAATAAATTTAAGGTTAGGACTTAAAAGTTATGGATAGTCTATTTTTAAGATTTAAGATTTATTTTTAATATTAATATAGAAGAAAATAAATATATATATATATATATATCCATAAAGAAAAGTCAAGAGTGAAATTCATCTTTCTCTTCTTTATGCTCATATTAATACCAAAGAATAAAAACTTAAGTTTAGGCTTTTTAAGATTATAGTTTAGAGTTATAGCTTAGGATTATGTTTAGAATATTGAGTATATGACGTATGTTTAGGGTTTAAAATTAAAGTTTAGAGTTAGAGTTTAAGATTAGGGTTTAGAGTATTGGGCGTAAGATGTATTTCTTAGGGTTTAGGGTTTAAGATTTAATATTTAATATTTAAATGTTAGAATTGAGACTTAGAATTTGATTTTTTAGTGTTGTTATACTAAAAAGATAGATAATTTTTGTTCCTAACGAGGTTTATTAATTAATCGAATGATTAAAAATACTTAAATTAATACATTTCATATGAATTTAAATTCAGATATTTACTTAAATATAATCTCTATCTAATTAAAAAAAATCTACCCTACTGTATATAAATCATAACACTTACTCCCTTTTAAACCTATCAGCAGCAGCCTGCAAGCAACTTTTAACAAGGGTTCCTTTAAAATTCGAGAGTAGGGCGTTCCAATAAAATAAGCTGCCCAACAAAGTCACTACAAGAGCAAAGTTCTGTCATCGTGTACCGACACTCAAGCAACAACCACCCTTTGACGTGTTCCAATATAGGTAGAAATGTTTTTCAAAAAGGAAATTATTGGAACCTCGAAGCTTATGCTCTGCGGTTCTCTTCAATGCTTATGTTAGCCTATGAGTTAGGGATTTGTGTCTGTAAATATTATTGCAGAGTTTTCAGAAGCTATGATTGCCGCATTGAAGGGATTTGAGTGCAGCAACATTGGGGTTATAGGTTGTGGGTGCTACGCCATAGTGGAAGACAGTGTACGCGACGCGGAGGGCACTTTGCCGTTTGGAACCGGACCAAAAGTTTTGTTCCAAAACATGCTTGGCAATGGCTATATATATTTGGTATGATACACTGCTAGAGCAGCATCAAGACTCAAATCAAGAGAGATGTAATATTTGTGAGACAAGATATCAAAAACATTCTTACAAAACTTCACAGATGCTTTGGATTTTACTTTAGTGATCTTGGAAGTCTTTTCGTCCCATGCAACAGTAAGTTTATCCTATATGCATGCATGGATCGGATCAATGTTGAAAATAATCGATTTTACTAGTACTATTTTCACTAATTTAGAACAAATCTTAAACTTTTCTCTTAATTAATAGATCGCTCCTATAAATTTGTCCGAAATATTCGATTTGTTACCCATGATGGTAAGTACACAACTTTAATTTGATTTGATAACAGACTGTATAATAACAGCCAGCCGCCATTTAGGAGTAGCCGCCATTTATCTGCCAAAATCTCAGACAATATTACCAGTTGAGCAGACAGACAGACAGACCAACCTCGTAAAACGACCCCTACATGAAAAAATGTTCTGAAGTAGTGTTATAAATTTAAAAATTGATAATTTGTGATCACACGCTATAGCTTCAATATGTTGCACTGGATGAAGCTGACTGCAACTGCAACAAGTGATGGTAACAATCCGCAGCCGTTGGTCTTTGCTCAGGGTTCTGATCCAAGCACCGATTTTGCAACTCTTGCAGCATTTTAGGCAAGTTCGTTAGACCGCAGGTTTTGATCAAGTGGCCAACACCCCACACGTCTACTTTCACCCCATGTAATCCCCTCCCCATCTCGGGAGCATACCTTCCACGGGCGTCCTTACCGGCAACCGGGTGAGGGTAAATCTGCGGTGCACCCACCGCTTCATCGAACCCACAAACAAACCATTCGTTCTCACCATCTGTCCGTCTCAGCACTTTGTCCCAGCACAAGTCTCTGTGCATGAAGCTCAAGTCATGTAGAGCAACCAATGCTTTGGTAACGTACTTGAGAGCTTCCACGAGTTGGTCGCAGTTTAATGGCTTGAATTTGCAACCTCTGGGCTTAAATGCCAATGTAGCATCCTTCTCTGATGCCTGGCAAATGAACTCGGCGTGTGGGATTCTATGATCCAATATATGGTCGTATATTTCTTTCACTGCTGCCCATTTTTTCTTGCTTGAGAACGATCTTACCGTCGTACTCGGCGTCATATCCATTATACTTCCACTCCCCAAATCGATCCTTTCAAAATCGCTGAATGGGAATTGCTTGTACGATCCGACATTATGCAGGATGTTAAAGCATCGATCAGCCATCAAGGGCAATAAGCCTGCAATCCTCCAACAAGGCACAAGTGCTTTTAGTCTCTCCGAGGGGGACGATAGATCAACCGAATATAAATCCGTCAACATAATGCGATCTTGTGATCGGCTTAATGCACAAAATGTTACCACAAAGCCGACTGCATAATAACCTAATAAGTACGGAAGATCCAAGTAAGTCCATAACAATTTCTCCACAATAGATGAAGATGGATCGAGGTGACCTTCCCTCGGTTGATCAATCTCCTCACCCCTCCACAAGCAATAATTTTTAACAAAACCTGTTACATTCGGCCATTGATCCTGCAATGGCTGATCGGTTGATAATAAAGATGGTTTTCGGATAACAACCATTTCGGCCGAGCAAAATTTGGACACGACCCTATTAACGCAATCATCCCAAAGGCCGATATATGAGTCTCTGCTCGTGGCAGTAGAAGCACTGAGACTAGTGTTCATGCGGATAATCGGACCCAAGATATCATACACGATAGCTCTACAATCCAACAATTCATCAGAAGCAGTAAATAGAACTTCTTTACCAGGCGGCAAGTCTCGGTAAACATCCCTCCTCAACGGAAACCGATATTCTTCGGGCGGTGGCTCTTGTAAGTGCCATGAAAGCTCGAACAAGCTTGGCAACGTTGTTGGGGGAACTCGAAGGCAGGCCATGTAGTAGTCCGTAGGGTCTTGTAACTCCATCGGAGGCATTGCTGTGTAACAATTAGCAAACGATTAAAACAATGATCTTACCAACTTTGGCATCTATGTTTCCTTGATTTATAAATTAATATTAGCAATAAATTTCAATTGTATTTACATTTGATGGAAGCCTCAACAATCGGATGCTGAGCTCTTTCAGAAAAACCTGGTAATATTAAAGAGAGGGTCACTTTCAGATAGAAACGCCAGAAAAGTGTAAGAAAAGGAACATCAAAAGAACATGTGTTTTTGTACCAGAAGAAGAAGCTGAAGCTGACTTTCTTCTGCCAAAGACTTTAACTTGCTGACCGTTGAGGAATCTATCGACAGAAAAACCTTTTAAAGGCCCGTCTTCAAAAGCTTCCATTGTAGAAGCAACCATGGAATCATCGAAGAACGTAAGTTCATCTGCGTTCAAAAAGCTCGAACCTTGAAGACGAACTCTTCCTCTATGAATCTCGCCTTCTTCCGCCCATAAAGTCAATGATTCTTCCCATGTCATTCTTATCTTCCCAATCCTACGAAGCTCCTTTGAAGATGAAGAAGAATGATAGCCAACACCAACGTCGACCATTGAAGTGTCGAACCCTAACAGACTTGACGTGGTCACCAGTTGTTTTGTCCTAACTATAGAAACGAACAAGTTACAACACATTATAAAGGGAAAAAAGGGTTTTCAGTTTTCAGTTACCTGAGAGAGGAAGTTCTTCTTTGAACGGAGGGGGTATAGGCAGAGCTTTAAAGGCTCGACCATCATCGTTGGAAATAATTGCAGAAGCTCCTCTGCTCGGTGAAGTTCTCATGCGAGGACCCATGAACTGAGACAACTCTTCAAAGACTTCTTCATCAAAGGAAGCTGGTAATCTATGGAGTTTCCTCTCGTAAGGAGAAAGTCTAAAGTAACTCTTGCCAACTTGTTCCTTTTCCCCTCCTCTTTCCCATTCATACACTTTCCTGAACTCGCCCAGCATGTTATCCCATTTAGTACCAGCAGTCTTGGCATCTCTATTGATACCATGTTTGTTTAAAAACTCAGCCACCTCCTTATCTTTATCAGCCCTCGTTTTGCCTCTCGTTGCTTGCACTGCAACACCGGTTCTTGATGAAGCTCCACCGGAAGAAGCATCAGACCCACCTCCCTGATACTGAACCCTCCAAGCCCTAGCTAACCACAACATTTCATACGGTTTCCAAACCGGACTCACATATTTCCCCTTCCTGAATTGATGAAATTGTTCCCCTTCTGATTTGTTCGTTTCTTGTCCGCCCGATGTCGTGGAAGGAAGAGGAGACGGCGGTGGAGAAGAAGCCGTGTCCGACGAAGAACCGGCTGTGACACGAGCTTGGATTTGTGGGTTTATAGTCGGTGATGGAGTTGATTCGGTAGTGATTAGTTTCCATTGGCCAGTAGTACCACTGTTATATCGTGCTCTCTTGGGATTAACAGACTCGAATTGTTGGTGCTCAAACGTTGAAGCAGTTGCACCAACGGGTACATATAAAGGCACGGAGACGAAAGGTGGTCCGGCTGTGACCACACCAGCTGACGGCTGCTGCACATGCTTTTGCTTCGGTTCCGACGATTCCTCAAGTGACTGATCTTTCTGAGGAGACGACAGCTGCTGGGGTGTTTGCTTTTTCGTACCATCTCCTTTGGTGTCACCCATCTCAAACGAGCCCAAACAAGAACCAGAGAAGAAAAACTCAGAGAAAACCCCGAACAGGAACCAGAAGCACCATTAGAAGAGAAGTGGATGTGTTGGTTTTGGAATATTATGATTTGCCAGCGTATCTTTGAAAGGGAAAGTTGAAGAACACCACTCCCGTAACCTTGATAATAATAGGAAATGAATGCAGAGTTAAAAGCAACTGGAGAGCCCAATAAACAAGTACCTGCAGAAAGTCGAGATTGTGGAGCGCTCTTGAATATGACCCGTCACTTAATTTCACATAAAATTTAAATATTAAATAATTAACGTAATCATACAATTATTTTTTTCCCATATATGATGGGTTTATTCTAGAGAAAATACCATGTATGTCAATGTCCTGAAGGACAAATCTTTTTCTCATTGCGTTTATTTTTGTGTCATTATTAAAATTGTAAATTTTATAGACCTTAAAATATAACCTACATTATTAAAATATTATATATTATATATCATTTTTTTTATTAATTAATAAAAAATTTAATAAACAATTATATTATTTAAGTAATGTTAAAAATAATAAGTATTTATTTAATTTAAAAAATATTTTGAAATATATAAGTATAATTTAAATATTTTTTTGTCTAAATTAATTTATGCGTAATTAAAAATATAAATTAAGGGTGTGGGGACCTAGGCTGTAGGAGGGGTTGTCACTTGTCATGCATGATTTGTACAACGACTGCAGCCAGCGGCTCCCAAAACAATAAACGGATCTCAACATTGTTTTCTCAGACCATTTAATATGATTTCTCTTATTCACGACGAGAGGGAAAGACGGTTGGAGCACCCGCGTCGGATGAGGGCGGAGACTACCAGTTCCCGGCGGCGCACAGCTTTTCGGTTTCTGAGGTATCCCTCGATGCACACACGCTCCAATCCCATGCCCTCTGCCAGTGTTTTACATCTTTCTTCCTCTCTTTACATTCATGAAAATTTCGTAAAGCAGCACGCTCTATTTGAAATATATTAATTAAGTTGATTTGATATGAATTATAATTTTATAAATTTAATTCGATTTTAAAAATTCAAATTATAATATGATTTAGAAATTTTATGTTCTTACGTAGGGTTTTATTTATGTTTTTTTATTAAAAAATATGTTTAAGGTTTTTAGGTAATATATAAGGTATAATGTATTTTTAGGGTTTATGATTTAAAATTTAGAATCAAAGTTTAAATTTTAATTTTTTTAGTATTGGAAATAGAAGTTTGTTCTACACAATGAGATTAAAATAATTCATTTTTTTTAATAATTAACAAATTTATATTTAGGTTTAAGTTGAGGCTTTTAACTCCTAACTTTCTCTACTATATTTATATTATATACGAATATAATTATAAAAAATCATTTAAACTAAAACTATTTAGTACTCAATCGGATTAAAAATAATTTAATCTATTTAAAAATTGAAATAAAATTAAAATTATAAAAAATAAATGATTAACTCAATTAACTTTAAAAAAAAATACTCGATTCATTATTAATTTGCATACCCTTTTCTATGTAGGTTTTATGCACAACCTATATAATTTTAATATTATAATATACACAATATAAAATCATTTATAAAACATACAGAGACATCAAATGTATGTACGAATTCTATTCCTTGTATTAATGTTCATAACAATGACTTATATAATAATTTAGCTCATATGATAATTAAAAAGAGTATGAATTAATTATTGTCAAATATCTCAAACAAATCATTACTCGAACATTTTATAATATTTTTTATTAAATTTGATTAAAATGTGGGTAAAGGGGTCTTAAATTTTGCACAAACCGTTTGCATGGGGAAACACAGAATGTCAAGTAAATAGCATCTGAGGCTCTACTTGAAAACCCTAGTGTGTCATAGGACGGCTCATCTCCTCTCCTTTTCAAACCTTACACCTACAGCTTTAGCTTCACCAGCTATGTCTCCTTGTCATCTTGGCCTCTAAACCCTACGCATGCACGAACCACCATTATTATATCGACACCTCTCCATTAACATCAATTATGCTTCATAAAAGTCGATTAACCCTTAATAACTATGCTAATAAATACCAAGACAAACATGCGCACTGTGCCTTCAATAAACCAGTTTGTTTTGGTGGTAGCTGTTAAAGTTTCAGACAGGCATGGCGTTGGAAACCTGTTTGTAGACCAGACCATCGATGCAAAGCGTACCGTGTTTGCTTCACTTGAATGGGAAAAAAGTGATGCTACTCAGTATTAGGTTACTCAGACCAGCTCCTGAAATATAAGGTCTTACCTGGCTATCTCGATCGGTTTCCAGGCTAGAAACTGCGGACTGGCTTATAGGGATGGCTGTATCCCAACTGATGAACCCCGGTCACATTCACCTGCGGTTGGGGCCGGGTCAATAAGATGTTGGAATCAATGCACATCAACAAACATACTCGTACGTTAATTAGTGTTGTCTTTGCTGCTTAAGCAGTGCATTGTCAAAATCAAAGAGCCACCGGCTGCAGATGGCATCAAAGTACTGGAAGAGGTTTTATCTTCTTTTTAGGAATATAAATCAATCTAGTTTTAAATACAATACAAACTTGATGATTATAATCAATCTAGTTTTTATCCTGCTATTGATAATAAAATCTGGGATCCTGTTGATTGTTGTTTAGGACCTAATTCCTGTTGTTGTTGTTTTCATTTTACTGGATCTTTTGCATTGATTTTTGAGCATAGCCGTGAGCCAAGTCTAATGATCCTGTAACGGGGAAAGTAGCAGGAAATGGTGGAAGAGAGACTTCTTTTTCTTTTTGCTTGAAATGGGATACCAAACCATGAATTGAGGTCAGGTCTGGATGCATGCAACTTCCACAATCATTTCCTAAATGGTAGCTTTAGTGCTGTTTAATGATTTTATATTCCTAGAATTTAGAATTTTTATATAACCATCATTTATTATTTTTATTCATCGATATATTTTGATCGAATATTATAAAAAATACAAATAATCTCTTAATTACTTCTTTATTCACTTCAACAAATTACAACCAAGAACTACTACCTCGTGCAACTGTTTACAAGTTGGAAATTGAATAGAGTAATGGAACACAAAATATTTGATACAGAACAAAAAATATGTTCCATTTTCGCATTTATTAATGTTTAACATTAAAAAATAAATTTTAAACTTTGATTTTAATTTTTAAATCTTTAAATTTAGCCCATACAATAAAGCAGCTTGCATTGCATAAACAAACAGAAATCAAACTGTTCATCCAAATGTTGGTTGAGTGAATTGCTTCAAGCATTTTGCTGATGCATGGGTGAAGATTTACAGCTCTAATCTTTGACTGTATGGCATTAGAATTGCAGCAATCATTGTAGGAAGATCTAGTTAGCCCACATACATACATGATACATGTATATATATCAGAAGAAATGTAAAGCTTTGGCTGATAAAAACACAGGAAAGCCTCTCTTATATATGGCTCATAGGGCTAAATCGCGGTTGCGGACTTTACGTTGTGATTTTTCTCTTAAAAATAATTACGATTTTAAATGTGATTATAGTTTGTGGTGTTACGATGACTTCAAAACCGTTACAATGTGACGGTTGATGCAATTTAATATTATGGTATGGTTGATCTTGAAGCTATTCTACAAATACAACTAAAACCATCCTGTACGACATTATGACTCAGTTAAGCATGTTTTGGCTTAACAATGAAATCAATCTGGTTCATCAACATGCAATGAAGGTAAAAGTAAAAAACAACGCCTCATTAAATCCTATTCCTTCGAGTCCGATACATGTGTAAAACAAGTTCATACCTTGTGAATGAAGACCAACCTTACTCGAATGATAATCAGGAGCATACGGATAAATAGCTAGGGAATTCGATTCAATATTGAAATTTCTTCACTCAGTTTATGTTGCAGCCTAGGCACATCGACTAGTGTCAGGTCAGTGACCTATAACAGCAAAATAAAAGGTTGCAGTCGATAATTAGCAAGCTGATAACCATGAAAAACAACCCCCTAAACCTAGAAGGTGAGTGAGTGAGTATACCTCAGATTGGATCGTGTGAATCAGTCCTCCATCGATTCTAGTCGAGACACAGCTCACAACACCGAGTCCTTCCTTGACCAGTAGTTTTAGAACCCTCGACAGTGTCAAAGCTCGAGCTCCAACACCGGTGCTGATCACAACTTCAACACCATCCAAAGACTGACGAACCACAGCACTGCTTGTAAGATCAAAAACACTGGAATCGGGAAGTTTCTTCAATTCATCTCTCTTGGAACTCAGTTCACGTATCCTCTTCTGCAAGTCTTTTATATAGATCACAGCTCCGTTCATATGATCTGATATTGCACGCTTTCCCTAAAAGGCTAAAACCTCATGAAAAAAAGTAACCCTAAACTCATAAAGATCAAGTTGAACAACAGAAGCAAACTCACCTTGATGTACTCAAGGGGGAGAAGGGTTCGAAGAGAAGCATAAAGGGTAGTCATTTCTTGCCTCCTTTGCCTCTCGATATCCCTATGCATCGACTTCTTATCACTATCGTCACCATTGCCATTATCGCTTGCCAATGATTTCCCTTGCCGGCCTCGACTATCCATAGTGTTGTACAGATGACTACCACCACCACATGCTGTCCATGGGAACATATACCACAAAGCAGCTTATCTTGTGGGGTAGAAGGAAAAAATCTGGTGGAACAACACCTTATCCGTGGCCTTGGTGTAAAGGGAACATTTTTATGGGCCGGATGAATGTGTTCACTCCTTTGTTTCAACTTTTGTTTCGGATTTGGGGTTTGAGTTTCGGATCGATGACAAGTTTTTGTTGAGTCAAAAGCATTCGGATACGTTGGTTAGGGTGTGAGATCTTTGAATGGTGCCTATCATTTTCAACGATTCCTTACAACCAGGTGCATAAGATTGACAATGAAAAAATTATTAGATATTTAGTTCATCATGTCATTTATAATCTCGATTAACAAAAAAAATTATATCATTTTTAAAGTAAATTTTTACATATTTTTTACATGTCGATAGAAAGTAGGTGGTTATTTTAGATGCATCTAATAATTTCTCTCGATCATTACACATGAGTAATGGAACTTCCGAATTGTTTATTTTATGTGTAACACTAGTGGATACAAATCTTTAGTCCATTTTCGGTGTTTTTATGCATTAACACTAGTTAAATTTTAAGCTATAATAATAAATTTTAAATCTTAAACCTTAAATCCTACGCCTAAAAAATACAACATACTCCAAATTTCCTAAATCCTATTATTAAATCTTAAACCACAAACTCTAAATCTAATATTTCATGTAGGAATATAAATATGTACACTAAAAAAATTCTATTCAAAGCTGGTATAAGCCACCTACTCTTAATTTATGTGGATTTGCTTAGTTGTATAATCCTTCTCTTTGAAGAAATCAAATATTGTTATCCATTGTATTAAAAGAAAGAGAAAAATCAAGGGTCCCTAAATCTTCATAAGGATTTTCCTCAAATTTTTTATACCCTTGATTTACAAGGGTTCCTGAAACATATAAACCATTAAAAAAGTATAACAGTAACACTTAACCATGCCTCTCATTTCATATTTTAAGAAAATGTAAATTATACTAATCATGTCTCTAAACTTTTAAAACATATAAAATTGTTGTTACATTTAATTGGAGAGTTTAAAAGAAAAAAAATGATTTAAAAGAGGATTAAGACCAGGTAGTGACTTTTGGAAGCTGAGTGCGGTATAAAAGGACTCAAGGTTGCTATATAAGACCCATATTTCTGCTGACAATGTAGCCTTATAATGTCAAGCTGGACTTTACTTTTTTCAAGCTTTAGAAAATATATAAATATTATGAGTCCTGAAAGGAAATACATATGTGATAAAGATGATCAACCATCTTGAATGATGGAATACTCGTTAAAAGTCCGACAAGTATTAGTATTCGAGTCTTACTAATAATTTTATTTGATGAGTGATTTGTAAATATTATTTTTAATTTTTTATAAGTCGATTTTTCGAACTCAATTTTCTTGCGCAATACAAGTTTTGTATAAAGTCGGAACGAATGTAGAAATGAGGTTTTCAGTTAAACATCCTTAGCATGGAATCAAGAACCAAGATGATAGACATAAACTACAGTACACATACAGTATATGAGGCTGAAATTTTCGTATGTTTCTGAGCATGTAGGGTATATGTATATATATAATACAATGGAGTCTGGACTCTGGGGTTGGGATTGCATGTAATTCATTATTATGACAACAATGGTAATGAATCTTGAAACAGAATAATTATTTGATTTTGTTCCCTACAGATCGAGCTGGAAAAGCAGGCAAGAAAAATAAAGGTGGAGATTAAGGGTGAGCTGGCCAAGATATTTGGAACTTCCTTTTCCAGAATATCAGAATCGAATATGTATGTATGAATGTATGCATGCATGCATGCATATACCTACCTTTTAATGATGGGGTAAAGTGTGGCATGCTGCCAGCCAAGTTAACTAATTGAATCCATACGTATTGTTTCCTGGAAGTGTGGCCAAGCTATTGTTCTGTAAGTTCCTGGAAGCTTACTAGGTATTGCTCCAAATCGAAGGAAAATTGTCTGCATAATAAATATTCATTCCTAAACAGAATACTGCAGTAATTAGATCACTGTAACTCATCGGTAGAAATTCGTAAGCGGAGAATAAAACAATGTGATGTCAACATAAAATTAATAGTAAGTACAAGAGATATGAGTTAACATGGTTCGGTCTTATATATCTATTTCTATATAACGACATATTCAAGAATTTAAACAATTTTTTTAAATATGAAAGGTAACCCAAATGTAATTTTATTGATAATTGAGTGATCGAAATGTAACTTTATATATATTTGAGTGACTCAACTCATAATCGAGTGACTTATGTTGTAGTTTACCCAAAAAATTATTAGCGTGTATCACAAATATCTCATCACCTGATATATCTCAAAACACTCTTCTAACATTCCTACAAAACTCATTTCTGAGTATAAAATTATTGCATCTCTCCGTAATAATTCTCTCATTAATTCTAAAGGTTAAGACATACTTCATATTTATAGTAATCTCTAGATACTATAATTATATACCCCTTACCATTGAAGTACCGATACCTTGATCATGTCATATCCGAGTTGCAAATATGCTTGCACCCAATTCTGGCACTTCCAACTTTGTCTCTAAAAGCATGTAACCTTCATCGGCATGTGTTGGATGCTGTAATAAAATACATATATTGGGAGGATAACACTAATCATAAGTAGTAAAATGAACACCGAGGATACCAGAAAAATTATTCATAAATCCCACTTCTGCAATAAGTAGCTAGACATCACACATTATTTACAGATCTGAAGCATAAAAACAAGTCCATTTCCTCAAATTAGAAGTCAGATGATGTCAATATGTGCAGGTGGTGAAAGATCAATCAAACCTAAAAGACAAAGTTAATTTTGTTACTTCACTAGCTTTCGGTATAGTTTCTGCTGTAGCCTGGAAATGTTGATGTTTGCTGGATCATTGACCTGGTGAATTGAAACTCAATCAATGAGTAAATCAATTCGGTGTATTGAAATAGAAACAAAACCCTAAGTTCCCAACGTTATTAAGATTAAAATCCCACCTCGGTTTGGATGGTATGAAGTGAAGATTCTTCTGATTTTGTTGAAACACAGCTGACAACAGGTAGTCCTTCATCGACAAGCACAGACAGTACTCTTGACAGGGGAAAATCTTGGTCGTCAATACCGCTACGGAACATAATCTCGATGCCTATGAAGCATGGTCGGATTATGAAGCAGTGGTTTGAAGTGGTTTTTGTTTTTTCAGAGACAGCACTAGCCAAATTGGACACTCTCTTTAGTTCATGTCTCTTAGCGTCAATCTGTTGGACCTTCTTCTCCAAGTGTTTTATGTAGTTCACCGCCTCGTGCATGTGGTCTGACATCGACCGCTTTCCCTGAAAACCCCAAACCAAAAACAAGACCAGAAATCAGACAAAAATGACAAACACATATGAGTTTAAGTAAGCTTTGTTTACCTTGATATATTCACCGGGGAGAAGGGATCGGAGTGAAGCGCAGAGGGAAGCCATATCTTGCCTCCTTTGTCTTTCAATCTCCCTATGCAGCTTTTGTTTCTTATATTTTTCACAACCGGCTAACCCTTCACCACCACCGCCACCGTCACCGCCACTAGCCTCCATACGACAGGCTTTCCTCCCCCGTCTTTTTCCAATACTATTTGGAACTATAGGGTTGTCTTCCACTGCTGTATCAGTATGACCCATAATCAGATCCTGTGGGATTTTGTGCTGGTTAGTAGCGGAGAAAATCTGGTACACCAGCTCATCGCTTTGTTGTAAAGGAAACATTACTTTTAAAAGATTAAACTCCAGATTTTCCCCAAAGAAAATGGAAGAAAACAAGGAGATTATACGTTTGTTAGGGTATGTATCATTATGTACATTTGATGATCATGCTTTCTGCAAAAGATTGTGTCTGAAGTTTTCTTTTGGGGTGGGAATAAACAAAAGCAATTATGGAAAATGACCTAACAGGCAAGGGTTAAACTGTGCTTATATTTCTCTTTCAGTCCCTATATTGTGTTTAAGATATAGATTTAGTTCATAAACTCTAATTTGGTTGCTTTTAGTCCTTATATTTTTTAAAATTTAAAATTTCAATCTTGATCCAAACGATAACTGTCTAATATTTTAATTCAAACTCTATTACTAGTCATTGTATTATGTGTGAGTTGTATTGTTCTTGTACCATATGGATAGGGATTAAGATTTTAGAGTTCAAAAAGTTTATGGACTAAAATCTATCAAATCAGAGTACAGGGGCTAAATCAAATTTTACGTATGGTATATGGACCGATGACAAAATTTGACCTATTAAAAGTTTTGGGGGGACTTAGCTTTGTCCAAAAGTAACCCCACTCACTTGCCTTCACACAAAGAGATCAATCTCGACCGTCGATCCGATTCTCGACGATTAAAAAATAATTATAATCTGGATTAGTGAGAAATGTGTGATTAATAATGAAGGGATTACTATCCAGTTGACTTTATACAGTTTCTAGAGGGTTAATTTCTATTTAAATTAGAATAATACACGTTTATTGTAGTATTTTATGTGTTTTTATTATTGTGAAATTACCAGTACAATCATAATTATTTGTATATTATAATAGAAAATCATTGAATAAACCGATTAATAGGTTAAAGTGCAATTTTATCTTTATATTAATTTAAAAATCTATTATTTTTAAGGGACTTCAAAATACTTTTTCAATTAATCTTCTTATATTATTAACCCTTTAAAACACCATAAGCTTGCATGCATGAGCTAACCAAGATGTTGTTAATCTTCTTATATATATTAATTATTCCATTAATTAATTTTAATTTCTTTTTTTTTCAAGAAAAAAATCCTTCAACTTGTTTAAATATGTGTATATCGAGTATATATGCTTATAAAAAAAATTTAAATCGAAATCAATTAATATCATAGCATTATAAAACGTCGACAATTAAAATTAACCAGATACTTAATAACTTGACTCAAAAAAAATTTCAATAAAATTCGTAAACTTGACTAATTCGAAAAATTTTGATTTAACTCGATCGAATGCTTTGTCCTCGTTATAAACCATTACCCTAGTTTCAAGTATTCCTAAGAAAATCCATGCGTGATGGTGATCAATGGCAAAATGAGATCAGAAAAGTACTGAAGGACTAAGTGTGATAGACAGAGAAATCTTAGAACATACTACACAGATTTTATTTTTATGGTCTTATAATATTGAACAAAACCAGATTGAGATATTCCATTGGGCTCAGCCATGCCCATGCTTACCCAACTCCAGCCTCCAGGTGTTAATGACACCCTGGAAGAATGCAAGTAGGCCTTACTATTGGCCTCATCCTTTTGGTGTCGGCTTATGGTCGTCTTACTCAACTGAAAACTAATGTTCGGCCTTGCATTGATGGAGAGTCGAAAATATCAACCATGCTTTTAATGTTGCATTTCATGACGTTGACAGGTTATATGAACAATACAGGATATGCAACTCGCAGCTTTTACATCTCTAGGGGTCAAACCAACACTACTCGCAGTTAGTTGGAGCCCTGCATGATCAAGGCTGGGGCAGCGGTAGGGTACTCGATTGAAAATATCGATGTTAACAAGTATTCAACCAATTCGGCCGCCTCGTGTCGGCGTACATGGGTGGTTATTGATAGGAAAACTTCTGCAAGTTATAGCTGGTTTGATCATGAGTACAACTCAAACACAGCAGGACAAAGATGTGGAAAATGTTATGAAATTATACCACATGATGATGGATGGTCACTGTCTGAAGAAATACAAGGGCTGATCATTGGGGAATAAACAAATCATTGAATTCTAAAATGCCCAAAATGAATCATTTACTGTGTTTTTATTTACAATGATCATCCACAAAATTGAATGATGTGAAGCAACAACAAGCTACTGTTTTAAAGAGGATTTTAATGACCGAAAGAACTCACCGGACCTTCTTACGGGACTTGAATGGATATCGAGATGGTGGTGAAGGGGAAAATTCTGTTGGTAGTTGAGGAGTCTCCGCTTCACCGGTGAGCATGCCGACAACTTCCTTCATGGAAGGTCGACGGGAAGGAAATTTTTGCAAGCAAAGCAAGGCAACTGTGATGCACAAAAGGGCTTGCTCCCTATGCAAAGACTGTATATTCTGGTCAACCAAATCTATGAGCTTTCCGGTCCGGGCAAGACGCCGAGCCCATGAAATCAGATTCGCTCGTTGAAACTCGGACATAGGTGACCCGGTGACCTGAAGGGGTCGCCTCCCTGCTATCAAAACTAACAGAACAACCCCAAAACTGTAAACGTCACACTTCTCCGATACATCCCCACCGCCACCATATTCGGGGGCAACGTAGCAAACAGTTCCTCTCATACTAGGCGTGCTGCTAGCAGCACTCTTGGGAATCTCCCCACTGAATGAATCATAACTGTTCTGTCGAGCTCGGCGTAGTTCACCACTAAGCCCTTCCCATAACCAATCCACACTACCAACACTACCTTTACTCTTATTTCTTTTACTCTTCTTCTTCCTCTCTGTATACAATTCATCATCGACCGGCCACCAATTCTTCCCACTGCCACCAGTATCATTGCTATCATACATACCCTGTTGTCTCCTTTTCTTCTTTTTCTTCTTTTTTGAGAGCTCTTCACAATACTCCTCTCTCCACCACTCCCTCGCTGGCCTTCGCTTCTCCTTCTTTACATTTTTTCCCTGGTCATCCTCCATCGACGCCCACCATTCCAATTGTTTCTTACTTCCTTTCTTCTTCTCCAATTTTGCATTTGTTAAACTACTCGAAGACGCCACCGAAGCGATCCAATCATTATTAGGTTTCTCTTTGATCTCAGTCCCAATCCATTCCATCACATAATCTTTCACTTTCCCACTCTCCACCTGAGCTACCACATTATCTTGCTTCCGCCACCAATCACTGCCAGAACCGTTTTTTATCCCTTTCCCTCCACTCTCCAAAACACTTGAATTCTCCTCCAAAACACTGCCTTTCTCTATTTCAGGAGACGCCGCAAGCAGTTCCGGGGAAACAGCAATTGTAACAGCCTCTGCATTCAGCGGCGATTCTGTAATCCTAGCTGAGACGGGCGACTGATCTACCGCCATGCTGAACTCATCGATTCCAGTAGCTACACTCTCAGTTTCAGCCACAGATCCATAATCCTCAGCTATTTCCACTCTAATTTCCTCCGATTTCAACCTTGCTAATCCAAAATCTGCAATTTTGGCTGAGAAATTCTGATCCAACAATATGTTACTAGGCTTGATATCTCCATGAATTATTGGGGGATCCAATCCATGGAGATACTGGAGTCCTTTGGCAATATCGACAGCAATCAAAAACCTCTTCTTCCAGGTCATTAATTCCGGACATTTCCTATGAAGCAACGCATCTTGCAGATTGCCGTTCGGCATGAGCTCATAGACCAGGAGCATTCGGCGTCGTTTCCGGTCATAAGAGAATCCATGGGCCGAGACGACAAGGGAAGAGTCCAGCTTGGAAGCGAAAAAGAGCTCGTTTTGGAACTCCCGTTCTCCCTGGAGCGAGCCGGCGTCCATCACCTTGACGGCGACGGTCTGGTTGCCGTTGTTCTTATCTTGGTGATTAGGGATGGTAGCTCGGTAGACAGAACCAAATCCCCCCTGACCGAGGCGGCAAGACGCGGAGAACGAGGAAGTAGCGCGACGGAGGATGGAATAAGAGTACTGATGCGGCGGCTTGGAGTCGGCGGGGTTTGTACGTTGGCGCCGGATTTTGCGAAGGCACAAAGATAGAACCAATAAGATCGAAAAGGAAGCCGAAACAGCCGCGATATGCGGGAAAACAAGTCGTGCGGGTAAAGGACTCTCACTGTACATCAACGGCGGTTCCAACGACGGCGGAGGCACCGGAGGTATCAATTCCCGCATCCTGAAACTACCCAAACCCCCCCAAAAGGAGACTAATTCACCAAGATACAATAGAAAAAAAGTGGGAATCGAACATGGGTCGAAATCCCAAATCCAACCGTGTATTTTTCTGTAAAAAGGAATGAGCTTTGGGGGAGGGGGAAGTTGTTTTAGTACATCTGTATGTAATGATTTCTAGTTATTTTGCAGTTCCAGTGATAAAGATGAACAGACAAAGAGGAAAAGAAGAAGAAGAAGAACCTGATGATTACAGCTCCAAAAGAAACATTAATTCAGCTATCCGCTCCAGCTCCACTCTTTTGAGTTGTAAACTGTATGGACTGACTCTGCTTCATTTTTTTTTCCCTTTTTTATTTTCTCAGCACACACTGTAATCTACTTTGACCCCTCTGCCTACTTTGAGCAATATCAATGTTTTTTAAAATAAAAATAAAAATAAAAAATTATATAAAATTTAAATCTTTATTTTAATAATAAAAATATATCTCTTAAAGTTTATTATTTGTAAAATTAAAAATATTGTGCTGCTTCAGTTAGACTATTCATCTGATTTTACAAATTATTAGTTTGAATTAAGAATTTATTTAAAAAATTCAATTACAAAGAAAAGTGGTAAAAGGCCAAGGTTATTCCCACCCAATTCATCCCAGCCCAGTCAAAATATAGACCTTTGAATACGAATCCTTACTGCTTTTTTTATTCTTCAAAGGGATAGGGTTCAACTTTGTTTTTTATTCTTAATGTGATACTTGTACTTTTCTATAATTGTATACTTAATGGAATAGTTTAATTCAACTTTGGTTTTTTAAAATGGATATTTTAATTTATTTTAGAGATAAATTTACCCGTATTTTTTTCCCTTAATGGAAGCTTCTATTTGAGATTAAAAGAAAATCAAAGATATTGAATTAAACCTAGCGTGTACGAGAAATATTATTCAACACTTCCAAAAATAAATTAAAATTAAATATTATTCAACACGCACCATCATTACATGGTTGAAAAAAAGGTTGAACTCCCATTTTTCAACGTAATCCGATTTTTAAAGTCTGATTTTAATTTGAGATAAAAATTTGAATTATTTAAATTCATTTAATTTGGATTTTGAAGTTTGATTATTATTTTAATTTTTAGCATTTTAGACATGTTTGAATTGAACTTTTTAGCATTATTTTTTTATAAAAATAAGAAAAGCTGTTCGAATCAAATATTAAATGTATATTAGAACTTTAACTTGATTTTTTTATAAATATACTAAATTTTTATTTAAATTCATAAAAAATATAACTATATCACAATAAATAATAAAATAATAAATTAAAGAATTCAAAAATTCTTACAATCAAAATTAAAAAAATTATAAAAATAAATGTACCAATAAATTTATTTATTTTTATCTCAATCAAATATTACGTATAACAAAAAAAAATTGTAAACAGGATCGTTTACAACTCAGTTAAAATTTAATTTAATTTAATTAATAATTAAATTTCTAAAAAGATAATTTAAAATTAAATCACATAAATTTAAATCTAAAAAGTCAAATTTAAAGTAATAATTTAAATAAATAACTTTAAATAAAAATATTTTATCAAATAAATATATTTAAATTAATAATATAAACAAATCTTACTAAATGTTATAATTTAATATAAAACAAAATAAATTAATAACTCAAAATTTAATTAAAAAATTAATTAAAATTAATTATCATTATATAAATTACTATTATCTTCTTTTTATTAATATAATTATTTTTTAAATCACAATTATTAAATAACTAATAAATATTATAATCTAATAAAACAAATTAAAAATATAATTAAAATATTTAACCGTCAAAATGGAAGAAAATCTACTTATTAAACTTTTATTGTTTTATCAAAACTAAAAAGAACTTATAAAAGGAAAATATAAATAACATTATTGAAAGAATTAATGATAAAAAATAATAATTTAATTTTTAAAATTATTTTTTTAATGTTAAAAATAAGAAAAGAGACAAAAATACAAAGATTATTTTTCCTAAATTATTTGTTTTATAGAAGAAGAAAAATGAAAAGATCGTAAAAATTGTGGACGGTTCAAGTCGAATTCATGGTATTGCACGTGGTGACCGACCTACCAACTGTTTTCACATGCCATGCCATGCACCATTTGGATATTTTAAAATAATTTTATCCAATCGAGTAAAATATTCAGATATGACGCGACCAAACACCTCTAAACAAAAAATAACAAATTTATTGATCGATAAATTCAAATTAAATCGACATCATATATGCAAAAACAAGGTGTTCAAACGGACCCAACACCTTAATGAATAGGAACCGTCACTGAACTTATCAATGGCAATTGCCATTTGGAAGGGAGCTTCAAACACATGTAGAAGCCGAAACAATCTTAGAAACAACAAAAGAGACAAAGAGCAAAACAAAACCATTCAATAGGGACTGTGATGTTTATTAAGATTCCACCAAGGACTAAATGTGCAATTAAATTATTGAACCAGGAGGCCAAGGTCCTGGTAAGGCAAGAGTCTCACTCATCTGTGATTCAATTGCAAATGTTGTGATGATGTCAATTTCATGACTAAATCATAAGTTTCGAGTCAAATTCAATTCTACCTTACCAAGTATGGAGTACCAACTGCAACTATGTATGCATGTTGATGATACATGCATGAGTCATTTACATGCAAGGTTCATATAAAAATTTGGTCTTTACCTCCGGTTGCCATTTCCGATTGTTGTCAACTGTCCCTTAGATCAACAACTATGACACTGATGTTATCTGAACTTCCTCGTCCCAAAGCCAGACGAGTTAGCAGTGTGGCGGCAAGAACGCTGCGAGATGGATATAATGGTTCACCCCCTTCATCTTTTTGGGTCGATTGTCCACCGTTGTTGTTCAACGTGCCATTGCTTCTTTCTTTAAGACATTCGTGAGCTACTTCACAAACCATGTCACTAGATAGGACATCCCACAAACCATCGCTTGCAAGAATTAAGCACTCGTCTTCGGGTTCTCTCTTTGTGAACGTTATCTCCGGTTCTGATGTTACAACCGGATTCAGGTATTTGTCTCCTGCTCAGAATCAGGGAGATGAAAAGAGTAAGCATTCATGGCATCACTGTTTTAAACACAAGACACCAAATCAAATGAAACAATTTGGAATCTTTATGCAGATTTTAATAATTCCTACTGCAACAGTCATGAGCAACAGGCATCCTATAGATGATAGATTACAACCAAAAAGAAATCGAGCATTTACGAAGAACAAACAGATTCAAAGTCTCGGCTTAACAACAGAGAAATCGTGGTGCCCCCTGAATTACTCAAACAGAACTGGGAATTCGGCAGACATAAGAAACTCAATTAGCATCTAAAGTGAAGTGTGCTTTTGTCATTCATGTTAACCAAAACCTAAGATGAATTCAGACGAGATTCATGTATTTCTCCATTGTTGAACTTCATATCATCAACAAAAAGACTTCATATTCGAAACCAATAGACAGAATTCATACCATGGGTGGTAAATAAGATGGCTTAAAAGTTGACGGAGACCATAATCTATTCAAGGCTTCAAGCAATGTCTCATTATTCCTAGTTAAAAAGCCAATGATAACCCATAGCTGAAGTAAGTAATAGCTATGAGCCTATGCCTACAGAAAATGAAAAAACTCGACATCTTCAAAATAAAGGTGAAACAAGAGGGATCCTGCTGACAAGTAAAGGCCACAAGATTTCAGTTATAGTTGTAAGAACATAAATATTTCTGGGATCACCGAAAAGCAACATCGTTTACTTAGGAAAATGGACCTAAATTGTATGCTTGGGTTGATTTTAAGGTATATATGTATCTGAGATGTTTAGACACAAATATGCCTGATGCCTCCCAATTGGGGATGTAAATGAATGATGAATTATTCATGAACCTTCCCTATAATTTTTGTTTATGAAACTAAATAAGTATTAAAAGAAATTCATGTCCGAACATGAACAAAGGTATATTCGGTTCAATTATATTCACGAACAAACTCGTTTAAGACCGAATTATTTATTAATGATATTTTCTTATAAAAATATTAAAATAATATCTCTATTTTTATATTGGAATTTCAACTCATTAACTAGGATTGTGCTCTAAATGAAAATAATATAAACGAACGTATTCGCGAACGATAAACGAGTATGTTCATGACGCTAAACGAATTGAGCCCGAACGAACAAACCGAGTTTGAACATGATATTAAAAATTAAAATTCATATGAGACGGACATAAACAACTTTAAAATAAATAAACGAACATGAACACAATCTTGTTCGTTTAATATTAGTTCATTTAGTCCCCTACTCCCAGTTGGACAGTCTATCCAATACTGAGAACAGAGAAAATGAAACACAAACATGACAAGGAAAAACAAGACTATCCAGCATCTACAACTTACAAATGTGTGTATTTTCTTTAAAAGATGTTGTAATAATCCATCTTGCCTATTGCCCTGGACAATGGACATAGCAAGTTCGCCTTCAAACTCGAGCCTTGTTTTATATTGTAAGAATAAACCGGAATGATAATGAACGGTTAAATCAATAAAATCTTACCTATTGCCCTGGACATGGCAAGAATGCCTTCTACTCGTGCTCCATTTACAAATATAACCCGACCTCCTGCTGCTTCAATCCGTGCACGTTCATCTGGTCTGTCAGGCTGAAAGCAAAATTAACTTCTATTAACGGACTGATTCGGATCATACTGCAGAGGTCTATTATTTTGGTTCGATCTTTACAACTCAATTTACTCGATTCACACCGATTCGAAAGTTGAAATCATAATAACATATTTTATTTCTTTAAGAGTATCTTGTTCATTGGTATAATCAGCTGCAGGCTAGAGGCAGCCAATATCTTTTAGTTATTCTTTTAAGAAAGAATGCTTAAAATAAGATATCTTAAAAATCACGAATTGAAAATGGTAAAAGTGTATAATATTTTCCAAGTACCAGATGTATGCAGACATGTTGGGGAGTGACAACACAGACATTGGCTAAAAACGAAACGAACCTTGTGATCGGAACTCAGGGGAATGGACATCCCGCCGCGACAGAGAACGGCGCGTGAATCACCGCAATTGGCGACCACGATGTGCTCCGACGTCAACAGGGCTGCTACGGCGGTGGACCCACTGAGGGACACTTCCATCGAGTGGCACCCACAACGGTGTCCCACGCTTCCACAAACGCACGTGCTTGTTGCCACCGCATCCATCCTCTCGAAGCTTCTTTTCATCGCGCTTCTCCAGTTCTCCTCCTGTGACCTGCTGTCTCTCCCACGCTCACCGACTCCGGTGTTGTTCACGCGCATCAACTCTTCCTCTACGAACACGTGCATCTTTTCCCTGCACAGCGCTGCCACCTACAGAAGAAAAGGCTATTTAGAAAAGTTCCGTTAACAAAAAGAAAGAGCAGGCGCCATTTTTTTTTAATTCTCGAAGATTTAAAAAATAAATCAAATAAAACTTTACATGGGAACCACCATGACCGTCGTAAACTGCGAAGAAATGAACTGGTCTGTTAAGATTTATGTCAGGTCGGCAGAGTTCGGCCCGTACAGAAACGGCATCCTTCATCTCACGTGACCTCCCGGCAATCGACATCATCCCGTAAACGGGCCCGTTGATCAAATCCGGAATGGTCTTCACCGCCGTCGATTCCTCCTCGCCGGAAGAAGTTCGCGTACTTGTAGTCCCTAGCATGTCGCCGGCGACCTCCACCATACATATCCGCTTCCCCTCGCGAACGTAATCTGAACTCTCTCCAGAACCCTCCGTTTGTCCTGGACTTCGCAACGCTCCAGCACCGGATGCCGAGATTGTCGCATGCCTCCTCATCTCGATCCTCCTCCGCCGCCTTTTCCGGCACTTCGCCGGCGTATCATCATCTTCATCGCTCCACATTCTGCTACAAACCTCCGTCATTGAAAATCTCCTCCGGCTAACATTGTTCAATAAAAAATCCCCCAACGGAGCATCAAAAATACAAAAGAGATCAACTTTTTTTGCACAAAACTTATTTGATACGTTTGACGAAAAGGGGCAGCGTGAAGCGTATATGTTGTAATTCTTTCTCGTGTTTAAACATGTAAGCCTTCTACTGGGCAAGAGCCGGTTCCATTCGAAGAAGCTGCCCGGGATGCTACCCGTTACAAACAAGTACAACCACCAGCTTCCGTCGTGACACGTGTATAACCTGGCGCTTAATCTCTTTGTTCGTAGATCGTCTATTTTCTTTGTTTCCTTGTCTGGTCAATTTCGCGTATCGCGATATATAAGGGGGAAACGTTTTCAAAAGGATCTGGACACTGGAAAAGACGACACGTATAAAGGAAGCTCCGATAAGTGGCGGTCCCGAACTCTCCAGAGTGAAACATGTGGGAAGCTGAGAGATAGACACGTGTTTAGTTGTTAAGTTACGGGAATGGCCCACATGAAATATACTTTTCCATTTGAAAATGAAATATAAATTGTTTCTAAATTCTTTCAAGAAAAAAAAGTCTAATTATTTTTGGTGGAAAATATTCGTTTAGTAAAAACATTCAAATATATATATTTTTTATATTTTTATTAATGATAAATTTATATAGTTATGAATTAAACTTTAAAAATTAACTATAACTTTAGTATGCAACCTGAAACCTGAAATGGGTTTTTGAAGTTAGAAACTTCGAAAAAAGGGTGGGTTTTTCTACACGTGTCCATCATGTGGGGTGCAACCGTGATATAGAATTCGGTGACCGCAAGGTCATCTGATTGTGTCCTTTGCGCTTTAGTTTCTTTTTAATCTTATCCGTTAAATCACAGCCATGTGTTTTAAATTGACACTTGGCTGTGTTTGGACTGTCGACGCAGTCAATAAAAGGGTGCTCTCCGTTTCAATTTGTTAATATACTTTTATATTCACAAAATGATGGTGTGCTTATTTTTTTTACTAATAAATGGAGTATTCACATATTTTTTAAATTGTTTATTAAATCTTTAATTTCTTATATTAATTATGTAATCTATTTTAAATTAATCATTACACTTTCAAGTTTGAAAGACCAAATTAAACTGTGAGTCATAATTTGAAACTAAGATATTTAAAATTCGATAATTAATTTATAAAAGAATTATATTATAAGTATTAAATTGAAATATTTAGAAAATTAAATTCCAATCTAAAATTAGAGGGGCCTTGACCCTCCCCAATAGGCTAAATTTCTATTTCGATACTCGGCCCCTCCCTCTTGTTTCATCCTGGCCACAATTCTGGCCTTCAGGGCCATGGACTAGCTATCACTCATACGCACACGAAATTGCAATAAACATGAAGATACAGATTGCATGCTCTTTCGACCCATTCCCGGCTTGTCCGGCCAAGACAATATGCCGCCATCCTCCCAAAATTGCAATAAACATAAAGATATGGAGTTCGACTACCAACATGCAACAGTCTAGTATTCTTAACAGGCATGCATTACAGTGGAAGTACCTAACATACTAGAGACAAAAACAATATGGTAACACCGGCGTACACTACATAGTTCATATCACATTCCGTAATCTTTTTCAAATATACGACTTCGCAAATCCGTGTTTACGCAAGTGCATAGAAAACAAACCAAAGTACCACGAGTACGAGCGACATCCGGCCAATCAGCCTATGTGAAGAGGAAGCATGGTTGCAATAATTAAATCCATACCAAACGTCACCTGGAATGAAGGTGCCATAGGAAAAGGTAACAGCCCTAGAGTTGTAAGCATAAATCTTCACCGTCTCCGGCTTCCAACCATCTGGTCCGGATCTATAGAGATAGACATAGCAAATCTGATACGCACACGGTCCCTTAATCTCAAAGGTATCTGAAGAACACCGTTCAAATGCCCTAGACGATGGATTATCCAACCTCGGAGCATATATCTGATTAGCAAACAGACAATCAATATCCGTTTATATATACCAGTTTCATCTGTCAAAAAGAATCTGGAACACCAAAATGCAAAAATGGATTTACACAGTTGATTTCAAGAAAACCAGATAAACCTCCATGATTTCAAGAGAACCAGATAAACCTCCATGGGTGTTTATTCATTCGCCGACTAATCCGAATTGGATTTTACAAATTCCACTACCAAAATATCAATTAAACTCTAATTTCTTTCCAGAACTAACTCTAACCCAATAATATAGCTACATAATGATATTGAAAAATCAAATTGGGGGAAATTGTAAAAGAATCTAACCTGATTACCGTAGGCATCTCCAAAAGCGATACTGATTTGATCTCGTGTGTGAGTGGTTGATGAACAGCTCGTTGTAAAAACCACGGAGTATGAACAGCTCCCCAAATTCTATTCTCGATTTTAGTTTTGTATCAAATAAGAAATTTTGTTACAATTACTTGATTTATAACAACAGATTCAACGCATAAATACGAGAGTTTCATTGATTGCCATTGGTAAAGTGAATATACCTGTATATAGCTGACATTGAAGGACTCAAAAGCTTGAGGCTTTTCTCTCATCCACTTGGCTTCACAAAGGATGAATACGGATCCAAAATAGAAAAAAACAATGGCTACTTTACTCATTCTCAGTGAAAAAATAAACACTTTCTTTCTGCAGAAGAAGAAGGAGGAAGGTGGATAATAATGGACGATAATGTAAAGCAATTGGAAAACCCAATACATTTAAGAAGACAAAACCAAGGAAAGGTATCAGAACCGACTGTACACGTGTACAAAGAAGAGATCAAACAAAGCTATAGGAAATTACGCTTTAGTTTAACGGTGAGGTAAAAATTACGAATTTTCTTTTGATACTCCTAATAATTATCGTACATTTTAATATATAAAATAATTTATATTTATATTTGTATTTTTATATTATTTATTTTTTATTAAGATATTTCTTAGAATTTGTACAAATATGTGTAAGGGTATTTAAAATTTCGGTTAATCAATTAAATTTAAATTTTTTTGATTAATTTTAAATCGAATTGGTTAACGGTTAATAATTTTTTAAAATTTTAATTATCGGTTAATTCGGTTCAAAATCAGTTAATTAACCGAATTTTTTATATATTATATATTATATATTTTTTATATATAATTATTTTAATTATTAAACTTTTAAAAATTATAAAATAATCATTAAACTTTATACAATTAGTATAAAACTATAATTAAATTTATTAAATTAAAAAATAATTATTAAATTTTTAACATATATTAATAATTTATAACGTACGATGAATCAATATAATAATTTGATAGGTTTAATGTTTTTTTTTTATAATTTTTAAAAGTTTAGTGCCTAAAAAAATATTTTAACATAATTTAATGATCATTTATGTAATTTATCTAATTTTTAAAAAAAAATTGGTTAACCGAATTAATCGATCGGATTAACCGAACTTTTTCGGTTTGGTTAAAAGTTTTCGAAAAATTTTGGTTCTGTTAATGGTTAATACGAAAAAAAATTCAGTTAATAAAATTTTAGAAGTTCGATTCGATCAGTTAACCGATCGTGTTCGCAAATTGCAAGTGTATTTGACTGTTTGTCGTGCCGCATGCTTTAAGCTACATTGGTCACGAGGAAGCTATATGCTTATAAGCCTATAAATAAAATAATATTATAGAATTATTGATAATCGATTAAATAAAATTATCTATTTATTTTTATTTTTTTTTAGATTTTGGATTTAAGACCTAATAGAAATAATCATTCCCTTAAAATATTTTTCTTAAGTAATCTTTATAAAAAAATAATACTATTGGTTTAATTGTATTCTAATTTATATTTTACCATCGAACTATAAACTAAAACATATCTGGTACATAAATTTAAAATTTAAAGCAGCAATGCATGCATAACTTCCAATCTTGTCCAGGCCCATTTTAGTTCCAACAAAGACACGGGCTTAGTTATAGACTCCAATTGGGCTCTAAATCTTATGGAAACTTACCGGAGCTAAACGAAGTAGCAGCGGCGAGCCAAGCTAATGCAATCCAGGCGATGCAAGGTCTCCGAATTGGGGTCCGTTTCGTTTACAATATCAGAAACAGTGACTTGCAAACAACCTCTATAGCTACTGATCCTACCGCGCACTCTGGCTACTTTCCCGACTTGGAGATTGTCGGCGAAGCTCTTGGACAAGTCGGAAATAACACGAAGCGTCGCGGGTTGGCGGGTAGAGAAGAAAGGGGAAGTGAGGTGGTTGAGCCAGAGTACGCAGGGAATGGAATCGGTGCCATCGTCGAGCGTGAATCTGAGGAATTTGTCGGGTTTATGGTCCCGGAAAGTGACTACACCGAGGACTTCGACGCGTGAGATTTGTTTTCCGTTTAGGATGAAAACGGATGAGCAGGGGGAGGGGGTTATTGATCGGAGGCTGAAACCTAGGAGCTTGACATGGATGCTTAGCAGCGACGGTTGTTGAGCCATGAATGGCGGAAAAATGAATTGCCTAATTGCTGGAGGTTAGTAAAGTAGGAGAAGAAGACCGATTTCATTTCATAGCCCATAATGGCGTACTTACCCTTCGGCCGGATTGTGTAGTGGTCTAATTTTGTTAACAGTCCTTGCGCTCTCGATGCATCGAAAATTGTGTACTACACCTCAAGGTTTTAATTATTATAATTTTTTTAATTATGTTTCACCATTAGATTTTTTTAAAATTTAGTACGAAATGTCAAGTTTTTAATATTTTATTTCATTACTTCAATATTTTTTTTTGTTTACTATCCAATCGAAACCTAAAATGTATCCTATTTCTATTATTTTCTTTAATTTTAACTTTTTATATAAAATCTATAATTTCTCTAAAATACCAACACACTTCAATTCTTTAATACAAACTCTTCTAAGTTCTGTCTTTGAACATCAATTCATTGGCCACCAATCACACTTATCTTCATCGAACTTCCATAACTAAAAATTATATTATCTCATTGTTAAAACCAATAAATGATCTAAAAAAATCTTAATAATAGAAAAATCGAGTCAATTTTGGCCAATATGAGTTATCTATTTTTTAGGTGTAAAATAAATAATAATGTTTGATTGAAAAGTGATTTTATTTTTTATTTTTTGGCCAGTAACTTTTAATATTTTTTGGGTTAAAATAATTTCTCTATGAATGAGACTTATTAAAGAATTGATGATAAATAATTTAAAATGATTAGAAGGAACAATAAATCAATAGAAAAAAAATTATATCAGATATACTTTTATAATTGATATAATATTTTGAAGGCAAAATATTTATTCCTGTCATATCAATGTACTGATGTACACTATTAAATGGATTTATTTCATTATTTATCATTTACTTTAAAATAAAATATTAAAAAATGGCCCTATGCCATTCTTTGAATGCTGATCTCTGCATTTTGAGTCTGAGACACACAGGTCTTTGTCTCTTGGAACCAAAACTTATCATGCCAGTATTTTTATTAATAACTGCCTGAGGACTTGGCACTTTCAACTTGAATTTCAAGTAGACCCACCCAACTGTTAAAATAATGGAAGCTCTGGTTGTGTTATTAATCCTTATACTATGCAGATTGCAGACATTACGGATTTAATCCTTCTGCTATCAATTTGGTCCATTTGAATCCCTTATCTTTTTTCTAAACATAACTTCAACAACCAAAACCAAAGTTTCTTTTAATAAATATAGAATTGGATTCTTGGCTTGTCCCATGGTAAGTTCAAGTGGGAACGGATTAATTAGCGTCATTTTTCTAGTTAATTAGTCCATCACTACCAAGAATGATTCCTCCAATTGTTTAATATTTTCTTATCAGAAAATCTCAGTTTTCTCTTTGCCCTGGCCCTGGGGGTTCAATTTTTTTTTCCGAACATATAAACTAAGAACACCTACTGCAGATTCTGAAAAGAAACAAAACACCCAGAGAATCCTTAGTTTTGTATGCACTGAGAAAAATATATATAATGTGCATGTAAAAAGCCATATCAACCAAACACTAATGCACATATCATATTAAAAAGTTTGAGACTTATTGAAAGAAATTTGTTCTAGAATCAGAGTTTAATTTGGTTCGACTTCAGATTTAATCGAAATAAGTGGTCTCAGCCAAGAATGGATGGATCTTAATGCCAATTCAATAGGCCAATAGAAAATGGATACCTTGCTTACATTGGCTTTGGGGTTCTCAGCGTTGCCGCTGCTACTGCAGACAAATCGAGCCATCTGCACAAGACTCTGTCCGAATCATGAAATTTTCTGAAATCATGAACAGAAAAACGAAATCATAGTAATAAATCGCATAAGCCAAAATCCTGTTCCAATCTTGTAGCTAAGAATTCAGGGGCACGCCCAGAATTTGCTCTCATCATCTCATTTACATCTCTAATATGATTTCTTATTCATAAATAATCATATATGATATATTATTACAGTATAGAAAGATCCAAATACAACAATGTCAGGGGAAGAATAATCATGCCCTTGCAAGCAGAAAAAAAAAGAAAGAATCTACGTACTCTGCAAACTTTTATAATTCTGTATGTATAATCCTCGCAGTGTAAAATGGAAATCATCATTTCCACTTGAACCCAGGCTGCTCTTGTTCCTTGATTCTCTGTAACACACCATCAATGGCTACATCGAATGCATCCTTCGTGTTCTCTAGACCCTTTTCGGGTTTTGCATAAACCAGCTTGGGAATGTATTGAATCACTTTCTCCTTCATTTGATCCACCTCTTCCCTGCTGTAATTTTCGAGTACCGTCTGGATCGATGTCCCATTTTTCACCAGGTCGCGGTGGATGAAAACAGAGTAACTTTTGGGCTCATTGGGTAGAAACCATTGGTACTGAAGATAAGCTGTTCTGTGCCAGAAGAACACCGGGATCGATCCGGCGATCATGCAGTCGAAGACGGAACGGCGGCTGAAACTATCACCCCTAGGCTGCAAACAGAAATTGGAATCCAGAAACGTCTCGAGGATGACGGAGGTACCGTTGGAGCAGCGGGTGCCCGCGCAATTCACGGCTTGGCATGAGCCCGAAGCGTTGTTGCATTGGCTGAGTAGCAAGCCTCGGAAATCGTTCTTGATGGTGCTGCGCGGCGCTCCGGCAAAGCAGAAGAGGGTTTTGCGGCGGCGGTTACGGACGAAGTTTTGCCATTGGACGACGTCGTAGTCCGATCTCGGGTGGAATCCGGTGGGGTACGGGACTCCGACATCGAAATAGTCCCAAGGGTTTCGTTCGATCAAAAGACGAGTGATGTTCCTTAAACCCGGCATGTATAAACAGCTTGAGCCCCAGTCTTCGTTCTTGGACCGCCGGAAATCCCATGTGATACGCCCCATCGTCATGAAATGATCCCAGCCGTCGGAACGGTTCCAGTACGGTTGATCCTGTAACCACTTCAACAACATCTCGCAGTACCGATCACGATCTTTCGAACTATACCCGAGCCACAAGTATTTCCCGACGGCGAGACCCGCGTAAAAGGGGATGTAAAACGCCGTCGCCGACTCCGGTTCGGTCGTACGGCATTCGTAGTTCAAGATACGGTTGTGGTAAATAACTTCCATGGCGAATTGATCGGTCCAGTACCAAGCTTGAACCAAACCCTCCGGTACGATTCCGGATAATCCGACCGCTTTCCTCCCGAACCCATTGTTGGACAGAGCCTCGCAACGCGAATGCCATGGGTCTAAATCGGCACAGTTATCTAACAACTCTCTGTTAAAAAAAGCCGGTAAGTCGTAAACAAATATCCGACCCGAAGAACACCGTTCCGGTGGTGAAACGGGAGAGGAAGCCGAAATGCCGGTGGATTTTAAGTGGTGGGTGGATGAAACGTTAAACGAATTTCCAAGTAGTTGATCGGAGTGGGATAAAGGGGAAGGGAAATGGGTTCGGCGGTGGGAAAAAGGGAGGGCACGAGCCATGACGAGTATGATTATTTGCAGTGAAATGATGAGAAGAAGTAGCCATAAGCGATTATTATTAGGGAAAAGGAAGGAACTCTGTGAACGTAAAGAACTCGATGAGTTTTTGCGTTCGATTGGGTTCAATTCAGGGGTTGAGGTTTTCGTGGGAGAAGAAGGGGGATTCGGGGAGTATGACGGAAGCATGAAGATATACTCTATGAGCAGCCGTTTTCGGGAAGTTTCCGGCGACGTTTGTGAGGTGAGAAGTGGGTTTTGCGGCGGCGATGACGTTTTAAAGCGGTGGAATGAATGGTAAGCTTGAAGAGCGGCGTAATGAAGTGTATCTACGCAGTGGAGACCGTGGGATGAAGTTTGTGGTATTTGTCTGCGTATTTGTATTATCCTGAAGAGGCGTTTTCGGGTTGCTTTGAGATAGAAAATGGTAAGCACTCGGTACTAGCAAGAAGGAAGCAGGCACGTGGCTTGGGCTACCGGCTGCGAGAGCAACCGACAGTGTGTTTAGTCTTCACTGATTTCTACGAAAGAAAATAAAAAATATTAAAAAAAATCTATAACCGTTAAATATCGTTAAATATTATTAAATATTTTTTTAATTTTTATTAATTAATTTAGATTTTTTAATATATTTATAAAATTTAAAAATTATATTGAAAAAAATCATGAGAATCATATTGGGAAATAGTGTTACATTTATTAAAATAAAATAAAATTTTAAAATGTACACTATTTATTAAATCTAAATACCACATTAACAAATAAATCACATTCAGAAAATCGTTAAATTCAAATAATAAAGATTCGTCCTAAGCTATTTAATTAAACAAACAAAAATTATAAAATAATAAATATTAAGGTTGTCGGTGGTTCAGTAGTTCTACGGAGAAGGAGAAGCCCTTGTGTAGAGATAGCGTTGTCGTCTCGTCACATTTGAGTTCGTTTGATACAAATATAAATTGAAGGACCAAAATGAAAATAATACAAATGAAAGATTAAAAATGATTAAAGTGGACACTTGGGATACTTATTTTAAAAATATACCATTTTGAAACGGTTGGCTCGTGATGCAAACTTTGCCACGGCCACCTGCGGGAACTTAACTGAAGGGCTAGTAACTGGACACTTGGCACTTATTTATACATACAAGTGTAAGTATTTTTATTGTGTTCAATTTCGTCCCTATTAAGTTTAGTATTTCATTTTCATTTCAATAACAATTAACGAAGGTGTTTGTATTTAAAATATTTTAATTATATTATAAAATTCTATTTTCATCCAATAAAATATATATTAAAAAAAACTAATGTGAATCCAAAAATATAAATAAAGAGGATAAAAATTAAAAAATAATTGAACGAGTGGTAATAATAATTATATATTTCTACTCTATATAGATTTTAATCTTAATAATTTCCATAAAATTGTAATATTTCTATACTTGAACAAAAAATCTAAGAATTAACTTATAAAACAAAAGTTACATTTAGAAATTAATAAAAAAAATTATTTCTATTTGAGTGTTTTTCAGAAAAAAACTGGCATGAACATCGCCATGTGAAGCTCGTATGTTTTGTTTATAGTTAGCAAAGAATTAAATGACGGACGAATAAAGTACTAAGTGTTTGTATATATCATTTGGAATATTTTTTAAAAATATTAGTAACTTTTTATATGTAAATTTAATAAACCTTTAGCGTGCACAACAAAATAAGCATTAATATGATTATATTATATTTAAAAATATAAAATTAAATGTGTTTAAATATTATTTATTTGTGAAAATGAGATTCACGAAATGTTAGAAACGAACCCTTTACCATAAATCAACGGGTCCACATTAATCTCCACCCATTCAAGATTTCATATGGAATCAGCTCGTGGTGGGGTCTAAGGAAATGATTAGTCTCGTTCTTAAGGGCTAATTAGTAATTATAATTTCTTTATCTACTTTTTCATTTCAGCTTATTGCTTGCTTTACGCCGGTTCAGATGCTTATGGGTTCAAACTTCAAAATGAATTGGCTTTTATTAGGATAATTGGATGGGAAAGGACACGTGGTGTCGGCAGATTAGGCTAAGGAATAGAATAAGGAAAAAGGGAAACATAATCATTCGATAAAGAGTCTATTCAATCAAGTTAAATAAATTTTATAAGGCGGCATAAATTCATTAATATAATGTTCATAGACACAAATTATTAACATATATCCTATTAAAAATCACTTTTTAATTTATATCAATTAATAAATTAAATATTAATAATTATAAGAAATTTGTAACCATTTTCATTAATTATCCCAACGTGAATTGCATTAACTCAATAACCTCTGTTATGATGTTTAAGGATTGAAAGTGAATCAGTCCACCGATTTCTCCAATGCCACGTGGTGGTGCTGAATTTTTTTAATTAAATCTGAATAATAAATCAATTGCTTAAAAAATTCATCAAAGCACAATACTTTACAGCTGTGCTTAACCAGCTGACTTGAAGGAATTCGTTAATTAATTTTATATAATCTTTTGTGATGGTTTGGGTTAGATCTTAAAGGACGGATCGACGGAAGTTAAGGTATATTTGTATTTTTAAAATATAATTTTTTATATGATTAAATGCTTTACTTTTTTATTAATGAATTAAATTTATATATCTTAAATTTTATATTTAAATTTATTATATAATTTTCTAAAAATTAATTCATAATATAAAATTCTTCGCATGTGGGTAACCATATTCATTATATACACAAAGTTTGATATGAATTTTAAGTTACTTCGTATACAAGCATGTTATAATTATGTTGTCGTTTTCTTAATAAATTTGTGTAGAATTCGTTGAATTAATTAATTAATAATTATATTTAAATATTATCGCTTGTAGCGAGTTTTTTTTTCTTCCATTCTGTATGTTCAAAGACTTAAATTTGTAAATTTGGGCACAGTTGAAGCCACCTTTGGTTAATGGCTAGGGTATCATAACATTTTAAAATTTCTCATATATGTAAGTTAATATAAAATAACATTTAAAAATAATAAAACTTTAAATAAACATTAATGCTCCTTAAAAAAGTGGCATTCATTGTTTATTCACATCTATTTAATTTTTTTATAAAAAAATATAAATTCTAACATTTAAAATTAAAAATATTTTAGCTCCCTACATCGATTTGAATAATGGAATACATATTATTTATCTAAGATCACATTAGCTTAGTTCAACATTGTTATTCGATTTTAGTATTGATGCTTTTCTTTTTCAAAGTCAAAGTTAGTTTTAAAAAAATATATTTTAAACATAGATTCTTAGATATGTATACCATCAACTTCCAATAAAGCTTTTTAGATTTTGTCTTTTATTTCCTTCCATTTTGTATTGTTTGCAGGGAATGGCAGCCAAGGACAATCTGGACCTGTCAACTCTGCAGTCTCAGCTTAGTGAAACTCATGAACTGTGGGAGCAGGAGATTGAAAAACACCAAGGCGTGTTACAAGCCAAAATTATGGAGGTAAAGGCTTGCATAGAGGGGTCAGAGGAGGAATCGAAGGAGTTAGATGTTCTTTGGGGAAGGGTGAAAACTACTGAAACTTTATTGACTTACCTGAAATCTAAAGCAAGAGTAATGGCTGCTCCCGATTTAGCCCATAAATCATGTGGCATCAAAATATTGGAAGGGATGGGAATTGTGGAAAAAGAAGGCGCACCGCTATCTGGCTGGTCAAGGAGCGTTGATCTCCCTTCATTTGATTGTTTGGATGATGAAACATGGATTGGAATTAGTAGACATCAAGGTTCTTTCCCTTGGATGAAAAAGATGGAGCCTATATTGGAGAGTTAATCAAGTCTGTGCAAATGGTTACAGATGTAATGGAAGTTCTTGTTAAGAGGGTTGATGGTTGTAACCAATCCAACTGCAACTTGTTATTTAGCTAGCTTCACAGATGATCTCCAACATACTGCCGCTGGGATTTTGTTACCGGTTCTTCTCGGTTTCGGGTTGTATTTCATGGAGAGAAAAATCAAAGAGTTCGATTGAAGGGGGTCGAATCGATGTTCTGGGTAATCGCGTTGTCATCGACCAACTCCCCGATCTCGCTCGGATCCTCGCGGACCTCAAGCTCCTCCGCACTAATATCGGCAGACTAGTCATGATTTCGGCCATTCTCTCCAACTTGGTCTCGTGGCTTCTCCTTATCATCGCGATATCGATCTTCAACGGCCATAAATACAAAACCATATCTGCCACCGTTGTTTTCGTACTGATATACGTGTTTCGCTACGTCCAGACGTTGCTTGGTTGATCGACCGTATTTCGAGAGACAAAGTCACAGTAACACGCACGTATGGTTCATCAAGGCGGGGGGTTTACTCTGCGGGATCGCACTGAAGCCTGCGGCTCGCATTCAGTCGTCGGTGCTTTCATGTTCAGTGTCATTCTACCGCAAGAGGACTCGGTGAGAAACAAGGTTTTGGAGAAACTTATTTATTTCGTGACGGTGATCTTGATGCATCTCTTCTTCTTAATCAGTGGATTCCGAACCGATTTTCCGTATACGTTCGAAAAAACCTCTTCGATCACGGTGTTCCTTGTCATTGTCTCGTCTTTGGCAGCAAAGCTTGCCAGTGTTTTCTTGGTTTCTTTACACTATATATAGGATATCAGCTACAGAGAGTTTGGTTCTCGGGATGCTTATGAATACCAAAGGTGTCTTCGCCCTCATTGTCCTTAACACAGGCCGCAACATAAGGGTATCTTCTCTCCGACGTGACATATGCATGTCTTTCTACCTGCAGGCTCTAAACAACCAGACATTAATTTCCTTTGATGGTTCTTGCTGTGCTTGGTCGAGCCAATCATCGCATTTGTTAACACGCCTGCGAGGAGACAAATGAGGCAGTTTATCGGCATCCTAGCATGTGTCCACTCCATGCGGAATGTAATGGGAATCCCTAGTGTCCTCAGCCTTTCCCATGGCACTAAAGAGTCTCCTCTAACAGTCATCAGTATCCATCTGTTGGATCTGTTGAAACGAGCCAGCACCGGGATGCTCATCGTGCACGATAGTTGCAACAAGCACAGTGCAGGCTGGTTCAACAGGGTGAAAACATAGACGAATAACGTAATTCATGCGTTCAAGAGCTTCGAGAAGGTCAACGACGACAAGAAGGTGATGGTCCAGACGATGTCGATGTCTCGGTGATATCCCCTTATGCCACCATGCACGTCGACATATGTAGCCTAGCGGATGACAAATGTGCCAACCTCCTCCTCCTCCCGTTCCCCAAGGAAGTGAAAGCCGATGGTCATATGGGAAACCCCAACTCCAACTTCGCTGACGTGAACAACAACGTGGTGTTGAACACATGGTGCTCTGTAGCCATACGCGTCGACCGTGGCATCAGCTCAAAAGCCTTCAAAATTCAAATCACTGGATACATCCTCCGGTAAATCCACTCCGCAAATCGCCATGTTATTCATAGGCGGACCTGATGACAGAAGCGTTAGCCTATGCTTGTAGGATAACGGATTAACACAATGTAAGCTTAACCATGGCTAGATTTCACCCCGGAGAATATACAATAAACCCAAATTTACGAAGCAACGCCAGCATTAACTGGGAAAGAGTGATCGACCACAAATGCATAGATGATTTCAAATCGAAGGCGATGGACAATACCGGTATACATTATACTGAAATGACGGTCTACAGCAGAGAAGAAACTATAGCATGGACCAGAGCATTGGGGGATAACATGCTCGATTTGTACATAGTAGGGAGAAAGCAAGGGAAGTGGAGTCCCCTGTCACCAAAGGACTGTCGGATTGGTTTAATTGTCCAGAGCTCGGGGTGATCGGGGATACAATGTTGTCGTCGAACTTTGCGTTGCACGCATTGTTGTTGGTCGTGCAGCACTACATTTCTACGGATGTGATCCATGGGATGTCTGATAATTGTTCTATTTGAACGATAGGTATAGGGACTCAAAGATGTGATTTCTGAGTAGATCACAACCTTTTCAACTGTTTCTTGGCAACAAACTTTTGAAAAAAACAATTGCTTCGATTGAAGGATTATGCAACTGAAAATTTCCATCCAATTCTTGCCATTTACAAACATTTCATAATGTTATTATACAATATACAGATCTAAAAGTTGGTTCGAACTTCAAATCTAAGATCAACCATGGTACAAAAATTTGCAGAATATCAAAATCATTAAAGCCCCATCTCTATCCTTGACTTGAATTCTGCAAATTGCATTCGAACAAGGCCTTGGCTGTCATTTCCCTTTCGAATCTCCAAATGTAATTCAAACCAACAAGCAACTCTGTAATGGCAGCTTCAGTCTTCTCTTTATTAGCAAAGAAAAGTGTTTGCAAAAGAAGAATATTCGATCTGATCGAAAAATTCTGGTGCTCGAGGCTCCTGTCACATTGCCATTTGATCATGTTATGTGCCAATGGCGACATCCAACCTAATATCCTCGCCAGAGCCGTTCTCCACTCACCTGCAAGCACCGGATCACTCGCCGAGAATCCGACTCCTTTTAGTCTCGCCCTTAATCTGGACCGAATACTATATGGAAGCATGGAATAAAGATCATCTCTTGCTTCAATACCAACCAACTGTGGTGACTTTATCATTTTCTCCAACACGATGATTAGATTCGCATAATGAAACGATAAAGCCGAAGCACCTAATGTACTCGGAGTCGGCTTTAGGAATTTCGAATTCGACTCAAAAAAACTTGCATTAGCCTTCAATGGTCCTGATACGAAGTTGTAAGTGTTCGGGTTAACGGTAGGGTACACGGTTGCCGAAGTCGAAGCCGAAAGGCTTCGAGGCAGAGACGGTGGATAATGATAATAGCCATGGTCGTGACCAAAAACAAGCTTGACCCTTTGTAAAATAGTGAAAACCGATCTCACTAGCATGGAAACCACCATGTCGAAGCTTTTGTTCCATAGGGAATCTTCTTTCAAATTCTTAACCTCTTGTTTTAGCCACAAAAGCTTTTGCTGTAGATCGATCTGCTTCTGCTCTTTTATGGAATTCGAACCGCACCACTTTCTCAAACTGTTCTCCGTCGTCGACAACTCCTCCATTTGTTTAAACAGAGTTGATGTAACAGCGACCAGCTTCTCCATCTTCTTGTTCCTAGCTTCCATGTCTTTGTTACTCAACACCCACCCGTGATAATCGTGGCCCGAGTCAGCAAACTCGTCGAACCACCGGTCGAAACATCGAAGCTTAGAATCATAACACCGGTTACTAAGCCTGGAAATAGACTTGGCTGCCAGCCTGACATTTTCTGTAATCTCGGCACAGGCTAACCCCAGCAAGAAAGACTCATCTTCTGAGACGATCTTGCCGATTCCTTCAAGTGATATCGATTCGTTTCGGAGACGAATTATGTTCTTGTCTGAGAGTGAGTCCCATAGATGGATAAGCTTCGACATAAGGCCGGCGATTTCATACGACAAAATCCCAACATTGTACTTATGTCTTGAAGATTTTGCAGTATGCAAGGTGCTGGATATGGTTTTCTTCACTTTGATCATCCAAGTTTCCAGCGCCATTTGTAAGCAAAAGAGGATCTAATTAGAAGAGTGGATTTTTCAGAGATGAAGGTTACTGGAAGGAGTGAAGCTTTGAAATATTTCCAGATCCTTGGATGCTGAGGCACTTATACATCCATATCATTAATCAAGTACATTTCTCTTTGATCCATGTTAATTTGTATTTATTTGATTCTAATAATTCATTAAGGTAAGATTGAGTGGTACATACTACATAGCCATCTCCATGCATATGAATACACGACAAAAAAGTTGGAAATAGTGATTTAAAAAACTTGAGTTGACTAATTGGAAAAAGAGCTGATGATGATCGATGGGAATATTGGATTTCATTGGTTGGGTAAATTTATATAAATAAAATTATATTTGGGAAAGCTTCAGCCAATAGAGATTCATATTAAATTTTAATATTTCAAATATTTGTCTGACCAATAAATCAGATATTAATATTTATAAAAAATTAACATTTTTTCCTGCAAATTTTACATAATAAAAAAAGTAGAATAAAAAATGAGAAATATCTCACTATTCATTTCCCGTCACATGGGTCTAGAGAATAATTTTCTTTAATGGGATTATTGTTAAAATGTAAACAGAATGGATTAAAAAGAACATGAGAATTAATTATTAAATTAAACACGAGTATTAAGCTGTATCCACTTCAACATTATGAATAAGAAACTTTAATTTCAAAAACAGACATTTTTTTAAAAGGTGGATTATAAAAGCATTTTTTTCACTTTCATCTATGCTTTTTCTTTATTCTTTTTTGCCGACGAACAACATGGCAAAGACGGCAAAACATGGTTTACTTGTCTCAAAATGAACAGGCACAGTTACATGCGTTGACACATTGTGTTTTGCATGATATCGGGATGTAAAAAATTCAATATCTTTTAAATAAAGTAAGACAGTCAGACTAAATATAAATAGTTAATACGATAATTTAAATATATTTTTAATTATTGATAATATATATACATCTTATAAATAAAATAGTATAAATTTGTATCTTTTAAGATAAACATCATCCATTTTTTCCTGATATACTTATTGGGTTCTAATTAATCATAATTATCTTAAAGAAATTGTAAATTATAATTAAACATCGATGAAATTGTTACTTATGCATTATTTATATCTATCCATTGGAGTTTGGGAAGATCGGATAGTCCAAATGTAAAGGGATTTTGGAGTGATTAAGAATGGACAAACAAGATCTGTACTGTTTTGTTTGTTTGTTTGTTTGGACAGTTCTTCAAGAATTGTTGGGGACAGCAGCCTCCCTCTTTTTACGACGAAAATCATAACATTTGTCACTCTAGCAATGGATATACAGACATTGAAATTAACCAAGTTAAAACAATTTTATCATAATAATATTCCAGGACTTAAATTTTATATTTGATCAAAGTAAGTACATGAATAGGTGGAAATTTGTTAAAAATTAAAAGTATAAAAAATTCAAGTACCTGATTAAAAAAATAGATACTAAAATAATTATAATTCAGTTCGACCACGCTGAAAAATGATCTCTTTTGGTTAATTTTGTCAGTACATTAAATACCATTTGAAGATATGCTTAGATTGACTCTAGATTATAATAACAAGTGAGAAGAAGAAATGATGAAAGTGGCATGTCTTATAGGATGAATGCAATGAACCATATTCTTAGGTCTCGAGAGTGTAGGAAGATCTTGGATTCTGTATGATAATGGAACAGTCCATCATAGATTTAATAAAACAAGATCTTGTAACTCTATAATTTATGGGTTCATCATCGATCTAGTAAGTGACGAAATTAATAATAATTTTAAAAATAATATAAATATTAAAGTTGAATATAAAAATAAGTAAAAATTGATATCCGATCAAAGTCTAATTTCGTTGTTGAATTCGATCTCTTTGACTTTGTGTCATATAAATTATTTAGTGCTACTCGTTTTCTTGTAAGTGAAGGATTAGACTAGAACGTCAACTTCAATGCCTAAAAATCTACATAAAAAGTAGAACAATCGTACATATACGTTTATTATTCTCTAATTTCTAATCTGATTTTTTACATTAAAAACAGTGTTAATAGATTAATCACTGAATAAAACGAATTAATAAAATTCGAATTTTTGATACTCGTCAAAGCAGTAATGACCATCTAATATTAATTAATCAGTAATCAAAGATGTAAGAAGCCATGCGTGCCAACGTGCAGAATAGCATGGGCACGGGCAGCACGCTGGCTAGGTCGGGTGCAGCCACGCGGTCCGGCAGTGGCTCGACATGGAATCATGAAATAAAAAAAAAGGCGTAGATGCTCACCAAATCAGAAGTATATGGTGCTAGGTTGATGCCATTATCAGCCATATAGAAGAAGCGTGGGTGATGATGAATCCACTTCCTTTGCAAAATAATTATTATTTCCACACCACATTCACCTATCACTTCCTTAACCCTAAGATTTAAGGATGGTTCAAATATTTAGGTAATCGGTGTATTCTATTAAAATAATATCTTTATTTAAAAAATATTTTAACTCGTAAAAAATAATATAATATGACTCAAACTTTATGAAATACAATAAGTCAATAATATTTGTTTTTATTTTGTTTTTTAACAGTACTACGTAACTAATCTCGTTTTTCTTTGTAAGTATTTGATTTAACTTATTTTGGACCTTCAGTTAAGAGAATCTTATACAGTTGAATTCATTATATATGTACAGAACCACGTCCACAGGGACGAAGCCAGGATTGAATAGTGAGAGGGGTAAAGGTCTATTAAGCCTTTAAATCTAAAAATTGGAAGGGGTAGAAGCCTTATTTTATTACTATCTCGTTTTTCTTGCCCCTCCCACGTACAACGTGGTTCCGTCTGTGCACGTCGATATCGAATAGACCACTTTTACTTAAACTAGAGATGATTTTCCCATTGGTCTATACACACTGTGTGTGTGTTGGCAAACCAGATTCAACTGTTCAATGACATCTTATCGAATTCATCATCTTGGACACCACAAAGATGTAGGTGCATGCACATTGCATAGTTTTTCTCAAATAATTTTAACAAAGATAGAGATTGAAAGGGAAATGTCCTAATTCTTTCATACCATTGAATTCTTCATATACTTTGTCGTGCAGTTCTAAATGCATAGGGTCAAACTCAAAGTTGATGTTTTGATAACTTGGAAGTTGGATCCTTGCACCGACCTCAAATTTCGGACATATAATGTGACAATGAGGAACTGTTCCTTAATTGAACAAAATGCATGCATCGAATGCAGGTGGTCTGCCTGCAATTTCTAGCTAAAAACAGGAAAAAGGAGCCAAGATTAAAGCTGAAAGGATAACTGTGGAACTTGCTGGTGAGTGGGTCTAAGACTAATGGAAAGGCATCTGATTGGTCAATGCAATGGGTCAGGGTCAAAACATGGCTGGCTGGCTAGGACCCAGACTTCCTTAATTGAAGGGAAGTGTGCATGCTAAGATCCCACTATAGGTGCTTTTCCAAAATTCAGATGAAACACTAAATTTTAAGGTATTACTTGTTCTGTATTGATAGAATAAAGATTATAGTAGGAAATAAATGAGAACAAACAATTGAAAGCCTCTATCTAATTTCGCGTACTATTATTTTCGTTGCAAAAGATATGTCTTTTGAAAAGATGATAATAATCTTACAATATCGTTCAAATGTGGAAACTCCACTTGTTCTGGACATTTCTTGAAGGAAAAACAGTCCCATGCATAACCAAACACTTTAGAAACATCTGTTAAAGAACAATATGATGCTATCTGTGTTCATCTCTCTCACTTCCCTTTGATTTCTGCATTGGCTCCCTTAATGGAGGAACAGTGTGCACGTGTGTCATCATCATTGTACGTGTGTGCATGAGACCAAGTCCCATCAACCTACATGCTAAAGGAGCATCGGTTACCTGCATGCATGCGGAAAAATTATTAAATAAATCATGTTTTTCACGTCATTCATAATTTATCTAATAATATATATTTATTTTAATATATTTTTAAGTAATCACTTACTCTTTAATTAAATTTATGAAATATATAAATATTTATTAGATAGAAACATAAATAACGTAATGAGTCGTATTCATTTAATAATTTTTTGCGAATAAATACCTTTTTCCCGTCTCATAACTTCAACCTAATTCCATCTCCGCACACAGTGTTCCAGTTCCACCATTATTTCATATTCTCTTATTGCCAGACCCCATTTAAATGATTACGTTATCAGACAAATGAGTCTCATCTTCATGATCCTGTCCGAAAGAACACCGTGTTTTCTGCAGTTGCTTTTCTCGGTCAAGTAGCAGGATCCAAAGAGCAAATACTGCACAGATTCAATTACTGTGATGATCAGACCTTCGTTTCAACCCAACAAGCAACTGCTGAAGCATATATTAATTAATAACCCACTGACGAGCTTGGTAACAAAGGAATAGAAAAGCCCAAGGCCTATCAGGTTAATATAGAAAACTAACACAAGACGTATATTATGGAAAAAATAACCCCTACGAAAACAAAATTTTAAAGATTTAGTTTAAAGTTTAAGATTTAAAATTTATTATTAAAATTATGATTTAACATAATTAGTTATAATATATATATAAATATATTATTTATTTTTAAAATAATAATATATTTTACTTTCTTAATATAAGAAAAGCACTGTTAAATTGTAAAATCCACGCCCTATGATATTTTATTTATTTATCAATATTGTGAATATAAATATAAAAAATAATTAACATATCAAAGTTTCAAATTAAAGTATTAATATACTAATTGTATTAGATTTGTATATCAAGTAATTTAAGTAAAAAAGCAAATAATATTCCCCTTCATTTTATTTATAATATATATAAATACTATTTTAAAATTATTAAAAAATTATCCTATAATTAAACCTTACATAATTTGATATAAATTAATAAATTATATATGAATGATTATAAACGTATATGCAATGTTCATTACAATGCATTTATATTTTATAAGAAAAAAAACTTGTTAAAGATTCAAATAAAATTTGCAGGAAGGTAGAGAATTTGCGGAAAACAATGGTCAAAGGGCAACGGGGAGGGGAAATTCATTTTGAGTTAATTAATCAAAAGTCCCCAACTTATGATTGATATTTTAAATTGACCCCAAACTTTAAAATATTCTAATTAAATTCTCAGCACCAAATAACATATTAATCACTCTCTCTATATATACACTTACTGCATGAATATTTTGGTTATTTTGTGTTAAAATTTCAAATATTATTTCTTTATGTTTAAACGATATATATAAGTTACCAATGTGATAAATATACGTGTTTAGAATTTAATTTTACAAATTTAAATCAAGAAATTTGAATTATTATTTAATTATCAAACGGATGACTATATGAATAAAAAGGATTTGATTGATAAAATACCATTTATTTGGAGATTCAATTCAAATGTTTTGAAGTTTGATGGACAATTTAAAATCTAAGCTATAGGTTGAGGACGTTACTTAAGTTAACCCTTTTGTTTTAAACATTTACCGGCAACAGAATAAAGAAATTCCTTTCCTTTCCTTTTTTACCAGATCCCAGATTTTCCTTCTCTTTATACGAGCCGAGTTCGCTTTCTCTAAGATCGAGCTAGAAAATTACAGCATTCGGTACCGACGTTTTCCTTTTTATTTCTCCGATACTGTAAGTTTCGAAGTTGAATTTCATTTTTTTTTAAAATTTCTGTATCTGCTGCATTTCTCATCTAGTTTTCGTGTTTTTCTTTTGAACGTTGATTAATGCGGAGCTTCTTTTAGATGTTTGATTTGATTAATGCATGATAATGTGAATATAGTCTAGCTTAAAAGTCTCCTTCTATGGTTTTCATAGATTTGTGGTGTTTTCTTAATAATTGGAAATCTAAGATTTTCTAGATATGAGTTTCCAATCACGCGTTTTATTTTTCTTTTTCATTATTTTCATGTAGGATTCGTATCGTTTTTGTCAGGATTGAGGATAAATTCATGTCTCTCGAAAGAATTTTGGTGTTCTGAGATTCGATAGCTGGATTTACCACGAGGTTTCGATCAGGGAAGAAAATGCAATGAAAAAGTCGGTTTGAGCTTGTAAATCGATTCAGGTGGTTTTATTTTTTAATTTAGAAGTTTCTCAGATTCGTCAAACGACCATTTCAAACGTAGATAGGTAGATGGTACACGGTTCTTTATAGGAATTTACTTAATAAGGAAATCATGACGTTGGCTTCCCCGAGAGCTTCTGCAAAAATGGCTGCAATCCCGCGCGGACTAACCTCCGTTGCAGCCTCGGTTCTGATACTAGCAATGTTATTGATTTTTACTTCTTGGCTTTTAGTTCCGTATCCAATCGGTTCAGCTGTTAGAGGGTATTTTCATGTTGTTGATAGGAAAATACTTTTGCCTGAATCTACTATCATTGATCAAAGTGCTGATAAGAATGTAGATTACAGTTATAACAATTCATCGTTTGGGTCAAACTTAGAACTGCCCTTGGCGAGTTCAAATCATTCTTCTGTTGTTGATGGTGACGAAAATACTGGAGTATCCATCAGATCTTCTGTTGATAAGGATTCACTGCCATCTGAGACTATTGTAGAACCATCTTCTAGTGGCAAAGATTGGTCTGATTTAACAAATAATGAGATGCTGGAGAAACCTGTAGAGCTTCCAAAACTGTCATCTAGAGCTACAGAAAAGAAGGCAGACACTTCCAGTTTTGCATTTAGCAATGCATCTGAAAGCAATTCTGTTGGTTCAGGTAGTATCTTTTTAAGCTTGTTTTTAATTAACATCCGGTTGTAGATCTAGAATAGTACCAAATATGTTCAAGTTTCATTTGTAGCTTTGTTTTAGTCGGCCATATTATGGTATAAAAGTCCCTTCAAGCACAGGGAGATTCTGATTTTCATTTTGATCGGTTACTCTCTAGGCTGTGACCTATACAACGGAAAGTGGTTCTACGATCCACAGGGACCATCATATACCAACAACTCTTGCCCTGTCATAACACAGATGCAGAATTGCCAAGGTAATGGGAGGCCTGACAAGGAATATGAGAATTGGCGTTGGAAACCCTCTAAATGTGACCTCCCCAGATTCGATGCCAAGAAGTTTCTAGAGTTGATGAGAGGAAAAACGCTTGCTTTCATTGGTGATTCTGTTGCCCGAAATCAGATGGAATCAATGTTGTGTCTTCTCTGGCAGGCAAGTCTCTTCATTCTTAAAGTGCCAGTTGTTTCTCTAGAAAAAAATTGTCCCACTTTAAAATCTATGATTGCTGCAACTTTTTGCTGCAATTTTCCACTGCTATTTTTCTAACCAAGGGTATTGTATTGATTATCTTAATCCGTTTTTTTTTTCAGAGCCTGCAGTTTCTTGGCTTTGAAATATCAGAACAACATTATGCTCAGAATTTTTTTGTAGCTGTTGTGGTTTTAAATATTATTAGCATCAGCAAATATTTTAGTAATTTGCACTATGTACCTTAAAGTTTGTGAAACTAGGTTTCAATTGTGTTCATCTTTCTCTTAATTGATCCTTTGATTTCAATTTTTGGAATGGTTTCTCATGAAAAACATTATGCTATAATTTCAGGTTGAAGTTCCGAAAAACCGAGGAAATCGAAGAATGCAACGATGGTATTTCAGGTCGACCTCTGTAATGATTGTCCGGATATGGTCCTCTTGGCTTGTACAAGAAACTACTGAAAATTTTGGCTTTGCTCCAAAGGGTGTTACCAAGCTCCATCTTGATGCTCCTGATGATAAATTCATGGAATTCATCCCAAAAATTCATGTAATTGTCATTTCTTCTGGCCACTGGTTTGCCAAACAATCTGTCTATGTCTTGAACAATGAGATTGTGGGAGGACAATTATGGTGGCCAGATCAATCGCGTCCTATGAAGGTCAACAATGTTGAAGCATTTGGAATATCTGTTGAGACGGTTCTATCTGCAATTCTTACACATCCTAATTACACTGGCCTGACTATCGTTCGAACCTTTTCTCCTGATCATTATGAGGGTGGAGCTTGGAATACAGGTGGATCGTGTACTGGAAAGGAAAAGCCTCTTGCACCTGGTGAATTGGTAGAGAATGGTTTTACAAATATAATGCACGAAAAACAAGTGTCTGGTTTCAAACGTGCTGCTAAGAAGGCAACAAATGAGTCCAAGTTGAGGTTGATGGACATTACTCAAATCTTCGGGTATCGCCACGATGGGCATCCTGGCCCGTATAGAAGCCTGGACCCAAATAAGATGACGAAACGCGGTCCGGATGGAAGTCCTCCTCCTCAAGATTGCTTGCACTGGTGCATGCCAGGTCCTGTTGATACCTGGAATGAACTCGTGCTCGAAATTATAAGAAGAGAATTTGAGGGCAATCAGAACTCGTTGTCGTAAGATTGGTATGTGATTGAATCCGAAAAATCCCGTAAGATTATGTTTCTGTAACAGAACATAGTTACGTATTTACTTCAGTGAGACATATTAGAAGAATGAAAGGATAGCTAGTCCTTTTGTTTATACCCTTTGCATGTATTGTTTTTGTCCTTAGAGAATAGAGTCTGATAGAGAAATTTTCCCAGGAAAAATTCCACTCTTTCCGGGAAAAACAGATCTAGTGTATTTATCATCTCTGTATTTTCTTAATGCTTTTAGCAAAACATGTTGGATATTTGTAGTTATTTATTGAAGGTATCAGTCACAAAACTTGCTTGTTGATTCTTACCAAATTACAATCCTATTATTTTACCAAATTTCGTTATTAATTTAATTTAATTATTTTAATATTCAATAATATTATTTTTAATATTCAAATATAGATTTTCTTTTCCTTTTAACAATATAACGTGGATTACAGATATTATAGTAAACGTTGGTTTAACTAAACAGAAAAATAAGATTGTAGTTGGTAAAGGGCAGGGATAGCTCTTTACAGTTCATAACATATAAAATGATAAAATTTTAATTAAAATTAATTATTCAAATCCTGGAACTTAAAACATATTAAGTACTGTAATTTAAAGTAAAAATCATTTTCTTTTCCCAAATTATAAATTTTAGCTCTATTTTTTTTCCTTTATTTATTAAATTTCCAAGACGGACGTGAAACATTTTCTTAACCAATTTGAAATTTGTAATTAAAATAATACTGATTAATAATTAATTTCATAATATTATTATTATTTTCTTTTTTTTTCTACTTTATTTATCTGTCTTCGTTTTCCCTGCAAAACCCTAAATTCTTGTTCGCTGAATAAATTCTTACCTCATGCCAAAAAGTTTGCATTTTTTCTTATGTCATTATTGATAATTTTTTTAACCATTTCCAAGCTTGTGCCCTTCTCTGAATTGTTGAAGATTTAAGAAAAAAAATTGTGATTGAAGAAGAAGTAAGCTCAATTTCTGGTCATAAAACTGTGTTTCTGTTGATCTTTGAGTTTTTAATCAAAGTTCTTATCTTCTTCTTAACATTTTTATTTTATTTTATTTATTTTTACTCTGTAATCCAGCTCAGGTTTTGTTTTTCCTTCAAAATTAGCTCTTTTGAACCTTCTAATCACTCAAGTTTTAAAAATAGCTTCAATTTTCCACTGCAGGTTACAGGGGGTTTAGGGGTTAAGCCAGTTGGGTTTTTTTTTTTTTCCTGTTTTTTCCCTTCCTATAACTTAACATATATGGGCGACAAAGAGGGACCTATGCCTGGGGTCACAGTTAAAGGAGACGAAGGTCCAGAGGGCTACCACGTGGCATCCATAACGGAAAACCCCACCCCATACGTGGGGCCTACGCCTACGCCGCCGAGCACCGTCGCACCTTCTCCGTCGGAGATGAAGAAAAAAAGAGGCAGACCAAGGAAGTACACACCGGATGGGTCTTTGGCGTTTGCGCTGTCACCGATGCCGATATCGTCTTCGATTCCTCTGGCGGGAGAGTTCCCCCCGTGGAAACAGGGGAGAGGACGAGCGGCTTACTCGGTCAAAAAGCCACATAAGTTGGAGCTCGAAAGCAGCCCAGGTACCTTGGATTCTGATTGCAATAAATTGAATGAAAGTGTTTGGTCACCTTATTTTATCATATTTGTGGACATACTACGGTTAATCTCTGCCCCTATGGTTTTAGTTTTAAGGAAGAGTTGAAATAGGATCGGATTTTGCTATGGAAGTGGGACCGGTTTATCGTATCTGATTCGAGTACTGTCTCTTGTCCAGAGTTGTACATATTTTGCCTTTTATACGGCAAAACATGGCAGCAAAATACCAGAATGGTACTCAAGGTGCCTGTGTCATCTTCCTGTAGAATATTTAAGATTTAAGCCTTCACTACTTTAGATTCACTTCATAATATTTTCTAGCACAAGTAGCCAAAATTTGGGGGGACCTGTCCGGTGAAAGACGAAAATAGAATCGACCTTTGATTCCACCAGGCACCAGTTAAGCCCCACAGTCTATGTGCGTACGTGCGTGCATGTGTTTCGTGGGTACGATGAAGCTTAACTGCAGGATAGCGGTCATGTTGTACTTCGTTGGAGCTACTGAATTTTTCTGAACCCTTGTTTGAACTTGGGCACCAGCTAGAGCATCAAGTTCTATTATGCTCTGCTTGTAAAAGAGTCGTTGATTCATGTTTGTTTCACAGAGTCGAATTCCTTTTGTAGGTGATGAAGTCTCGTATGTTGTCGGAGCGAATTTTACACCTCATATAATCACTGTCAATGCTGGTGAGGTATGCCGTAGTGATGTATCGAGTTTCTTCTTTTCTATATTCGAGTTCGAAATTTTGAACATTTTCTCCATTGATGGGGTGATTGGTACTAATTCTGTTATTATTGCTATAGGATGTTACGATGAAGGTGATGTCCTTTTCCCAGCAAGGAGCTCATGCTATCTGCATCCTTTCTGCAAATGGAACTATTTCGAACGTTACCCTTCGGCAACCTACTTCATCCGGCGGTACTCTGACATATCAGGTGTGTCTATTCTCCTCTACCTTTTCTGTTTTCACCTTGATCTTCTCGAGTAATCTAACTTCCTTGTTTTCTTGTCCAGGGACGTTTTGAGATCCTTTCCTTGTCCGGTTCATTTATGCCTACTAGCAATGGTGCAACGAAAAGTAGATCTGGTGGGATGAGTATCTCTTTGGCAGGTGCAGATGGTCGTGTTTTAGGAGGGGGACTTGCTGGTCTGTTGGTAGCTGCCGGTCCCGTTCAGGTGATTCAATTGTTAAAAATTTCTGATACTAGCATATGTTCAAGGATTACTGTCACTACCTAATACCTTTGTTCTCGATCGGGTTTTGAGTGAACAGGTGGTTGTCGGCAGTTTCCTACCAGGTCACCAGCAGGAACAGAACCACAAGAAACAGAGAACCGAACCCACGGTGCCAATTGTGAGCCCTACCACTTTACCGACAATGCATACAGAGATTAAGGTATCCGATGGTGGATTCATGCCAATTCTGTCCTCACCATTCAATGAAGGCAGTTTCGGTACTCCAAACCCTACCCAGGAATGTTCAAATTCTGCCATTGACAATAACTCATTTTCAACCGTAGACGAATCAGAAGGCCATAGTCTGTCACGGTAAGGTTTCCAGTTGATAGGATAGGAATACTCAAAGCCAAGTAATCATCATTTTATATGGACACACAAATCTGTTATGCCGTCTAAAACGAATATAACCTCTATCTTCTTACTGAGGGGAAACCAGAAAGTAGGTTTATATCACGAAGGCTTCAACCCCTAATTGTACTGTATTGTAAGGTTTAGGTAGGATTTCTAAAGCATCTGACTTTCCTTGTGGTGCAAGGTGCATCTTCTAGTGGCACTGTATAAGAATGATTCAAAGTTCTAAATACCATTTTGATTTGGTTATGATTTATGAAAAATTTGAACCAGAAAATGACTTGTGTTACTTAAGTAATCGATCTCAGATCTCATTACTATCATGTCAAATCCCAGTATCAAGATTCAAGATTACAGATTGATGTAGCCATAACACAATGCATAAAAAAGGCTTCTTAAAATGCGTCCAAAACATAATTAAAGATGAAACAACAGCTTAAAAGTAAGCAAAAGCTTAACAAAATTGAACTAACCCAAGCTAAAATCTCCTTTTCTTGTTTCCGGCAGCACCGCCTTTATTGAATGCTCGGAAATCATTTGTTGTTTCTGCGGTGTTTTGCTTCTTCATACCTTTCTTTCCTCCGAACCCGAACTTAGAATCACGGAACTCCCTGTTTTTCTTATTCTTAATATTACCTTTGCCACCACCTTGCTTTGCCTTCCCTCCGGAGCGATCCCCTGGAGACACTCCAGGCCTTTTCTTGCTGGACCTCTGGAATGATTTACCATCTTCGAAACCCAAATCTGGCATACTATCTTTTCCGTCTTTGAAGCCGCTCTGCTGCCTTTGCTTCCTCCACTTCTTAACTTCCTCAATCTCTTGTTTCTTCTGCTTAGCTCTTTCTTTCAACTTCTCAGCTTGAACCTCTTTAGCGATTCTCTTGGCCTCTCTCGCTTTCCTCCTCTCTTCGGCCTCTTCAATCTGTCTCTTTTGCGCTAAGAGCTTGCCCTTCACCTTCTGCATATGAGCATCTGTCTTGACCATCTCAGCATAATAGTCAGGCGGCCTAAGGAACGGCATCCCCATCGTCTGAAACTTATCAAAAGCCAGCCTCGTCCCCTCCAAAGCCTGCGTGTAGAAGGCAAGCTCTCTCGCTAAGTCATCATTCACATCCACCTCTTTCTCTTGATCAACATCAAGCGAAAGCTTGTGCATCCAATCAACATTCTCCGGCCAGCTAATGTCTTCAAGTTTCTCAACGAGACCGTCTCGATTATATATAGCAGTCTTTGACGGCTCTGCCAACTTCACATCTTCCTGCTCCGATTCAGACTCGGATTCAGACTCTTCTTCTTCACTAGGATCATCCATTACATCATCCACATCATCTTCCACAGTATTCTCAGCATGTAATAAGCTTAAATCTTTTCTTCGCAGACCCATAGCTTAAAAATCTGCTATTAAAAAATAGGGAAAATCAAAAACCCGTAACTCTCCACTAACGATTCAAATACTATCTCGATTCCCATATAAAACAAATCAAAAATTCAGAATCATATGAGCGACAAACGCAAAGAAAATACCCAAAACATAAAGCAAAAATCAAAATGAGTTTTAAACATCAGTCGATATACACGAAAAAACAAACCTAGTCAAAACCCTAAATTAGAGAAGAACATACCTGTTGCTGCCAGTTCTCAAAACCTGAGCAAAACCCTAGCAGCTTTAGATTTTTAAATACTTTTAGACTGGATTTAGCTCTTTCAGCTGAGTGGGCTTGGACTGCTGCTATGATCCAACTCTAATTAATTTACGACCCAATTAAATTCGAAAAACCCCAACACACAATTAAAACAATAAAATTTCATTACTCTCCAATCTGAATTATACTTTTAAACCCCCAGTGTTTCCTTTTTCATTTTCTCGGGAAAGTTGACTAACGTAAAGCTTAAGTTAGTCCATAAGTATATTACTGTGATGATGTTAGATTAGATTGAGTGGTTGGGTGTTTACCATACAAAAACAAAATACATGAATAAAAACATGTGCACACACACACCTAAAAGTTAATGATTCCTTCACACTTCATAATGAAAAAACAATGATGGAAGTGGAAAAGGACAGGGAATTCAAATAAACCACTTTACGCTACACAAAGGACATAAAAAAAATATAAACATAGTATTAATTAAATGCTGAAGATGAGTTTGTAAATTTTATTTAATATGATTTATTAGCCAATCATATATTACTAATTATTTAATTGATTTTAATCTTAGTATGATTTAGAAAGTAAAATATAGGGTTAGATTTTTAGATCTAAATAAACTTTTAATAAGAGTATGACTCAAGGAGTAAAGTTTGGGCTTAAGGGTCGTATCATTACGTGTTTATTGAATTTTTTAAAATCTTTTGGTTTAAAAGTTATTTTTGGATGTTATGTTCATTGTATTTTTATTATGAAATAGGTGTCGATGATTATTTAACACTCGTTTATCCGTATAATTTTTTTAAATACTTGTTTGTGAATAGTTAAATTTTTTAATTTTAACAACAGGCGTTTAAGCTCTAAAGATCGTTTGTCGTCTTATCAAAAAAAAATTGTATGTAATATATATGATTCCGAGATGAATAAACAAATTACGCAATTAAAAGGTGATAATCGGTGATATATTTATATATATTGATTTTTTTATTTTTAAACTTTGTTTTGATAAATTTTTGTATTATATATTTAATTTTGATGAATATAACTTTCGATAAATATTATATATAATATTGAATTTAAGATATATTTAAACTATATAAAATTATTTATTAATTAAACCGATTCCAATCAATTGTGTAAGATTTATTTTAATTGAATATTTCCGAATCTCAAACAATCTTAGCTATTCATTCTCTGTTTATTTGTTTATTTTTAACTTTTAAACTAATTATATATGTCATCATTGTTTCTTATTAATCACATTTGTATTTGAACCTTTTAATATTAGTACTTATTTTCAAAGGAATCTATTTATATATTAATTATTTTTATTTATTTTTTAGGATTAATTATTAATTTTTGATTCAATAACCAATTAAGTCAGATTAAGTTTTTGTAAAAATTTATTATAAAATGATCATTATAATTCAATTCTCTATTTTTATAACGTTAAAATTTAAACTTTTAACTTTATTTAAAGGATCTAATGTTTTATCCCGATATACTTTATTTATTAATTTTAATTGATTTTTTACAAAATAACTATACATAATAACCATAGAATACAAGAAGGTGTGAGTGGAAAAGTAAAAGGCCAAGAAAGTGGTTGTAGGAAGGAACCAATATACTTTCTTACTTTATGGACAATGTCAAGTTTTACAAATGTTAGGGATGAGACTTTTACCTCACAAAACTAGGAAAATAATGTGAGGGAAAATCATCTAAGTAATCTAAGAATTCTAGTGTATAAATTTAAAATTTAATTTTTATGGTTAGAGTTTAATATTTAAAATTAAAATTTAAATTTCAAGATAATACGAGGATTTAGGTTTTAACTTATAGACCCTAAGTTTTAAGATAATCATGAATCCAAAACTTTATTAACAATCTTTAAATTTAAAACTATTATACTTCGACTTTGTCATTTCAATCGATACGTTATGGATTGGAATGTTGAATTAGAATGGGCTATTGTCCATTTGTGAGGTAACTCTTTGTTGGTGCAATTACTTTGAATTACTTGGTGTGTATTCATCTATATGATTTGGGATGAAAGAAATAAAAAAATATTTCATGAGATTAGTCGATTTTCTGATGAGTTATAACACGCGATATCCAAAATATAATTAGGGTCAAAATTCATGAAAAGAAATAGACTAAGTTAATAATATCTTTTGTACAGATTTAAGACATACTTGTATCGTCTCTTTTAATTGTTTATAGCTTTACTATATTTTAGATGAAATAAAATACATATCTTATTTAAAAAATAAAACTATAAACGTCAAATTTTAAATAAAACTTTTATATTTTAAATAAAATTTTTACGATCATTTATACATATAATGATAGCGGTACGTGTTAATCTATAGTAATACTTAGAGTATTTTGATACATTTATTATTTAAAGTATAATAAATTAATGAATTAATAATAAATTTTAACAAAATTCAACTATAATATCCATATTATTTTATCCTTTATTCATTAATTTTAATCTTTGGCCAAGTTCTTTTATAAAATAAATTACTCCATATAAATTCTGAGTTTAAGAAACAAGACATTCCCTCAAGATTTCAATTTAACATTTGAGTGACATCTTTCCTGAATGACTGAATAGTTTGGCATCCCAACTATCTTCATAGGCATAGGCCCTCGCTGTTCTTCTCTTCATTTTATGCATTTATACCCCCTTTGTTGCTTCCATCTCTCTTTCAATCAACGTCTTCAGTTTCCGGTTCAACCAACACCGTTCAGTGACACCGGAAACACCACTTTCCGATAACCCCAACACCACCTTGTTAGTATTGTACTCCTTATATACAGCTCTCTTATGGCGTCCACTATCTCTCTCCCGCCAGCTGACCCTTCTTCCACGGAAGACCCAGCTGCCAAAGCACTCAACAAGCGTTACGAGGGACTCATCACGGTTCGAACCAAAGCCACCAAGGGAAAGGGAGCCTGGTACTGGGCTCACTTCGAGCCGATCCTCGTTCGGAACCCGGAGAGCAGCCTCCCTAAAGCTGTTAAACTCAAGTGTTCCCTCTGCGACGCCGTCTTCTCCGCCTCGAACCCGTCGCGGACAGCTTCCGAGCACTTGAAACGCGGAACCTGCCCCAATTTCAGCTCCTGTCTGAGACCCGGTTCCTCGCTATCTCCTTTGCCTATATCTTCCTTGGCTTCCCCTTCTTCTGTTTCGTATCATCATAATCGTCGAAAGCGAAGTCCACCGGCGGCAGCTATCTCCGTTTTGCAAAACCAAGTAAGTAATAACGGTCACGATGATAATAATAATAGTAACAATAACAACTCGTTGGCTATAGTTGAGTCCACTCGTTTTCTGGGTTACTCAAGCCATAGTAATAACAACAGCAATGCTGGGTTGACTCAGCATCATTTGGTTTTATCTGGTGGGAAAGAAGATTTGGGTGCCTTAGCAATGTTGGAAGATAGTGTTAAGAAGCTTAAGAGTCCTAAAATTTCTCCAGGTCCAGCTTTAAGCAAGGGGCAGATTGATTCTGCACTCGATTTATTAGCTGAGTGGTTCTATGAGTCTTGTGGGTCGGTTTCATTTTCTAGCCTTGAGCACCCAAAGTTTCGGGCTTTCCTTAACCAGGTTGGGATGCCGGCTATTTCGAGAAGGGACCTTTCCGGTGCCCGGCTCGATAATAAGTTCCATGAATCCAAGACCGAATCCGAGGCTAGACTTAGGGATGCTATGTTCTTTCAAGTTGCTTCTGATGGTTGGAAGAGTAACAGTTGTTGCGGTAGTTACATTAGTAGTAGCAGCAGCTACGGTTGTGTGGAGGAGACCTTTGTTAAATTTAGTGTTAATCTTCCCAATGGCAGCAGCCTGTACCAGAACGCTGTGTTTACTGGTGGACCGGTGACTTCTAAGCACGCCGAAGAGGTCTTGTGGGAGGCCGTAATGGGGATATCCGGAAGTGGTGTTCAGAAATGCATAGGAATCGTTTCAGATCATAAGGTAAAGGCATTGAGGAATTTGGAGATTCAGAATCATTGGATGGTTAATCTATCTTGTCAGCTTCATGGTTTTATTAGTTTGATAAAAGATTTTAGCAAAGAGCTTCCCCTTTTCAGAACTGTCACTGAGAATTCCTTAAAGCTAGCAAGTTTTGTAAATAATAACTTGCAAGTTAGAAACATGTTTCAAAAGTATAAGATGCGGGAGCTAGAGTGTGCTGGATTGATACGGGTTCCCTTCAATAAATGCCGTTGCAGCAGTATTAACACACATGCTGCTATGTTGGAGGACATATTGAGCTGTTCACAAGTGCTTCAGATGGTCGTACTGGATAATTCTTACAAGGGGATCTGTATTGAGGATCCCGTCGCAAGGGAAGTTGCCGGGATTGTCCAAAATGAAGGGTTTTGGAATGATTTAGGGGTAGTTTATGCACTGGTCAAGTTGATCAAAGGTATGGCTCACGAGATTGAGATGGAGAGGCCATTGATTGGGCAATGCCTCCCTCTCTGGGAGGAGTTGAGGGTCAAAGTGAAGGAATGGTGTACCAAGTTCAACGTAGCGGAAGCTCCCGTTGAGAAAATTGTTGAGAAAAGATTTAAAAAGAACTACCACCCTGCATGGTCAGCTGCATTTATACTCGATCCGCTTTACTTGATACAAGATACCAGTGGGAAATACCTTCCACCTTTCAAGTTCTTAACTCATGAGCAGGAGAAAGATGTCAATGAGCTCATCACTCGTTTGGTTACCAAGGAAGAAGCACGTGTTGCTCTGATGCAGCTCATGAAATGGAGATCAGAAGGGTTAGAACCTCTCTATGCCCAAGCTGTTCAGGTTAAACAGCGAGACTCTGTGACCGGAAAGATGAAAATTGCTAACCCTCAGAGCAGAGGGCTAGTATGGGAGACTTGTCTTAGTGAATACAAATCATTAGGAAAGGTTGCAGTGAGGCTTATCTTCCTACATGCAACATCGTGCGGGTTTAAACATAACTGGCCTTTGATGAAGTGGATTTGTTCCCACAAGCAGTCACGGATAGGCCTTGAAAGGGCTCAGAAGATGATATTCATTGCAGCTCATTCAAAGCTTGGCCGGAGGGATTTCTCCAATGAGGAAGAAAAGGATGCAGATCTGTTTATGATCGACCGTGAGGATGACATCCTCAATGAAGTTCTCGCAGAAGCACCATAAGTGTGATGTTTTTCATTTAACTCTTGTAGATTGTAAACTTTAGGGATTTGATCGAATTCTTTCTTCATTGTCGTTTTTTGTCCATCTTTTCTTCTGTTCTAATTTTAAATCAGGAAACATATAGATAGTCATGTAGTAGCCAGAGAATGTTTGTTAGAATTTCATAATTGAATGATTGGAATGAAAATCACTTTATTGCCCTACCATGATTTCATTTTCTTTTGTCCATAGTGAAGGGATAATAAGTTCATCTGTACTTTTCTAATCGCCTATTTTTTACCGAATGAGTTTATCGGGGGCTTAGTTTTCATGTATGAATCATTCTACATTCAAGTTTAGTCTATGTTTCAGATGCCTGTCTATGGTAAGAGAAGAATGGGGATTATCTGCAGAAAAAGTTTAGCCTATGTTTTGCATGTCAAATGCATCAATGTAAGATATCAACTGTTTTGTTTTACACTTTAGAAGTAATTCTCACAAGGAAAATTTTAGCAATAGTTAAACCAAAAAGACTGGTACTATATTTTGCCTTCATGCTTGATTTGCTCCTAAAGCTGCATCTCTTATTCTAAATGTGGTATGCTCTTAAGTTGTTTTGGTCTAAAACTAAAATTCTATCATCCCAATTGGCTCTACTCTGTTTTGATCACTATGATGAATATGTTATATATATGAGAGATTTGAGAGATCTCAACTGAAGCATTACAATCACTTTATATGGAATAAACTGTGATAAGTCATCTGACACATGTTGTATGAATGTTCGACCAAGTGAAGTCAATAATGGCTTCAACTAGCTGCATGTTATATTTGGTCTGTTTTAGTGTTTTTGTGGGATCCATCTTCTGTCTTGTTATCCACGATGACTGTAACCAAAAATCGAGTGTGTGGAAAAGATTATGAACTTTCAAGATCTTGTAAGCTGAACTGGAATTCATACAAGGATGACTCAACTTGGTGTGTCCATTGTTGGGACTATGCTCACTGCAAAAAGAGGACTTGATGCAATATGAATTCCTGCGGTTTACTTTATAACAATGTTTCATAACCGCAAAAGAATGCAAATGGACGTTGTCAAGAAATTTCCAAGTATCATTATTGGTGCAGTTATGCCTTTGCTCGGATCAGTTGAGCTTGCGGTGAGTCAGATTATATTTCCCACCCAAAAAGGTCAACCTCGGATGAACTGGGGAACATATCTTGGTTGCTGGAGGGCACTTCTTGTTGATATGACTCAACTTCATAGCCAGGGTTGTCTGGTTTTGCCAAGGTGTGAACCCCACTATGAGGAGTGGAAGTCGGTCTTGTCGTAGTGAGGAAAAGTAAGAATTAACGGACCCTTTTCCTCCTCTCTCTTCGTTCATCTATCAGTTTTTTTGTTGTGTTTTGGATGGATTAATCCCATCATTATCGGTAGCTTGTCTTTCAAACATTCCAATTATGGTGGCATTCTTACTTTCTGGCTGGCTCCCCTTAATTTTTTTTTTCAAACTTTTAATGTCAAGATTGAATATTGAAGTTTTTGCAGGGTTATCAGTTAGATAGCTGCTACAAAGTTTTGAGCAAAGAAGAAGCAAAGCTGTCTGTCGGCTTTAGGAGGCACACAATGCCTGATGGCGATATCGCAACAAACTTGACCTGATTCTGTAGGCTCTATTTCTCTGTGAGCTTTGTTGACTAGCTCAGCAGGTTGGTGGTATTAGTGGTATTCATGTAGTTTTGGCACAACAATTTACTAGAATATGAAAATGTCGAAAATTCGATTTAACACACACTTACGAATACGTACTACGCGTATAAAAGTTATGTTTGGATGACTGAACCCTGTATCCTATGATTCTCACAGGAACTAGGAAGTGGAACTTTGAATACTATGATTCCACCAGGTTACCATTCTAAAGGTCTGCAAATCCTCTGTATAGGTATATCACGAAAAGGTAAGTCGAGTACAAACCCTAAATATTACAAACTACAATTCTAGTTAGTTATGATAGAATTGTCCAATATCTAACCCTGCACACATTCTCGCTCGCTCTTCAGGCACGGACTTAGACTCATCTACCTACCAGCCTTCCTATGTAATCTGCTGTATGGCAGCTGAGAGTATAAATCATAAATGTAGATTTCTCAACCCTTTTTGTGTGCCTTTACTACTTGAATTTCAGGGAGGGACACGGGAACTGTCGGCAAGACCAAATAATGGTGACTACTCACCAACTAGGGAGGCGGGCGGGACGGGGTGGCTTTTTTTCGTTTCATCTTTCGCCCGTATGGTATGGCCTTATTGTTCATCCCGCTAATTTGTTTTGATGAAAGGGAAAGAAAAGCATAATAATTGAGCATAGGAGAGGAGGAGGACCCTCTTTTCTCTCTACAAGAATCTTGACACTTTGAATGTTTCACCATGATTAACCATTCTTTCTTTTTCTCACACCACTTGAATGGTTGTTGATTGTTTTTGAATTTGAAGCAGAATCAGATCCACATATGATTGTAATGTGAGATGATGTTGATTTGTATTTGCCATTGGTAGTCATTGTTTAATTGCTTGGTGGACCCTTCTTCCTTTTTACCTTTAATCTTCTCTCTGTGCTAGTATTCTCAATGGCAGCTAAGTATTTCATGAAAGCTAATTTCAGTCGAATCTGTCAAAGTTAAGTACCGTATTATCACAATCGGTATAGTGATACGAGGCATTAGATTCCTTAAATAAGGTCGGAGGTTTAAATTCTATCATTGTAAATGAAACAAGTTGAAAAAATCACCCTTATAGTGGATCTTTTACAATATCTAATTTTAATTAGTCACTCGATGAGTAGATATCGATAATTAAATAATGTATATATTTTAATTTTTGAGTAATTTTTTAATACTTATGTTGTAGTGTTGGAAAACACATTCTTACATATTTACTCTATATAAATTTAAATTTAAATTTTGAATCTCTTACTCTAAGTAACATTTTTTTCACTTGGTTCATTTAATTACAATTTTTAAATCTCACTAAAATAGAAAGCAAGTAATCATTCCCCAACTACATTTACCTACTAATAATGATGATTCTTATACTCATTACAAACAAAATAATTTATATTCTCCTAATTTCATTGATGGCACTTTCTCTTGTACCCTACAAAACGTCTAGACATTATTTATTACATATATATTAATAGTAAAATGATTTTTTACATTAGTATAAATTTAATTTATCATATTATTTATGATTTTATCGTATAAATTTTTTGTTTATTTAATTTTTTAAGATAAATATTTATTTATATATATATGATTAAAAAGTACATAATTACTTTAAATTTATACCAGAATAAATAAATATAATTAAATTAGTATATTATATAATATAATAAACCGAATTCATCTATTAATTTCTCTTCTCCTTTGACTTTGTGGTTAAAGCTTAAAACCTTCAAAAATGCCTTTGATTGGCCTTCCATGTCTTGCTTTTTGCCGGGTTTTACTGTACCTAATTTTGTAATTTAGTTTAACAGTTAAAAAGTAAAATGCATCACCATAATCTTTTTACCCACAACGGTAAGAAGGTGAAAATATGTACCTTAGGAATAAGGAGAGATTATCCATAATTGATGAAGGGTTATGATAGTAGTTAAAGTGGTATTTTATAAACAAATTTTACGCTTAATTTATTTAAATTTTAAAAATAATATGTTATTTTATATAATTTTTGGAATTATTTTAATATATAATTAATTGTTCTTATGAAACTTTAGGTTTTAGGGTTTAAACCCCAAAGCATGATAACAGTTAGCTGTGGGGACATTTGGTTACCAGCTTCTGGAAAGCAAAAACAAATTGAAATATTTTATTTATTTATTAACCTTTAGGGTTGGTAATTGCTCTGACTACTAACCCAAATTGTTGTTTTTTTAATTATCATATGGTATTTAAAAATTAATTTAATTTAAGCCGGTTGAATATGGATTTTGAATTGTTCAAATGTTTGAAAGTATTTTCTTTCGTTGGAAAAACTACAAAAGCTCGAGGTTTGATGATAATTATATATTATTTATTTTCTATTTATTTCCTTTTTATTTTTAATGACAAAAAAATAAAAATTTAACTACATTAAAATTATATTTAAAACTTTAAAGTTAAAATAAATAACAATGTCAGTTAAGTTACTAATATTTGTGTGGACTTCAAATTCTGAGTTCAACTACAATCATTTACGGTAATTATGATTTATGCCAATAAAAGTTGAGATAATTTTTTTGACCATTTAACGGGTATTAAAATTCTGAGTTTAACCAATCTAGCTATTGGACCAAACCTACCGGCAATGGCTTGAGTAGTTGGGTCACTTCGGCCGGCAAAGACTGGGCCATAGGTCCATCAAAAAGCAAATAATAATGAATCGGTAAATCATAAATGGACTTTCAAACGAGTTTATTTGTGAACATAAACAAATATTATACGAACGTGAATGATTTACGGACAGTTCACCGGACACTCATTTCTACCCCTATGTATTGTATAACAAATCTAAACGCAAAGACCGACCTGTTACTATTAGAATGTTCATCTTTACTTTATATTCATTCAACATTTAGTTGAGCACTCGTTGCCTCCATCAGCCCATTACGGATCTGGTCACTGATATCCCTAACATGACCTGGTCCGTGGGGAATAAACACGGTAGTGTTCTTTGAGGAGTTGCCGAGGTCCTTGATCGTGTCAAAGTACTGTGTGATCATGATAAGATCCATCACTTCCTTGGCTGAGGTGCCTTCCACCTTGTGAGAGAAGTCCAATATGTTCTCCCTCAAACCATCTGTGATTGCCTGACGCTGCCTGGCCACACCAACTCCTCCTAAGTACTTGGATTCGGCTTCTGCTTCTGCTCTTTTAACTTGAAGAACTTTCTCGGCTTCACCTTTGTACACACTTGCAAGCTGAAGTCTTTGAGCTGTAAAGACGAAACCACTTCGAAGTTCAATCTTTTTTTTCAGTTTCAGATGAATGGATCAGGTTCGTTGATTTACTCAGACAACATGTTCTAGTTTGCATCATTTACATGCTTCTCAACAAAACTGGAGTTTAGGGAGTAATTTGCAATGTTTAACCAAAAATGTGTGTAAACAGAAGAACTAAAACTGTATAATTTACCAGCATTGATCTCATTCATTGCCGTGCGCACAGCAGGATCAGGTATAATGTCAACCACCAGTATGTGTTCAATGCTATATCCATAATCTCCCATCACCTGTTACATAAGTTCTATACATGCATGAACAGCCTTGAACAGCAAGCACATAGATGGAGGAAAGATTTTCATTTTTTAAAAGGTTCAGATGGAAACATAATTGTTCTAATGTAATTAGATAGAAAGTAGTCGTGATTTTTTTTATCATGTAGCATCCAAAATCTTATGTTTTACAAAGACAAAATGCTTGTTCCCCTTCCTCCTTATGCATTCATAATTTCATATTCAAGGAAATTGCAAGCCAAAAGAACATATGACCACTATAAAGAAGAGTGTGAATGTATGGACGTATCTACGATTCGAATTTAAGTAAACAAGTCAACCACTGACATATTACTGGATCTTTTCTCACCAGCTCAGCTGATTCTAATTTCTAAATCAAAATATGCCTTATGCACATAATTTAAGCATTCTTGAATAATTAGCTGAACGAGGGTGAATGCGAGAAAAATGATGCACCATATTACCTTCCCAAGTTCCTCAAGAACAGCTTTAGCAACCTCACCCTTTTGTTCAAAGAGATCATCCAAATTCATTCTAGGAACTAGAGCCCGAACCACTACCCAATAAATGAAATGTCAGAAACAAAACAAAAAGGGAGGAGAGGTGGGGAGGATAACCTATAAATGAATAGCATAATATATTTATAGGCTGATATGCAATAAGAAGAGGAAAGAAAATTACCATCAAACACATACGCCCGGATCTGTTCTTGAGGATTTTGCAGTTCATAAAATGCATCATCAGCATGTGCCTTAATCACTCTGTATTGAATAGAGCAAACCAATTGCACAAAGACATTGTCCTGCAAAACGTAACGTTTTCATCTTTCTGATAAAGTAACAAAACTTAGGGACCTGTTATGTGTAGTACTAATTAATCATAATTCATAAACCCTTAAAATAAAAAGGTTTGTCATAAATGTTAAATCATGTAAATTCAACAAAAGATAAATTCACTCTTAAAAGGCAACCAACAATTTCGAGCTCACATCTGTTCAAATAAGAAGTCGAAGCCTATGGTTATAAATGTCGAATCGAAGCTTAGCTCAATCGGTTCGTATAATCACTCTTAAAGGGGCAGGTTCAACAGATTTGGAGCTCGGAAATCGAATCACAACAACTACGGACTACCTACCATCCTCCTATGTCTAGGCTAAGCCTTCGAGCATACAAATATGAAACAATCATGAAATTCGAAAATCCTTTTCACATACTCAAAATTTCATTCCTTTTTCTTCTCCTACAGGAAGTAAATTGTCAACGATATTGTGATATACCTCGTCAAACAACTTAAAACTGATCAAACACAAACTTATAATCAATCGAATTCAATTCTGCTAGTTAGGCATATTCATATAGCGTAAAAGGAATCGGGCGAGGAATAGAATAAATAGTGAATAACAAATTTACCTTAGTTTTGGTTTCGATGCGGACATCGAGGGAGGAGATTCTGGTGGAAAGGATGCCGGCGAGGTACTGACCGGCGAAAGGGTTAAAGGTGTGGAGACCAGGCTCCGCCAACTTCTCGAAACGGCCAAACCTCTCCACCACGCCGATATTCGCCTGTTCAACGCAGGCACAAAATATGCAAGACGTATTCCCCATTTTTTTCTCGATCGAAAAATACTGAAACAGATCAATTCGGGAACGACCGTGTTTTTATAGTATGTAATTTTGCTTTGGGGTGAAATTACCATATAAGTACCTATCTTATATCTCCAATTTTATTCTAGTCACCTACTTGAAAAGAATGCGCAAATTTATCTGATCTCTATGCGTTACAAATTGATGTCGTGGGAAAAAATCTCTTTAACTTTTACCTTTAAATCTTAAACTCTAACCTTTTATCTTTTATCTTATTAATTAGCTGTTATAGATGTTAATGGAACGCTGCGTTTTAGAGGCAACTGTAGTTAAATAATACATTACCTTTTTATGCTTTTGTAGGATTTTATTTTTGCCTGAGAACATAAAAACTTATCGAAAAACGGAATGAATTTTTTAATCTTAAAAATCTGATCTGATCTGTTTTCTCCTTTCTCTTAAATGAAATATTATCGTTCTCTCCTTAATCTGATCTGTTTTTTCCGCTATCCTTACTCTGTTAAAAAATTGTTCTTGACTTTGATTTGTTATAGACCAGCGCCGGACATCAGACTTCTTTGTTTTCTTCCAATTCTGCAAAAACAAAAACTTATCTCTTCTCGTAACGGAACACTAGCGCCGGTACTACCGTCGTCGCTTTCTCCGATCAACTCGAGCACCAGTACACTTCTATGGCAGAAATGGAAGCTGATTCCGTGCAGACATCACTGACATGGCTTCATGATGTTCTACGAGGTAAAATAGGCCATGGATTGGATGCCAGAGTCCTTGAAGGTCTACGCGTTGTCCATGCTGAAAAGGGATTTATGCGATTTGATTTCGTCGTTCCGGATGGCGTTTCAGTACGAAATTTCATTCTCATTCCAACAAAAAATTCTGGGTTTTCTTTGTTTCCATTAAATTCATGATAATTTCTTTGTCTTCACAACAATCTTTGATTCTTTTTTATTACTGTTATTTATAGGATGTTGATGGAAATTGGAATGTTGGAGCTTTAGCATCGTTGCTCGACCTCCTCGGCGGCATAACCATTTTCTCGTTTGCCAATCGTGTGATTACTTCCGTTGACTTGAACATTTCGTATTATTCAACAGCCAAGATTCGAGTTAAGAATCTCATGTTTGTACAGTTTAAGTTTGTGTGATGAATTTGAAGATGTTTGATTTATGTTTGTGAATCATATGACTGTGTAGGAACATGTAGAGATTGAATCGAAGGTTACTGCAAGCAGAGGGAAGCTTATACATGTGATGGTTGAAGTTAGAAGGAAAGGAAATGGAGAGGTAATTGCTGTAGGAAAACAATGGATGGCTTCAAATAAACTCACTGTTGCTCAACTGAGTAATCTTTGACAACTTAATCCTGGTCAATTACAATTTGTTGTTTTCTTATCATCTCTTGGACATGTAATAAACAGTTATATATGTTTGTTTCGAATATGAGACTTGGTGTAAATGGTTCATGCCATTGCCATTATTGTCAGAATATTAAATTATGTGTAAGCTTCTGTGACTGAATTGGAAGGAAATTTGGAGTTTGAAGGTGCCTAGTAAGATGGAAGTTACCCAGATTCGAGGATGACTGTCAGGTACGAGGATGTGTTTGATATGTTCAACATTTTTTGAGTTTTATGTTATATATTGTGTTTGACAATTGACAGTGCCTAGAAAGATGAAAGCTTTCATATAGAAAGCATATGTTCAGTTGTTGTACCTGGTTCCTACTAGGCCATTGTCCATAAGTTACCCGGACTGAGTCTGATTGTCAAATAGACAAATGCAAGTATATGTAAGCTCAATGTTTTATGTTTTACGTTATATTCCGAGTTCAAAGGTGCCTTAGTGAAGATGAAACTTTGCAGTAGATCAGATGGTCGGGTGTTCTGTTATTTCCGAGTCGTAATGTTGATTTACAGAGCCTATAGAATATGAATGACATGGTGATCGATAATTAGATTACAAGTTCTGATTGATTGTTATATGCTATCCTCGTAAGATTGTGCCGCCGACCGCCAGGGGGCTCACACTTGTTATTCTTTGGCAAACTAATGGAAGAGGTTGATCTTCAAACACTACCAAACTCTAGGACAGCAGAGATTGTAGATGGCTAGAAGCTCTGCAGAATGGACAAAGCAGAGGACGACAATGGGGAAATCATTTCTCGAAAAAGGAATCTGATGAAAACGCATTTTTTTTAGCAAATCCGCCATTGTCATAAAATATTCAACTAACCTAGAATTCACATGAAATCACCTTAAAATTCCGATAGTACAGTACAATAATGCACAAAAATCCACAAGGCGTGGCCCTCAGCTAGAGGATACAATTATAGCATGCCTCATTCATCCACAGTGAGTGGTTAGTGACAACATCACCATTTAAAACATTCGTACCGTTTGCACCTACAATCGGCTACTGCAGTTACCAATTTCTTGGACCACTTCTTCCATGGAAGGTCTTTCGATAGGGGAGTCGCGAGTGCAAAGCCAAGCAATTTTCGCTAGTTTAGTCGCTTCATATTCGAAGAATCTACCGTGGAGGTTAGGGTCAATAAAGTCTTGGAACCTGCAAGAAGATTCGGTTCCCAAATGCACCAAAGCTTGTGATTTTTTGCTTCCCTGAAAGGATTTGGAAAACAACTACCCCGAATGCATAAACGTCACTCTTCTCAGTGAAACGTCCGGTATCAGCGTATTCAGGAGCTAGGTAACCCATGGCTGCACTGGCCTTAAGCGCTCCGAAGACGATGTCAATGGTGAGGATGTTGTGCAAAGCGGAATCCGAAAGAAGTGGATTGAACCGGTGATCAATGAGCACGTTTTGGGCTGAAATGTTTTGGTGAACGAGGGGCGGTTTGTTCACTCTGTACTCATGCAAGTATGCTATCCCTGTACCAAAAATACGACAGAATCAAACAAATCTATCTTAGCAAATAGTAACCACACTTAACCCTGCAATAGATTAAGGCCATAAACTAGAGACCAACCTTTGGCTATGCCTTTAACAATGGAAACCCTTGTGGACCAATCCAGGACCATGCCATCACCATCCTCCACGTCAAGATAGCGCAGCAAATTCCCGTTGGGGACAAAATCATAAACGAGGAAGCACTCTCGCTGAGCCTTCGAGCAACAGAACCCTCTCAACCGAACCAGATTATCATGCTTCAGCAACGCCAAAACATTCAATCCCTTCAAGAACTCCGCATCATCCGATTTGCAACTCATTTTGCTGATCCTTTTAATCACAGCTGCAGATCCATCCCTCAAGAACCCTTTATAGGTCGAGTAAAACTTACTCTTCCCCAACAAATTTACCTCAGAAAAGTACTTAGTAGCAGTCTCCACCTCTTCTAGATTGAACCTAAAGCTCTTAAGGACATCTTGGGTGAAGCCACTGAAATTCCTGCCATCCAAAGGATCCCAGCCATTAGCATACTCGAGGCTAGCGAGTGGTGAGCCGTTCTTTCTGTAAACTCCCATGGATTGATCTGTGATAAGGCAGCTATTAGAAACTTCTATCGAGTTACCGAGCTTTGGTTTTCTACAACGATATTGTTTAAACGTGAGGAACCCTATAGCCGACAATGCAACCGTGACAACAATTACGCCAATGAGAATAAGACCCTTTCGAGATTTCGCCGGCTTTGAGCACTGAGTTTGCTCACAAGGTAACCTTAGATTTGCTGTCTCTGGTAGGGAAAGAGCAGTTCCCCCGTATGCATCAGGTCTGCTCGGATTAATTTCACCAGTGACATTACAGGGTTTCAGCGAAGGAAAACCCGATCCGCATAAATCGAGATTGTTTCGAAACAGGAATCCATCATTCAGTCTCTTGAGAGCTAGATCAAACAAGTAAAAAGCAGAAAATCAAATGACTGAAAATCACCCAAAATGGAAAAGAACAAGGAAATAGAAGATTTATACCAAGAGGAACACTGCCAGAAAGTGAATTATTACGAATGTCTAGAACTTCAAGCAGAGGAGCATCAGCTAGTTTCATGGGGATTGAACCAAAGAGAGCATTGAAACTCAAATCAAGCCTCATTAAAGTACCCAAATCCCCTAAACTTGCAGGTATTGCACCGGTAAGTTGATTAGACTGCAAAGCAAGAACGTTGAGCTTCTTCAAAGATCCCAACTTTGTTGGTATGCTGCCTGTCAACTGGTTATAACACAGCTGCAACACTACAAGTAACCAACAAAAGGGGGAAAATCATGTTTCAAAACATGCTAGAAACGATGAAAAACAAACATAAACAGCACTAAACTGACCTCGCAAGCTACCCATATCAGCAATCTCCGGAGGAATCTGACCGGAGAGATTGTTCATATTCAAATACAAATCAGCGAGCATAGTCAAGTTAGCTATTTCTCTTGGTATCTCACCGTACAATGCGTTGTAGTGCAAGTACAGCCCCGTCAAGTGCTTGAGCTCGGCGATCGCCGGTGAGATTTTTCCGGCCAAACCTTTCCCTTGCAAAGAAATGTTAGCTATTTGGCCTCTCTCATTACACGCGAGGCCTTCAAAAGAACCGTCGCAAGGCTCGCCTTTGAAAGTCCATGAAGATAGATATTTATCGTCTGGGTCTAAAGCCGCTTTGATATCCGTTAATGCTCTAAGCTCAGTTTTTGCACTGAAACAACATTGGGTTGTGAAGAGAATGGAGAAAAACAAGAGACGAAGGTTGAAGAAAGTGGAATCCATTGCTTTGTGGGCTTCAGTTTCTCAGATTTTCAGGCAAAAACAAATTGGTAGAAGAAAATGGGTTTGTTTTTTCTATTGAAAGAACTTTTTTTTTTCTCTAGGTTATCATGTTACAGTCTCTGTAGGACAAAGGAAAGAGACAAACTTGCAGTGGTGGCCATGTTTATGCTTCTGTAGTAATAAGGGGTAATGCTTAAAAAAGGGAGCTTGAAAATAGCAAGAAAAAAAAAACTAGAAATGAAGGGAAAGAGACGAGGAGAAGATAAAGTGTGAACCGTTGGATTTATTGACGTTTTTGAAGTAACGAACAATAGTAGAAATTCGATTGCAATGTAGATTTTGAAAGTAAACTTTGGTTGACCAAGATCTCTACTTCCTTTTTCGGAAGCTTTAGATTTTTAGACTATTTAAAATTTTTATTTATGTAAATAAAGTGTTTAAAGTTTATTTTAGAATATAGGTCAAAAGTTATATGGAGGAGAACACCACAGCAGGTGTCAATTTTAAGGAAGTCATCACCTGCAGGTGACGTTCTCTTTTATTTTAATATTTTTTTTGTTAATTTTGAAAAGAAAACACCACCTGCAGGTGGCGACTTCCCCCAAATCACCACCTGTAAGTGGCGTTCTCCATTTACGCTATTTATTTTGATTTAGATCCCCAAATATTAATTAGGGATCCTTATTTTCTTAATTAAAAAAAATGAATTATACATTTAATTTTACGTTTTTTTCTTTTGTACAGTACTAATCCGATAAATTCAGATCAAATATCATAATTTTTAATTTAAATTATGTTATTAATAATACTTGAATATATTACGTTATTAAGTTTGTATTGTAATCCGCAATAATCATATGTATTTGATAGTGATACATAATCGTCGAATATTACTTATCTAATTATATTTGTAAGTTACTTATTTATCGTAAGCCGTATTTTTTTTGTTTACTTATATCGAGTTTTGTAAAAATATATTATTGTGATCGATTTACAATTTGTGTTTGAATGTTATGTTTTCCTAATACGTGTTGATAAATATTTGCATATACTAATAAATTTAAATATTTAATTTTATTTAAAAAAATTAAAATATTATTGTAAATAAAATAAAAGAATGTATTTACATGTGTCACGACATTTGTACTATATTTATTAGTTTTTGGATTAATTTTAAGATTTATCGTATTTTAAACATGTACGTAAGAATTACTCATTGAAAATATTATTTTTTGATAATATTTTTGACTTTATTGAATTTTTCTGTAAATATCAGTATTTAAATTTTAATAAAATTTCAGTTTTAGACAGTATTAATAATTACAAAATAATTGATATTTAAAAAATTAATCAAAATTATTATAAAAATTATAATATTTTAGATTCAAAATAAATTTTAAAATTTTTTATTTTTTAGACGCGTTCGAAGTATATACCTCACGTTAGAGTCCTATGTACCCGGAGGATTGGATGTTAAATTTGAAGGATAGTCTCTTCTGAGAACGATGCACAGTAAGACCGTTGCCACCTCCCCATATTCTGAAATCTTAACCATTGACTTGAGTTTCATCAAGACCAAGATGATCTGATCAATATGAAAGGTGGGTGTGAACCGCAGTTGATAAAATTCAAATTCAAAATTTAAAATTCAAAAATTTTAAGTAAATAAAATTAAGAGGTTGTCTTCGCTGTTCGCAAATCTCAGTTCTGATTGGTAGATGAAACTGTTATTTAATAGTAATAATTTCTATTTTGTCAGAATATGACAGGACTGCTTCTTCCGCATTTTCTCATAAGGTAAACTTGTTTTTATAAATATGAACAAAATTACAAATACAGAAATGAGCGGAGATGGTTACAGCCTTATTGTTACGGGTCATGTTTTTATTGATTCGTATTTGATTTAAAATTTTAATATATTTATTTAAATTTAATATGATATGATATTATCTTGATTTGAATTTGAGTTAAATTTTAAAATAAAAATATGTTTTTGATTTAACCAGACACAATTATTATTTTTATTTTATTTGACAAAATAATGATATAATTGAAAATAATATTGAAAGATGGGCATTCACGTTACAATAATTATTTATAAATATATAAAATAAAATTATACTATTATATCAAATTGAATCAATAGTTTTCACCTTAAATATGGATTCAGCCCAACTTTATTCCGAAAAACTCAAACTAACCGAAAAATATTAATCTTATAGTATCAAATTAAAACTCGTTGAATTTAATTTAAATGATCATCCTTAAATTTAAATATTATCATCAATGGTGGATACATGTATCTATTCTAAACTTTCTAAATACGTTCGTTTTTAATTTTTAAATTTTTTTTATAAATTAATCCTTGATTTTTTAATATTTATGAGTCGTGTCTACCTGAAATTTTAAATTTTTAAATATGTTTATCCTTAAATATTTTTATAGATCCTACATTGTTAACTATACATAAATATCACATTTTAGCCAAAGTAGCTTTTGTTCTCTTTGTTTGATCTTGTGTTTCAAGCAATTGAAGTGATAGAGCTGAAATTGTTTGTTCTGTAATGATCCGTTTAGTTACATAAGTTATTTTGTCGGACAAAGGAAAGGGAACAAGATTAGTCAGAATTAATATAAGGAATTAATATAATTATGAGTTATGATTAAAACAATCTCTCTTCTCAATACACTACAAATTTACTCCAATTATATCTATAATTTCTAAAATAAAAATATAAAGTTTGGTTATAATATCTCTTTTGTACAACACTAGAAATTAAATTATATATTTTAATCTTATATTTTAAATTTTGAACTTTATATTATGTCCAAAATCTTTAAATTCGAATTTTTAAACCCTAAAATTAAATTTAATTTTTTAAAGTAAAAACATAAATAAAGACGTAAAATATTGAATTATTTTTTTATATTTTAATATATTTATAAATGAAATCATGTGTCATGAACTCAAATAAAATAAGCATTGACTTAATTAATTAATAATACTAATAATTTAAGCATACAACCCATTTATGTCCCATATGTCAAGGGGTAGAGAAAGGATTGAGGGTTGGGGTTAAAACCGAGCCTATGAAACTTGGATCTTTGGACCCAAACGTAAATGTAGTGTCTAATTTATATTAAAATTATTTTTAATAGGTAGTTATCAAACTGAACCAATCTAAAGGTTTAAAAATTCGTTTTTTATTTTATATATGTTTTATATTAAAAATTTAAATTAATGATTTAAAATTTTAAAATATAATATAATGTTATAATTTAAAATTTAATTTTTATTAATTTTTAATATTCGAAAATGAACATGACACTACAATAGAAGTATAAATTTTATTAATCATTGATTTTAAGTTTGATTAACATTAATTTCAATTTTTTATATAAATATAGATTTTGAATTTTTGTATTTTATTTTGACTAAATAATTTTATTTTATAACTTTTAAATATAAATGACAAAATTTAAAGTGTTTTTGTAAATACTATTAAAACCTTATTTTTTTAAGAAAAAATAATTAATAAAGAATTATAGAATTTTATGTACAATTTTTTTATTTTATATAAAAATAATTATAAATAACTTATAAATAAAATTTTATTCGATTTAAATAATCATAATTCATAAATTTAATATTTTGGTTTGTATCGATTTTTGATTTTTCAGTTAACGATGCTTTATAACCATAATGGCCGAAAATAATATATAGAAAATTAGATATCATAAAAGGAAAACCCACATAAAAAGAAAAGATAGGGTTTGCGTTTGCGCTTCGTTTTCCAACTGCCTAGTGCCCGCTTCAAAATTTTAGCAGGAAAGAAGAAAATCTCACCACCGCCGCCGTCTCCATGGGTCGCATGCACAGCCGCGGGTACACCTCTCTGTCTATACACCGGCATTTCTACGTTTTCTTCTTCACATAATAAAATTTTATTTTCTCTAACTTTGCTTCAGTAAGGGTATTTCTGCCTCAGCTCTGCCGTATAAGAGGACTCCACCCAGCTGGCTCAAGATCTCTTCTCAAGATGTAAGATCCTTAATCCATTTTTTATTTCCAGATTCCTTGCTGACAGAAACGCTCATGAAAATTTTCTTATTATTCTACGTTGAATCTTTTCAGGTCGAGGAGAACATTTGCAAGTTTGCAAAGAAGGGATTGACGCCATCTCAGATCGGTGTCATCCTTCGTGATTCTCATGGTATTGCTCAAGTTAAGAGCGTCACCGGAAGCAAGATCTTGCGTATCCTCAAGGCTCACGGTAAATTTCAGAACAGTATTTTGATATTCCAAATTCCGATTAGCATAATGTTTAAGCAGTAAAACATTAATTTAGCTGGTAACCGTTCCATTCAAATCGGTTTTGGAAAATAAATTGATTAGTATGTAGTATTTTGGTTTTCAAATCCAAAGCCAAACTGAATATAGAAGTTAACTGAAGTAAAACTGAGTTGGATATATTTAAGTATGAGCTGAACCGAAACCGAACTGATCACTATGGTTCACATTGTTTTTTTTTTTCCCTTCTTCTCAATTTTGTTTTTAGTTTAGCTCTAATATGCACTGGTTGTTTATTGTTTTGAAAGGTCTGGCCCCTGAAATTCCTGAGGATTTGTACCACCTTATCAAGAAGGCTGTTGCCATCCGCAAGCATTTGGAGCGAAACAGGAAGGACAAGGATTCCAAATTCAGGTTGATTCTTGTGGAGAGCAGGATTCACAGACTCGCTCGCTACTACAAGAAGACAAAGAAGCTTCCTCCAGTCTGGAAATAGTAAGTCTATGTATCGGTTCACAGCTTTATATTTGTGTTCTTGTTTACTTTTTGACAGATGGTTTATTGATTTATAATTCCATTCAATGTTATGGTCCAAATGGAATTGACATGTTGGTGAACTAATATTTGTTTGTTTTTTACCCTTTATGCATGTTATGTTTGTCTTGTTGTGCATTGAAGTATGCTATGATGGTGTTAAGTCATCACTGTACTTGCATAATTCATTACAAAATGTCTGTTCATGCACTTGTCTTATATTGTGATTTTCTGTCAAGGGAGTATCCGGTCCACTTGAGTTCTTTGTTATGCAGGATGGGGCTTATAATAGGTTGCTCGAATCCTTTTATATAGTCGCAGTCTGGTAGATTTTTTAGAATACATACACGAGTTTTGTTTAGTAAGCTGGATTGTTTTTGCCATTTTTCTTAAATATGCAAGTCCCAACATTAGTTCGCATTGAAAACTTGTTCAGCAGAGAAATGCATGTGTTATTTTAGTTTCCGTTTGATCAAATTACTTCAATTCGTAATGTTGTTTCTTTTTTCTGCATTATGTTGGAATCCTGATTCAACTCATTGGTTTGCAGTGAGTCTACAACTGCTAGCACTCTTGTTGCCTAGATTTGGCATGTGGGCAGTGCAATTTGGGGTATCTTCGCGGTTAAACTTGCATGCTTCGAACTTGTTAAATCGCGTTTTCCTTTTCTGGTAAAATGCGTTCTGATTTAGACTTTCTTAGTAGATTTTAAAAAGTTTTGTTGTCTGAAAAGAGATTTAAGAACTCATTTTGTGTTTAATTCAACTTTATATTTTTTGTTTGTTTGTTTGCACTTATTTTAACTTTTCGAGTAAGAAATCTAAAATGCATCGATTTTCTAGGTTGTAAACTGGATTCCTGAAATGATGCTTTAGCCATCGATTTACTATATATAGTAACAGAAGAATCTTCCCAAGTACTCTGCGATTCGCCATTGATCATATTTAAAGCTCGACCACCAACCAGATTCAACTCCATAACTATTTCCGACTTCCAAGTTCTGTTTGACATCTCGATATTGAGCGTTGTTTTTGTGCTAGATTTTCATTGAAATCCACAACATTGTGGCACACTTTTCATACGTAACAAGTTAGTCTCACATATTGGGTTGTTGACTTTCGATGGTATAATCGAATTGAGTTCAATTGAGTTAATTGTGTATTCAAATGATAATTTAGTGGTTATATATCATTGGCATACTCACCTATATTGGGCTCATTATCGATGGACACAAGACCTACTATCAGACTATCATGTAATTTTACATTATCTACACCAACGACCAAGTGCTATATCCCCGCGGCAAAACTAAAGGGAAAACCCTCGAAAAACCCACATCAAACAAAAGCAAGCAGAGAGATTGCAATGGCGTCGGAGATCCGGTTCATGATACAAATAACGGGGAGGAGCTCGTTCACGTACAACCTTCTGTCTCCGTTTCACTTGGAAATCGTACCCCGGAGTCCCTGGGCACTCTCTACATCACTACCAGTTACCTTCAAATCTACCTGTAAACACTCTGAATTATTTCTTGTGAACATCATCATTTCAATTGCATCTTAAACGGACAATTTACCATTTCAGTTTTTTGGCAGACAAGTGGTTTGGCTGAGTGACTTGGACAGGGCAAAGGGATACGCCATTGATTTCTTGTCTCTGTCGCTGCACTCTGTTTCAAGGGGGCACGAGATCTACCCTACTCCCTGTATTTACACTCAGGTTTTCTTATGCCTTGCTTTCTCCAATTTCTCCCCTGCCCTGAAAACTAACTCCTCTGTCCTCAAGTTCTTCAATTTTTATGATGATTTTAGTTGCTAATTAATCATGATCATGCATTCAATAGATTGTTTTTTTCTCCCTCTCTGTCGCTGTTTGATAGCTTGGTTGCAAGTTAAATTTGTTTGATTATTGAGTAGAAAAAGAAAATCTGAATTCATTAGGCTTTTTGAATTTCTGGATTAAACATGAATCAGGGCTAAGCTCTGTTTAGAATAATGAACTCTTCATCATATTTCCAATGCTTGTGATTTAAAATGAAGTGTTGTAACTTGTGTGTACTTTCAGTAGCAATATTCAATGTTTTTCTTCCCATTAAGTGTTTGTAGTACTTGTTCTTCTTGTTTACTTAGGGAGCTCTCTTTTTGTGTTGCCTCCATTTTAAGCTGCAGTCTGCAGATGCCTAGTTTTTTTCATGTCCTTTATTAGCTTGCATTTTTCCTCCTTTATAAATTGTCTGATTAATGTCTTTTGTCTGAAGATTGAAATCGAAGATGATGAAGTGGAAGATGAGTCTGTGGAATTGGATTTAGAACACATCGAGGTTTTAGATTTATCCAATATCAGAGAGATGAGGATTATTCCTTCAGATGCTAGCCAATGTGTGTATGATTCAGTATTTTTCCTCTACTAGTTCTTAGATTGTTGATCTTCAGTGGTGATGAATGCTGACTTTTATATGTATCTATTTGTTGTGTAAAAGTGGATACTCTGTTTCAAGTATTCTGTGAGTGTGCTGAGCTAAATCCTGAACCTATCGTAGGTGAGTTCCAGTTATAAATTGGGAAATATTTTCCTGTTGTGTGAGCATTTTTCTTCCACTGAATGAATGGATTTACTGTTTTTGTTCATGCTTTATTTAGAAGGAGAAGAAGGAAATAATTGGATTTTTAGTGCTGATCAGTTGCAAGATGAAGCTAGAGGTATGGGATCGACAACATGGAGATGTTCCAATTTATATGCTTGCATTCTCTATACTTCTCTAATTACATATTGTATCTAAAGAGGGTGATGACGAGGAATGGCATTTCTCCCGGAGTACGACAACCACAATCGATCATTCTAATGGTTATCATGACCTATCTCGAAACGTGCTTGAGGTATGCTAGTTACTGTTCATTCTACATCATCACTGCCAATGCTTTGAATTTGATGAAAGTGAAACTTTTGAGTTTTGAGGTATTTATTGTTTTTGTGTTATCTTTCAATACTTTACATCTCCGGTTAAACTCTTGCATACATTTCTACATACTCTCTTGATTTGCTTTTCGGGCATATCTCATTCATCCCATTTCTGGAAAAAAAACTTGCAGCTTCAAATCAATGATCATCGGTTTAAGGATACAGAAGAGATGGAAGAAGTTACCGGTAGTGGTCACCATCATCAGTCCCGGTGAGCTTCCTTGTGTTATTTGCTGGTCAATTCATAAGCCAGAAATTCAAGGTAAGTCAAAGCTTGTGTTTTTTTTTACTGATTGTGCGTCCTTACTGTCCGCAATCTGCATGTGTCGTATAACAATTTGCTGGTCAATTTCTTACTATTCAGTTGAACATATGATACAAAGTTGATTTGTTTGTAAGACATATATAACTTTGGGGTAATCCTTCATGCAAAAGAAATAAAAATAAATACTTTCCTGTAATCATTTGCAATCACTTTAACGTCATTTTCGCACAAAAAGAAAAGGGAGAAGTGTTGATTTCTGTTTTGTAATAATTTTGCTGTCTCTAACACTATTTGCAAAAACTAGTACAAAACCATGCCCTAATTTTGTGGATTCTTTCGGTTCTTTTTTCACTCACAATGATTACTTCTTCCCCCACCATTATTTTCACCTCAACAAGGATCCTTTTTAGGGCAAGTTGTTTAAGTTTTTTTCAAAGAATATATAAATCATTACCAATTTGGTATCAATCCCAATAAAATATAGCAACATGTGCTCATGGTTGATGAATTACATGTACACAACTTTTTACTCTTGTGAAAGCGAGGGATTCCCATTAACTAGTAGGCTTTAAATGATCAATACAAAAACAAATACATGTTGGAAAATAAGTTCTGCAAAACAGGGCGTTAGCACTGACTGGGAAAATAATAAACCGAAATATGTATGACCGTGTTGTGGTATGGAGGCCACTGCCTTAGAAACAAATAGCCCCGATGTGTGTAATCGCTACGTTAGGCGGCTGTCCCCCGAAGGTTAGCACGGTCCTCCAAAACGAGGACGGAGAAGGAAACGCTCGTCAGACTTGTCAGGAGAAACTGAGAAATATGAAGCATATTTATAGGTTGGACGTGAGGGTAAAATCGTCCCAACACGCCAATTTTATCTCATTCTATTTTCAAATTTAAATAAACCTTTCGCATTCTCTACAAAAATAAAGAGAAAAATTCTTACGAATTTTCTCTAAAAAGATAGTACGCACGCGGACGTGTCAAAGACATGTGTTATCACGACCACAAGACCACAACCCTGAGTCGGCCGAATGGCGACAGCAATGGTGCACAAGGGACTCCCTTGTTCTCTATCACTCAACAAGAAAGTGGGGTAAAGGCTTAATAAATACTCTTTCCCAAGGGTGTTTGCTACCAATGTGGGATTCAAACATTACAACATATCCCACAATACAAACACAAGTTTTTTTTTTAATGTGTAGACTTTTACCCTTCGTATACTATATAAATTTTAAAAAATTTACATGTGTAAAATAAAATAATTAATAAAAAATCTAAAATGTAAGAAATATAGGTTCGACTGTCCCTTTAGAACTCCTCATTCTATCCCATGGATATAGATATTATATAAGTATTGATATCGATAATGATTTACACGAGAATAAATCGATAAATACGACCATAGAATGAATAAAATGGATGTGGTTCAATTGATTCAATGCGTACCTAATCATATATATGTAATTTAATCCGATACTTCATATTTTCCACCTTACAGCCTGCCTTCTCTAATGTTTATCGGCCTTAACAAGCTGTACATGCTGACTACACCTTCACATGGATACTTCATTTATATATCACGTAATAATTAGGAGAAAAAATTTCAACTGCCAATTTAAATGCTTATGCTTCTTTATAAACTGACTGCCTTGTTCTTGACTGAAAACTTTACTTGGAGACTGTTATGGGACGCTTTCATAGACTTTATTATATTCAAGTACAAAACTTATGACGGTTTTATTCTTGTTTAAGGGTTCGATCGAATATAATTATTGAAAATCAAAAAATTTAAAATAAAATATCAAACATCTCTCTTGATCCGGTTGAAAAGAGGCCTTGGTTTTTGTTTTATTCTTTGGGTGACAGCTTAAAGGTAAAGGTTCCATAGATTTTTCCCACCTACTCCTTAGACAGTTCCCCCTCTACGCAGTCTACACTGCTTTGCTTTCTTCTACGAGGGGAAAAGGAGCTCAGCCCCCTAGGGCAGACTTGTAAAAATCTCGTAGTTAATATATTTATATGGATTTATATCCAATATAATGACATTGAAAACTTTTAGATTTTACAACCGTATTAGTTTTATGAATTAAGGAATATAATTTAGGACTTTAAAATTTAAAGTTTATAGTAATACATTAAAAATTTAAATTTTAATCTTAAATTTTAATTTATACACGTAATCACTAAATGTGAATAAAAGGAGTTAGCTTAGACATTATCATCCTAGGGAAATACGAAACAAATATAAATTATATTAAAAAATCATCCTATTATAGATATTTATAATATTTAATCTAAATTAATAATTTAAATAATGATAACTATAAAAAAAATAACTTCATCTTCGATCTAAGTCCTTCAATTATGTGGATCGAAAGGACTCGAAGAGCATGGTAGGTGGCAGATAGAACTAGGTAAACGAGTCTTCCTATAGGGCTTTATAAATCATGATCTCAATTAAAATGCCATCAAATGATGAACTGTACACGAAAAGGAAGCAAAACAAAAACAGCTGTAGGTAATAGGTATTGGTAAAGGTATAGTTTTAATGATGAACATCAGCCTTTAGTTTTGGAAAATTATGAGATGAATCCTTCTAATCCGACAAAAATGTTAAAATTCATCGGATAAATCAAATTAGATACGATGATAAGTGTCCCCACTCTGACAACGTAGGAACCCCACTTCGCCACTTTTCATTCCTCACTTTAAAGAATCTGTCTGGACTCCAGTATCCGCACCCAGAAATTGTAATCTTTTGGTACTCTTTCCTAAAATATCTTCAGCCTAGGCATGGAAATTTTATTTATTTATTTATTTATTTTAATTTTTATACTATTTTAAAATTTAATTCCTTCTCCCTGTTTGTCTCGGTATATATAAGTTCACAATCGCCGGTTCATTGGAGAGTATTCTTGCTCTCGCATTTCATTCTTTTCTCGGTTTTTCAAAATCCTCAGTTTGTAAAGATGCACCGTGTAGCGGTGCTGCTCAACCTCGTCGCGGTGGCTTCAGTGATGGTGGTCGTAACTCCGGTCACTGGATACCGTCCATGGCTATACTTAAAATCCAACAGCTCCGATTTAATGTTCGGTGGTTCCAAAAAATACGAGGGGTCATCGGAGTTTGTCCATATGAGATACCACATGGGACCAGTCCTGACCGCTAATATAACCATCCACCCAATCTGGTACGGCCGGTGGCAGAACTCACAGAAGAAGATCATCCGCGAGTTCATCAATTCGATCTCCGCCGTTGATTCCAAGCACCCATCGGTGGCCGGGTGGTGGAAGACGGTCCAGCTTTACACGGATCAAACCGGGGACAACATTTCCCGTACAGTGCTTTTGGGCGAAGAGAAAAATGACCGTTTTTACTCCCACGGAAAGTCCCTCACCCGCCTTTCGATACAGTCGGTGATAAAAAGCGCGGTGACCACCCGTACGAAGCCGTTGCCGATAAATCCAAAGAGCGGGCTCTATCTTCTTCTCACATCCGACGATGTTTACGTCCAGGATTTCTGCGGCCAAGTCTGCGGGTTCCACTATTTCACATTCCCATCAATCGTGGGGTACACGCTCCCGTACGCATGGGTGGGCAACTCCGCCAAGCTTTGCCCGGGAATCTGTGCTTACCCTTTCGCCGTGCCGACGTACATGCCAGGGTTAAAGCCATTAAAGTCACCCAACGGTGACGTGGGAGTCGACGGGATGATTAGCGTCATCGGACACGAAGTTGCCGAGCTGGCAACCAACCCACTTGTGAACGCTTGGTATGCCGGACAAGACCCCGTAGCTCCGGTTGAAATAGCCGATCTCTGCGAGGGCATTTACGGAACCGGAGGTGGTGGATCGTACACAGGTCAGTTATTGACCGATAGAGTTGGTGCCACGTATAACATGAATGGGATCAGACGTAGGTACTTGGTTCAGTGGGTCTGGAACCATATCGTGAGTTACTGTACCGGGCCTAATGCGCTTGACCAGTAATTTCTCTTAATTTTTTTTGAAACTGTTGTTTTTATCTTGGCATCTTCTCTTGTCTTGTCTGTTTATGACAGTTTTTTTTGCTTCTGTTTTTTGTTTGATGATTGTATTCGTTACGTTTGTTAAACATGTCCTTGTGTCGTCATAAGTTTGATCTCATCAACCCTTTTGATTCATGATCCAGTTTGTTTGATCTCTTTCTTCCGATTTTCCTGGAAAATGGAGCACGTTTCTGAAGTCCTTGTCAATGTCACTGTTTTACTGGAAAACGGCATAGATACAAGAGATTAGCCTCTGAATAAAACAGCATGTGCCAGGTGCCAGGTGCCAGGTGCCAGGTGCCTGCCCCTTAACTAATACTATTAATATCTCCCCTGGCTATAAAATTTTCCTTCTGATATAGAATTACATGATACTAGTGTGTCATATCAGATGATTATCACTGCAACAACAACCGATATGTCTCCACCAGATTGACTGCACTTGTGCAGCAGTATACCATGTAGATTGATTGTTTAGGGTTGCAGACAGAATTGTTGTTGTGTTTGCAAAATGTTTTGTAACTTGATTGGACACCCGATCTGCGAAATGAAAATAAAAAGCAGGTTGGTGACTTGATACCCTGAAGTACTCTTGCCTTTCTCTAGCACTGCCGTGACAATAGCTGAAGCATGGGCGCCGTGTCTGGGCCTTCACATGGTTAGGATCCGGCAAATAAGAAAAAGCCCAATGTGGTGTATACTCTTGTTGGATGAACTGACGGGAGAGTTTAGAATTGAAGTTGTGCCAATTGGATGGAAGATTTTCTAGTCATATTTATTCTCGTCAAGAATAAAATTATATTTTTATGCATATTTCATGATCCATTACAAATATCAAAATCCAAAATCAGTTCTACTCTGCAGCTTACAAGACTAAAATCATTATTGACCCATAACCCACGTGGGTCCTGAGACCCATAGGATCTTTTTACCCGTCCCATGACTAATTCATATAATATAAACTTTTAAAATTTTAACGTAGATACGAACTCACCTTGAACTACATATGCATCCGTAACTGATTATATGATATTAATAATATATAATTCTTTTAATATATTAATATAATTATAATATAATATTTATTTATTTTTTATATTTTTTATTATACACGTATACCGTACACATATTTCGACAACCCAATTCAATGACGCACGATAAGTTAAATTAAGTTTAAAGGTCACATAATTGACTGGGTCGTGCATGTTTATGTCGCGACGTGATCCGAGAACTGACCTACTCTATTTTTCTAAGGAACTTATTGAAATATATTATTTTTTAATTGTATTTAAATATATTAATTAATCTGCCTAAGTAAACAATTACCCTCTTTTAATCTCCCATTTAAGGGAAAAATTATATCATAGGTCAGTCCCACCACGTTATCTATGGGACTGACCAATGATAATCATTCATCTTATTATTTTTTAATTTTTAAAGTAAAAATTCACTTGGAAAAAAAATATGACATGGAAAAGTTGATGAAGTGGGTAGTTATCATTGGTCGGTCTCATGGACACGTGTTGGGACTGACCCATGATATAATTTTTCCATGACCCAGCCCAGCATACGTTACAGAGAAAAGGTTTAATTTCATTTTTTTGTATCTAATCTTTGCTTAAAGATTTCAATTTGACATGAAAATTTCAGTTTATTCCATTAGACACTTAAATTTAGTTTCTAATGTATAATTTGGCTTCTAATCTTTCTTTTCGCCTAATTAGATACACAGTTTATTTTCATAATCAATATATCTATCATAAATGATTAGAAAACGCCCAGAAGAAGCCGTCATCAATTTTGCACAATCCAATCTCAAAGTCTTGCCAAAAGGACCCAAACTCAATTAAAAGCTCAAAAATCCCATTTCTAGTCTTGGTTTTTTTGACACAAATCCCATCTCAGAAAAGGAGTAAATTCTCTCTGTAGACCCTAGAGAGAGAAAACGCTATGGATGTGAGGAAAATCGTAGTTGTGGTCGAAGATGTACAAGTATCCAGAACAGCACTTCAATGGAGTCTACACAATTTGCTCCGATACGGAGATTTGCTGACTCTCCTCCACGTTTTCTCGGCCACGAAATCAATGAGCAAAAAGAAAGCGAGGATGCTCCGGTTGAAAGGATATCACCTGGCTCTCTCCTTCAAGGAGATATGCAACTCCAATTTCTTTAACGTGAGTGAGTCAGCTCAGTTCCATGTAATCGCAGATTAAGAGACATTTTTTTATATATATTGAGAAATTTCTGTCAAACAGACAAATATTGAGATGATTGTGACGGAAGGGGATCGGGAAGGGAGGAAGATCGTAGCCATGGTGCGAGAGATTGGTGCCTCTGCTCTTGTCGTTGGCCTTCATCACCAGAGCTTTCTTTACAAGTGAGTCAACTCAACTCGGTTCTTTGTGTTAATCGTTGTTTTGGGGTAAAGGAAGCTTCCTAGGAAGGTTAAAAAAATGGTCAAAACTGTCCTGGATATTAGGTGTTTGGGTTGGTAATTTTCATGGTCTTTCCCCTTTGAAACTGTCCTGTGTTAACAACTGCATCTCAGTTTTTTAGAAAATAAGTTTAATTTAGTTTTAAATTTTCCTTTAAAATTAGTTTAATGTGTAAAGGTAAAAGAATCATCACATTTATTTAAAAAAAACATTTTAAACCGCATTATTAAATTTTTAGATTCGTTACCGATAAAGTACAAGACCCAATGACCATAAATTTTTGTTTGTACGATGACATTTTAAGTGTATGCCAATTTATATATTTATTAACCTAAGCATTAGCCTTGAAAATGCTTGAGAAATTAAAAGGGGGACCAAAAGAGAGCCCCCCGGGTTGCACTTTAAGGTTAAAAAGTTTGAGGCATTTTCACTAAACCCGGGTTGGAATGACAAGCATGTGGCTATGTCAATGGTGAAGAAGCATCCAAAAGAAAATTTTGGGTCCACCTTGTTTGCTATATGTATATGTATATATCTACACATAGTGGGATGCTATTAGGATAGCCTAACTCTCTTGTCTGTTAGCAATGGATGAAAGGTTCTCTAAATACAATTTTTATGGAATATTGTCTGAAATTTTTATTTTTTAATGCATCTGTGCTTCAAAAATATGGTACAAAGTTTGATTTTTTTCTATTAAAAATTGATATGATACTAAGAATTCATAACAATATCATAACTTGTTTGTGATTTTTTTTATTCTAACACAATTTGCCAAAATCCAAAGTTTGCAATTAGTTTCTGAATCTCATGAAATAAATGACCGACTCAGATCAGTGTCTTGATTGGCAATAGGTTGGCATTGGCCCACGGCGACAACATAGCAAACAGCTTGAGCTGCAGAGTACTGGCCATCAAACAACCAGAGTTGGCGCCACCGAGGGGCAAGGCCAGAGAAATGTTGCCACCACTTGACGGTTCAACTACCTTAGACTTTTCCCAAATTGAAATTTCCAGTTTGCAGTAAGATTCAAAACCCACCATTTATTTATTTTCTTCACAAAGTTACCCCATTTTCTTACACACTTTCTTTGGATCATGAAACAAGTTTTCTACCGACAGGGGTTGTTTCATTTGGTTGACAATTTAGTAAGTATCGAGGTTCGAGTCTTGTCATAAGTCTAATAATTTGTAAGAGACAATATGAGGAAACAAGTGTTTTAATCCAACACGAGTTGCTTCATTCGACTGAGACTTATTATTATATTAACGAACATCATGATTCGAATATTTAACCTATGGTACCTCATTCATTGCAGGATACCTGACATTCCCACACCAAAAATCCCATACCGGCTCTGTCCAAGCCCTTCTGCAATTATTTGGAGGTCAAGAAGGTCGAGGAAAAAAGGTAGCTTTTCCAATGGAGATTGACGTTTAAACTTAGATTATTATAATTGCATCTAAAATGCACATAGTTTGTGAGCTAATTTTCTCTATGATTTGGGGTTTTCTTACACAATATTACACCTCACCAAAAAAGGGGGAAATGAACACTTGAAATTGACACCAACACCCTACACAATTGTTTTTGTCTACTTGGATTAGTGAAAGAGTGATTTCGATCATGTTATTATCATTGTTCTATGCCCAACAATTATTACATTAATTAATTCATTAATCCCGTGGTCCTAAACAAGACAAAATTAAATATTTGATGAACATAATAATAATGTCGTGATATCACCAAATATGTTTAAAATGCAGTTAAATAAAGAAAATGACGTGCACGCGACCAGAACTTCTTTACTATATATTTTAAGCATATATTTAGGTATGTCATGCAATGGAAGCTTAGCTACTTCAAAAGATTCTTCCACTCTAATTTTTTAGTTTTCTTTGATAAAAATTTAAATTTTATGATCGAATAAATTATATTTTAAAACTCTTATCAGTTTTAAAAATATATAGTTTGATCAAACAAATTGATATTTTCTTTGAAATAAAGCTTTAAATTTAATGTTATTGATATGGTAGGTTACCTTCCATTTTAGTTAGTTTTGGTTTAACCAAATCGATGATTTTAAGTCAAATTTCATTTTGATTTCTCTCTTCTAACTATATAAATCAACATCAATTCGATCGTTATCATCTAATTAATCGACCCACACATTTTATGATTTCGATTTGTGTGAATTTGAGTAGTGCACTTGTAGTTTTTACTTGAAAATCGATAAAAAATTAAAAATATAAAATTAAATTATTAATAAAAATATTTAACTTATATAAAAAAGTTTAAAAGTACGACTGTCATCCTTTGTATCCGAATATTCTTTTAATCTCTTTTTATAAAATATCATTTAAATAATATTAAAATATTTGAATTATAGTTTCGTCTCTAATTATTGATGACTTGATTTTAAAAATCAGGTTCAAGTTTAAATTTTTAAAATTATATTTTCATTTAAAAATAAAAAATGATAAAAATAATATATAATATTATTTATATAATTAAATCTAATAAAAGTATTTAAATATTCAAACTATACTGGCCAGTCTACGAGCTAAAATTTCTTGTCATATATGTCCCAGGCCAGGCGAGTCACTTGACCCATGGATGATGGATAAGTATAGAATAGAGTTGTTCTAAGGGCAGTCTACCTGTGTTTTCGTTTTCTATACCTTTTGCATAATGAAAATCTACTACCTTACTTTTAATTTCATAAATTGAGTCGATATACTCTTTTAATTTAGTAATTAAAGACTAATCAATAAAATCGATATTTTTATCTTTTCCTGAAGAAGAGCGAAGGCACCTGCCTTCTCCTTGGATTCCTATCGTGTATTAAATGTTTGATTTATGTTTGTTTATCGAGTTAGGTTAAATAAATGAATGTACATAAATTTTTATAGTTTATTTATATTCACAGACGAATTTATTCATATTTGTTTATGTGTATAATATTAAATAAATAACTACAGACATACTTATTTTTATAAGCTTCAATTAAAGAATCTGAAGTTTTTCTCAACCTCGAACAATCCCCAGACATTGTTTATATAGAAATGGGATTTGCGTCTTAGATTTATAACATGAACAGTTGATGTAGTGTAGGGTTGTACCAAATAGATTGCCAAACACAGTGTTTGGGGAGTCCTTTGAGATCTTAGCCCTAACTATTTCAGTTCTAGATTCAGGAAAATAAAGTCACAAGAGAGGGACTGTACTGTACCATTTCCCATTCTTATTATGTTTCACAGCTATGCCTATATATGTATCGACTGATGTGTTGTGTGTGTAGTCACACAAAGATACAACCATATATGGCAAAAGCTGCGCAGAAGTTTTTGATTTTACTGTGGTCGGATGGAAGATGTTTTTTTTTCAAGTTCAACTTTTGTTGTTGGTATGAACACGAGTTGGTGTCAAGATTTCAACAGTTGAAACCTAGAAAGCTTAGACAGCTAGGTTAGTAAGCAATAAACTATCATAAACAAAAATCTTACAGCCTTACAGCCTTACAGACAGGCTTAGCTTCCTGTTGTAGTACTCCTCCTTTGTCGTCTTTGTAGTAGTTGTAAATACTATATACAATTCTTGTCTCCATTCTTATCTATTATATATCCAATTCAACAGCTATCTAAAAGTCTTCTTCTTCTTCTTCAATACAAATCCATTGTTCTTTCTGTTGCGGCAACTCGAGCGTCCATTCTTTTGTTTGGGGTTGGTTTTCAAGGTAGATGTTCTGGACTTTAACACTGTTATTATTTCCTGGAATTTGTCCTTTTTTTTTTAACTTGTGTTCTGTTCGTTGTTTTCTTTTGCATGCTGATGCTGATGTCGGCGGTGCTGATCTCTTCCTTTCTCTAGTTTAAAACTCGTGCATCTGTAAGAAACATATGGACCTGGCAGATACCGTGGCTTTGTCAAGGTAATCAACACTTACATAAATGAAGCCTTTTTTGTTTGTCTCGTTTACACTCTTTGATCTAACTCTCTATCCCGATAAAATATAAAATAGTAATTATTAAATAAAATTTAACCAAATTTGTAGACAAGAATTAAGTGAAGTCGTAGGTTATGCAAAAATGTTGTGTTAAATGAGGTTTCATAGAGACAATTCAGCTTTTGTTGCATGGGACTACGAGCTCCTTTCGACATCTGTCCACTCAACTTTCATTTCGTGGGAAACGACTTCCTTTGCATTTATTGACTTTTGGTTAAAGACAAATTTTATTGATGCTTAACTAGTTTGCATACATATATCAGTCGTCTATCTTTTTTATGTTTTCATTTATGTTTTAATTTTAAATTAAAGTTTAGGATTTTATATTAGAGATTTTGGTTAGGGTTTAGACAATTAGAGGTATGGTGTATTCTTTAAGGTATAAAATTTAGGATTTAGGATATAAAAATAAGGGTTAGATTTAAAATTTAATTTTTTAGTAAATTTTCAAAGAAGACATGTAAAGGAGACAAAAAAATTTTGCTCACGCATACTATACAGAATAAATACTTAAGAATTTTTACATTTAATCGTATTAAAATAATGAAAAATGTTAATACATTTAAATATATTATTTCATACTTATCGAGTCATCCTTCTTTCTAGCATAGCACTACAGAACACAGGGTACCAATCGATAAGTATACTTGTTTATCTTCCAACTTTTGAAATTAAGTACTTCGACTCCACATAATATTTAATTCTAGTTTTGTTCCCGATTATCCAATTTGGTTCTATAACCGATCAAAACAACGTTTCACTGGGTAAGCTCTTTATCATTTGGCACCTCCCGGCTCCCTCCTGAGCCAACATTTCCATCTCCAGACTCCTCTGCTAAATATCAAACATGTATGTCATTCATGTGAGTGATTTGTAGTAGCAGTTATCTTCTTATTTTCCCAGAACCTAGATAGGGAAACATCTGAGAATCTAGAACACAGATGTCTCTGATGTTCATTGAATCTGTATATTTTCAGACAGAAGTGATAGGAAAGATTGATGAAGAAAAGGACTCTCACAATACTCGGTGCAATTCCTTTTAAATGCAATGATAATGAATTACCTTTGTAATTCAATACTCATAACTGTGGCTTAGATTGAAATGCCACATGATGGGTGTGTAGAAAAACTAGAAAAGATGAATCAAATTGATGTTGCACAAGGTAATTGGTTGAAGACAAGAACAAAACATATGGCATAACGAAATGTTTGTTGCAGATGATTCCTGGTTTTGACATGTTCGACTGTGTTTAGAGTAACGAATTGATTGTGTTTCTTAATCTTGAAATTTTACGACGAATTGATTTTGGTGTTTTCTTCAAGTTTTAGGCGCGTTCTTGATTTAAAGTTGTGATATTCATTTCTCTAGGTGTGTTGTGGTTAATGTTGTATACATGGATAAATATATATTAAAAAAAATCTAAAACAAATAAAAATTTTAAACTTTCAAGAGCGTGACTGTTGTTAGAACTTAAAAAGAAATAACGAGAGATGAGGAAGGAGTTTTAACAACTGGATTTCATTGATAGTAAACGTAATTACAATGAAAGCAGATAATCTTATTTATAGTTGAATGACATATGAAAACAGAATAAGATAAGAGAACAATGGAGAAACAATCTGTTAAAGGTCTCTTAACTTTGGCGCCAAATGCAACTGAATTAGTTGCCTCGTCTGGTAGTTGGTTTAACAACCGCCTCCTAGCACCTCTTTAGTTTATCCCCGGTAATATAAAAATTACACAAACATACACATTTAATTTCCAAAAACTAATACTTATATCTCTACCTTAAAATCCTAAACCATAAACCATAAATTATAAATTTAAACCTTATATTAAATTATTAAAAATTAGGTTTAAGATATATTTTTAAGGCTTAAATGATTTGGGGTAGTATGTATCGTTAGGGTGTAGAGTTTATGATTTAAAATTTAAGTTTAAAGCTTATAATTTAATTTTTTTTAGTGTGTTTTAATGTTGGAGAATAAAATAAGGTACCAAAATGAGACAAATGATTTTTATCTTTATTTTTTTTAAAAAAACCACATTAATATATTTTTCTTTAAATAACATTAATTATCATAATAATTTTTTTTACATATTTCACATTTTATTAGTATTTAAAACAAAATATAAGATTCAAGTGTCTCACCAGTGACCCTAATGTCCTTTGAATGGTCGGATCAGTCAGTCGCCCTTTGTAATCGGTCTCCGCTACCAACAATTGCCGACGGAGTTTATGCACATCTTCTTCCATTGATGATGATACTTCAAAGCTTTTTACAGCCCCCCACTTCAAATCCCATCGACTTTTTAGGGTTTCCCCTTATGATCTCCTATCTTCAGTTTCCATGTTCTTGGTTTAGGGGTCAATCTAGGGTTGCTGTCTGCTGATAACTTGGATCTCTCCCGCACAACATCCAGAATTTAGGGTTTGTTTTCTGATTTGTGGTTTAAACTGAAAGACCGGAAAGCATCAGTTTTAGGGTTCGGAGGCTTTAGGGTTTCCTGTAAACTAAGGTTTGGCAGCATTGGGGGAAAGATGTTTCCACTGTTCGAGAGAGAGAAAGTTACTGGGAGTGGTCCAAATAGTAGAGAGTGAGACTTTGAGGACAAGTCCAGAAGCTTTAATGGACTCCGTTTGCTTAAAGATAGAGATGCAATTAAAGAAAGGATCCAAAGACATTGGGATCAAAGTACTTTTGTCTGGTTTTCCTTTTATGTTTCCAGTCAGACACTTATTCACTTCACATGGGTAGAACCAGGTCTCAAACAATCCTCCCATTTGGTGTTTCTAGGGCAGATGAAAAAACTTAGTTTTTGACCATATAACAGAGTTTAGTTCAAGTGATTTGGATATGTTAGTACTTAGTCCCAAGACTTGTGGTTATGAACCTAAACTTTTTTTTAATTCTCAAATTAAATTTAAATCTTAAATTCGAATTTAAAAATTATGTAAATTGTGTGATATCACACTTGAAATTATATCCGGGTGAACGAAAACATTTGATGTCAAAAACATACCGATAAGGTATTGTATATAAATTCACCTGTCTTGTAAATACTATATAAAAAAGAAAAATAATCTTATAATAATATCGGTTATAATTAAAATAATATGTTTTATTTTTTTAATAAGTTAATACTTATTAATCAATGACATCAATTTAATTAAAAATTACGATAATAAAATATATATACATTTAATTCTTTTAATTTACAAGGTAAGTACGATCTAAATCTAAAATTTAAAATTCATGGTCACAAATGTAACATTACATTTCTTGTTGAAAAAAATCATTAAAATTTGGATTGAAATTAACATTTGATGGATATATGCATGAAAATATCTTCTAAAATTTAGTGTGTATTTGATAATTTGATGAATTTTTAAGCATTTTGTCAATGAAATGGAATTGTTTTGTTATGACGTATGCATTTTGCATTAATTAGCAGGACATTTCTGGTTATGTGTCAAATTAGACTTCTTTTTATTGTTTTTAGCGCCCTAACCTAGTTTAGTATTATCAGAAAAAGACTAATCTTTTGTTCTTCTAAAATTGGGTTTATTTTTTTTTTTACTTGATGCATGTTAATATTTTATTAAATAAGAAGATATTATGTTTTCATGTTAATATTTAGACTCACATAAGATAAGATAAATATTTTTAATTATTAAATCAATCAGTTGATCTCATATTTATATTTATATTTTTAAAAGATAAGACAATTAACTCTGAATATTCATCTTAAATTGAATATTTTTATATAATACTTACTACAGCAGTACTTTTTGATTTACGAGATCTAATTTTATGTAAAGGTTAGATATCACCACAATATTTGCTAAATTTATGTGAATATTAGCTGGAAAGCTTCCAAGCCATCAAGATCATCGGCGCAAGGATTTGGATATGTTTAGCATGACTGAATGCTAATATGGGAAGGCAGGAAAAAAAAACAGTGTGCAATGGTTAGTTAGATTATGCTTTCAATACGGGAATTTAGGTTCGAACCTTAAAGACAACAGATCTATGAGGGGAAGTTAAGAAGCTCAGGTCCGAATAGTAAAAGCAACAGAAAATCAACCTAATTAGCTACGAAAATCATCTAATACCACAACAGAATCCAATTGATTGAAGGTTTTACATATAGGATTTGAACCCTAAACTTTGTGCTAACATATTTGAAACCTACATGAAGTTATGTCATTGAACCAGGAGCTTGTTCATACCATCAAGGGAAAGCATAACATCATTGACAATTAAAAGATCGGTCCACAACAAGATCCCAGAACTGAAAAGCTTGTTCATACCATATTACAGACCATATAGAAACTAAGCACAATGCCTCTAAAAACCAACGTTTTCATAGATTGTTATTGTTGTAGGTCTCCCATGGCTTGCCAAATGACAGAAAGCCTGTGTGTTGATGCTGCAAACAAACAAATATATGTATATATATATTCATCATATGAAGGTCCTTTTGTTAAATAGGTTTTGGTTGTAGAATTAGCTCCTAAACAACAAAATTTTCTATTACTAAAATCAAGAAACTTTGCGAAGGGGACTTACCTCTTGATCAATTCCTGGGTTTTGAAGACATTTGAGCATCGAGTTCGGGCTCCATTTGTTAATAGTTGTCATGGATTCATCAATCATATCCTCATGAATCCTTAAGTGCTCGATGTTTCGAGAACCGAGTTCTTGAACCTCAGTTACAGCGGCCTGTTGCTGAATATTACCAAATTCCCAAGGGTTTTGAGCCCACATCTGCTTTGCTTTTGTTCTCTCCTTTGCCCTCGCCCTTGCCTTGTCCCTCAAATCTCTTACAAGAGGGTTGAAACTGGTTTTAGGTCGTTGTCGTTTAGCCTTTTTCTCCATGTTTTTGGGTTCCGCCGCGGACACCACTTCACCCTCCAATGTCGAGGACGGTTTCTTCACGGCAGCCACGACGCTGTTGTTCGTCATCGAAACATGGGTTCTCGCTAGGTTCTTGATTCCTTGCCTCGCCTGCATCAGCAACCATTGGACAGTCCTACTAGCCTTGTCGTACCCCAACATGTCTTGCAGACCGAAGAACTCCCTCGCAACATCAAGCGACAGCCTCATTCTCCGATCTCTAGGCCCGTTCGCCGTGTTAATCTTGCTCTGTCGTTCTCTCTTGGAAGAAGACGATCTCTTCCCGGGTGTCTGGCGCTCCACTTCAGTCGCATCGTGGCTCTTTTTGGTACTGCTGGAACCAGGCACGTTGATGATGGTATCGGCCGAGACAGCATCAGCCGCCATCAAGGTCTGGTTGTGAAGCAACAGATCATGGTCTTGGAGGAAAACACCATGATCTTGCAGCACTTCTAACTCACATTGGTTGTAACAAGGGGATGGGAAATTAAAGAAAGAAAGTGACGGATCTGTAGTGAAATGTGCGTGGAGAAGAAATGAAGGGTCGGTATGAGCCATTGGGTCACTGCAGCAGCTATTGCTGTCTGAAGGATACATTTTGAGCTGGAAAAAAAATAACCAAACAACCCTACACTAAAGAGCTAGGAAACTTGAAAATGAATTACCTAGCTGCTACCTAGCATTTTAAAAGGCAAAAAAGAAAAAGAAATCTGAATTTTTTTTAAACCTTTACAAAGCCAGGACGACGAGTACAGCATGGGAAAGACAGCAGAGCTGTCACTGTCGTAAGAGAGAGAAGAAACCATGGAATTGAGTTATCCTTGTCAAAAAGTCACTTTGTTTGCGAACAATTGGATCTAAATTTATTACCCCCTTTTTGTAACCAACGAAACCTTATGATGTGAGTACGTAGGAAACACATAGTCTTGTGGCACTTCACGTGTTAACAGGCAGAGCACTCCTTTTCTGTTCTTTCTCTTTCAAATGTAGCTAAAAGTAGAACCTGCACTAGCATGCTCTCGTCCGTAATCTTCGATGTTTATTTTATTTTTCTTTCACAAACTTCAGTCTTAGATTCTTCTCTTAGTGTTGACTTCGGCGCAGGCTTTGGTAACTGATACGATCCTTCTTTACTTTAATAAGCTGGAGCATGTCGTTTCTTACTCTTGCTGGTAATTTCATTTCTCATACATAAGAAATTAAATAAAACAAGATAACGAGGGTAAAATCTCCCCTGCTTTCATTTTAGGTGAAAATGTCCCTGTAAGGATATGGTACAATAGTTGCTTTCTACCCCACCTCCAACATACGGGCGGCTCGAACTTTTTAACTTGATTTCCTGCAACAAAAGAGTAGATTCAAGGGAAATAGTAAGAAACCATTCCCGACAATGTGAAACACTAAAGAAACACTCTTGCATGCATATATATTCATGGCTAGACTCTGAGAGAAGCTCGAGCTTACTTTTGTTCTCCACAGAACACTTCCCCCACTGTGACTGCAGTTTTTCAAAGCTTGAACTTAATTCATCTGAATCTTAAGGACTTTCAGCACTGTTTGCAGGCCGTCTTTAGAAGGAACATCGTTCTCAGATTCACACTCATGACTTTCACACAAAAGCAAACAAAAGAAATTACTACATCGTCTGTTTACCTTAATCACCGAAGTAGCAGAAGATGTATCGAACGGAGATTGTAGCTGCCAAAATGAAAAACTTGATGAGAAGAACGGAGTTTTGCTTATCGAGAGATATATTATAAGTTTCGGATTAGAAGATATGTGAACAATAGGGCTCAAAATCTGATTAAAAGAAAAATGATACCTAGAGCTGGAAACCTCAGATACTAAATTTCACAATTTTTATCAGGAAATTGTGATGAGACATATTTCGTTCTTGAATATTACTTATGTTCCCCACAAAAAAAAACCATGCTTTAGGATGCCGATTCTTTATGTTCCCCACAAATCTGCACAGACGAAAATTGCTAAAACATCTAGAACCAAAAATCATTAAGAAATGTGAAGAGAACTGAAGATTTCAGAAATCATGACAGAAAGTGTATAACGAAGCAGACTAAAAGAGAGGTGTGGTGGATTAGTGTCAAGAAGAATGAAAAAACTTACATCACAGTGGAAAACATCATCAAGGTTGACCATTGTGCAGTTTGTACAAAACCTCTATGTGCTTTTGTACGGGCTCCCAGTCACTGTCAAATGCATCTTGGTTGTTGTACATATCCTGCAAAGTCAATTCTTTTGGCACCCTCACCTTTTTCTGCAGACAAATGTGTCTTCGTCTACATAGGCAGTCAAATCTCCACCAGATGTTCCCCTTTGGCATCAAAGCTATTATGACAAGAAGCTGATGCATGCTCATTGGATCCCAAATGTTTTCTTTTAAAACCTTGATTGCTCTCAGTCCCCCCATTTGTCACACAACGCACTTGAACTGTTTCAGAAACCATATTGATTTCAGAGTTCAACAGAGATTTCTGACAGAATCATACACAAATTTCAAAGACATCAGGCAGAGAAAAAGCAAACAATTAACTCATAATTTTACATTATTTCTAACAACATAAAAACTGAGCATAACTAAGCTATAATGCTATACTACACATCACATTATACCAACAAATAACAATCAAAATAAGAGCAAATATTATAAACTCTGAGCTAATTAAAACTACAAAGGCTTTAAATTAAATACAAAGAAATAGTCAAAATTATTTTTTTCACTTGAGCAAAAACCGTGGAGGGTCTCGCAATGTAAATTCGGTACTTTTGAGGGAGGAGAGAGGGTGGTATTTAAAATACTAGTATTGCTTTTATTTTTAGGTTAAACTTTATTTTTGGTCACTCAACTTTATTTGTGTTTTCAGTGAGCTTTAAAAGTTTTCAGTTTAAAATAAGATTCAAAAAACTCACAAATTTAATTAACTTAATTAAATGGAAAAACGTTATTTGAATGTATTGAGTTTGTAACTAACAAATGGAAAGCACTCGTTCTTTCATTAGAAAAACATACCGTCCCCCTAAGATACAAAAACATGGTTCATTTGGGGGCACCATTTAAGTGGGGACATGACCCAGACCCCACAAAACAACAGGAAAAAAAAAAGACAAAATTGTGACCCCAAATATTGGTATACAAAGGATTTAGCTTCTGAGGTTATATAGATATAGATAGATGAAGCACATAGATTGCTCATTTCCTGTGCATCCTGCAAAACAAATGACAAATTATGAACTACAGAAATGCTTGAACGATGAAATGTATTCCTCGACAATTTCTTTCTTCGGATACCTGGAAGATGAAATATGTTTCTCGACCAAAGCTTTCTGTTCAGCGCTGTAGGTGTACCATATTTCTTTGGCTGCAACTGGATCCCCGACCTCGATGTCTGTACATTAGACAAATGAAATGGCATTTTCATAGACAAGCTGATGAAACCCGGATTTTGGATAATCGAGTATAGGACAAACCTTGAAGCAGAATATCTGTTTCGCCAGTGTAGCCGCTCAATCTCCAGAATTTGGAAAATATGTGACCACGGCCATCCTGAAATACTGGCTCTGATCTAACAGCGTCTAATCGACAGTCCTCTTTGTGCATCACTTGATTCATTTGTGCAACTATTAAGAGCAATGTAACAACAACAAGCATTATTTCCCCCTTCAAGAGAAAATTATTGTCTTTCTCAATGTGATTCAAACAAAGAAAAGTATTTTGACAAGCAAAATCAAAATCCGAAGTGCTTATGAAAGTTGCAAAAAGTCACAGAACATACCCTCCTCGTCCACTGTCTGAGACGCTTCCAATGTTTTTTTGGAGGAATCAGACACTTCCAATGTACTTGCAAGAGTTTGTGCCACTTCAAGAGTTTCCGCCACTTCCGATTTTATTCTTGAAATAAGAGCTTCATTCTCTGATATGGATAGAGGAGCACCATTTTTCATGATAATAGCTTTGGCTATTTCATCCTGCAACTTCTTTTTCATCTCTTTTTCCATTTTTCTCTCCTACACAAAAAAAAATGTGATTAGACGAGCAGAAAAACTAGCATTTGCTCGAACTAAGTTGTCATATTGATGACCTTACCCTATCCCTTTGAGTAGGACGTTTTACTTTTGCTTTCTTTTCTTTTGCAACAAATTTCGAGTTTTGTTCGTCAATCCAGCTTCTAAATTCTCTGAAGGGAAGAAGTTTTACTTTTTATCAATACATTTTACATAAGAATCTAAAATGAAGAACGTGGACAGAATTTATCCAAGAACTTTATAACTTACGTGGTGCCAAGAACTTCATCACATAGAAAAGTTAAGAGCTTGAGTTTTTCAGAGGAATTCAATTTCACATATCTATCATCACCGGCATCTACGCAATCCAGCAGCGACTGCTTTAATGGAGTTCGAGAATCACTGATATATTCTCCAAGAACTTGAACCCATGAATTTTCACTTAAATCCTGACTAAGGCAAGGATACCTGCAGAAAGATATAATTTGGATGATCGATATACCAATTAAAATAAGGAACTGAATGTTCATGATTATCTTATTTAAGCATGCATACTCTTTTCCGAAATCCTTTTGTATCATGGAAAGCAGCTGAATATGAAACTGCACAGTTGCAGGATAACGTAGTTTGTGTTTGCGCTTGCTTTTTCCGGTAAATAACTCTCTAAGTAACAGCTGAGATTGTCCTTCGTTCATATTGAGAACCTAAATCAACCAATAAATCAGATAGAAACCTCAGATATAAGCATACTTTGTATCACAACCAATGTAAATAATTAAACCGTTGAAAAGTTTTGATATCTATCAGATGACATCTGCGAAAGAAACATTTCATTTTTTTCAGAAGATTTAAAACTCGAGCAAAAAAGAAATCACTTGAATGCACTGCAGGTGTGAAAAGGGTAAACCAAACAAAATTATTAACTGCTAAACAAACAGATAGCAAGTTTACCTCTCCAAAAGCTTCACAAAATTCTAGAAATTGCAAGGCATGGCCAACATCCTCAGCAGACAAATCAATGCCATGAATACAGTTTAGTAATGTGCCTTGTGGCAGTACGATATCGTCATCAGAAGCTTCACTTTTAACTTCTTCATTTTTCTTCTTAGGATTTGGAGACTTACTAATTGGTTGGTTCTTTGCTATGGGGTCTGCATTGTTTAGCACTTCATCTTCTCCATGATCACACTTCTTAGGGACCTTCATGTCAATTAGTTGGATGGCAGTGTTCAGATCAGAAATCACTTCTTCGGACAAAGCCTCGTTGGAGGTTTTAGACTTTTGGGGAGTAATATTTTCGGATACAATTTCCTCACTATTTTTGCTTCTCACTCTTTTCATCTTGGTATTTCTAGTTTCAGCCCTTTTATCATTGGATTGTATTGAACTTTCGATATTGCCAGTAATTTCTGTTCCAGATTCCTGTTTGAAAATTTTAATGAACATTCATTCATTTTATAAAGTTTATAACCAGTAAAAGAACCCTTTGCCTAATTAAACAGAATTGCATTCATTCTCAGTAAAAGAACCTTATCAACAGCTTTTCGTTTTTTGGACAACACGGCTGCATCTTTGGTCTCTTGAGAACCTGATCTTTCGGAATCCTTAAGATGCAGCATATCCGAGACCGAGGAAAACCCATTCGCCTTTGCTGCATGTGCAAGTATGCCAGTAGGCTGGTGACCTCGCTTCTTCCTACAAGATAAAAATAAATTCCCATTTGGATTACCCCATAGAAAGACATGATAAGCAAATATTTGCAAGCCATAAACACATCACTTACATGCAGAAACTACAGTTACAAATTCCTCTACATCTTGGACAAGTCCAATCACTTAACAAAGCTACCTCCTCAGCCTTTTCTCCGTATCTGATAGAAATTAAGAAGAAGAAAAAAAAAAACAATTAGTTAATCATATTTCAAAGTCCCTAAAGGAACAGTCTGATTGTAAGATCTTGAACAAGCTATATCCAAAAGATTTCAAGAAAATCTTAACAATAGAATTTTGTTAAGAATAAGATCCAGAATGTTTACAAAAGGTAAAGTAGCTTAATGGGGAAACATGGGAGAACAAGACCTGTTCAAGAGGCATTTGTGACAAAAATGGATGGTACATTGTTTCTCATTAATCTTTCTCTTGCATGATGCTGCAAAATCCACTGTTTTTTGTCGACACTGCATCATTTTCACTCCAATTTTCAACACATTGTAATTTTCCAAAGGAAACGGGAAAAAAGTTGATGAAAGATAAAAAAAAATCAATTAAAAGGTACCTGGTGACAAGTTTTGCCATTCTTAGAATCATAGATTCGGTTATGTATGAGACGAACACCGGGAGAACTGTTGCGGCGACGCTTCGGACTGTGTTTCGGATCAGTTGAACAAGATGAGTCAGTTGGCCGTGTTATCTCGTTGCTGTTACTCTTCTTCGTCATAGTCTTCTTCTTCTTTGATGATGGAGAAACAGCCATTTGAAATCAGAATTGTAAGATTTTGATTAAAAAAAATTGAATTTCAAGATCAGTAAAACTTTTGCAATCTGTTCTTAAAATGTTTGCATCTGTTCATTAGCTTTTAATTATTATTATTCATTTTATTGGTTCTTGTTTTAATGATTCTTTCTATTCGACTCTGGCGGGAAGAAAGAGAAAATGCAAAATAAAGAGGAGGGAAAACCTGATTGGGCTTGTTTTGGCACGGGCCCATTTATATCTTGCCTTTTCGTTTACTATTTAAAGTGTTTCCTGAACCGACGATTGAATCGGTTAAAGAGATTAAATCTTTAACTTTTATCATTTTCTAGAAAATTGTAGTCAAGGTCCTTGTTATAGTTGATAATGAGTCTGGCCGGTTCGCGAGTTATTTGAATTCGGTTCGGTCAAAATTTGAGTGAACTCGACTCGAGATTTAAACGAGTCGAGTTGAGTTTACCCAAACTCGACTCAAAAAACTCATAAACAGGCTCAGAATAATTATATATAAACATACATATATATATTTATACATTAAAAATAATTTATTTAGCAAAAAAAAATAAATTAATAAAATAAATTGATTATTATCAACTAAAATAAATTTACAAAACTACAAATAATAAATAAAAATATACTATTAATTAATAAATAATAAAAATAATATAGATAATATCCATTTCGAACCAAACCGGCCGAGCTCGAGTCGAGCCTGATGAGCTTTGAGCCCGACCCGAGCCCAATAATATATTTTCGAGTCAAGCTCGAGCCTGAAATTTCGAACTCGGCGAGTCTTGAACTGAGTCGAACAAAGATATGTCTGTCAGGCTCGGCTCGAGCTCAACTCGTTATCACCCCTGGTCCTTGTACTCTTATTTCATCCATTTTCTTAAAAGTGTTTTTTTTTTTTTGTTAAATTTATAAAAGCTCCTTACACTTTAAAGTTTTATTAACCTTCTAATTTTATATATAATATTTATATTTAATACACTGATAATAAAAACATTTTTTTATAAATCTATTGGTTTTAAGATTTAGAGTTATAATTTATTAAAAGATCTGAAAAAATATATACGTCAGGTAATTTGTAGTCGGTAGAACTAAGATCTGATTTCATTGCAGCTTCCTTTTTCCACTCCGTGTTGATTCCATAGGTTCCTTTCCCATCTGTACTTGCTTCCATGCCTTAGGAAATCCGAACTTACCCTACTCTTATGCTTTTATTGACGAAAATATACATATCACTGAATATGGTTGAAGATACGAGTAGACATACAACTTATACAGGTAGCCTGCATGCAGCATGATGTATGGGACGATGATAATGAGATGCATCCAACATCTTTAATGCCCATGAAAGACTGTCTCACCTAATACCTAACATAACCCAGGGATATTTATTAGTACATGAAGACTGGACATTTGTATGGTGCTACTTGGCCCTGACGGAGAAAACGCTGGAGAATCTGTGGGTAATATAACCAGTTCATATGGCAATTTAAGTTAGTATTCCATAATTTAATTACCTTAGTCGTATTAAATCAAGTAATTAAAAGATCAACATATGTTTTTTAATTTCAAAAATATATATAAAAAGTAAATATGATTTTTTGTCAAACTAAATCATAGGCTCGGATAAGGATGCTTGATAAAATAAATAAATATTTAAAAAGTAAACATATAGTTTAATAATTAGATATACAAAGAGATTATTAGATGAACTTTGTTCATTACGTCATCTATGATCAAAGCAATCGGAAATGTTTATTTTTAAATAGCTTAACTTAGAAATAAGTGTCTAAACTATATATTTTTTTCTGAAATAGATGTCTAATGTTTTTTTCGGTTAAACTAAGTGACTAAACTATATATTTTTCTGAAATCGGTGACTAATGTTTTTTTTTTCAACTGAATAGGTGCCTAAAGTTTCATTCCGTTAATGTTTTAAGTTAACACTGTTAAAAGAATTTATTTAACTTATAAATAAGTGCTCAAACTATAATTTTTTCTGATACAAGTGCCTAATATATTTTTTTGGTTTAACTTATAATCTCCTAACCGGATTATCGAGCAAGCTTCTTCGGAAACGACGTGCTTCGGTTCATGTCTCCCTTGCCTAATCTTAGCCGAAGCAGTCCTCACCATGTTAGATTTCTTCTCAAAACCTTGAGCCAACAAAGTCGGACAAATTATATGGACTTCTCTAGACTCTGATTTGTAAAAAATTCAGATAAATTATATCTACACAGGCTGTCGTTTCTTTTATCTTTCAACTGCACAGTATTTTCCATATCCCTTAGAATCCTCCAGACATGTTAATATTTTTGAACATTTTCCTACAAATCCTTACACCAAATTGTTGAATTTAGATGTTAATATCCTTAGTTAAGATAAATCGCACAAAACTTGATTTGGTCGTGAGCTACTGCAGATGTTTGTAAGAACATGAGCTTGTTTCGTATGATGTTTTTCAGTTTCATTTTTTGTGTATTTTTATCTGTCTGTAGCTTTCGCTTCCATTTTGATCCACAGCGACATCCAAACCCATATTGAAATCTGTTCTAATTTTAAAATATCCCATGAATTTCTATAAAACAAAGGGTCAAAATACCGTTTTACAAATGAGAAGAAATCTAACATGGTGAGGACTGCTTCGGCTAAGATAAGGCAGGTGGGGAATGAACCGAAGCGGTTGACCTCGTTTTGGAAGAAGCTTGCTCGGTGAGAGATTATAGGTTAAAAAAATTAATACGCAGAAAAAAAAAATATTAACGGAATAAAACTTTAGGCACCTATTTCAATCAAAATAAATATTAGGTACCTATTTCAGAACAAAAAATATAGTTAAACACTTATTTTAATCAAAAAAATATTAGATAACTATTTCAGAAAAGTGTATATTTTAGGTATTTATTTTTGGGTTAAGCCTTTTTAAATAACTACCTAATAACTATTCACCCACTAATTACATATAGAAAAAAGGTGATGATTCACTTTTAAAAAATGAGATATATATTTTTGATTACTTGAAACCACGGATAACATGATGAGTATGGTTCACCTAATAATTTTTTTTAAATATATACCATTATTTTAATATTCTAAAATTATAATTTTTAAAATTTTAGATCAGATCACATTCGATCTATTAAAAACACACCTCATAATGCTGATAATCCATTATTTATGTTGATTTATTGTCTAAAATATAAATATTACTCTCTGTTTTCATTTTTCTTTCTTTCATATTTCTAGAATAATTAGATTTCTAATCATATTAGCTACTCGGCTTATAATATTAATTTATTTATGATCGATTTATTAATTGTATTTCATTTAATTTTTTTAAAATTATTAATAAAAATATTAAACATTTTATATATTTAATCAAAACTTTAAAAGATATATTATTTTTAATATTTATTTTAACTGACCTGTCATATATTATCTAAACTGGGTAAATGTAGCATTGCCTTTAGTTAACAGTATCAGGAAAACTATAAATTTGATTCACAAATTAAGGTTTCGTGAATTACTCGTTTAGAACAAAATTTTTATATAATATTTATTTTCTTTAAAAAAAAAAATAAAAAATGTAACAAACGTCTGTTTACAACATAAAATCTTTTAAATTATAATAGAAACGTGCCTCTAAAAAAATTGTTCAGCAATATTTTAGTTACCAATACTAAAATGTTCGTTTAAACGAATAGCTGAACGAAGCTTAAATTATCCCATAGAATTATCCGTATCACTCTCCTCCCTAAATCCCTAATGAATGCTACCGACAAAGGATCTTGAACCGCTAAATGGGGGTAGTTATGGCACGGTCACTACCTGTGGAAAATACGGGAAACAAAAGCAGGAGAACTACATGAAGAATATCTAACGTTTTGTTTGAATCGTGAATATAACAATAATATTTAATTATTCAATTAAATTTTATTATTTTTAATAAGTTAAAGGGATTATTATAATATCTATTCTAGAATATAATTTTTACTATTTGATATTGATCGTTTAATCACTTTACTGACATCGTTAGTGTTCGAATCCGTAATTTTAAAAATAATTATTATATTTTTAACTACTTAAGTTAGAGATCGTACAAAAATTAATTAAATTTTTTATTAACATCAAACAATTTTTTTAATTTTCAATCAGCGAAAATATATTTTTTAAAACGAAAAGACGGATTTAGGTATGGAGAAAATCAAGTCTAATTTGGTACACGTCATGTAATGAGAGTAACAATGGATGAATCCAACGCCTGCCGACATTGACGGAATCGATCCCAATGCAATCGGGTTGGGTTGGGACCCATATCAATATGACCTGTACGAACACTATTACATGACCATCATCAAATTAATTAGGTTTATATTAGATCTAAAATATTACAGAATTATAATTAAAAATATTATGCCGAAATATAATTTTTTTAAAAAGCTATGTAACAAAAATCCTTCATATAGTATATATAAGGACTACGTATTTCATTTTACTTTTTGTTTCATTGACTATATAAAGACCACGCGTCGTAAAAAAATATCTGAAAAACAAGGTCTTTTTTAAAGTATAGAAACAACAACCTTTTTTATTTTTTTAAAATATCGACGAAGATATTAATTTTAATATTAATTATTGATTATCAAAATTTATCATTTTGTTTATATTATTTGTTTGTTTTTAGTAAATTATTTTGTTCTTGTGCACGATTTATTATATTTTGTGGTTCGGTTTTTTATCGTTTTATACACTTTTTTTATTAAGGTTGGATCTGACGATGTTACGACTGATCAAGATGGAACTTATTTGTTATCATGATGATTTTTCTTATTTTAGACACTCAGATTGAATTTAGATATTCAGTTTAAGCTTATAGATAGTTTACCGCGACACTCAGTTTTGATTTACGATTCTCAATGATCTTTAATAGTTTAATTGCCTTTCGTGGTTCGTTTACTGATACAATTAAATTTATTCGTGTCTATTTTCCAATCAAATCTTTAAATAATTTTTTAACTTTTTTATATTTATATAATCTAAAATAACTAATTTTAAAAAATATAAAATTTATATATTTAAAATTTAAAATTTATAATTATAATTATAAACTATTATTATAATATTAAATATTTTCTCATTTAATAAAAAAAAAAAAGCAACGCGTCGTCTATCTTGTCCGACCGTCTCACAACAGTTGACGACGACCATTCAATTTTTGGCGGGTCCCAGGTGTCTCACGTGATCTGTTTCCTTCCCTCTCTTTTTCCAACACTCCCCAAACAAAAGTCGTGGACACCACTCGCCATTACCCGAACCAAACAGGTTTGAATTTGATCACGGATGGCATGTCAGAATCATTTATATACTAATATTTAAAATAATTTTAAATTGCATTAAATACTAATTTTAATAATTGTAGTTCAAAATGTAAAAAACTTTTATCAAAGCTGAGCTATCGGCCATGAATTGATTGATTGATAATTACTGCTGGTCGCTGGAGCTTATGCTAGTATTATTGGGTCAGCATGGTTTTGGTTGTATGATAAAAATATTATTTGAGTATTTAACTAATTTATTAAGAAGATAATTAGATATTAAAATTTATATATATAATTAATTTGCAAACTATAATTGATGTCATGCTTTGTTCATTTTTTAAAATTATTAATATTATTGCCTCAAAAACCTATTTTTCCCGTCCTTCTACTAATCAATCAATGAGCTTGTGGGTTCTGGTTTAGCGCTCCGCTGTCCGTCCCATTCACTTCAAATCACAATCCATGAATCCAGAAATCTCATCGCCACGTGTTAAGCATGCAAGCGTTTAATTGCCAACAAATACATAAATAGAATCAAATTACAGTATAATGCCACTGAAAACACTTCAAAATTTTAAAAGCAAAAACAATTTTCTAGGAATTTAATTTATATTCTTCAATTGACATATTTTCAATATTCGTAATTTAATTATATTACTTATTTGTTTGGAATTTTGTTGCCACTATTAAAAGTAGTAATACTGCTATTAATGGTAGAAATAACCATAAAATTTCCTATTATAATAATACAAGCAAACTTGATTCATTATCTTAATTTTTACCAAAAGTAAAAGGGGTAGGTAATTAACGACTAATTAGTTATTTATTTACTCTCCTTTTAACATTGATGAGGAGAGAACCCGACCCGATTATTACCCAGATCGTAGCTCACACGTGTCCCTTGCTGCTGCACGTTCCCAATTATAGACAAAGACGACGACGTAGGTGCAAACGCGAAGCAAAACGTGCCCGATGAGTCCACCGGTATCAAATAATTTTTGGCCGGCAAATTCAGTGACTTTCCGCCGCCGAAATCTAAAGCCACCGTTGGGACCCTAACGCTGCTCCTAGAAGACAAGTCGTAGCACGTGTCGAACAACGCCACCCCACCGGCCTTCGGCAAGTCGCGTGTTAAGCTTACGAACGCGTCTCGGAGTGCGTTGTAAGCCTGCGTTTGCAGCCGAGTTATGGCCGTACCGCAATCTACGATCACCCCTCCGTTTCCAGATTGGTCCATGTTGAAAAGGCCCGGAGGGAGTTGAACCTGTCGGCCACCCACGCTGAACCCTGTTAAACCAACGAAATAATAGGTATCCGCCTTTCGGCTCCTTATCAACGGAGCGATCACTGAGTCAGCCGGAAACCCAGAGTTGAAATCCAAAGTCGACGAGCCGCCCGAGTCACGGTCCACTAAACAATAAGAGAACGACGTCGCTTTGATCTGCGATGTCAAAGACAAAGGTCCACCACCGAGCCCAAGCAAACCGGCGGCTGCAACGAATAAGCCTTCGTTAGTATGACCACAACCCAAAGCAACACCGTTGATATTACCGGAGTTCCCGAACGACACCGTTTCGGTGACGAAATCTCCCACCGTGTAAGACCCATCCCCGTACGATACTTGGTAAAGGCATTTCCCGCCACGGCAAGCCGAGACTTCAAGAGAAGAGCATTGTCTTGAGTCGCAAGAAACCGGGTTGTAACTGGATGATGCGGACGGGTTAAATATTGGGTCGGATTGTTGGTAGCATTCCGAACACGGCTCACATTGGATCCAATTAATATCACTTCCGGTGTCGAGAACCATGTAGAGTTGTTTAGCCGGGCTACCGATTCCAACCCGAGTAAAATATTCCCCGCTTCCTAGACTCGTCCCGGAAATAACAGGGGTCGAAAGCGCCTCGGGTTCGATCTCGGTAGGAAGAGGCTTGAGCTCCGATTTGTGAACCCCGTTGACAGCAAGTTCCAGCTCGGCAGTCAGTGAGTTGACTCGGGATGAGTCACGTTCGAGTCGGGATAGAACAAGTTTTTTGTAGTCAGTGTGATGGGTTTTGTGCAGAGATCCCCGAGAGTGAAGTGGAACTGAAAAAACAGAACCAGAGCCAGAGGAAGAAGAAGAGTTGAAGAAAACGGGTCGGGTTTCTGAAACGGAAAAGGGTTCTGAAGATTGAGGCTCGAAGGAAAGAATATATTTAGCTTGTTTAAGTGAAGCCGAGACATCGAGTGTTGCGGTTGTTGGCGGAGGGGAACGTGCTAGGGAAGAAGAGCATAGGTGGGAAAGTAGGAAGTAAACGTATAATAGAAACGAAAGCTTTGAAGAAGGAGAAGCCATTGTTTTCTTTCTTTTTGTTTGTTTGATTGTTTTATAGATTGATAGAGTTTATAAAGAGGTCCTGGTCAGTCTGGTTGGCAGACAATAAAAGCTTACTGGCGAAGCAGCTACCCACTGTGAGTGTCAGAGCTTTGAACATTACTATTGATGGGTGTCGGTCTTTTCCTTCGTGCATAAATAAATAAAAATAAAAGCAGACTAATTCGTGAATTTATTCGCTTTATACAACAGGATTTGAATTTGTTTGGGACCAAGAGAGCGACAGGCACTAAGAAGTAAAAGAATAAGATACTATATTATTTATTATTGAAGAGTAAAAAGTATATATAAATAAATATTATTTTATAATATCTTATCGTTAAAAAATAAGTTAAAATTTTAGGTGTGGTTATAATTTATCAATTTTTAAATAAAAAGGATGTTGAGCTTAAATAAATAAGTACATTTACTGGATAAAATATATAAATGATTATTAAATTATCTTTAAAAATATAAAATAATTATTAAATTATTAAAAATTATATAATGGTCATTAACTTTAATTTTAATATAAAATAATCATTAATACGTTGATTATTCTTAAGTGGATGACATGATAGCTATAAAAATTTAAATAATAATATTAACCTATTCAGTTAATTTATTTTTAGTTTAATCTTTATTATTAATATTCAAATTGATTCTCGTAGTTGTATTTTTTATATAAAAAAATATTTAAATTGATTGAATGAATAAATAAGTTATTAATTATAAACGTGGTATCTTTTAGTTTAATAGTAGATTTAACTTTAAGTACCTCGCCTTCTTTTCATTTTTTAATATCCCACTCCCAAAAGAAGATGTATGCACTACACTACAATAGGAACGGGTAAGGCCCTTGGCCCTGTATTATAATGATGGTAGAAATAAATAAATATATATATTTTAAATATTTTAATTTTAAAGTTTTAAATTTTTAATATAAAATTTATAAATTTAAATGTATGTATTAAAATTTTGTGTTTATAATTAAAATTTAAACTTTAATTTTTAAAGTATTATAAATAAAGATTTTAAGTTTTATCTTATAAATCATATATTTTAATCATAAATAATAAATTTTCATTGTATTTTTTAAATTTTAATCTCATATATTAATATTTTTAAACATTAAATCTTAAATAAAATCTCTAAACACTAAAATCTAAACATCTTTTCATGATGATTTTTTTATCAATTAATGATATAAAACAACCAAATACCGTACAATTTATAATAAGTTAAAATTTATTGACGAAATCATAACATTTAAAAAATTTAAAAGTTTGATTAAAAAAATTAAAAAACAAATAAAAGTATAATTTATAAGTAGAATTAAAATATTTAAAGAAACTTATAAATTAAATGTATATGGTACAATGAACTCTTACTTGAAACTCCACCGTCTCATTCAATAATCTGACCCTGTCAAAGAAATTATTATCAATTTAGCATTTCAATGGTTTGATTGTTTATGTATCATTTATTGGTGTCGTAATTAAATTATGTACACAGATTAATCAATAAGGATTTGACGTATCACATTATTTAAAAGAAAAATATTAAAAAATTGTAAGATGAATTAGGGAAATGAAAATGAAAAAAAACTATTGTATGAAGAAGTTTTTTAATTGAATTGTTTATCTTAAAATTAGATGTTTATCACCTATGGCCTTGACACCTAAGTTAAGTAAGTTTGATGGACATAAGCTCAACGATGTTTAGTATTATCGGAGTGTAGTTGATACTTTATTGTATATATGTCATATTAGATCAGATATTTCGTTTGTCGTAATAAAACTGGTTCAATATATGCAAGAGCCTATTGATATTCATTGGATTATAGCTAAAAGGATTTTTCGATATTTAAAGGGGACACTTGACTTAGGTTTCTCGTTCGCCTCTCCCCTACCTTCCACATGTGATATTGTCGCTTTTTCTGACGCTGATTGGGGCAGTGATCAGGATGATCGACGGTCCATCTCTGACTACTGTACCTTTCAGGGGCCTTACATAATTTCATGGAGTTCCAAGAAACAGCGAGCTATGTCTCGCTCTACTGCTGAGGCTGAGTATCGCAGCTTGGCAGACATTACAACTGAAGCTCTTTGGATCAAAGCTGTACTCCAGGAAATGAGTTTGCCAGTGCCCTCTAGCATCAAGCTCTGGTGCGGCAACACCATTACTGTGGTTATGGTAGCAAACCCTGTCCTCTACACCAAAACCAAGCATGTAGAACTTGATCTTCAATTCATTTGGGAACAAGTTGCTACTGAAGAATTTCAAGTTAATTTTGTCCCCAGTCAGGAACAACTTGCTGATGTCTTCACCAAGGCCTTGTCAGCTGCGAGATTTGAAGCTCTTCGAACTAAGCTTTGTGTTAGAAGTCTACCTAAGTAGGATGAATATTGTGTAAAGCATATTGTGTAAAGCCTACTAACGGCATATGGTTTGTTAGGAAAGTTGTTAAGTGACTGTTGAGCTGTTATCAGCTTTCTCAATAGTTTTCAATTTTCTTTATATACACATAAGGATGCCTTCTGTAATTCAAGCTATCAATCAAAGAAATAGTTGAAGTTTATATTAAGTAGCTTAGCCACATTAAATTTGATGTTCGGCACCCTGTGATAATGAAATTTTCGGTCGATGCTTCAACACACATGACATTAAAACAAAAATAAATATACTTACAGATTGATCGATGATAGGGATAAGCGACTGCAGAACCTTAGCCACATTAAATTTGATGTTTGGCACCCTGTGATAATGAAATTTTCGGTCTCAATTAAAAGACTGAAGAATTAGGATTAAACAGTTTCAAATTAAAGTCGAATCATGTTACCTATCTTTTGAAGCATTAATAACCACGGGAAGAAGGTTTGAACAAGTAATTTCTGCGCCCATAACAGGGGAAAGTAGTGAAATTGCTTGTAGAATGGTCATCCGATATAGATAATGTGGGTTGTTTATCATGTCCAAAACTTGTCAATTGAAGCCAGAATCATCTTCAGGTATTTGCCTTTTCTCTTATTCCTATAGATTTATTAAGAAAACGAAACAAAAATTATTGTTAGCATCAGCAGACTGACCTGTGGAACTATGTGCTGTAATGCCCACTCTGGTCTAAATTCTTCTGTCAGACGCTTCACATTATTAGCAGCGGCATCACGGATGGAATAAACCTACAATTGTTCCAATGAAGTTAGCGAATTTTATTTTGTAATAAAATTGTAACTAAACAAGCACATAAACTCCATTATCTTTTGCTTGATCTCAAAGTTCCTTGCACCTTATCTTTTAACCATTGCATGCAGAGTGCACCAAGTTTGTCATTGAAAAAGCCAACACCCAACTGGCTTGCCAATAAAGGTATGTATTCTATTATTGCAAGCCGAATCCTCCAGTGCCTATCCTCTGCAAGCTCCACGATTGCTGGCAATAAGGATTGGGACAGCAAATCAATTCCAATTAACCATGTGAGACAATGAAATATTGAGAGAGATTTGTCCCTAGTAAGTGGCACTTTCAACCACCCCACCAAAGCAAATGATTAAAATATCAAGACGATAAATAAGGTTGGTTGGAGATCTTAGCTTTTGCAGACTCAATGCTCTCTCTCTCTTTGGATAAATCAAGAATATTAATTCATAACACATCATTAGCTGGGAGGAACTTTGTATCAACTACATATCCAACAACTTTATTTACTAGGGTTGACGGGCAATGAAGAAATTTCCATCAAAATATCATTATAGATCGATAGATTGACATTTATGCAAGCAGGAAGATGCATACACATTATTTATGGCCTTATTTAGCTAATTGATCAGAAAAGCTTGTTCACTTTGATGCATTTTAAAAGGTTAAAATTTTAACAATCTGAATCCCTCAACAATCACTATGGTCATAGTAGTAACTTCTTAGTTATCACGACCAGATGGAAGAGTAACAATGCGGTATTTTCTCTAGCTTAGCAGTTAATAGTCACTGGCTTCTTTTCACTCCTCTCAGTCAATCATAGAAAATATAAGAATCATTCAACCCAAATCAGTTGCCGAGCTAACAGTTCAAGCAAAATCTGTTGAAACAGTTATTCATAAAATCTTAAATTGTGTGTCCCACCTGATTGACTTGATCAAGCTTGCTAATGATATTCAGCCGGACATCTGGAAATTCATCTTTCAAAAGAGAAAGAAATATAGGAAGCAATTGCTCTATAGTCGCATCCTACAACCATCAAATGAGACAATGTTATTGCACATATAAAGTGAAACATATCAGAAAACATCATGAAACCTACACTAATTCGAAAAATGAATTTCATAGAAGTGGACTGTCCAAGCACAAAAAGGACAGCATTTTTACCTTCCCTAAAATGAGTGCCATTCCCATTATAACAGAAGCCAAAGCAGAACGAACATGTTGGGATGAATCTGTTGATAGTTCCTACAGCAGGCGACACCAAAGAACTCAGAACATAGCAAGAGAGGAAAAACTAGATTACCACTACAATTGAAGCGAAAACTTGGATGTAACAGTCAAAGTATTCCTTAAGCATTTTTACCTTCATACAAGGAAGAATGTTCTGAATTGCTAATTCTGAATTTAGAATTTGGCGAAACTTAGTTACTTTTCCAGCAGCAGCTATTCGAACTTCAGCTTCATTATCACGAAGTAGGCGAACATATGCAGGTACTAGGTCCGACCTAAACACGCAAGCCTTACGAGTTACAATATCATTTGATGATAGTTGATATGCACATTCAAAAACGTTCTTTAAAAGTAATTTAAATAAATCAGTTTTGTATGGGCGAAGCATGATAACTGACCTATGCCAACTCTATGGATTTCTAATTAAATAGAGAGAAAACATGGAAAATCACCAATAGAGATCAAGGAGAGCTGGAAGAAGGTAAAATGGCATAAAGTAAGTGTAACAGTAGATGTCAGGACAACAGAAAATATAACAGTCCATGCCACATGATTATAGAGGTTACCTGGTAGGCTCAGGACCAACAGCTTCACCCAGCTCATACAACTGATTTGCAACCATGTATCGGACACGCCAAGACTTGTCCTGGAAGCAATAGTAATACCATTAAAAATAAATCAAAACAATACACCGTATTTAAGAATGAGAAAGAGAGAGAACATGGAGGGGAAAAATAATTAAAAGAACAATAATGTCCACATATCACTTGAAGCAAGAAAAAATGCTTTAAAATTAACTAGAAACCATGCAAAATATTCCCATCAAACACATATACAAGATATATTCTTCAAAATAACAAAAAACACAAAACTTAAGCTTTGGGGTTAATCATTTTCTAGTATAGTAAATCAAAAATATTTGTAAAACAAGATTCATAATTCATGGCCTACGGTCTACCTGTGAGAAACTTTATTTGTAAAACAATAATCATAATACATGGTCTACCTGTGAGAAACTAACTATGACTGGGAGAATGTGAGCCGCACAGTTTTGGGGTTCCAACAACTTTCCAAGAGCTGCACAACCCTCAACAGCTAGTAATCGCACAGAATCTTGATCTGCAGGGACAAAAAATTGGAGCAAATAAGGATTTCAAACTCTGTTACAAGTTATGAACTCAAAAACAATAATGCAAAACTAAATATGCAGAATAAAAGGCATAAATATGAACAAATGGTCAGAGGTAGGGGAACCATTTATTCTTTCATTTATAAAACAAGGTTAAAATCCCATAAAGTACATTATCAGCCTTAGTTATGCTTTATACATGAAACAGTAGATAAATTTTATAGATTTTTGGTATAATTTTAGAAAAGATTGGAATAAGGGAAAAAGGGGTTATAGGTGGCTGGAAAGGTAAGGACAGCTCACATTTCAGTTGATCTATTTTTGGGGTGACTGTCCATCACACTTGGTCATAAGCAATAAATATCGAATATGTCAAAAAATAGAAGAAAAAGGATAAAGTTGAATATTTCAAAAATACAATCATCGGAATTTTTCAATACAAAAAATAAAGACTAGAATTAGATACAGACAGCAAGCAACCCTTTCCCAATTCCACCTCTTCAAGTTTGAACTCAAATCCATCCCCCTAACACTCCCCTTCTGATTCCTAACCAGGATTGTTTAACTCAAATAAGTTATCCTGCTCTTTCATCCGTTTAAAGTACTTTAAAGCATACATTCAACAAAGAATTATCAGCAAAAGAAGTGGCCATAATGAAGCGAGAAAGACTTTAACTAGGCAATCTACATACCATCCTGTGTCAAATCATTGAACACAGGCATAATGTCTGCCTTTAAATGAGGTGCTTCTATGGTAGCAACAAATTTTCCAAGATTTGTTGCAGCAGATCTCCTAACCATAGGCATGTCATCTTGGCAAAGCTGACTATATATTGTTCTTAATTCAGTTTTCAGAGCCTCTGGAGCACTTGGGTACGCAATATGAAACAATCCACAGGAGGAAACTCGAGCTGTAAACTACTTACCAGCAGTCAATCTCTGCATGTTGAAGACAACCATTCATTTTACTTTAGAGAGGTAAAACTATATCAAGTATAGTAAGGATTACAGCTAAAAACAAATTTGAGTACATATTAAGTAATGTATTAACACCATTAACAGGTCACTAGGCTTAAGAAAGATCATATTATATACAAAACTTTCTAAATTATATATACACTTCACTTCAGGTAAAAAAGAAAAAAGCACATAAAGCAGAAACGAACCTTCAACATTGGAATAAAGCACTCAACCAAGTCCTGCTCCCTCATCTGCGCACCAACTCTACACAACGACTCGACAGTCTTATTCCTCACACACGTTTCCTCAGTTATGCAAAGAGTCTCCAATGGAGGCAGCAAAACATTGGCATATTCCACATCTTCAACATAAGGAGTGAAAACTCCCAATTCTTCTGCCATAGCAAGGAGAACTTCATCATCATCATCATTGTTCTCACTAAGAAACGGGATCAATTCCTTTCGAGTCCTTTCTTCCCCAAGGGCACGTGTAATCGTAGAGAGCTTACGGATCGAGTTCAAACGAAGCTGAATATCCTCATTCTTTAGCTCATTGATCAACACTGCTATCGGATACAAAGGCTCATCAATCATTGCCATGTTAACTCACAAGATCTTACACCTGTAAACATACCAATAAACTCAAAATAATCATTTAATTCTATTTCAGACTTCAAAATTTTGAAAATATAAATCACAGTTAAAACCGAACAACTATTTAACCTTTTCCTCTTGGTTAAGGATAACAGTATAGCACGAACCATCTAGCCTCATCGTCGGTTAAAGGAACGGTTGTTCTTTCTAGAAAGCACGGGTTTAAATATCAGTGTGATTGTTATAATCAGTACATTGAAAATATTATTGTAACGATATTGAATAAAAACTAAAAATTTTAAACAAGAAACAATATATAATCTTAATTATCTAAAAACAAAATATGAGGACTAAATTTTAAAATATGAAGTAATATATGAACTTTAATAAATTAAAAATTTTCCCTCTGATAACTAACTACGGATTTTTGTCCGCATAATACACAAATTTTATTAAAAAAATTTAAATACTGGCCGCAATAAAAAAAATATTATTCTTCCTAAAATACTCGTGTATGGATAATTTTGTCGGCATAATATACAACTTTATTAAAAATTAAAAATATATAAATTGTTATGAGTATATTTATTCATGATGGATATTTATATATTAAGTTAAAGTTTAATGGGCTTTATTATTATGGTTTAATACCCATTAGAATGAGGGTTTTCATCTTATGCCTATAAATATAAACTTTTGGCTAAAGCTTTGTACACAACCATTGTAATCACCCATTTTTAACCGAAGAAATTAAAATATTTTTATTTTCGTAATTTAAATAAGGGCGTTAGCTTTCTTGTATTTAGGGGTATTATTATATGTTTTATCATGTGTGTACATGTTATGTATGTCTTTTATTATCATCCGTATCAGTGGTATCTTATTTTAGCTTTGTCACGTTTAATGTTGCATGTGATACTTGTTTTATTTCGCTAGAAAATGAGTGTTATATTATTTTTTTATATGTGTATTATGTGTCATATTTGTGTATCGTTATCGTGAGCGTCGTAAATATATATTATATGTATGGTGTGAATTAATATTAATACCTATTATATGTGTCACTTAATGTGTTATGCGTGTCTAAGGGTTATATGCATATGTTGTAATTAATTATTTCTATTTTATGTTTTATTATTATATTTAATCTTGGCCCACAAATATTAATTAAAAACCCATAAAAATATGATAAACCCAAAAAATAATAATTTATTACAAAGCCCACATTTAGGCCTGTTATGAAACAAAACCCTAATCCTTATATTGCTTATTGCTGCAGCCGCCATGCTCCCCTAATTAGTCTATCTGGGAGGACAACCAACGGCTAAGATCCAATCCCAGATGAAGGTTTCGGAACCAGCACGCGTCACGTGCGCGCCGTCTGACTCTTCACTGACCCATCCTTCCGCCTGCCACCATACGCTGCCATCACCTCCTGCTACCCACGACCTGCAAAAGAAAAGAGGAAAAATTAAATGCAAACCTGAAAAGCCATGAATCAAGGAAAAAGTCATCCCAAAAAGCCATGAATTTCGGAAAGGACATAGATACAAACTTTTGCAGCAGATTAAAAGGGAACCCAACAACCATTGTAGAAAGGGAGAGGGGGGCAACGTTTGTAAGGGGAGAATCAAAAAATTCCAGAGAGCATTGTAACAAAAAAATCCATTGTAACCGAAAGAGTTATCAATCAAAAAATTCCAGAAACGATTCTGGTAAAGAGAAGGGTGTTCTTTCTTTTTTGGTTTTCCTCCATTTCATGCATGCATTTGAAATAGATAGAAAATAGTAGTAAAAGAGAGAAGGAGATTCCCTTTGTATCTTCAGTCGATTGTCGCCGGCGATGAACCTTTCTCGGGTGAGCCAAGTATGCTATAAGCGAAGCAACATGGGTTTTTTCTGGTTCCCTTTTGAGTAACTCGCTTTTGAATCTCTTTTGGACCTTCGGTTTGTTGTATGGAGGTCAGAGGCAGTCGATGATGGCGAAGACGACCAAAGGTCGACGTCTCGCCTAGACAAGGGCCGATGACAGCCATGACCGGAGGAGCTTTCTTGTCTTCTAGGCGTTCAAATTTCTGGGTTTAAGAAATTTGGTTCTAGTTTTGTTCTTCAAAACTCACGTATTTCTGAGTTTATTTTGTGTTTCTGAAAAGGAAATAATGGAGGTTCAGAGAGTTCTTTTCTCTGTTTTTTAAAAAAATAAAATAAAATGGGAAACAAAATAAGATATTTTTTATTATCATTTTTAATCAGATTTTAAAAAGGCCACTTTTGTTTCACCTCTTAAATAGTCATTAAGACTGTTTATGGAAACGAAAAAGTAGAAAGATGAATTGTCATTTTATTATTTGGTATAATAGTAATATTTTAAAGTCTCTTTCCTATTCGCTTCATTTTAATTTTAAGCATTAAAACCTATTTATGTCGTTTAAATTTGACCCACTTTTCTAGAATTAAAAATTATATTTATTTTTACCTTCCTTTATTACTTTTTAACTTTTCTTTTAAATTTCAAGTCATGTGACTTTTGTTTTTTACTATTACTTTTCTTTCATAATTGCAAACATATGCCATGTCGTATATATATTATTATATATTATATAATGTTTTTTTCCTTTTATACTGTGCATATAATGTTTGAATACCATTTCCATTTTGCTTTACAGTGAAAGACATGCGAAATATGCTTTTATCATTAGCATGTGTTGCCTTCATTTGCAAACCTTGTGTTCGTGTATACTTGTTTTTTTATTTATTTTCTATCATTTTTAATGTGCGACTTACCTTGTTTTTAAGATTGCATAATCGATATATTAATTTGTTTAATGCGGGCTTCTAAATTCGGTCGTAAGCGAGGCCAACTCTAGTGTAGTGGTGGTGGTTCGGACGCTTACCTTTGGGTTTAGATGCTTTAAAATAAATGCGTACATTTAATTAAAAATTAATTTGATTGTTAAATTAGTCCGGAAAATTTAATACTAATGAAGCGATAATTATTAAAGTACCAATTTTTGGGCGGTGTGGGGGTCCGTAACCGACTCCAAAACCCCAATTTTTAAAATCTCTGGTTTTACGGTGTTCGTTCTACCTAAACGGCCGATGACGACTCCAATTTTACAAAACCATTATTTTAACCGAAAATCCCACGTGGAAGACATTCATTTCAAAACAACACATCGGAAATGTTTTCCAACTCAGAAAAAGAAATATTTTAGCGATTTTAATTATTCATGGATTTTTATATCTCTACAACCCTACTTTGAGAATATAATAGAATCTCTCTCTTTGTCTCTCATCTTTATTCTCCTATTTTATTCTTGTTCTTTACTTTATCCACAACATAAATATTATTATAAAATCACATTAAAATTTTCAAAAAGAAAACACTGGAAAATAATATATATGTGTAGCAAATGGTGGTGGAGTTTGGGCTATCTACTTATTTCATATTCGGTTATTGGGCTTTTATTTTTATTATCGGTTCATGTTTTATATTAATTAGGCTTATGGTTACGAGTTGATCGTATAGTACATATCAATTAGTTCTTCCTTTTCTTTACTAATAAAACCAAGAACAGAAAATCAATCAACTGCAACTTTCTAGCAATCCAAACAAATTATAGAGTCTATGCTAATTTCTACGTAACAAGTAGAAAGAAAATGGAAGTTACTGAAATTAGTTAGAAGTATGAGCGTCCGTCAACTTTCTACTTTATAACTAACATAATAATAATAGTAATCGCAGAAAAAATAATTCAAAATTCCAACAAACACTGCATATGGAATCCAAATCTCCACCTGAAGGAGCGGTTTTTCAAGATCAGCTGTTAATCGGCTCCTCCTCATCCGGCGCCTCGTTCAAGTCCAAAACGCCGCTCTCCACCACGGCTGCCCTTCTATTATTGGTGTCGGTGGCGGCGGTGTTGGCTGTCATAACTGTTTTCTCAGCCTCAACCGTCGCCGCCCTCCATCCTCTCCCTTCAGCTCCGCTACCTTTGTTGAAATATTTAACCACCGCCTTCATCCTTCCCAATATGGCGAAAAATTCCTCCACCTCTTCCTCACTGGCGGCCGCTTCTTCCTCTTCCTTCTTTATTACCTTCTTCTTCTTCTTTGCCTCCATCATCACTCCCTCTTTCCTTTCCTTTTCAATCCTTTTTCTCTTTTCCTTCTCCATACCTAACTTCACAAATTATTTCTTCTTCTTTTGAAAAAAAAAGAAATTGCTTTTTTATTTTTTGAAGCCCCGGATTTAAAGTTTCATATTTAAGTTTGGCTCTTATTAGTTATAAAATTTTTATACTGTATTGATCCCGTTAATATTTATTTATTATACAGTCGTTTTCGTCCTTTTTCGGTAGCTCATACGATGACGTCATTATAATTACGTACGCACACGCCATGGACTTGGTGTATGAGCCGCTTGAAAACGTTGAAGACGACGCGCCGATTCGGTAAACGGGTTGGAACAGTGGACCGTGAGAAGGTGGGAGAATACTAAGGACGGGGCCCAACAGTGGTGCTGGTCCGATAACGTGACTTTGTGCGCAAGGAGTGATGGGATTGTTCAACATGTGGAACACTAAGAGAACGAGAAATTTCCAGGATGATTCATGAAAACATTTCGTACAAGCAGGTCAACATTGAAGGCATCTGCATAGGTCAACAATATTGGAATTTTAATACCAAACTTCGACCAACACTGGTACTGTAACAACATAAAAGAAAGTATAAATTTCAACGTATTGAAACAGGCAGTATCCTTTGTAATAATAATAATAATTAAACAACAGTGCTTATCAAATACACTGATATAAAAAGAACAATTTAAGGTCCCTTCAAATCATCAGCAAAGGCAAATTCACATGCAAGAGCAAGATGGTCGCTACCCCACTTCTGCAAAGTCGTAAATTCTCGATTAATATATGTGATTCGCTAGAAAATACAGAAAAATAGCTTCAGAATACGATTAGCTAATCAATATATTACTTCCCAAAACAGGAAGCTTGGAGGGACCATCAACTAGAGATGTTCATCTCGGAAAGCCGAGTATTTATTTCTATGATATTTATCCTAGCATTATATATATTTTTTCTATCATGCTCAATCAAGCTCTAAATTGAAGCAGGGTTACCTTACTGGGAAGGCTTGCATTTCTTCTCAATACATCTATGGGTAATGTGTCGAGAACTCTCACAGGAACAAGTTCGCCTGTATGCCTGAACAAAACACTTTTAAGTCGGTAACTAGAAGTTTGAAAAAATACATATACAGTTTTACAATGCAATAATTCTACCATATATAATCTACAGTTCCCATAAACTTGGAGTGGTATGATGTTGCCAAGGGCTCTCCATGACTATCTCTTGTTCTACGGCACCCCTAGAAAAAAAAGTATAACCGCTATTTATTAAACTAAAGAGCAAAAAGAAAGTTCAGATACATGAATGTAAGGGTCAGCCATTTATTTCCAATGCCCGAAACTATACCAGAGAGCAAAGAGATTAAAGAGAACTTACAGGAGTCCCGAGATAAGCACTGCAAAGGTTCAATTTGTGTTGCAGATGAGAGACTTGTTTGTTGCCAGTTGCGAGCGCTAATTCTTCATCACTCCATGAAGACATTAACTGCTTGTAGAAAGGCGTCCAAACATGGTGCCTGATGTACCAAATCCAGTTAAAGCAAATAAAAGTATATCTCTACGCACTCGGTATATAATAACCAGTACTTGTAAAGAAGGTAGTTCGAAGCAGAGAAAAAAGGCAAAATTCAGGACTACCCACGGCCACAAATTTGTTTAAGAATCTATCTTATCAATTCAAAACTGAATCGCTTTCAAAATACTCAATGGAGACAAATATCATATATATGTTTTAAAAAACCTGTCTACATTCTTGTTTTGAGCTCTAAATTCTCTTCTCCGTGATGGATATTCAAGCTGCCCAGAAATTCGTCGACGATCATGGAGTTGGATATTGAGCTGCAAGATGAAAATCAGATAACAATTAAAGATGCATATAGCCAGACAACATATAAATGTACACTGAGTAAAACAACAACAACAACAAAGAATACTTCAAGGATATGGACTTGAAACACCAGAAGAACCAAAACTCACCTCCGATGACGCCAGAAATTGATACATAGCACTCTGGAGACAATAGGGTAACAAATTCAAGATAAAAATGGGCCATCAGAAACAAGATAACTGTATACTGAATCTGTACGTATTCATGTAGTATAGTAAGGGTGCATGACCCCACCTGAGGAATGCTGTTAAAATCTCCTACAAGTATAACAGGGATGTTGCCCCATTCTTGTGATAGCTTGTACGCCATCTCAAGAAACATCCGGACCTGTATCATTGCATGTTATATTTCTAAGCATCAATGGCTTAAATGATAGAAGAGAATGGGATTCTAAACTAGGACCCTTCCACCCTCCATAGTTTTTTTAAGGAATAAAATACAGGTGAGAAAAAAATTAACTTAGGAGGATTTGACATTAATTTCACGGGGTAATAAAATAGAAAACATCACTGAGCACTCAGTACCTGGCCCAGCTTTATGTCCCCACGGTTTGGGTTGAACAACACATGTATATTTCCAATCAATAATCTCCGACTTCGCCTTTTCCTTATCCTGTATATTCAGGTTTGGAAAAAAAAAATTCAAAAATCAATTCATCCAACTAATTATCAATGAAAATTTTCCTTTTGCCACAAATTATACATGAAAATTTTCATGTAAATGCTCTTAAGCTTTCAGATACGAAGTTCTAGGGTACAGTCTTTGAACCAAAAGCTTCCACTTAATACATTTGCATTTTATTTAAACCAAATACATTTTAGTGATAACAACTTTTCTTATTTGAGAATTATTTTGAAACAACATAAGAAGCTAAACTTTGTTGATTTACATGTATATCAATCAAAAAGTTGAGACCTAATGTTACCAAACACAACGTAATTTCTACTGAAATCTATTTGCAAAAAGTTTAAACTTACTTTGATGGAATTGCATGCGAAACAGACTTTGGTTGATGTCGTTTCATCTGTATAGGTGAAAATTATTCAAAATCGGGGCAGGAACCATAGAAATTTACTACTATAATAAGTACATACAATAATAATGGACATCTAATAATGAGGGGGCGGGGAGAGAGTGCAATACCTCATCATGTTGAGGGTTTAATTGGTACAAATAAAGACATGATAAATGTACAAGATAGAAGACCTAATATCTTTAGCAAGAAAATAATAAAGCAACAAGATAGTATGGATGGTAGAATCAGAAAACCAACTGCAATTGATAAACTTCCAAACATCCTTCAGGAATCACCAAAATGAGGAAATGCATCGAAGCAAACAGAAAATTACTTAATTTAACAAAAACTCAAGAAATCAACCACTTTAAAAATGGGATTAAAGCAAGTAAGGTTTAACTAATTGAATAAACAGCACCATATTAAATCCATAACTGAGGGTGAGATAAGCCAAGCAGCAATAAATGATCCCGGAATACCTTCAAAACACAAAATTGTGCAACATTATCACGGAGGTCAAAATCCTGGAACTCTATATTTTCTTCATGCAAAAGAGTAAATCTGCATTCAGAATTAAAATTTCAAAGGTCGGAAAATTGAAACAATTCTAATAAAATATGAGCTCACAAACAACGGATCAAATATTGAAGGGGTCAACTGTATGGAAAAAGAAAAATATGATCATAGTTAACTGCTTGCTACATCTCTCACATTTGAACGAGGTAAATGAGTTGAAAGTAGATGTCACGTCAAATATAATAATAGCAATAATAATATCTCGTGTTTATCTTCAATGTGTACGAAAATAAGCATCTAGGCGTGATTTCACTACCATAGAAAATAAATGCTGCATAAAAAAGCAACAATTCTACCCAATCAAACTTATAGTCATATAAAAAACTTTAAAAATCATCAAGGGAGCTTCATAAGATTACTTTTTGTTGTTCCAGAATAGAGCACAACCATCACATGCATCACCTGTGCGACCCTGGCGTCATTTGTAATTACAATTATGTGTTAATAGAAGAATTTGTATGCAAATCAGCTAGCCCGGTGGTGGTGGTGGTGGTGGTGGTGTTAGTATACCTTGTAAACACCTTTAAAGCCATCTTTACGTAGCAGATTGCCCAAATCCTTAAAGCGGTCAACCTCCTATGGAAGTAAGAGTGGACTATAAGAATATAGCTGGCAAATAATTTTTCAAATCATTCTGATTTCAAGTACGTGAACTTATATGATTTCAATCCTATAAGACAAAAGGATGGTTGTCTTGTAGTATAATCCAGCTCATCGGGCTAGTAAATAATAAAATTTCCACTCATATTAAAAGACTCAAACACACCTGAAAACACAGGATGTCCGCATTGTAATGATTGACCTCCTTACATATTAGGTCTTTACGCCTATCCCACTCCAAGAACTTTTGTGGGACATTTAGATACAAGTCAGGATGCTTTGCCACATTTTCCACACCAAGTATATTATATGAAACAATCACAACTTTATCTGCAGAACAAATTGTAAAATATATGAAAAATTCATCTTCCCAACACGTTCAAATTTACTCTGATTCAAATATCTTATTCAGAGAAGGTTAATATGGAGCAGTAGTAGTCAATGGCCATGTCCTTCAGCTTTCAAATTTCAACCAGAAGATAAACATTGAAATGTCTTTTCCAAATTTCAAATTCAGAGAAGGAAAATACATTTGAACACAAATATAAAAAAAACATGATTTTACTTTCGAATATAGTAATAATGTTAGAATTGGTATTACAAATTAATCATTTGATATATTTAGATCAATTAGGATTTCGATTCTACCATTCCTTCCATAGCAACATAAGTCAATTAATTAAATCTCTCGTGTTCTACCAAGGAAGCAAAAATTAATTGGTAAAAGCAACAGATATAAGTGCTTAAATATAAACCTAAACCAATAAATAAACTTTTCATTCAAAAGATTCAGCACAGATTTTGACAGATATCAAGTAATAACACCAAGTAAAAAAATATGACATTTGGCTAATGGTCAATGCTTTAACTAACAAAAATACACTTATCATAAAATATTATATTTTATAAAACATACAAACTCCAAAGCCGATACCTTTACAATCGGAACAATCATAGGAAGAGAAGACCCATTGTCGAGACGCTCCTGAGCTGCTGAAATTGCTTATCTTCTGCCTCTTTATGTGCACCCTAGACGATGAAGATGAAAACGAGCAAGGACGAAGGGTTTGAAAACGGTTCGAATCCGGCGGGTTCCGTCTCGATTCGGGTTGTAAATTTAGGGTTTTGGTTTTAGTTCCAGCTTCAGAGGACACCCATTCTTTCCGCTCGGTTTGTCTGCTATGGTCAAATTCTTCAAAGTAAATATGCTTCCTCTTAAAGGCGGCGCTTGACGTCTCCGCCGGTATCACCCGGCATTCGTTTTTTCTCATGCCGCCGGATTTTATTTATATTTGGATGAACCGACTTGTCCGTTGTTATTACCGTGAACTATTTTCATATAAATTTGAATCAAAATGTAGCTTAAAATAATAAAAAATGCTTTAGTTCTTTAATATTCGACAGCACCAAATGGGCTGGTTTGGACAACCTTAACTATCTGACCGAAGACCATCTATACATATATTTGGGTATGACCCTGTTTGGTAATCGCATTAGGTTTCATTTGGGCAGCATTGGGGGACAAATTATGAAACCCAATGTTCCATGTTGGGCTTGGCAACAACATACCAACTTCAGTTAAGAATCTAGTTGAGTCAATGGGGTGAAAAATCGTATGAATTTAGAAGATGGTTTTGTTTAAAGAGATCATTATGAACCGAAGAAATAATGTATGATTGTAAGATTCGATTTTTGATCAAGTTAAAAAGTTTTATTTTAAAATTTAAATTTTATTTAAATTTTTTAATTAAATCAAATTTATAAATTCAGGTCGAGTCGAATTAAAAATAAATGATTTGATTTTTTATTTAAATTTAAATTATAAATATTTATAATATTATAATATTAATTAATTTAAATTTAAACTATTTTCTATAACCGGGGCCACAGAAGAGGAGTGTGAGTGAAATGATGAACCATTTGAGCATGCATCTGAAGAATCTGCATCGTCTGCAGCTGGGAGACAAGACAAATACTCCAAAAAACCTTATCAACCGTACCCTCCAAGTCTCCTCGGAACTCTAACAAAAGCAATGTCCCTAAAAGCAACCTCATCCACTACCTTTCCTTTCCATTTCCTCTCACATGGACAAAGGTTTCAACATCACAACATCAGGACCCTCCCTTTACTCTACAATCGAACGGCTAGGGTGGTGAAACTGGCTCGATGTGGTGGTGGCCATGGCTCATGCAGTGGTGTGTGTCCGAAAGCTACTTCACGTTGTTCCTTTTATATGCATCAGTCCACTGTGTTGCTTGTCTTGTTGCAGGGCAGATACAAGATGTTTTGTTTTGCAATGTGTCGAATGTGAATCTGATGAGAATAATGCGGTACGACCAAATCTGTTCAAAGATTTCACCAAATCTCTAAACGACAACAAAACCTGCATTGACATGCGTACGTAAACACCCACTTTTGTGTTTTGTTCGAACCGTTTGTCGTATTCTTTTCAAATGGCATGAAACTGGCCATTGACCACTGCCCAAATCAAAATTAAGATTACATATGTTATATAAAAGCATTCTTCATCCTATGTGTATTTTTATTTATAACTCTTTGTATTATGTCTCGTTATCATATTGTGTTTAATGTCATTCGTAAATTTAATGAAAAGGATCACGATCATAAATATCATCTTTATCTAAGAATAAGTTCGTTATCGTTTACCTTTTCTTTCAAATATAGACCATTTCCAATTTAAAAAGAAAGGAGAAAAATCCAACATAAATGAAACAAAAATATTAATAAATAAATAAGTTATTGGACCAATTATTGTCAAAACTATGGCCATTATTTAATAACACCAGTTTGCCGAGGAAAAAAAAAGTGTCAGTGCGAAGAACATAAAATTTCTTATAAATAGGACTAAATGTTACTTGCAACGTAAGGTTAGGTTAAAAAAAAACTGAAATAATTTTCCGTTTGTTCCTAACCCCACACTCAAACGAATATATATCACCACTTTCAAGGGATGTTATCTGTGTATTTAAGGAAGCAACAATGGAAGAAGTAGCGTGGCATTAATTACATCGTCTTGTTCCCTGTTGAATGAGGGAATGAGCTCCTTTTGGTCCAATTCAGGGGGCGGAGAGGTGGACAGAGCTGCCATCTCATGCATTCGGTTTTGCTCAACGTCTGTAATCGGAAGATGCTGAGTTCAACCAGATGCATGGCGTGGGAGCAACTCTATCCCCAGTCTTTGCCCACTCATTGGACTGAAGGGAGCTCCTGCTTTTCATCACCTACACTGCACAACACTTATCCATAACATCTTCTTTATCCAATTCCAAGTATTTGTTTTCTTTCTGGTCTAGGGTTGCTTATTTTTTGAGTTTTAACTTTTTTTTTCAGGTTTTTATCCGACAAGAGTGGTGAGCAATAACTCACGTGTTCATTAGTTCGAGTGGTAAAGAATTTGATGTACTTCGTAAATTCGTGATAGTATAAACTATAAAAAGCTTTGTTCGTGTTTAAAGACCTAATCGGATTCGATTCCGAGTATGGTCGGACGGCCATATCGGACACCAAGAGAAGCGGAGAACATGTTTAATGTTTTCATTTGTCAAGCTCAGGATTTGTCAAGAAGGAAGAACCCCCCGATATTTTGAACACTGTAACAGTTGTGTTTAAGATTTGAAAAGTAGAGACCATGGTTTCATTTGTTGTTATAAGTAAAATTTTATTTATTGTTTTTTCCCTGTATTTGAAGTTTGTATTCATTTTATTGTTTTTATAATTTTTTGTTATTTACATGATTGAATAAACTTGATTCGAAAAAAGTTAATTTTTTATTCAAGTTAAAAAACTCGAATAGAGTAATAATTTCACAAACTCAACTTAATTTTTGTAAAACAAAGTTCGAATTATAAAATGAGATTCGAATAACTTTGTCTTAATTTATGTATTAATTTTTAAGTTCGTATCAAGCTTCTTAACTTTGTTTGATATATGTATATCACATAAGAAATATATGCGTACATCGATGGTCATAGACACCGGTGTGAATTACAATCGATTAGTACTATAATTTTATAATATTTATAATTAAATTTAAATAAAAACTTAAATAGTTTGACCGGAATTTTTTAAATAAAATTGAATTATAATATTACTCATCAACTCAACTAGTTTATTTTTTTAACTCAATCGAAATACCCATCTTTAACTATTCACATTAATTAAAATAATTTTTTGATTCAAATTTCCAATCAAATTTATTAAATATTTAGATATACAAAATGATAATCATATTTTTTTTCATGTTTATTTCGAGATCTGATTTAAGAATTTAAAATTAAATAAATTTATTAAATCCCTCTAACAAAATATATCATCTTGAAGAAAAACTTTCCAGATCTGAATTTAAATTTTAAATTCAGAAAGTAATACTTAAATAATTACCCCATGATTAATAAGAATATCAATAATTAAAACCAATATATCCTGGCACTGCAACCACGTCATTCGAGGTATTTGTTCTCCGTATCTGAACCGTGTTTTGAAATGTTCTACGGAGGTAATAAAATTGCTGTCGTTGCCACTTGCCATAATATTTTAATTATATTCGAATACGAGTAGGATTAAGATTAAGATTAAATTATATTATATTATTTTAGGAATACGTTATTATCAAAAAATAATCGGTGAATACGTTAAAATTAAAGTAATAATGATATACCTGCCAAGATAACTTTCAAACTTGGAAGTTTTAATATCTTATTATTAAGACTATTGTAATCGAAAAGGCCTGAATGTGGACAAGAAGGTATTGAAAGCAAATGGAATGAAAAAGAAAGATTCCTGATTCCTTTGGAATATTTTAAAATATTTATAATCTTGTAATAAAATAAAATATTATATCATTGGAAGCATTATTATTCCAATAAATATTGTAACTGTTGCTTGTACATGTAGCTATGGAATTTCTTATAAATAAGATCTTATGGCATTTGAAACATTACATCAAAAACTCTGAATCAAAGTTCTTTGTTGTCCTCAATCTTCTAATATTACATCATTTTGGTCCATGTGTTTCCTTGTTCCATGAGAGTTTGAATGAGGAAAGGAGCTCCTTTCTTTCCAATACAGGGGGCAGAGAGGTGGATGGAGCTGCCACCCCATGCATTCGGTTTTGCTTAATGTTTGTGATCGCCGATTGGAAGTTTCCGACGTATAAGATTTCGTTCGAGTTTCAGTATGGGAAATTTTAAGTTTAGCCCGATGCATGGTGTGGGAGCAACTCTTTCACCGTGCTTTGCCCGCCCATTGGACTGAAGGGAGCTCTTATCACACATCTCATTTATTCATCTGTAGTTCTCATTATCATCAACTCCTTTTTATGCTTATTTGCTGACTCTTTCTTTTTTTCAGGTATCGGTTAGAAATCTTCAGAAAATCAATCAACGATGTCTGTGAATCAGATATTGTAAAGTTTGGTTGGAAAGATTCATCTTCCCAGTCGTCAGCTTCGTCTTCCCGATCATCACTGGCATTTAGCAGTTTTCTTTTGTTTTTCGAGACGTTTTTTCGAGCTTCGGTTCTTTTGCACTCAATAAAGATCAGCTTTACATGTTCAAAAAATATATTACTTCAGAAAGTGCTACCTAGTGTAAGTAAGATCAATTCTTAACCCACCTAGAAACATTTTCAAAGTGTTCAAAAATGGATTGTACACAGGAAAAAAAGCACTTACGAATTCCTTTTTCATTTGCTGGTTTTCTCCGATGCCGACTCAGAGCCTACAAATAGTATGATGTAAGACATAAAAGTAACACGAAACAACTGTTCAAAGTATAACAATAAACACAGAATGTACGATATCAAACCTCATGGCGTTGCATTGCAACCAACCGAGCGATTCGATGCCTTGACCTTTTTTAGAAGGCTGCTTGGCCTTATGCTAATGAGATGATGGTAATTTTTTCCCGATAGTAAATGAGAGCATATCCTTTGGGGACTGGTTCTATTGCCATCCACCACTTTATTACTCTAATAACCTTGCTGTATCTTCGACAAATGCAAGGGTCTTTTGTTTGGATATTAGCTTCATACGTTCTTCAGCAGATATATCTCTTCCCCGGCGAGCTTGAGCTTCATAAAACTCAGCCAAAGTACCTGCAGGTGGCTTTCCTTTATCTTCACCTGATTGAGCTGGCTCAACTGCCCTGACCCGCACTTTCTTCTCATCATCTTTCTGCCAGAGCAGCGGCGACATTTGGTGGAAGGAAATCTTTACCGCGATATACGACAATAAAATACTTGTTTGGCAGAAATACAACTCCAGTTCTGCAAAACTGTTAGTAACTTAGTATTTATGAGCAGTATATTCTTGTACCTTTTGGAAGTGTAGCGTACAACTTAAATGATGAAGAATCCAAATAAACACATGAAAAATGTCATACAGGGAGCAACCAGATGATTATGAGATAATTGTAGTGGTCAATGCTAATATTTTATCTTGGATAAAAGTTACAATGCTCCTTTAAGCAGGCAGATGTCTTCCTTGTTCAAGTCTCACCTTATATCCACTAGAATATTTTTCTACCTGAATGAGATTATTACACTTTTTTTTTTCTTCGGTTTAACCACTGATATCCAATACATTGGCTGACTAATACAGATAGGGTACTCTAAAGGCCTATTAGGGGTGACCCTCCCAACTCAATTTTCTCCATTCACAACGTCAAGACTTGAACCCCTGACATTGTTTAAGGGATCTAGTGTCTCGTCCGAGTCCAAATCATCTGCCCCTTTCCCATGCCCTCATTTATGCCTCACTTCAAATTAGAGGGTTTAGGGTATTAGGTTAGGGGTTTAAGTTAGGGTATAGGGAATTAGAGGTAGGGTGTATTTTTTAGGTATAGGGTTTAGGATATAAAAAATATGGTTTAAAATTTAATTTTTTAGTAAAATAATAAAGGAGACACAAATGGGGCATGGGAAAGGGTAGAAGATTTTTGCTCGTCTCGTCCCACTAGACCAATTGGTTATGCTATTTCATAGAATTAAATGAACAAAAATCCTCTGCATCTTTTCTGTGCCTCATTTCATGCCTCCTTTGAATTTTTTTAAAAAATTCAATTTTAAACCCTAAACCCTTACTTTCTATATCTTAAATCCTAAACCCTACGTCCTAAAAAATACACCCTACCCCTAACTCCCTAAACCTTAACTAAAATCCCTAGCCTAAAACCCTAAACCTTAAATCTTCTAATTTAAAGTGGGACATAAATAGAGGTAGAGAAAGGGACAGACGATTTACATCCGAATTAAATAGTAACAGACTAATAGCTACTGCCACCTTGCATGCCTGCTCATAAATTCATTTAAGTTCAGGATTTAATCAGGTAAAGCTGTTTAGTATCCCAAAGATTGCCAACAATTAAAAAAAACAACTAATTATTTACTTGTATTATGAGGATTGACTAGCTTTCTCCTTAAATTGCCAACGAAGTAGATACTTAAAACTTTGATATAAAAAATGGAATCATGCTGAACATGATTTTAAGAGCAATTCTTAAGAGTAAAAAGTTCAGCTTAGACAATGATTCAGCATATCTGAGGCCTTTAAGTTGTAAAAGAATATACCTAGCTTTGTAACGAGGCATTTCTCCCAATGTTTAATTATTGCAGCCGCTAATCCCTGGTGGTTTCTCTTCCTCCCTAGAAAACAAAAACAAAAACAATTATCTTATATCAAAATCTTATATCAGTTCCAAGAGAACAAGAACCAGAAAATTATTAAAATCATTAGCAGAATTGGTTTCTCTTCCTTATTCACCAAGTAAAACCAGAAAATTGAATGATATACATCCACTCTAACCTACAAGAATCAAAATCTTATATCAGTTCCAAGAGAACATCATTCAATGTTCTTTCAGAAAACATAATCACAAGGCTTGATCCTCAAGCCATAGGCATGCATGCATGAATAACAAAACCATTAACATAGTTTCAAAAGTTTAACATTTCCGGTGATTATAGCAACAAACCAAACTCAACAACCTCACGAGCAGTCTGCATTTAGACGGCAAGAAACTCATGAAACTTAAGCCTAACTAACTCCTCCTTCCTCCACTTATCATGCATATGCATTTTCTTCCAAACCGCCTTGGGCGCATTGATTCTTTCCCTTAAATACCTCCCCATCCTCCTCAACCTCAATCCTCAGCTCAGCCAATGTCGGCGCCCTGAGTCTTCTCTTTTTTAAACCTCCATCCTTCAACACCTCCGCTTCCTCTCGCTCCCACGGCAGCAAATCTTCCTCCTTTTCTCCCTCCATCAGCCTCGTATGGGGACGAACTCATTCTCTCTGCAATAAATCACCTAACCTCTCTTCTCCCGTCAACGGAGTCGAATTGTAACCTTCGGTTTCGTCGTCGTAGTAGTCTTCCTCATCTTATCCTAACCCAAGATTTCGTAACCTGAGAAAAATCCTGCCTATAGCGCTTCGACCTTTATCTTTCTCGAAATACCGCCTCATAGTCACAGTCCGATTGGATGACTTTTTATGAAGAGGTAGGCAAGGCCTCGAGGGAAAAATTGGCGCCACCGGAGTTAAGAGGCAAGGAGGATAGGCTGTGGTGCCACGGGTGAGAATGACGGTTCGAGATGTAGCTCGGGCCGATTACGGACCGGAGAGAGAAGTGAAATGAAGGCTTTGGGAGTGAGGAGAAAAGGTTGAGTGAAGAAATGTGGGAATAGGAGGCGAAAGGGAGTGGAGTTCTGAGTGGCAATTCCGTCACTTTTGCAGCAGTCAAAGTCATTGCTTTGCTTTTGATATTGTGGAGTAGCTGCCATTGTTTTAGCCTTGATAGCTCCAGAGAGAGCTAGAGACTGGGAAACTTGGGGAAACTGGAGTAGCTGCCATTCTTTCAAAATAGATATTTTGGCAATGGATATGGCTCGTTTTTTTTTTTTTTGCTGATTTTCATAATCGAGATTCGAATTTATGTAAAATGAAAAAACATTTGGAATAATTTTCATCACTATCAATCAAAGGTTCTCCTATATCAACAATTTTTAATAATACAAATTCAATGCTTATAAATTCAAGAGATACAAACTCATCATACATGACCTTATCTACCATTATGCAATCCTAAAAGCAATACAAATAGTATCAATCAGCCAAATCTATGAAACAGCGATGCCTATTCCATGATGATTATTAGGCCGCATGTGTTGTACATGATCATTTGTCTGTAAGCATTTCCGGGTAAGCGAAACTGTATTGGTAGAACAAAAAATGTTAATGTGTAATATCGGAAGGTAAAGAATTGCTTTAACTTTGAGAAGATATTCTGCTTAGAGAAGGCGATTTGTTTAAAAACTCCTGACCAAGCTCCTTTATCTTGTTCAGCAGAAGCATCTGCTCTGTTTCGAGCTGTACCATGTATTCTTCTTGCATATCTTGAAGAGTTTCGAGTTCGCTCAACGGAGCAGAAATACCGTCGAGGTTGCTATCCTCAATTGAAGATTGAAGCTTGATCATCATTTGTTTCATCTGTACAAACCCACATCAAATAAAATGTCAGAGTTCTATGTCCTTCAATTGTATGGGGCCATGGAAATCGACATAAACATGTTTTCACCTGGTTTGATATTTGATGTGCTTTTGTTAAGGATGAGTCCACACTCGGTCTTTTCTCCAGTTCTGGAACTTTTCTCGTAACTTGAACATGAATCTCTCCCCTTTTGACCCCTTGAAGTGGTATCCACTTATCGGCCATCTCATTAGGAAGCAGGCTCTGATATTCTACAACACAGACACCTATGCTCGATGTCGGTAGCAAAGCGTTGTGGTCTCTCACGTCCAACAATAAAGGACTACCATTATCCGGGAATTCCAACGTTTGATGCCACTTAGGGTTCAACGTTTTGTACATAACCTGAAAGGCAATCCATGGGACCAATAAAAACTATTGAAGTAAAATAAACATGCATCATTCATTTAAATCTCTTTAATTGGAGCTTACAACTTATTTCAAAAATCAAGTTGTCTCAATACCTTTGTTCGTCTCTTCAAGTTTCCATATTGCACCCTCACATATGGATCACTTGTCCCTCTTAGATCGGCAGCTACTAGGTCTCTTGCTTCGATAAGCACAAGTTCGACCCAACCATTGCCATGATACGCAGAACCCTTGTGGAAAAACAAAACACGTATCAGCATAGATGCACTTGAGATACAAGATCATCGACTAGTATGCATAAAAAGTTACCCTCGATCCTTCATAGTCATCAATCCGAACTGCTTCTATCTGGATCCTTAGTTCTCCAGAATTCACTTTTTCAAGAGGGATCCAAACATCCCTTGGTGATCCTTCTACCAATCCCTCGAGACTTATATGACTACTCCCAATGCTTTCATCTCCAAAGACCTCTTCAGTGTAGCATTTTATCTTCAGATATTCACCATCTCCTATTTCGTCAAACTCAAACTTCTGGTTCCAAGTCGGATTATAAGAATGTGCAGCCTTCGTTTTCTGAAGAACCTGTAAAAGAATTCATTCATATTTCATAGATCGATGATTAGCATAATGAATTCTAGTGCGACAATGTGTAATGTCAGACTAGCAACCTCAACTTCATCGTACCTTTCCGTATTGCAATTTAACATATGGATTACACTTTCCGCTTTTGTCTTTAGTAATAAGATCCTTCCCTTCCACGACAGTTACAACAATTCTCCTCCCGGTTCTTGAAAGGAGATTCAATGATCCACTCAACGATGGTTGTGAGCTAACACGTAAGTTGTTGAAGCTAAGAGAACCATCAGAAAATTGCCATTCTTTTACCACAAGCTTCACTGCCAACTGTTCAATTATATAGAAAGATAACAAGTTTAGTCCGTACGCATAAAATTCAATATTTTAATTGTCTACTAAAGAAAGGCACACACATCATACCTCCCCTGCATCGACCCCTTCAAACGGAAGAACCATTTCAACTTCTTTGCCACAAAATTCAGAATACTTGGCTATTACACCTGAGTCTGGCCTCCCTATTGCCCAAAACATTGTGGAGTCATCTCTAACATATTTCATCTGCTCGATGAACACAAAAATGGGAAATCAACTTACCGGTGCCATTAAAGAAGATGATAATGAAGAATATATTGAAAAAGAGAAGGTTGTCCGATGAATATATATTCTGGTCAATACTCAATAGCAAGTTACTCTTTATATAAACCATTTTATTAAAATGGAATTATGCAACTAAGCTACTTATGTAAAAGATAACATATATATATAAAAGCAAGTATCCGACATGTTAATGGTAAGTAAATTTTATTTCCCAGGGCTGTCACAAGGGTCCAGAAAATATTGCATGCATTTCTTTCACGCCATATAGAAACGGCCTAAAGTTATACATCAATCTTTAGATTTGAAAATTTTGATAAAATAAGCATCAACTTTACAGTACCTTAATCTCACAACTTGCTAGATAGTTGCACATCACACTGCCTGGTGTATGCTCGTAGAGATGGAATCGAACAATTCCCACATAATCATGTAAAACCATGTTAAACGTTGAATCCCATTGAGGATTGGAGCCTGGCCTCACACTCGTTCTTCTGGTTAGCTCTCCTAACTCAACTTCAACAAATGTCTGTATAACTTTATTGTCAACGTGTTCTTGAAAACCATCTAAACCGGAACTCAGCCTCGTTTGCTTTCTCAAGGGGCTTCCTCTCAAGCTACTCCTAGAAAGTTTATTTGCGGAAAGAACCGTCACATAAACAATACCGCCAACAGCCTGCTTCCTTAAATCTACGGCCGGTAAAGATAAACACTGACGGCGAGGTTCGACCACTGTCTTCGCTAAGGTATCAGTCAAAAGTTTAACCTGCATTACAAAATAAATAAATAAATAAAGATTAGCCCAATACTTGACCTGTTGGATTTCTAAGTTAGTCTTCGCTTGCAGGAAAAAAAAAGACGAAAACAAAGAGAAAAGTACGAAAGAACCATACCAACCAAGAAGACACACCCGGCAACTCTGTTGCAGGTAGTGATTGGCTTCCTCCACTACCAAAGGCAACTGTTATCCTAACTTCTGGAGTGGATATAAATGAGTACAAAATTGCTTTCCCATCCAGAATTGGCATCAAGAGAAGCTTCGGTATGTAAGTAAGGTAAATATCAATATATCATAATCAATAAAACAAAAGCATTTGCAAAAGAACTTTCCAATTCTCCACATTCAAAGACTTTTAAAGGCAAATTTACATTCCAATCTATCGAATAGATCAAGTTTCTACATAGGATTTCAGTGTCCAATATAAAGAAAAGAAAGAAGGGATACATAGCATAAGTTTTTCAACATACATCACCCTTGATGTGAAGGCTATTTATAACAATCTTTGCAGTTCCGAAGAATGGCTTGGCCACCTTGGCAAGCAACATAATGCTGAGGTCAGTTGTGTCCCAATCAAAACCCAAATGTATAACTTGCTGTCAAAACGAACAGATGCTTTGTGAAGACCTCAAACATATTTCATTGATCAAACAACAGAAAATAAACCATTAGACAAAGGCCAGACTATTACAAGAACAAGATTTAGTATCCAAATGAGTTCGTACAACTTAAGAAATGCCACACTGAAATATTTCCTTGTCCTTCCATACAAGCCTAGATAAACCTGGAACAAACACTTAATTTTTTTCTTCAAAAGAGAACTTGAACACTGATTGTCATATTCTTAGCCTTGACAAACTATTTAGAAGCAAATTCCACTGCTTTAGCCTCCACAGACTATCTATAATTAAATCTCACCGTTTTTCTTGTCTTCACATTTATTAACTTGACCAAACTGCCTTTTCAATATTAGCCCCTTTATTTCTTCACAGAAGTGAAAAGGAAAGGAAAATGACCTTGAATAATAGTTCATTAAGTTGTAATGTAAAAAAAAAAAAAAAACAGAACCCAAACCTGATCGCCAATAGTTGACCAGCGAGTCCCATGAAGACCCAACAAAGGAGGAGATGAACCTAGTGAAAACTCCAGCAATTCTACTCTTTCCTACATGAATAATAGTCTCATTGGTGAACATGTATCTAAAGATGAACATCAATCACAAGTCTCAAACTGTTAATTTGAACCTTTTTATTGAAAACTAAATGCAAATCATATCACTTACAATAAGTCTTGATTTGCGATGTTTCAAGCGTTTCTGCAAGCAAGAAGATTCACTTAGTCATTTGATTGTAATAAATAAGAAGTTAAAGAACATGTATATTATCTCAAAGCAGCACAATTGAATATTTCTAAATATAGTATGCATTACAAAGAATTCATCATTGTCCCACAAAAGGTTGATATTTTACTAAAAGCCAAAGAACCTCCAAAATTGCAACAAGATATGAAAAAGGTCTACTATGATGCTGGCTCCGACAACATGAGAGGGATGGAAAATCTTACTTTGCTCATTGTTCTGCTCCCCTTCTGAGTGGAGAATAGAGGGCAGAAAGAACAATAAACGAACATTCAACTTGTCTATGAATAGAACCATTGACAGCAGATATTTGGATGCAAATTTGAGGATTTTTCAAAGTTCACATAAATAAACATATATTTGTGTAGGTGTGGGTGTGTCATCAGAAGGGCAATGCAATGCCTATTATGTTAATCTAAAAGAAGTTGTCATTCAAAGGCCACACAAATTTTCAACTAGATAAAATGCTTAAAACTGGAACTTGTAATAAGACTAAATTCATGAAGTTTTCTCTGAGATCCCACAGTCCTTACCTTAACAATGGATTGGAACCTTGATGAAAACTTTGGATTCATGTAGTTGGACCAAATCTCCATTAAAAGATTGTTTAGCCACTCACAGTGCTCCAATGGTGTTATTGGCTGTTTTCAAGTGCCAAATGAACGATCATGATAAAACCTGCATATCTTAGAAGGAAAAGGTTAAAGAAAGTGTGGGTACCGAAGTACGTAATGTAACTCGCTTCCACTTCTTATTCAAGTCTTCAACAGCTATTCGATGTTGATAATTACCATACTGCGATAGAGGAGAAATACCTTAATGTCATCATAATAAAATTTTAAAATTAATTGCCATAACACCCTCAGCCAAAGGGTGAAGGACAAAGTTACTTTCTTTCAAACATTTAGATATCACAAAATAGTTTGTAATCGAAAATATAGCTATTCTTATCAAATTAAGGCCAATGTGTAGAAAAGAAAAACATGACAAGGATGAACCTCAAGAACAATTAAAATTCTTAGGTTTCGACATTTGTGTAACTGATAAGAGAAACATAGACTACTTGCAATATTGCCAGGAATCCAATTGTTGACACAAGAAATCTACACTGTGGAGGAAAACGAAAATAGAAATGAAAAGAGAATGGTTGAGGAACTATCCTAATGAAGAGGGAAAACAGCAATTGAACCGACATGGTCGTTATAAATCTTTTAATCCAACCCTCATAGCTAGCTGAATCTCAAAGCACCTATTAGCTACAAGCCCTACCTAGCTAGCTCAAAATCAAACTAAAAGACAAATATGCATACGATTTAATTCAATATAGCCAGTTTCCCTTTCAAAAAGGAACTTCATCGGTACTCTTGTCTTAAAGTAACAATGATATTTGACATGGTAAAGGGAGCAATAATAGTTGTGGATTATCAAGTGCCAGAATCATGCAAGGCTATGTTACTTCCACTAAAAACCATTGGCTGGCTATTTGAGAACAAATCAAAATCAAGTTGCAAATATTGAGCCAAAAAAAAGTAAACATCTGAACACTGAAAACAAAAAGGCCAGCAGGTCACAGGGGGGACTTGAAATCCAATAGTATCACCTGATCAACTGAATCTATACATGTTTTATTAGAAAAATAATGTATAAGCCTATTTACAGTTTTGGACCTAAAATGGAGCAACAGTATGAATAAGGAATATTAAAGTATTTCTAATAACATATAAGCTCTCTTCTAACAGCATCTGAATAGCAGATAGAAAATCTAAAATGGGAAAAAGAAACAGAGATCCAACCAGTGACTTAAGGAGCTTGTAATAAAAAGATAAAGTACAGAATCATTCCCTAAACAATCTCCTATCTGTACATTAAAGCTGTTTCATATACACAAACATAAAACACATCGAAAAGGAAAGAACTTGCCTGGATAGTTGCCCAAACAGCAAGAACAAGAGGAATCCAATTGGACAAAGAGAAAATCCATTTCTCCAAAGCCCAGAAAATCAAAACCAAAGGGATCAAAAAAGGAAGATAAGGTTTCTTCTCCATCATGACATTGTAGAAAAAGTCCACAACTCCATCAACATTCATCAAGCTTCTTTTTTTCCTTCTACCCATTTCAGCTAACACCAACAAGATTAACAATTTCCAAATCTTCCACCTCCAAAGGGGGAAAAACTGTTATTTACCTTCAAAATCCATACTTTTTCAACATTTCCCCACCATGGAAAAGAAGCTGAAAGGACAAATAAAAGGGCTGTGGGAATAATATTCAGATGACTGGAATCATATTAGAAAATTCATAAAAGGAAGCCGAATAAACAAATCCAAAGAGACCAACTTTGGGTCTCCATTTTTGGAAGAGAATTAAGAGGCGGGTGCAGGAAAAGTCAAAGTCGGTCTAAAAGAACTGTGATGGCTAAACTAAACTACAGATATTATTGTTGTCTTTTCCGCGTAATTAATAATTAATATAGTTTCGCCGAGATGAGATAAAAAATAGTTTACAAGACAATTTTAATTATAAAATTATAAGTACAAACCAATTAAAACTGAACACCAATAATTAAAAAAAGGTCAAATACCTAATTGTACCGTATAGTAGTACATGTCTATGTCAAAATTCATTATTTTAAATGAAGTTTTATTAATAGTTATTTGTAAAAATAATTTTTTAATTTTATTTTAATAAAATAATATTTAAATCATTTACGTAAATTGATCTCGTATTTTATAAAAAATAAATTTGAATTTTATCTTTTATACGATAGAGTTTCTATCTACCTAAAAAAAGTTTCTAAATGATCATATTTAATATATAATGGAATCCAAGATAAATTCTTTAAAAATTGAATTTATTGTAAAAACTATTATAGGAAAATAACTTTGATTTTAGTAGAAAGTCTTAAATACAAGAGCATATTTATTATTCTTCACAATTATATTTATTTTTAGTTGTTAGGCAATTACTATATTTTTATTAAAATAGAATAAGAATTATGTAATATTTCATATACACAAAGCACAAACAACAAATAAAATGAGAAAAAAAATATTTTTAAATTAATTATAAACTTATCCTAATAACACGTATAAAAAGATCTCTCGACAAATATCAAATTTATAAATTTATATTTTTTGTTCACTGTATTTTTTGAGGTGGGAATAAAATTAATTATGGCCCTTAACACTTATATTTTTTCATTTAATTTAAATTTAACTCTTAATTTTTGAAAATAATTATATTTGATTATCAATCTCTCAAAAAATAGAATATAATTTACGTATGATATTCTAATGCGAGGTCGGGGAATTTGTGGGCTTTTTAAGGTATAAAGGAAATGGGTCCAATGGGGCCTCTCTTGCATCTAATGACCCATGTGCTTTGGATGGAGCACTGTGGGGGAGATTGTAGATTTATATATTTCCGAATTTAAATAATATTAGATCTAGATATTAGAATTATTATTTATTTACATATCATAAAAATATTAGTCTAATATTTTTCCTTACTCAAAAATTAAAAAAATAATACGTGTCTAAGGGTCAATTTAGCATTAGTTTTTAAAGTTTTTTAAAATTTTAGATTTAAAATTTATGTGTCTAATGTTACTGTTAAAAAATACTTTTAATAATTTAGGTATGGTATTATAAGTTATATAAATGATATCTAATATTTTTAATGTTATAATATATAAAATATATTAATTTAGATTATCATAAAATTATAAAAAATATTTATTAATATATATATTTAATAATTTTATGTATTTTATAAAAATATAATAAATTTAAAATATTTTAATTGATATATATAACTTTTAAATTTTTATTAATTTGATTTTCAAGATCACTTTTTAACCGTAAAAACTATTTTTTTTAATTTTTACGTTCAAATTAAAAATTATTTTTTAAATAAATTTTTTTTAAAAATTAACAATTTAATATTACTTTTAATCTTAAACTAGATTTTTAAAGTCAAAAATTAATTTAAAAAGTAATGCTACACGCACACTAAATATGTTGAAATTCACATTTTGTGATAAACGGTGATAATGAAATTAAGATTTAATAATATGAATCGGCCCATGTAGACCTGAATATCCAAAACCCGGTCCAATGTTTTCAAACTGAATCACTCATTGTCAACATTATAAAGCTCAAATTGGGGGAAACCTAGCTCCTCACTAATCCGCTGCAGGGAGGAGCTTGTAACAATTCACTGTCCATCGCCACTTCCATCTCCTGCATCTTTTGAGGTGAATCTTTTCGTTTTCTTAGCATTTGTTTGGATTCTTAGAAAATGAATGAAAAAGAAAGAGTATGACGATGTTTTGCTAGTCCCCCTCTCCCTCAAGTATATGAATAAAATATACCTGAGAGGTTGCAGCTGCCTTAAACTGGTTTATTTTTTAAGTTATTTTTCCAAATGAGTGTAAAAGTATATCATGTATATTTCCTTTTCTATGATACAGTTCGAAATGTAGACCATATTTACTCTTGAAATTGGTATAATTGTTCTACACATCTTGAATTAAGATCTTAGTTTCTAAGATTTTTAGTGAAATTAGAAGCCCTTTGAAATGTGTATATGATAGTTAAATACTTGATCCTGTTTCTATTTTTTTTTTTACTTTTGTAAAATGTAATTTTCAACTTATTATTTACCACAATGCAGGTGTTGAAGATGTATACATCAAGGAAGAAGATCCACAAGGATAAAGATGTTGAGCCGACAGAATTCGAGGAGTTGGTTGCTCAGGTTCTAAAATGCTTTTTATGTTTGCTGCAGTTGAAATGTTCATGGAAATGTGTTGTGCTGTGAATGATATAAGAATTTGTTCTTGTTTGTTTGTTACAGGCTTTCTTTGATTTGGAGAACACCAACAATGATCTAAAAAGTGACCTTAAAGACCTCTACGTTAATTCAGCAATGTAAGAATATAGTTCATCAGGGTCTATTAATCGTAAAGTTACTTCTGTTTTTGTCCATCATATGACCGATATACCTTTATTTTCCTTATGCAGTCAGATTGATGTTTCCGGTGGTCGGAAAGCTGTTGTTATCCATGTTCCATACAGATTGAGGAAACCTTTTCGCAAGGTTCATGTTAAGCTTGTGAGGGAGCTTGAAAAGAAATTCAGTGGCAAGGTGAGGAAAGCACTAAGCTATTGAGAATAAAACCTGTTTTATTGTGTTATTCATGGATCGATGTTTCTTACATAAATTTATGTTTTGAATTTATAAAGATGAGGATTAGTTGGTTTGATTGGCATGCACATATTTCTTGGTTTCAACTTAGTTTATGGTTACATTATAGGATGTGATTCTTATTGCTACCTGAAGGATATTAAGGCCTCCAAAGAAAGGCTCTGCTGTTCAGCGGCCACGGAGCCGCACACTAATGGCTGTACATGAAGCAATGCTAGAAGATATTGTCTTACCAGCCGAGATTGTAGGCAAGCGTATAAGATATAGAATTGATGGATCAAAGATAATAAAGGTACAACACTGCTCATGTAACTGTTCAATACTGATGGTACAATCAGGATTCTAATTGCTGATTCATTTTTTTGCCACCTCTGTTGGGCAGATATTTTTGGACCCAAAGGAACGAAACAACACAGAGTATAAGCTCGAGACCTTCTCTGCAGTTTACCGTAAGCTTGCCGGAAAAGATGTTGTGTTTGAGTACCCAGCTACAGAGACATAGATAGATCTTGTCGGAGAATTGTTTGAACACTTCTGTCTTTACCCCCCTAAACTAATTTTTGTAGGTGAGAACCTTGAAACTTGAGATTTTGAGCTTTAAATCTTTTTATCTTATCTATATGAATGACGACACTGAAAAATCACCATCAATAGTGACACCCTTCATCCCCAGGGATCAAAATAAGTTCTCCGATACTTATCCGACAAGATTCATTCATTTTCTATGCTACTGTTCTTAGTTCGCAGTGTTTGGTCCGTAAACATTTGGTCGAGTTGAGTTGGATCAAATAAAAAGATTCAAGTTATTTTAGTGGATGAATTTTATAATATAGTTAGAAAAATAATTTAAATATTGTCTTTTCAAATATCAAAATAAGAAACCGATGACCAAACTAAAATTTTAAAACTGTTTTCGCAAGTAATCTGAATCAATGTGTTGGAATTTGTCTTGAATTTTGACAAAAATGAACAAATATTATATCATATTATCAGTAGTTATTAATTTGAAGCCTATGCCAAGTGGAGATTGTAGATAGAGTATGTTCATCTGCAAAGATTATTAGGTGAATCCTGTTCAAGCAATCAGGATCGTTGATCTTTAAATAACCAATTAATAACTACCCATCCATTAAATACATGTAGGAAAGAGGTGATGATTCACTTAGAAAAAAATTAAAGTCAACGGACTTGATTGTTTGGACCATGAATGACGTGATAAACAGGGTTCACCTAATATTTTTTTGTTCATCTGACTCAAATATTAATTTGGGTTAGGTTGCATTATTTTCTTTGCAGCTGAATCAGTTTTTTAGAATTTAATGTTTTCAAAAAGAAAAGAAAAAGGTTAATTTGAGTAGGTTTGAAAACATGAAGGCCTTACTTGATTGTTTAGAATGATGAGATCATGATTTAAATAGCATATTCTGTGGTCATTTTAAGAGATTAGACTTTTATGTAATTATTTATTTGGAGTATTTTATATAATTATGCAATTTATTCGAAATTTATATTTTTATAACATCTAATATTCTATTTAATTCAACCATAAAAATTTATATATTTATGATTGGCATGATATAATCATAGTTTTTGTGACTATCGTTCAATGTGTATATAATTAGTTTTACAATAATGTAAATTAATAGTTTTTTTTTAGAGAGAGAGAGAGAGAGCAAATGGTCATTATATTCGTGGTTGAGACGGCACTTCCAAATGCTCAATTTATACATTGAAAAAGGTTTTATCTTGTTTTCTCCTCCCAAAAGTGAACAAAATTTCTTCTTACATAACGCTCTCAAAAATTCATGGCGACCTTAAATTCTCAACTATTTTATTTCCCTTTCATTAGAGCCGTATCTTTGATTCTCTTTCAAAGGTTAAATTTTCCTTTTTCTTTCTTGGATTTTCTCATTCTGTTTTTTCTTTTCTCCCGATCTTTTCCTCTGTTTGCTGTGAGGAAAATATGGAAGATTTATGTTTCGGTTTGATCCATTAACTCACCAGACAGTTTCTGGTCTTTTGTCCTTTATGTTCCTCGAAATCTACAAAAAAAACCAGTCATTGTCCTTTTTTTTGACTTGTTTTCCAGTTCAATGAGTCTTTGTCAATGTTCAAAACTGCAAATTTCTTCATCGCCTACCACAATTGAATTCATTTTCTCACCTTTTTACATTTTTGAATTCTTCTAAATCTACAAAACCCTGCTTTTGAAGTAAAAAAACACAACAATATGTGCTCGGAAGCAAGTCCCCGGGTATCATTTTCGAATGATCTAATCCGACCAACGACCGAACCAAATGAATCTCGAAGGGACACAGTACTGTTAGAGCCATGTCCGGATTTCGAGTTCGACATTTGCAGCTTCGAGCAACAATATTCACCGGCAGATGAATTGTTTCCCATTGCCATTGGTTGTTTCGCTTCCTCCGCGGCCTAAATCTTCGATCATGGTAGAGGATTCGTGGAGAGAAATGGAGGAAAAATCACAGTCCAAGTCGTTTTGGGGTTTCGAGAGAAGTAGCAGCCTCAACTGTGACAAGAAAAAGAGCTTGATTTGCTCTATACGGCTTCTTTCCCGAAGCAATTCAACCGGTTCAGTCGCCAATCCGAAACGTTCATTGATAAAAGACAGTAACAAACATAGTAATC